>JANIIF010000005.1:1200000-1800000 GCA_024604135.1 Cladosporium velox | reverse complement strand
GACAAGACTCGATTGATAGAAGTATTACATTAATGTAAGAAGAACACAGAACGCTACACTTTTAAGTCGCCGCAATCACTCTGTGCGGCGAAGGGAAGCCAGCATCGCTTTGAGAGTTCAGCCGTGCAGTTCGCATGGGTGGTTGCGTTGCGGGCTTAGGCACAGGTATCGCATCTTGCACAGGCTGCTGCTGGTCCTCGGTGTCCGTTTCTGACTCTTCCTCCTCAGTCGTGCTGGCTGTGGTGCTGATCGAAGCCTCGCTAGCTGGCGTAGGCTCAGCGTTTTCTTCTGATGCTTCAGGCAGATCTGTATTGCTCGTTGGCTCGACCAGTGTTTGTGGTGTCTCCAACTCATCTTCTTGCTTAGTGCTGGACTCTGTAGCAACGACATCCGGCGCTTGAGCCTCTGCGGTGTTGCAAGAAGGTACAGCTGCTGGCACATCTACCGGTTGCTCTTCTCTCTCGTAGAAAAGCATGAAGACACCACCCTGCTGAAGTACATCCTCGTCGGACACAGTGGAGACATCCTCATCACTGAGTCGCCACCAGGGAAGCTTACCGCTGTCATCGTTTGGTGTCTCCTCCTCAGACTTGCTGTCCTCTGCATCTTCGGCTGCTTCGCCAGTCGCACGAACAGCACGAGGATGTTGGCGGTAAGCGATGTAGTGACCATTCTCGTGCCGACCATAGTGCGTAACGACAGCCTTTAATCGATACAAGCACTGGTCGCGCTGAGTGCGGCTTGATAGCATTGACTCCGAAGCCTCTGTAATGGCGAGCTCTGCGAGGGACTTTGGGTCCTCCGAGCCATCGGCAGGCACTTTCGACCCAAGCATCCATTTTCCAAGATCAAGGACCTGCGGGTATCTGACTGCAGCGTAGTTCTTCCTTTGGGCTCCGGTCATTTCGTCGAAAACACTGCGGTTGATATGGACGACCAAACTTCGGGGCGCGCGACCAATCACAGCCTGTCTAGTTTTTGTGCTCGAGGTATGCGCTTTCTTCGAAATCTGGCAGACTTCTTTGAGTGTTTTGTCGCTGAAGTCGTCATTGGCGAGCGCTTCAGTAACTGCTTTTAGACGCTCTGCAATCTTCTCTTGCAGTGCAGGCGGGAGTTGCATGGTCTTCTTTCCATCTGTGTCCGCGTTTTCGGTTTCTGATTCAGGCTGCGGCAGCATTCTACTGAGTTCCGTCTTGGCCTTGAGTAGCGTGCATTTTGCGCATTCCACTTCCGGGATGTCTTCAATGTGCGTGTACTCGTTGAGGCAATCAGCCAGATCATATTCGTAGCCAGAGCCCAGCGGTACAGTCAGGCAGTTGAATGGGATCATGGACAAGCCTTCCGAAAAGCCACAGCGAGTGCAGGCCACACGCTGCGCCAATAGGCCCTCCAGCGGAACCGAATGCGGCGGTGCTGCCATTTGTTCCTGAATGTCGCCTTTTTTCTTCTCAGAGCTTCCCAGTCCATGTTTGACGGCAGCTGCGCCGAATACCTTGCTAGCCTCCTTCTCTAGATCGTCCACGATCTTGCTGTAGTATTCTTGTGCATCCTGCTGCTGCCAGCTGCTCATACTCTTCAGTTTCGCTGGTGTCCAGATGTGTGTGCCATTATGGGACGCCTCGCTAAGTTTTTGTACGACATCCTGCAAAGAGGAAGATGTGCTGTCGGCGGGTAGAGACTCATGCTTGGAGAATGCCGCAAGGTATGGCTTCAAAGAGTCCATGGTGCTCAAACCCTGCAGGACGGAGTTCTGGTAGCAAGAGTTGTCCCAGTTGCCCAGACCTGGCGGCGCATCGGATTGTGACTTGCTTTTTGCTGAGGTTATGCTGCGCACGAGGTTGGCGCCGCTTGGTAGTTGCTGCATCATGGCTCTGCTGCCCAAACCTAGCATGCTCCTCAGAGATTCTGATTTCGCGGCGTGGACTTGCGACCAAGTGCTTTGTTGGGTGTGTAATTCTCTTCGCCGGTCTGCGCTCAGCAGGAGTACAGATGGTGTGAGATAGACAACAACGTTCCAGGTGATTTCGACGGGCGAAAGGATGGCGATATCGAGATACACCAGCGCTTGGTGCACGAAGAATATAAGGGCGATGGCATATGCGAGGATGGATGGGATGGTGGAGTGCACGGTGGGCACGCGTCGCAGAAGCTCGTCCAGCGGCGAATAACGGTCCATGGTTCAGTCAGGCGCAGGGTCTTGGGAGTGGTGGTGTTGAGGATGGGCGAACAGCATGTGTGGCAAGAGTAATAAACCGCCTGCCTGCCATGCCAGTGAAGGAGGACGTTAATGCTGTAGAAGCATGTGCGTGGAGGACAAAGAAGAATGTGTGTGCTGAGCGGCTCGCCACGCTGACTACGCCTGCATCGTTGTTTGATCGTTGGCTTTGCCCGTTCGTCACTTGGCCGTGCCTGTCTTGTATTGCTCTATATTGTTATATTTTTATACTATAGTGTAGACAGATGGCTACCAAGGCAATGCTTTGTGCATGTATAGTAACATCCTCCCCTACAATTGCAATAGAAGGAAATGCCATCGCTCACATTCGCTTTGCGCAGCCAATCATGTGCATTCAGGGTCATGTTTACCTTATCTTATCGCTTGCTCTCAAAATCTCAAGTGCAGCAATTCTAGTGCAGCCAAGTTGACCGATTAATTCTCAAGCAGCACCCATAGGACCATAGCACACCGCAATACACTCCCACACAAACACATCCAAAATGGCCAAAGTCCCCAATGTCAAGAACAAGACCGTCTCCGCCCGCTCGCGCGCCGGCCGCAGACAAGAATCGCCCGAGCCCGCGCCCAAAAAAGCAATCAAAGGCAGCGTAGACGAGCCCAACGACTCGTGGATGTTCGGCGCCACCAACGCCGGCATCCACAAGAAAGCACCTAAAGAGAAGAAACTTTCCCGCGCGCAGCGACAGCGTCAGCTGAAAGCCATCGAGCACGGCGAGCGCAACTCCGACAGGCTCGAGAAGAGCGTGGCCAAGAGCAAGCTGCGCGGCAAGCGCACGCAGAACAGAGCGCAGACGTGGGAGGAGATCAACGCGGAGAAGCAGGCGAAGATTGCGAAGGCTATGGCTGCGGGCACGGGTGCGGATATGGATGGTGTGGAGTCGGAGGAGGATGTTGAGGAGACTATGGGCGAGGATGCGCCTGATGCTATGAAGGATCTGGACCAGCAGCCTGCTCTTCCTGAGCAGAACTTGGGACAATCTGCCAGCGTTGCACAGGAGCCTACACCGGTTTTGCAACAAGCGACTGCTGCTGCTGAGGACATTGACGACGACATTTTGTGATCGGTGTATTCCAATGTTTGACTTGGGAACTATTATACTGGATCATATCAGCTACGACCAGAGGAGATCCACCTTCCTCCATGGTGGTGCATGGGCGTTATCTCTTGCGAGTTCGAGGTTGGACAGCAGAAGCCATTTTCACCGGTACCGAATGAGGCGCCACCCAAGCTGCAACAGCACGTCCACGCAGTCACAGTCAGCCACGCTTTCAAGACCTGAAGACCATGCCGACAACTGTGGTCCTAATCTCAGACCCTTGGGCATGCTAGTTGGTGGATGGGCAGGCTAAAGAGACTAAAGATATCCATCCTGCCATGGCCAGGGAGCAGGGTCGTTCGTCGTAACGATGAACAGCTCGACTTCCGAACAAATCTACTGAACGGCTTCTCGGAAGCGAAAGGCAATTCGAATGCTATGCAATTAGCACAGACGAAATAACATTCTTATGTTTACCTCCCCGAAGCGGGAGATCTCAACTTAATTTTTTTGTGCACGACTTTACGTCTGAATAACACCGTGTTCCAGTAGACACGTGCCTGGGCGACCAAAACACCCATCTCTTCGAAAATGTGCACAGAGACAATTGCTTTTCCCCGACATGCTTTGCTTCCGTGTGCATGACACTGTACAAATCGACTCGCTAAATCGTAGAAAGCAGAAACGAAATCAGGCGCCGCCGTGAAAGATCAGTCCATCAGCCAGTCTGCGAAAGACAAGCTTCTTAGAACTGCAACTGCTCCACAACCTCAGGAGAGTTGATGAACGCACACCTCTCCGCTAGCCTCTGCCTTCCGATAGCAGAACTATCATCGCGCAGCGAATGCAAACCCTCCTCATCGCTTCCAATCACAAACACGCGCGTCTCATTGTCAGTACCAAACGCCGGCTCCCAACCTTCCAACGCCCCGTGAGCCTTCAGTGAAGGCTGCCCGAGAGAAGCAAACGTAGAGAAACTACGCGTCTCGCGAATTGCGAGACGCTGGTCTGAGGCGGTGGGGTTGTAGGAATAGTCGTTGACTGAGATCTTGGTTAGCTTTAGTTCTTGTGTCGTGACACGCTGGTTTTTCTGCTTACTATCATAGTGGGAAATATTGTTAAACATGTACGCGAACTCCGAAGTGTGCACGACTCCAAGACCAGGCAAGCCCAGACTCTCCAGCGGACCGTCTACGACCGTCTGGTTCTGATCGTAATAGTACACTTTTTGTCCACGCTTCGTCAGAGCTTGGCCGTAGAGCAGAGGCTCGCAGACCATCAGGATATCGCGCAGAATACGCGCGGAGCGGTAGAATTCTGCGCTCAAATTTGCCGAAGGGTTTGCTGTGAATTCTTCGACGGGGTAGAGGCTGAGAAGATGCTGCAAGTTCGCCTCTGACATCGCGGGCGCATAATCGCGGAAGAAAGTCTCGGTTTGGTTGGCGGTCTTGATGATGATGTCGGTGAAAGGCGCGGTGTCGTCTTCGGTGTAGCCCATGATGGTCGTGATCGCCGCGAAGCGCCCTTCGGCGAGTAGTTGTGAGGGTGCGGAGGGAAGGATGTCGCCGTCTACGGTGGGGAGCCAGATGTCGCCGATGTTCTCGGAGCCCACGACGGTGTCGGTTTGCAGTTTGATCAGGTCTTTTGCGCTGAGCGTGCGGAGGCAGTCGATTGCGGTTTGCGAATCTGCGGAGGTGGTGTTGCAGGTAGAGGCGTTGAGGACTCTGGCCATGGCGTCGTCGGTGAATTTGCCTGTGATGCCGGGTTCGAGAACTTGTGACTGCGCGATGGCTTTGTGGAAGGGCACTGGCTTTGAGCCTCCGTAGGCCATGATCTGTAAGCCTACGGAAAGTCCTCCTGACGATTGGCCATGGATTGTGATGTTGTCAGGGTCGCCACCAAAGGCAGCGATGTTCTCTTGCACCCATTCAAGCGCCATTCGCTGGTCTCGGAGCGCTGCATTCTGGGTAGAGAGCGCGGCTGATTTGGCGAAACCTAGGATTCCGAGTCTGTAGTTGAGGCTGACGTGAATCACTGAAAGGCCGTTGTTCACGGACTCGATGATTAAGCCACCGGGCTGAGAAGTCAACTCATCCTTTGCGCCGACGATATAGCTGCCACCGTGTATGAAAACCATCACAGGCAGCTTGTCCCCCTTCCTAGTCCCATTAGGCCGGTTGACATTCAAACTCAAGCAATCCTCCGAAGTATCTCTGAAGATCGTCAAATACAACGGCAGGAAGTCCTCTCCCACACTGACATCCTGCGGGCATGCTGGCCCTGGACGGTCAGCAGAGATGAATGATCCAGGACTCGGTGTGAACTTCTTTGGCGCATTGAAGCGGTTCGCACCCGAAGTGTCCTGAGCATACTTGATACCGAGAAAAGCTTCCACGCCGTCCTTGTGAGTGCCGCGATACGTCACGTGGTTGTCGAGCTCAACCGTCTTGTCGGACTCGCCACACGCGTGCGGCTGCTGAGAGCCCGTCTGGTTGGCAAGGCCCACAGTGGACAAAAGGAGGGCCAGCGCCAAGTGACAGATCATCTTGGGAGGTCCGGAGGTTCGTTCCCTGCGCGCTTGGGCACAAGGGAGTCTTGGTGCTTGTTTGGCTTTTGGTTGATGAGATGGACTTCACCTCCGTACCAGCTTGATCAGGCTGATTGTTTTTTTGATGGGAGATCTGGGATTTTTCGGAGGTGCTTGCGCGATCTCGCACGCGCATGCGCGTAGCCGTTGCAGAACCCCGCGTCATTGATGTCGATCATGTTCATGGGTGTGCGTTATTGGATGTCCTTGGGCGAGAGCCCTAGGTAATTGCGATTCTTCTCACCTTCTGTGCATTGAGGATACAGATATACGGTTCGCGCCACATGGCCTTGCAGATAGCTTGTGGTTATGTGTAGTAGTAGTAACGTGCGAATTTCGCATATCAAGAAGCGTTTCGGGCCCTTGTCCAGGATGCAGGTATACTCACATGTAGCTGACTGTACTTGTCCTGTAGACACTCTGGATATGTCCGTGGGCGGCGTACTACTGCCTTCGGGGGCACTTTGGGCATAGGTCCGAGAGAGGCGGTACTTACCATGAAGAGACTTGATGTAGGATTTCAACACTCACCATTAAGTGCGACTCTCCGTCAAATACGAAATCAGATCCGCGGGAGTCCGTTATCTTCTCCTGTTAGAAGCAAGAGAAGACAGAATCCTGCTCGCATTGACAAGTTAAAGGAGATGAGGTTCTTGTCGCCACGCCTTTATTCACCTCGCTAAACGTGGTTGACGACTCCGTTCGTACTCTCTTGCTGCTAGCGGCGAAACGTGTTGAGCGCTTCACACTGGAGCAAGGTCCGTGGTACCGTCAGGGTTAGATTGCTAGTCCCAATCCTGCTGTGGAGATGCCTGTGCCCTCTCGCTTTCGCCGCTGTCGGCCAAAAGCCTCGACCCTCAACATCGTGTAGCACTTTATCGCTTCCAGCCGAAGTCTACCCTAGATATGAAGAAATGCTCGCAAAAAGCGTCTCGCGAGCGTCAACGTTTCATACAAGCAGCGAGCCTGAAAGTAAGATATACAGATACTTTGGATCTGCCGCGACACCACGTGAACGCTCGCGAGTCACACATGTTTCCTGCAGGTCACCCTGCGAGCCAAGAGGGCAGGGCTCCACTCCTCCTCTCGCCTCTCGCGAGGCCAAGCAGACTAGAGCAGCCACATCACGCCCAAATAGACATACCAAGACACGGCAGTTCGTGCACGGCCGCTGTTCAGGCTGATAGTAGGGAGCTCCTCAAAATTTGATACACCCATCGCGGTTGCCGCTCATATTTGCCGGTTTGCGTCTCTTCGTTCTTCCCACTATTCCTCTACTGTATCCTCGGGACCGTTCGGTTGTCGACGAACACTTGCCGTTGCCCTCTTACCCCATACTGACGACGACGACGAGATCTGGGGACTCCACACGATCCTAAACCTGGGGGATTGGTTATATAGGGATCGTTGGATTCGCTACCGGTGGCCTGTTCGCATCTTCTGCAAGCAAGGACTTCGCCTGAAGATCTTACTTCATCATGGACGAAACTCTGAAGAAAAACGATTTCTCGGACCCTGCCCAACGCGAGATCAATTCCGCGTCGCCTACTTCCAGCGACAAGCATGAGTTCGACGGCGAGCGTGGCGATTTGGTCTGGACCGACGATGAGGAAAGGAAGATTCGCAGGAAGCTCGACTTCCGCATCGTTCCTATCGTGACGCTGTTGTACTTGCTCTGTTTCTTGGACAGAGCCAACGTCGGTATGTGAATTTGGTCTGGAAGCATTGCATCGAATCATTCTGACTTTAGCAATAGGCAATGCCAGAATTCAAGGCATGGGGACTGAGCTTAACCTCGTCGGTACAAGGTTCAACTGGGCTTTGACCATCTTCTACTTCACATACATTGCGTAAGCATTCGTTAGCGAAACATGTGATGGACTGACACTGATACCAATGACAGCGTCGAAATTCCATCAAACATCATCTTGAAGGCTGTCGGACCACGCTTCTGGATTCCCTTCCTGGTGTTCTCTTTCGGACTGATCTCGCTTTGCACTGCCTTCGTGAAAACCCACACCGGACTTTACGTTGCGCGAGCATTCTTGGGCCTGGCTGAGGGTGGCACTATGCCCGGTATTGCGTTCTTCCTCTCTTGCTTCTACAAGAGGAACGAGCTGCTGTTCCGCATCGGTATCTTCGTCTCGGCCAGTTCGCTTGCTGGTGCTTTCGGTGGTCTGCTGGCTGCTGGTCTCGTCAGGATTCCCGAATTCGGCGTCGCTGCCATGAAGATCCACACCTGGCGTCACATTTTCTTCTTCGAGGGTCTCTTCACTTGCATCATCGGCCTGATTGCTCCCTTGTTCATGCAGACACACCCGGACCAGTGCAAGTTCTTCACAGAGCGCGAGAAGGCCATCGCTGCTGAACGCCTCTACCGTGAGCACCGCGCCAATGTCCACGAGAAGGTCCAGTTGGTGCACGTCAAGCGTGCCATCTTCAACGTCAACAACACTGTCTGCGCGTTCGGCTTCTTCGCTGTCAACGTCACTGTGCAGTCCTTCTCCCTCTTCCTGCCGACTCTACTCCGTGACATGGGCCACACCACGACCATGGCGCAACTGTACAGTGTTGCACCCTACTGCGTCGCTTGTATCCTTTCGATCGCCGTCGCGTTCGCCAGTGACAGGACCAGGCTGCGTGGTATCTACCTTGCGACCTTCCCGATTTTGTGCGTGATTGGTTTCGCGATTCTCAGATCTTCCGACAACGCCAACCTGAAGTACATGGCCGTGTTCTTCTCGGCTGCAGGAGCTTTCCCTGGTGGTCCAGGTTTCCTCAGCTGGGGTCTCAACAATGCAGCTGGTCCAGCAGTCCGTGCCGTGACAGGAGGCTACATTGTCAGTATTGGCAGCTTCGGCGCCATCCTAGCCACGTAAGTACATTCTAAGATGAACCAACCTCGCGAGGACGTTTGCTAACATCAACATAGATGGACATACATGAGCACTGACGCGCCAGACTACCCCATCGGGCACACCATCAACTTGGTTGCTTCGGTGTGCGTCGCCATGCTCGCCATCTTCGGCATCCTGTACATTGTTCGCGAGAACAAGGCCAGGGCCAGAGGAAAGCGTGACCACAGACTTGAGGGAATTGACGAGGCTCGTCAAGGAGAGCTTGGGTACCGCCACCCAAGCTTCAGGTACATCCCATAGGTACCTTACTTTAGTCGTGGTTTAGTTTGTTCAACACATTTGCCCAGTGATCGTACTGCACTGGGCACGACCTCTTTAATTATGTTTCCGTTTCTCAAAACTGGCAGTGTCGTGATGTTATGGCCTGCGAGAATTGCTGCATCCACTCTCGCACCCTAGTTTCGTGTGTAGGAGAGGGCTTAATGAGGAAATGCGCTGGTGCCAACTTCTCCGCTGATACCTTGTATGTAAATTGTGAACGAGTCGTAAAGGTCGCCTCAACTCTGTTCCATCAGGTGGACATATCACATGCAGACTAAACAGGATTCGGAGGAGCGACGGGATCGCCCGACACTAGCGCCGAAGCTATACGTTGAGCACGTTATCATCATCGCCCTTCGACCAGACCGCACTTCCAGTCATAACATAACATCGTTCAAAACACCACCAACAAGCATAGTTTTACTTCGAGTAGCATCGGCAGATAAACATGGATCACTCTCACCACGCTGGTATGGACCACGGCCACATGGACCACGGTGATATGGACCACGGCGATATGGGCCCCATGTGCTCCATGAACGTAAGCTACACCCCGCCTCCCTGCGCTCTCATACCGCCTAGCTAAGACAACATAGATGCTTTTCACCTGGGACACAACCAACCTCTGCATCGTCTTCCCCAGCTGGCGAGTAACCGGCACATTCTCCCTGATCTGGTCGCTGATCGCCGTCGTGGCGTTGACGGCCGGCTACGAAGCCATCCGCGAAGTGTCGCGGCGCTACGAAGAACGAGTGGCCGAGAACGCGAAGAATGCTCCCCGTAAGTCTAGCCTGATTGATTATGCTGGAGGTATTGGTGTTAGAGCTTGTAACGCCTTACTTACCCGTCGTCTCAAAGCCGATGTCGAACGTCACTCACTACTCGCGGCAGGGAACTCTGTGGGATCGGAAGAAAAGAAGGGCAAGACTGTCAAGGCGGCGTTGTATGGCATTCAGGTGTTTTATTCGTTCTTCATTATGTGAGTCTTACAAGTGTTCCCGAGGGCTGCGGACTGGCTGCTAACACAGAAATAGGCTTCTTTTCATGACATACAACGGTTGGGTTATGTTGGCTGTGGGTGTTGGAGCTTTCGTTGGATATCTTGTGTTTGGTGGATCTAGCGCCACCAAGAGTGCGGCCTGCCACTGATTCGGACAAGCCGCGTGCATGCCTTCACTATGAACCAGAATAGTCTACCTACAACCCTCTCCAAGCAACCTTCGCTACATGATCAGCTCGCTTCCTCGTACTCTTTACAAGGCCAAGGTATCGCATCTCGGCGAGTCCACGCTGGAACAATGACATGAGATCTCCTTCCTCTTTCTCATCGCCCATCACTGCCTGGAATGCCTGCCACAGATCGCTGACATTGATGAGTGACCCTGACTCCAGGTACAATTGGTACAGCACAGCTGTTGCTGGTTGTGTAGACGAAAGCGTGGCCTCGTCGCCCTCAGCTTTTTCTGGAGCGCAGCAATCGCAATCCAGATAATCGTGTGGCGAGCTAAGGGCGCGCTCTACTGCATGGCGTGGGCGAGGTGTGAAAACTTCCCGGTGAGGAGACTTGAGGTCGTAGATAAATATCTCATGGAATGGCAAGTCATGGAAGTCAATCAGAGTGTCGTTGAAATAGGCCTCTAGCTGATCACTGAAGGCTCGAAGGATGTCGGTGTATGCTGCATCCTGCTTTGAAAGCTGAGACTTCTGTTTGCTGAGATGGACTTTTTGTGCGACTACAGTCGTTCTGACGGTCGAGGCGCCGATGTCGTCCTCGCTTCGTAGGGGCTGACCTTTGCCTGTGCTGCCGGCCACCAAGTCCGCTAGTTGGTTCTTCAGTGAGATGATCTCCGCCTTCACATCTTCTGGGATGGACTGGGCGCAAACAGATTCCATCAGCGCGGAAGCCATGTCCGATTGCGCCTTGCGGACTGACAGCAGCAGCGTCCTGATCATAGCAGAATCGCGCAGATTGCACGACATAGCTTGTATGTAAAGAGTTGATTTCAGTGATGTGGGAGTGTTCGGCAAATGTTCCTGAATAGCGCGCAAGACGTCCAGAGTTGTGGTCAACTTGGTCAGTGATTCTTTGCCAACTACGATCTGTCGCTTCGCTTCCGACAGAAGCTCAACATTTGACTCGAGTAGCTTGTGGACTTGCTTTGTGTCTCCCTTGTCGAGGAATGATTGAGCCAATGTGCGGAAGGAGCCCAGAGTACGGAGCGCCTCGAAGTGATCAGCTGGGATGGTGTTGAGTTTGACGTCTGGCTGTAGGAAAATACTAAGCGCGTTGGCATAGTAAGATGACATGTAGGCGTACTCCACCACATCGGTCAACTCGTCAGTACTTTGGATGTAGTCGGTCTGACGTTCAAGCGCGGTAGCAACAAGGGTAGGGCCGATCCATAAACAAGTGTCAGGCCGGGTGATTGATGCAAAGACGAGCTGGGCTTCGGCAGAAGATGGTGCGGCATCGAAGAGCCTTCCATTCAAGCAGCGTACGGCGCTCCGAGACAATCTCTGCTGCAGAAATTCTACCGAGGTGGCAACATTGAATAAGCAGACGAATGGAATGCGATCGAGCCAGCTGCTCATGAGTTCAATGAGCTCGGAAAGTAGATGGCTTCCCAGCGCTTCTGTGTCTGGGAAAGCGACAACGATCTGCTCGATTTTGCGGTCGCGCACATGTTCGTAGAGGATCTGCAGGTCGTAATTCAAAAGACGTGGGCCTTTTCGGATCGTAGTAGCCAATTCTTCGTCTTCGTCGTCCTCGGCGGTGCTGGCTGTGGCCTTTTGGATGAGCACCTTCAATACTGCCTTCAAGTGAGGCGCAGAACCCGACTCCAAAGAGACGTATATGCGTCGTTTCTGGCTCTTTACCGAGCTGGCTACTCGTTGCGAAAGCGAATTCAGAGAAGATGAACCTGGCGCACTGAGGATGATGCCCGTGGGTATGCGGGAGGTTGCGGTATCCCGCGCAATTTCATCCAGATACGAGGTCACTTCATCCAATGTTTTGGAATGTATGCTTGCAAGTGCATCCTACGATTGTCAGCCACTTTGAACTTACATCTGCGACAGAAAATTACATACATCTATGTGCGACTGCTGGGTCTGCCAGGCTTGCTCGTATGCCTTCTTTCGTAGCCGCCAAGACGCATGCAGTCCAAGGTCTTCTGTCTTACGCTTCTTGGCCGGTCGAGCAGTTTCAGGCTGTAAAACGTAACACTTTTCGTACTCCATCTGTGGCGCGTAGAGGTCTCGGATGCCGCTTTTGATTGCCTCTCAATATATAATGACAGTTTCGTGGGTCCTGGGTTTATTGCGGTAAGTTCCAGTTTCTGTTACTTTGTCTTTGAGTGAAGTATGCTGGTAAGGTTATAATGCTGTGTTTGATGTGGCCGTTTTCTCATAGTTCGAAGCTCAAGTTCAATCAAGTTCACATCACGAAAAGCGTCGCGTGTTCACGTGACGAGGGTTCGAGCACTTCCAGGTTCCAATTCGCCTAACGGTGCCGAAAAGCCGCTGGCCGGCTTCGGGCGACAGCGGCCGCCTATCAATCAACAATCTGCTAACTCCACTGAGCAGGTCGTTGCACGCCCCACCGAGATCATCATCACGTCTTGCAATACGTGATAAGGGTAGGTATGATTCCATTCTTGTTTTTGTTCTCTACCTCCTTCTCATCAATATCGCCATAATGGAGAAATCACTGCCATTGCAAGAGCACTCACAGCCGCCTCGTCAGGCTTCTAAGCCTCGACGCGCGCTAGCTGGTGTTTTGTTGCCTCTCGCTGTCGCTGCGTACCTTTTGTACCCATTCTCATCACCACAATGGCCATTGGGATCAGGCGATGTTAGCGTGCAAGCGCCCAAGTGCGCTCAGCCTGCACCGCTTTTCCCTAGCACCGGCGACGAGCTTGACCGCGCGTACGAGCATGTCTCATCAGAGTCCTTCCGCAATGGTTCGATCATTCGGTTGTCTGGAGCTGTCCGAATTCCAACTGAAAGCTTCGATAACATGGGTGCCATTGGCGATGACAAGCGATGGGACGTCATGTATGATTTCGCAGACTACCTGAAGAACACTTTCCCGAAGGTCCACAAGCACCTCAAGGCCGAAACCGTCAACACTCATGGTCTGGTCTACACGTGGGAGGGCTCGAACAGCGAGCTTAAGCCTACACTTCTCATGGCTCACCAGGATGTAGTACCTGTGCCGGATGCTACCAAGGAAGCTTGGACTCACCCTCCTTTTGATGGTGTCTACGATGGACAATACATCTGGGGTCGCGGGGCTTCGGACTGCAAGAACCAGCTCATCGCCATCTTGGAGACCGTTGAACTGCTTCTCGACGCCGGCTACAAGCCCAAGCGTAGCATCGTTCTCTCATTTGGCTTCGACGAAGAGATTTCTGGTCGCGAGGGCGCGGGTCACTTGGCTCCCTTCCTCTTTGAGCGCTACGGAAAGGATGGTATTGCTGTGGCTGTTGACGAGGGCGCAACCTTCGAGAAGGCCTGGGGTCAAACATTTGCCAAGCCTGGTGTTGGCGAGAAGGGCTACACCGATGTGCACGCTGTCGTTCGCATGCCAGGTGGCCACTCTTCCATTCCCTCTGACCACACCAGCATCGGCGTGGCTTCCGAGCTGATCCAAGCAATTGAGGCAGAGCAGTTCCCGGCTCACCTTACCAACGACAATCCCTACCTCGGCCAGCTCTATTGTGGTGCTGAACATGCGCCTGACTTCCCAAAGAAGTTGAGCAAGCTCCTCAAGTCCCGCGCCAAGTCACAGCCTACCTGTGCAGCCCACAAGAAGGTTGACAAGCTCGCTCTTGAAGCAGCGAAAGCTGGTCCTGCGACCAAGTACCTTATGCAAACCTCCCAAGCAGTCGACGTCATCACTGGCGGCGTCAAGGTCAATGCTCTCCCCGAGAGAACTGAAGTTACCGTGAACTTCCGTATCAACGTTGGCGAGTCCCCTCAAAATGCTTTCGACCGTGTTGCCTCATTGGTAAGAAATATAAGATAATCTACGAGATTTCGCGGACTTTACTGACTGCGTTACAGGCTGAGCCTTTGGCCAAGAAGTATGGTCTTGCATTCCACGCCTTTGATGGCACAACCGAAGCACCTCTCTCCATCTCTCTGTCAAAGTCACCCAACACGCTCGCTGTGGCGCCTGTGACGCCTACGGATGTCGACGTTGTCTCACCCTACGCTGTCCTTGCTGGCACTGTGAGAGCAGTCTATGGTGAAGACATCGTCGTCGCACCAGGCATCATGACTGGCAACACCGACACACGCTACTACTGGAACCTGACGAAGCACATCTTCCGCTTCGGTCCTGGTTATGACGCTGATTCGGACGACGGACTCGGTAACATCCACACTGTTGACGAGAAGGTCAGCGTGGCAAACCACGTGAACGCTGTCAAGTGGTTCATGTTGTTTGTGAGGAACATGGATGATGCAGAGTTGGAGATCTAAAGGTACCGTGGACTCGTTGGTGTTCATGCCAACGCGGCCGGGTTCGCGCACTGCTCTTCACGTTGACTGCAGATAGCTTGCGATTTGAAGGAGCATTATCGTGATTGATTTGAAAGAGTATGGAACCGGTCAGTCGAGTAAAGAAGCACAAATCGGGAACTCGTACACTTGCAGCATCCATTAGATTATCCATGTCCGAGTCAATTTACTGCCCAGGCGACAGAATATTTTTGTTATACTTGCAACACCAATCACTCTCACTTGAGCTTCATGCTCACAGTTTCACACGTTCCACATGACTTCATCGTTCAATCCATCAAGAACGCCAAGCCTAGGTCGGATGGTACCCTTTATGGCTTCGCGCTAGTCGCAGCCAACACAGGCAACCGCGCCCCTAGTCCCTACATCTAACACTGATGCGCCCAATGCGAAGGCGACTGTTGCCTCCGCCTCGACACCAGGAGGTACTGGAATGAACACATATAAGTCGTTCAATCGCTGCTTGATCAAGAGCTTGCGTTATTCTCTACCCCTCCTCCTCGCTTGCCGCAGTTCACTTAGCACAACATTGCGCCCTACGACCTGCCATAGAGCGTCTCATCTTCGCTTCACAAACCAAATCACAACACGCCACAATACAAACGGATTCAGCCCAGAGTTCTTGGCGAAAATGATGGCGGACAATGCCAGGACTGAACCTCCGCCCGGGGTAGACGACATCCGCAACGATGGTCGACCACTACAAGTTCCTGGCTTCGGTCTCGCTGTGGACTTCGAGCTGGAAAAATTCAGAGACAAGCGTTTCGGCCATGGCGTGAATGACTTTCACAATGATCGACTCGTGGTGAGGGAGATCGCGATGCTGACTCTCATGGACGCCATTACCGAAAAGCCGCGCTGGCAAGAGAAGATCTTCGACGAAACCATTGTCGAGAAATGGCGAACCGAGGCAACAGCCATGCCGCTTATCTCGCCAATGGCTTGGGATTGGTGTGTCCGAGAACTCAGAGACAAAACTGTGTTCCTTTCGGAGCACGGTTTCATCAAGACGTTTGAGACCGGCTCGGCCTGCGCAAAAGCAGACAACCTGATCGACGATGGTCTTCGAGACGAACTACTCGCCGGCGTGAAGCCTTTACTCAATGTCAAGGAAAGCGAGAAAGATTGGCACCCCAATTCCAACGAGCAAGTTCTCAACCTTGTTCACCCATCACTGTATCCATTGGTCTACGGCCGCACGCATTTGTTGCAGGAGGGCCTTGTCGGGCTGTCTGACTGCGTCGAATCCTGCGGCAAGGGCACAGTGGTGGAAGAGCCCACTCTTGCGCCGCTGGAAAGATCGTTTTCGTTCAGGCGCCGACAACATGAGAACATTCGTTTCTCTACGCGCTTCCAATGGCTACCCGCCGAGGTCAAGTTCAAAGGGTCCGGCCTCGATGTCGAGTTCAGTTCGTATATCAACAACCTGCATCCCAATCAGCACAAGGGGCTTTACTCCACCATCTCCAAAGTCATCAGCAAAGCAATTCCAATGTGGAACGAGGTGCTTGTAAAAGGCTACCATGGCCGAGTGCCTCCACGTATAAAAACATGGGTACGCATAGTCTTGCTAAAGCTATCGGCAATGTGCTAATATGGTTTGCAGTATGTTGATTTCCTGCAATCGTGAGCTTTGTCTCCATCACAAGCATGGTATTCTCCTGGCGCTCATCTAGCGATACTAGCGTGCTCGCCAATCGCAACACATTGCAATCTTCCTGCACATACCTGCTAAGATCTGAGCCTGATTTCCAATCGGTGATGATCGAAACTTGTAGTGAAACTAACGTAACCTCGCAGGGATCCCAAGATCGAACCGCCTCAACCGCCAGAATGGCACGCTGAAGCTCCTTACATTGAGTTTGAAGAGGATTTCACTCGAGACAGCGCTTGGGTAGCCAGGGTCGATGAGTACCTGGCGCTACCCGATCATCCCGAGTATGACTCCTCGGATGACGACGCCGAGGATCAAGCATACAAAGACGGCAGTTGGAAAAACGACAGCGACATCGAGTTGGGCGACGCCCTCAGTTGGAAGTTCAACAGGATTCGCGCCATTCTTCATCCCGAGCCTGGCGTGCTTTATACGTACGAAGAATGGAAAGCCGGTCGCTCCACGAACGATCGCAAGGGTAGCTATGGTCGCCCGAAAGAACTTCTGCGCCATAATTACCTTCAGGTGAACTTGGAGAAAGAGTTTAGAGACCGAGGCCTGCAAATCATTGTCAAACTAGCCAGCGTGGAGCTCACGCCTGAGAAGCCGGAGTACAGCGGTGGAAATTGGCATCTCGAGGTAAGTTGCATCCCATGCGTCTGCATTCATGGAAACGACACTGACAATCTTCCAGGGAATGTTGAACGAGCGTAAGCACATTTTCCACACACAAACACACACACACACACACACCCTCCGAAAGAACCCTCCCCACTAACCAACCCTCTCACAATAGACATCGTTGCCACAGCAATCTACTACTACGACGTCGACAACATCTCCGACTCCCTCCTCGACTTCCGCATGGAAGCCACCCTCGACGAAATGGAGCTCTCCTACGAGCAAGACGACCACGAGCCCTTAGCCAAAGTCTTCGGCTGCGACTCCATGCGCGACGAGCCCGCTGTGCAAAACCTCGGCAGCGTCAAGTGCAAAGCAGGCCGCATGCTCGCCTTCCCAAATACGCTGCAGCACCGCGTCCAACCCTTCAAGCTGGAAGATCCGACTCGCGCCGGCCACCGTCGCTTCCTGGTACTGTGGCTCGTCGACCCGAATTACCGCGTGATTTCGACAGCGAATGTGCCGCCGCAGCAGCACGACTGGCTTGCCCCGAAGACTATAGATAAGGTTCTCGCGGATCGAAACTTGGCTGTGGAATTGCAGGACATAATCAAGGAGCACGCGAACGATTATCCGATGAGTCTCGAGACGGCGAAGGAGCTGCGGCTGGAGCTGATGCAGGAGCGCACGAAGCTGATGCCGTCAGTCGAGAGTGGTTTCGAGTCGTACAATCTCTGCGAGCATTAGCGAGACCCATGAGCATACATGGAAAACGAAGACGAGACGTTCCGTATGTATGGATGGATGGACGGGGAACAAAAAGCTGTAATGTACGCAGCCCCATCGATTGGAAAAATGCATTTGCTTTTTTGGTCGTCGAGATTAACGGCTGGAGCAGGGAAAGGTTAGCAGGAGACAGAAACCCTTTCCAAAAGTCGCTTCTTGTTCCTGTGCCATTCCCGGAACGTACACAGTCATCTCCTACAAGTTCTACGCTGCGGAAGTGCGTACAGCGCCGTTCGATTCGTCAGCCGTACCTCAGTGTTAGGCACAGCCATCTTCAAATCTGGGGCTGAGTTGCTAAGCATAAGATGGGACAAGATACAGATTCAGTTTCGGCGGACGTAGCCGAAGAAGACGCCATACCTATCGATAGTACCTACCCTTGCTGTTGGGGTCCTGTACCAGTAAATTCATGCGCAAGTCGCATGATCGAGCCTACTCAGTGATTTCGGACGTCAGGCATTCGCCACGATGGCAGCGCCAGGAGCACCTTGCATTTTGTGTTGACAGTTTCATAGATGTAACTCCTAAGAACTACTCTGGTTCGCGACTGTATACCGTATCCCCTACTCCTCCAGATCCGTCCTTATCATCCTGCGCTTGACAAGCGGACTGCTCTCATTGATACGAGCGTACTCGTGAGCATCCAGACACGCTCTCCTCGAAGCCAGCACCGCAATCTCCTTTCGTTCGATCATCTCGCTCTCGTACGATGTTCTCGCAGCCTCGAGCGACGCGTCATTCTTTACATCCCCACGCTCATACAGCGGCTTGATCTGCTCCAGCAACATGCTCACATCGACGATAGAATGGTTGGCGCCTTCGCCCCGGTACATGACCATTGTAGCAGCCGCGTCACCAGCAAGCACAACTCTGCCTCCGAAACCTGTTGATGGGTGGGGCAGCCAGTCTGCAAGCTCGATGGGGCGGATGTCTGAGTCTTTAGGCATGCTCTGTACAAGTGAGCGGAACGGCTCAGCCCATGATTCGGAGAGGTTTTTCATGAGGAAGCTCTGTCCGGTCCTGGTGTTGGGGCACTCGGTGGGATCGACGCGGTCGAGCCAGTTCTCGCGGTACGGCCATGAGAGGATGATTTGGCATTTGTAGGTGTCGGGCGGGAGGCCGTCGGAAGGCGTTTCGAGGAAGCTGAACCAGAGGTAGGTGTCGGTTCTAGGGTCTGTTCCTTGCAAGAAGAAAGGGTCGAGGTTGCGGATAGCAGTGATTTGGGATTCAGTGTAGTGAGCTGTGGCGCCGAGGAGGCGGATAGGTAGTTGCTTGTTTTGATAATCTTCTGGGTGTAGGAGTCGGCGTACGACAGAGTTTGCGCCATCGCAGCCCACGAGCATACTGCCTGTACATGAACTGTCGTCTGCGAAAGTAGCTTTGACAGCGCCGTCGACGACTCCGACGTTCTGAAGACTTTTCGACCATTCTACATCCAGGCCGGTGAGGAGCAACGCACGTAGTTTCTCACGCGACACTCTGATGCGCTCCGCTGCAGGGACCTGCCATCGTGGCTCTGCCGTAGACAAATCAAAAAAGGTGAAACTCCCTTTCTCGCCGGCTTCAACAGCGCCCCGATTGACATAGCATTCTGGGAGGCGGGACACGAGATCGTCTGGCAAAAGAGCCTTGAAAGTCGGGAGCGCCCAATGGATGGTCAATCCCCAGCCCGCACTGCGGTGCGTCGCAGAGTCATCTCGTTCGAAGATCCGGTACGGTATATTTTCCTTTCGACATGCTTGAGCCAACGTCAGCCCAGAGACTCCAGCGCCGATAATGATGACAGGGTCTTGGAGGTAGGATGTATTTCTCGACATTTTATTGGTGTAACAAGGTGACGTTTGGGTAGGTATGCAGGTTTCAGCTTCGACAGGAATATGTTGCAGGGTACCTTGTGATTTGATATCGTGGCCTTGTTTCAGCTCATCTTACTGTATTTTGTCCGACCAATCCCGTTGCTGGAAGCTTTCGCGTGCGAAGCTGGCAGCGCGCCGATCTGCTGCGCATGCACGGTGACGTGAGCTTTGAAATATCCAAATTATTCCGGCATGGATTCTTGCAACATTCCGCGTGCAAAATGCAGGGCCATTGTGCATGAGGCCAATGTCGGCAGCATTTGGGCTTATTATCTCGAAGCTTGGTGATGCGTGGTTGCATGGTTGCATGCATGAGATGAGCAATGAGCGACAGCTGCGCCTCTCGAGCATGCTTATGTCAGTGTCTCGTGTTTAGACACTGTCAATACACTTCAATCGACATCCTCATCGTTACGGAGCTGTGCAGGCTTGAGCCCGTCATCGCTGAAATTATCCCACGAATACTCGTACAATGTGGTCACTCTACCGATCACCTTGGCCTTGATTAGGGCCAGCGGAAGAGGACCAAACATTCTAGAGTCGCGCGAGTACTTCAAGTTGTCACCAACAACATAGCAATGTCCCTCTGGTATCTAGATTGTATCCATCAGTACGCGCCCGATATTATCATTGTTCCCTCCATGCTTCCCACTGACCTGTATCATGACGCCAGACGTGCCGGGCGAGTCCCGCAGCACGAAATCGCCAGGCATGGCAACCACCCTTTTCACCCCATAAATGTCCTGCTCGATGGGATGTTTGTAGCTGACCATGTCTCCCACCTCTATGCCTCGTCCGCGCCTGTACTTCTTGCTCAACAGGAGGAAGTCCCCTGTCGCGTTCATGGTAGGGTTCATGGAAATTCCTTCGGCCTGACTGAGGGAAAAGAAGTACTCGACGAATACGTGGGTGCCCAGGGTGATTCCGATGGCATATTTGAGGAACTGGAGGGTCGAGTAGATGTAGGGGTAGCGTGCTAGGACGGGTGGTTTTGGGTCGGTGAAGGCCTCGGATATCTTTGCTTTGACGCTCTTTTTGACATTGGGTTTGGTAGAGGCATATCGGAGGAAGGGTGACGGGGCGCGCGCATAACGGGCGGCGAAGCGTCTCGCAGCCAGTGGCAACATCGGAAGAGTGTTCCTGGTATTGTATGTGGATGTGTCTTGCAAGGGTTGAGAGGCGGATCTCCAATGATGCTTCTCCCTCACACAGCCGCCCTTCTAGACGCACGCGCAGACGCGCAAAGTCTCGACTCCATGTCTCGATCGGCATTTGCAATAGGGTGTGGCGTTGATCGTCTCGCACAGCCACAGCATCTACGTCAGTCCAAACAGGACAGGACGATTGCCAGGGAGAAAACGAGGAAATGATGCTGGACGGGCAAAGGCTAACCCACCGCCATTTAATGCTGCTGATATATCACTGCAGACGCCTCTCCCAGCAAACCTGCCAAGTTTTTCTATTTGTTTGACATAGTCCCTTCCTCTTGCTTATTACTTGCCCCGACCCTCCAAGCGCTCTCCCTGGGACAGCTACGCGCCCGGCGAGCCACAGTCTGTCTCACCTGTCGTCCAACAACGCGCCGCATGCCAATCGTCGCATACTTCTATTAGGGGCAACACCGCTGTGACCAGCTGTGTATTCTACTTATTACTCCATCGACCGTCCTTGGCTCGGGCTTTGGATTTATCTCCAGCAACCAAGAATTAATTCACTTATTATCGACACGACAACTGTCACACATCATCCATCATGGCGGCCATGGTAGGAAAATACGCGGCCAACAAGCTGCTCAAGAAGCAGATGGCCAAATACACCGACAAGAAAGTCGACGGTGGCGAGGTACGTCTCCACGCCACATAATATCCTTATCTCACCTCACATCACTAACAATCCCCTAGGACCCCCTCTTCGCCATGGTCGAAGACCCCAAGAAACCGGGCAAAATGAAGAAAGTCAAAAAGCAAATCCCCGCCTACATCCCGGAGCACGACGCCATGATCCTCGCCAAATCCCGCTCGAGCGCCTACAAAATGGACTGCGGCCTCTTCACCCTCTTCGGCATCCGCTTCGGCTGGGAATCCGTCATCGGCATCGTGCCAGCCTTCGGCGACGCCCTGGGCGCCTTCATCGCCCTCATGATCTTCAAGCGCATGCGCAAAGTCGAGGGCGGCCTCGACACCGGCACGCAGATCCAGATGCTGATCAACATCATCATCGACTTCGCCGTCGGCCTTATCCCGTTCGTCGGCGACCTGATCGATGCAGCGTTCAAGGCTAATACGAAGAATGTGCGCCTGCTCGAGCGCCACCTCGATGCCAAGTACAAGCCGGACAGCCTTAAGAAGGATGCTCGCGATTACGCAGGCGTCGACAAGGCGGAGCGGCAGAAGAAGCGGAAGAGCGGCATTTTCTCTAAGAGAGACCCGCCGCCTGCTACTGCTTTTGAGGATTTTGACGACGAGGCTGAGGAGCGTAGGCGATTTGTGCGCGAGCAAGATAGCGACGATGGCTATAGTGTTCGCGAGCCTGAGCGTACGCGTGCGCCTGAGGACCGCCGTGGCGGTGGCGGTGGCGGTTACTACTCTGGCAGCAGGCAGAACAGCCGCCGCGAGCCTGAGACTGCGAGGAGATGAGCATGTGTGGTGTCTTGCCGCTGCTTCTAAGCTGAGGCGATATTGCTTGACGAGCTTTGCTGTTATCTTTTATTTTGTTTCGTTGAGATTCCCCATCTTGGAGCGAGAGCAATGCTGAGCGACTGGCGTTTGCGGGTGTTCTTTTGGTGTGGTGGAAACCAGTTGCTGAAGTTCTTGGACTGAGCACCATATGTATCGATATCTAATTGAAGTGCCCTTCTTCTTACCTTCGCCAAGGTCTGACCATTTTGTGCCAAGTTATGTAGGCCTCATTCCCAGATTTGATCTTTCACCAGACTTCACATATCGACATGTCTCCGTCGTACCGTATCTCAACGCCATGTAGTACGGGCTAGCATCGACGACGGATGTCATTATTCTTTGTAGTTCTCGCCGCCGGTTGGATTTTTGCCATCTCTTTGGCCTCAATGTTTCGACCTCGTGAGACTGACGAACTTTCCGCGTCGATCACCAGGTCACATTCAACCCAATCGAAAACAAATACCTCACATCTCACGCCACAAGCCATCCACACCCCTCCCCGACCCTCAATCAGACACCAGCGATGCTCTATACATCACAGACCTTCCAAGAGAGCCTACCTTCCACATATGACATCCCCATGACCATTTCCACACTTCGCGAGGTCGTGCTAAGGGTTAGAGTTAGGTCAAAAGCGAACCTTCGACATTGCCGGATCCCAAACTCCGCCTCGTCAGCCATACTCATTCGCTCAACACTGACGGGAACTAATGGGTTGTCCGCCAAGACGGATTGAGCTCCAGACGCCGACGCCGAAAAAGGCGAGGCAGGGCTGCTGTTCCCTTGGTCGTTGGAAGTGGGTACCTGCGTTGGCAGAGAGGACTTGGAACCGGAAAGCTTGAATGCAAGCACATGTAAGTGACGGGATATTGAGAGTTAAGACAACGTCAGCGGGTAGGTGGATGCAGGCTGCTTGGACAGTGATATCAAAACGTTCGTTCATTATTATATATGTATGTACCGTTGAATCGTCTCATGAAAGCCCACAGCCTCAGAAGCAAAGACGCCATCGATGCTCGCAATCCGTTATCATGCATGCATGCATATATGCAAACCCAGACGCACCACCTAACGCCAATAAAACAACCAATGCCCCCCAAACGACAAGATCTAATTATCAAGATCAATCCAAAACCTCTCTCTAATCCTATCACCATACCTATAGAAAACCAACGGCGCCGGCGCAATCAACACCGCCAAAAACGCAAACACCGAAACCCCCCACCCATACCCCAACTTCTCGAAGATAAGCGGTGCAAAAAGCGGCGTGATACCCCCCAAAATACTCCTAAAAGCCGCGCCCGCCGCGATAGCACTAGCAGCGTACTTCTCGAAACTGTCGATGTAGTAGTTCTGGCACGTGTTCAAGATCATGACTTGCCCGATGCCGTAGAAGTAGGTGGCGGCGATGGAAGCGAACCAGTGCGCGTGCAGTTCGACCGTCCACGCGAACCAGAAGAGCGAGATGGGGATGAAGACGGCGCCGATGTTGGCTAGGGGCAAGCGGTATTCGGGTTTAGCTTTGCCGTTGTTGCGGGCGGCGAGGCGGTTGTAGACGGTGTCGATGCGTGGGACGAGGAACCAGACTGCCGAGAGGAAGCCTAGACCGGGGCCCAGGTAGAGGAGGCCGACTTTTTCGGTGGAGAAGCCGTAGTTGTCGCCGTAGATGGGCTGCATGTTGGTGTAGATAGAGAAAGTGGTGCCGAAGATGAGGGCTTGGTAGGAGCTCATGACGAGGACGATGGGCTGGAGGAGGATGCGAAGAGGGCGGGTTAGGGAGCGGCGGAGCTGGAGGCCTAGGGGACGTTCGTCTTGGCCTTCGACGCGGTACTTGTTGGGGTGGCCGCTGGGCTCTTGCTCGAGTTTCTGCTTGCGTCGCTGTAGGAGGACGGGAGCGTAGGTTTCGCGCAGGAAGATGAAGCCTGCAGCCGTGTTGACGGAGCAGACGATTGTCATTGTCCAGAAGATCCAGCGCCAGTTGGCACGTTGGACGATGACGCCGCCGAAGAGAGGGCCCTGTTGAGGTTATTAGCATGCGTGTACGAGGTGTGAATATAAAGTGATAGTTCAAGACTCACCAACGTCGGCCCAAGCAGCGGTCCCAACAAATACCACCCAAACACGCCCGCCCTTTGACTAGGCTCAAACATATCACTGATAGTTCCACCTCCATTCGCAATCCCCACACTCCCAAAGAACCCACTCAACGTCCTCATCGCAACCAACGTCTCCACGTTCGGGGCCAGCGCGCTCGGAATCTGCAGAAGTGCAAACACCGTAAAACACCCAAGATAAAGCTTCCTCCTTCCAAACGTCTCGCTTAGCGGCGCGAGGAACAGCGGCCCCAAGCCCAGCATGATCACAAACCCCGTCGTGCAGCCGATGACGACCTCTGGTGTACTATCCAGGCTGTCGGCGATCTGCTGGATGCCCGGCGTGAACATGCTGGAAGCGAGGGGCGAGAGGATGCTCATGGCGGCGATGACGGCGACGTTGGCCATTTTGGTCTTGCGGGACCATTGGCGCGGGTTCTCGGGGTCGGTGTCGTTGAAGGCTAGGACTTCGCGGTGGTCGTTTGATTCGCCATCGTCGCGTTGGAGGAGTGGCTCTCTTTCTTCATTTCGTATGGGTTGGTTTTGTGGAGGCATCTTGATGTCTGTGTCTTCCGTGCTCTTCTTCTTGCGCTGCTGGGCCTGTGATGGTGAGATAGCAGGAGGAGTATTGCGGAAAGCGCAGATGTTCACAAGAGGAAGTCAACAGACGAGAAAGGAAATCGAAATCGGTATACTAGACCTTGCATCCTACGGCAGCCTCTGTGCTGAATGCATCGCGCGTTTGCTCGATGGTTTGGGTTGTCTATGACGGTCGTTCGACGTTCGAAGGTAGATCTCACGGCGCACACGATGGCGGCTGAATCGCTCGGACGCGCTAGTGTACCGAATACCGATCACAGGGTGCGTGCAGTAGATCATTCGTGAGTTTATATACGATCGATTGTTATTGTTACTGGCATTTATCCATCACTGCAATACTTACAGTGAGCTGTGCTAGTATCAGTATCAAACAAGACAATCCCCGATCTTTGTATTCCAGCCGTAGTGGATGTTCATAGATGTATAGAACAGAAAACAGGCAATGCTACAGGAATCGTACGCAAACTCCTGCACAGAAAACGCGAAACGACTTTGGGAGGTACATACCAAAACGGCCGTCAACAAAAGCAAAGAATGAACACTACATGTATTACACAAGCCATGCTGAAGCAAAGATGAACAAGTTTCAAACTTTCATAATCATTTCCATATCTCCATCAAAATCCCGGACATCCCGTCTCGTCCAAATCTCGCCTTCAGCGCAGGCAATGCGAGCTCAAATTCTCTGAACTAAAAAGAGGTCCATTCGACCTATATACTCCGTGGAGTAGCATTCACCCTTTTCGCTCATAAAATGCTCCGTAAATCAACATCGTTAACATCTTTCCCACTCTCACGAGAGGACTCTACTGCGAGCTGCCACCAGAGATAGTAATGACCTGGCCGTTAACCCAGCCACCGTCCTCAGAGGACAGGAAGCCGACGACGCGAGCGACGTCCTCGGGAGTGGCGCAGCGGCCGAGAGGGCAGTGGTCGGCCATCATCTTCTCGATGGTAGCGGCGGGGATGTCGGGGGTACCGCCGGGGATGTCTGGTTGTGAAGAGTTAGTGTAATGTTCTCAAGGGACGGAACTAGGTAGATGACAGTACGTACAGTGCCATGCGTTCTGGGTGAACATGTCACTCTTGATGCCACCAGGAGCAACACCGTTGACGGTGATACCACGGCGACCGAAGTCAGTAGCGAAAGCCTTGATCATGCCAATGACAGCCATCTTAGAAGCGTTGTAAAGAGCGTGGTCGCGGACGCCAAGCAGACCGGCAGCAATAGAAGACATGAGGATCAGACGACCGTTGTCCTCAAGGTGCTTCCACGCAGCCTGGCCGACGAAGAACTGGGCGCGGGCGTTGAGGTTGAACACGTGGTCGTACTTCTCCTCGGTGATCTCCTCGGTCTTGTCCCAGCTCTCGGTGCCGGAGTTGCTCATGACGATGTCGATCTTGCCGAAGTGCGCCTTGGATTCCTGGAAGAGGCGCTCGATCTCGGCGGGCTTGCTGACGTCGGCCTGGATGGAGATGGCTTTGGCGCCGGTGCCGGTCTCCTCGATGAGCTTGACGACCTCGTCGGCGGACTCTTTGCTGTTGGCGTAGTTGACGACGACGCTGGCGCCGCGGCGGCCGAGCTCAATGGCGCAGCCACGGCCGATACCACGGCCGGCACCGGTGATGAGGGCGACCTTTCCGTGGAGGGAGGCAGTGAGGACGGTGACGGGACCCTGAGACATGATTGTGGTGTTTTGGTGGTTATTTAGGTTGGTAGTAGTGTTGTTGGGATCGATGTGAATGGAATAGAAACTCTGCGATTGGGGTATCTTAACAGGAAGAAAGCAAGTGTATGGTAGAGCAGCTGAGGAGAAGAGAGGACAGATGGATGGAGGAAACAAAAAAAGTAAGCGGTGTCGACGAAGGAGATACTAGACGAAGTAATAATAGCTTGCCTTCCTTGTCCGTCCCTCCAAACCTTAGACCGTCGGCCGGCCATTCAGCTCGACGGCATTCGTAGCAAGAGTAGACGGGTGTGCTCGGCGGAGTCGGCATCATGCAGGCACTATCTCGTCGCCGGCAGTAGTACAGGACGAGAGGGTGCATGCAAGCAAGCATCGGCCGGGCTTTGTTGGAGAGCCGTGGCGGTGGTGAGAGTGTGGAGGTGGATGTGGATGACTTTGATGGCCTCAGCCCAGCCAGCCAACGCGAACTCAGCACCAAGATGGATGATGAATGGAATGGCTGGGGCGGGCAAACGGACGTCGAGCAACACACACAGACGCAACAATACTGCAGCGCGAGAAAGAAAGCGTAGAGGCTTGCAGCAGCCGCAGTGGCCAGACTCGCATCAATCGCGTGGTGATGGTGGCATGCAGCTCATAGCCAGCAATAATAATGGCCACACCGTAGATATTACGGCGATCCTAAGGGCCAGGAACATGCGATGGGGAGCGAAAGAGCTCCAAGGAAGAGAGAGGCGTCGGGCTTCTCGCGCTTGCTCGCTGCTCGGCATTCGGCGGGCGCGCGCAGGACAAAAGCACGAGGATTGAGGGCTGCGAGCGAGAGAGCGAGAGCAAGCAAATCACAGAGTGCGCGGGGCATGGTGGGGGATTTGCCGGACACAGAGAGAGGGTGAGAGGTATCCACATAATCGAGTGTGATGAGACGCTGCAACGGTGGATGGTCTGTCGTGTTGGTCTTGGTGTCTTCTTTGCGCGGAAAAGAGCATTGTGGTAGCTAGTTCCCCGTCGACAACGGTATCTCCGGCACTCCAGCACATGGAGGATGCACGCAGGCTCCATGGAACGATTTCCCATTTACAGTTTATTTTCCGACTTTGGCTCGAAGATCCCTCCCTGAAGAAACCTGCCATATGCCCATGCGTTGCCCATGCCCACGCCGGATCGGAGATGTTTGGTATCGTACGTGCTTATGCTCTGCCTCTGCCGGAACTACCTCTTTAGTAGAGTCTCACAACGGAGGAAGCACAGACCGAACTATATGACGCGAAGCTCCGACATTTCTCACACGGGCGAGCTGGCCTGATTGTCTGATGGTTGTCTCTCACCATCTCGTTCTTCTCCAAGATTAAGACTATTGAGTGCCCGTGATGCGCTGTCGCATGACATCTCGATCTGGCACGAAGCACTCCTGTGGAGAGCTGTCAGCATTGCAAGAACATCTCAAGCACGCAAGCACGAGAGAAGAAGAAGAAGCACGATTTTGAACTGTTTTCATATGAAGATGCTGGTTGACTCTACCGCTCGAACGAAACACCAAACCCAAATGCAAAAACACGCGCCAGTTCCCTATTAACAGTGCTGATCCAGAAGGGTAGTAGTCTTCGGGCAATCTCTCCAAACTGCCAGATGCAAGAAGCAAAAGGCGTTCAAGGAAAAGAAAGTCCAAGTTACTCCTCCCAGAGCTCGCCATCAGAGACGGCAGTGGTTGGTATCAAAGTATGGGCTCACCGTCCCATGTCAGAAAGGCCATTCCGACCTATGCAGTGCAGTCTCGAATTAAGGCGCAAGGGTAAAAACAAAAAAACAAAATGCGGAACGCAAAAACAACCCAAACTCCGGTGCTCCATGCTAGTGCTGCCCCTGCAGCGGCCGATGAAGGAAGAGTAAAGGACGATACGAAAGTGGGTGTGGCCATCGTTCAGCCAGTAGCCATCGCCCGAGAGTAATCGGGAAGGACCGAGCCATATGAACGAGTGCCGGGTATTATTAAGGCTCGTTTCGTCGTGTTTCCGGTCGTCTAATCATGCGAATGCTTGCTCCAGTCGAGTACCCAGGCCAACTGGTCCACAAGCTAGCCAAGGTGTTGAGCGACTGTCCAACATTCCTTTCCTGTCCAACCAGGGTTTCGGAGCTGATGAATACTGGATAATGAATGCAGAAGTATAGACGACAGACGAACGAGCGCAGTGCCGAGACGTCGGCGAAGCGTCGTGAAGTGAGTTGCTATTCTGGTGAGATAGCTTTGCCAAAGCGGCTTCACTTCAGGAACTGGGCGACAGTGGTGTTGTCGACGACAATGCTGCCCTTGGGCAACTTGGGCAGCGAGAAGCCGCGCTGCATCTGGCTCTCGACGTAAGTCGACGAACGCTTGAAGCGCTTGTCGGCGTACTTCTCGAACACGGCACTGTGGTGCTTGCGCGGGTCCTCGCAGCAGTCAAGGATGGTCTGCAGGAGCTGACGGAGCTGGGCGTAGGTGTACCCAGAGAAGTGAGCGTGCGGAAGAGTCCACTCACCCTTGCCAAGCATCAGACGAGCCATGCAGTGAGCACCGGCGGCAGTGAAGCTGGGTGCGCAGCCAACGAAGCGCTCGTCCATGATGGTGATCTCCAAGAAGTACTTGGCCAGAGTCCTGGTCTCGAGGTCGTAGTCGTCAGCCTTGCTGATGCGGCGCAGGAAGCTCATAGGCCCGGGCCAGCCGAGCTCGAACTGCAGCATGCTGAGCATGAAGCGCTCGGCCTTCAACAACTCATCAACAGAGTAGCCACCGTCGACCATGTAGATGATCTCCTGGATTGTGGGGCAGTTAACCTCCTCGTACTTCGCGGCGACAAACAGCGCAGTGGCTCCGACAAGCTGCAGCTTTGCAAGCGAGACTATCTTGCAAGACAAGAAGCGGTCAATGTAGTTGACGGTCAGGAAAAGCGTCTCTGGGAGAAGGGCGAAGCGCCCGTGGACCTGGACGACCCAGTCGATGAGGACAGCGCGCATGGACCATTGGATCTCTTGCTGCTGCTCCATGTAGCGCGGGTTCGGGGTCATGCGCTGCTCGAGGGACTTCATGTACCCGAAGATCTCGTCACCGTACTCTGCGACCATGGAGGTGTCCCACTGCTCGTCCTCGATGTCCTCGGCGGTGCGAGTGGACTCGACGTGAGCGCGGGCAATTGCAAGTTCGTGCTCGACCTTCTTGGAGTTGAACGGAATGAGGACGGTGGTGACGCCACCGGTGCTCTCGCCGTGAGTGGTGGGGTAGGCATCCTCGTAGTAGTAGTCATCGTCTTCTTCGTCGTAGAAGTGTTCGGTAATGGTAGCGTTTGAGGGAAGAATGTTGACAGCGCGGCTGATAGGGACATTGGGGTGGTTGCTCTGAGACTCGAGGTACATCATGTACTCATCGGACGACGCGAAGCCCGCCGGGACACCACTGGAAGCAGGCCTGAGCGCAGCCTCCTCACGCAGCGGAATGGTCTCTGTCTTGCGAACCTCCTGGCGAGGGAGAGGGACGCCGCCCTGTGGCTCGGAGACGAATGAAGATTGCGACGGCAGGATAGACACCGGCTTCTTGATCTCGGCCTCGGACTGGGACACCGTGTCGGCGGTCTTGAGGACTCTGGTGCTCTTCTTGGCGACCAGCTTCTTCGGTTGGTCGGCGATGCTCTCGGAGATCAGTGAGAGGCCCTTGGATGTGACGTTGGTAGAAGTCAAGCTGGTGGGCACGTTCTGCGCCGAGATGCTCTTAGCAGACAGGGGACGCGCAGCCGGGCGCGCAAGGGCGGCAGTAGGCTTGACGATACCAGCGCCGGCCTTCTTGTCGAGGGCAGAGTCGTCCTTGGACGGCTGAGCGAGTCTGAGGTTGGTGTTGGCGTCGCCGAGGACCTTCTTGTTGGCGGCCTTCACTGCGTCGGCCTGGTAGAGGGTGTTGAAGGCAGGGACAGACTTGGTACGCTGGTGGAGAGTCTTGACAGCACCGTTGTTGACGACCGGCGGAGCCATGTTCTCGTCGTGGACACGCATGGCGCGGGAGCGGATGGGCTGCGAGGTGAGGTTAGATCTGGCATTGTATGGAGGGAGGTCATGTGTGGGAAGTTTGGGGCTGGTGGCTGAGTGAACTGCTGGCCGGATGTGACGTGTTGTATAGCTACCGTGAGCCGCTCACAAGCGGGCTCGTGATATCGTCGCGGTGAGCCAGCGAGCTCGTGTCGTGATCGAGTGCATTGTCGGATTGCTGATTGTGCGTATGCGCGTTGCTGCCGTGTGCCACAATGTCCCATTCCATACCCGCGCCTTTCACTGCCACTGCCACTGCTGCTGCCACTGCCGCGTCGCGCGCCAAAAATAACATGTGAGTGAAGGAAATCGCACTGCCTTACCTTAGCGTCCATGGTTGTGCACGTGATAGCCGTGAGCTGCGGCGTGCTGGTGTCGTCTGGTGTGTGGTGAGGCGGTGGTTACGCGCGATGCGCCTGGCGTCGTTCGCTGCCAACTTCTGGGCGACGTTGGAGCTAGGCGAAGGGGAGGGAGGCGGAGCGGTGTCGAGGTCGCTAAGCGATGCTGCACATGTAGCTGGCGATGGGTGCAGGCGTGCGTGTCGGTGAGTGCGGTGTTGATATTATCGCTGCTGAGAATTGGCGATGTCGGTGGGAGAAAAGCTGCGGAGTCGTGGTGGTGGTGAAGTGCGAGACTGTTACTGCCCAGACGTATGTTTATCAAAACAAGCACGGCAGCTTTGGCAGGTACGACCGTCGAACTAGCTCGGCCTTCCCGCACCCGTTGTGCAGCTGGCCCCAACTCTATCTCTTGGCCTCTGCCCTATCGATCTTCAGCAGATTGGGGGTGGCATTCTTCACTAGGTGGAGGCTTCTATATTCGTCTGTATATATTCCTCGCATTCCCGTCTCATCTATGTCCAGTGAGATGTCCTTTCTTTCACCTACTGCACTGCAAATCCGTGATCATGCCCCCTCCATCATGTGGTTATTTTCTGCCCTCACTCATCACTCACGCAGAGACATGAACGTCCAGAATCATTCCCACACCTGCCCTGCGGCTGTCCGCGCGCATCAGCACGTGCATGCCATAATCTTCCTCAGATGGCATACGGAGAGGCGGTGGACACACGCGAATTTCCGCGGCCTGCGCTTCTGCAACGGGCAGCAGCCGGCAGCCAGGCCTGGAGAATTTCTACTATCAGGATCATCCTCCCTATGAATTGCGCCCGCTATACAACTCTCTGCACCGTTGCCAGCGTTGCCTATATCGCCACCCGTCCTATGCACCATGTCTCACACGCGAGAGCCCTTGCAGCAAGCAGCCTCATGTCACTTCGTCGCACTAAACCCCTTTCAGGCGAGCATTAACTCCCGACGTCATGCTTGGCTGCGGGCGCGTCAACACGTCTTACCAAGTCGTCAGCGATGTCGTGTATTCTTTATAACAACGTCGCGAATTCGTACAACTTTGCGCAAATTCGCACATGAGCTGCTGAGACTGATTTGCGTGTCATGACTGGTTTTGACTGCGCTATCTCGTCTGTAGCGTGAGTTCTTGCTTCACACACATTTTAGCGCTGGGGCGGGCTCCATCGCACGAATACCCCGCCTCGTCACGTGAGGTTCGAGGTCGAGACAATGATTTGTAACATTGCCATCGTGGTCTCGATCCATTGTCGTGCGGTACTCCTGCCCGACCAAATGCGCCATCCGATCACCCACTGAGACGTCGAAGTACAAATCCGAACTATCTGCGACGTCTGTGACGAGGGCGATGCGCTGTCAACTCGTTCTGCCGGCAGACGAGCGGCGTGGGCTGCCAATCGCCTCATCTCCGCTTGGGCAGCTGAAACTCGGCCTAGAAACAATGGCACATTCCCGGCTGGGTTGATTTGGCTTCGTGGGCTTACAGTAAACTAGTTCCAGCCGCTGCAGGTTCGCCGATTATCGAATGGAGTCATCTAAAGTTGCTCGTGAGTTTTGTCCACGCTTCTGCAAGGATTGGTGACTGGTAAGCTGATGCCGTGAAATATAGTTGCGCTTATCAGTTTTGCCTTGACAGGTTGCCATTGAGGTAGTTTTGTCAGCGACTCAGCACCTTAGCAGGCAGTACTTTGGTACCCCCAGCTCTTGTTGTTCCTATATTGACTAGTTACTCACACGCAGACTGCTCGCGCGCTCTGACCGCCTCTTGTTATGATGTTGCATCGTGCATCGCAGGCCTTGGGCCAAGCGATTGCGGCACGTTGTCTGGTGCATAGCTATCAACATGCCAGTGATATCTCGGCTGGGCAACGCGGATGTCTATCGATCCATAGTGCTGGGAACATTCGTAATGCCTGCGCGACCTGTGAAATATATTCAGGTGCCACTGGAGAAGCGCAACAATCGCAAGGCATTGTTGTTCTCGCGGCAAAGAGCCGGTCAGCATGTGAAGATCAGTAGGTATTGATTGCATTAGTTACCCATGGCTGTCGCAAAGCACATCATGTCGCACCATCACGGTTCTGTGACTCTCGTCAGCAGCTCCGCACTGACATACTCGGGCCTGCTCGCATTAGAATGGCTGGCATCCTTTCCTTCCTTGCATCGCACATTCGTGCCCGTGGGGGAGAGGCGCCCACAGCCCAAACTCAAAAAGCGATGCTCGTGGTGGCACAAAAGCCGCGCCTGTACCTCGCGGGCAACGCAGCAAGCAACTTCAATCCATGGCGTCGCCCCAGCGATGAACAATTGCATGGCATCTCCATCGAGCGCGAGGCCAAAACATGGCGCTCTCGCGGTCGACAAAGGCAGTCAGGCGTGAGAGGGTGTGCTCGAGCAAGTCGGCGGCACACAGCCAAGCACGATCAGCAAGACTAGCCAGCGACACGCCGCCCTCTGATTCGCGCGCATGACTTCCGAGTTGAGCCGTCTGGCGCTTTCGTTGTCCACAGCAGTTCGACTGCGCCAGTTGCCTTCTCAGACCGAACGCTGCAGCTGGCGGCCTAGAGCGCTTTTCGCGCTGCGCAGAGCTGCATATGGGGCCCACTGACTGCCCTACTTTGTGAGCTTGCAGTGTCTGCTGTTCGCCGGGCAAGGTAGTCGCCGCGCCAATGGTGTGAATGGTCGCAGAAGAACGAGCGGGCCCTGAAGGCGGCGTGCGTTGAGCGCCGAAACATGCGTAATCGCACTCTGATGCCGCCCTCTCTCGTACGTGGGCACATGGGGAGACGTTCCGCGGTGCGCGACAGCCACTGCGAGGGACCTTTGTACCTCGTAAGGAAAGGCATCACCCAGCGCTGTGTCGGCGCAGGCCAGTCCAGCGCAGTGTGTGTTCGCTTGCCTTCCCTTGTCTCAGTAGTCTAGACATGCCGCCTGCGCGACTCAGGTCCAGGTCCATGTCCACGCTGCCTCAGGACGCCAGGCGCACTGCACGAGTTCGAATGGCACGCAGTATATGATGGCGATTTATTTTCGCATTGCCTAGTAATTGAGTCGCATGTAGAGGCATTGCTATGTAGTCGTGCTGGATTAGCCGCTGGACATTCGTAGGCGTGCTCGCACCAGATGACCTCGACCATCGAACTGGCCGGAAGCCAGAGAGAGAAGCGGGCACCTTGATCATTCCCACCGACTTCCTCTCCTCCACCGCACCACCTCGACAAACACTGCTCTTCACGCCTTGCCCTTCTTGTTCCATCCCTTCGTGCCCTCTCTCACTGTCTGTCTGTTTAGTTCGCCAGAGCGACAGCGCCATATCGACCTTCTTTATCATCTTCCCTTCTCGTCCCTCCTCACCTCTGCTGCGCTACAGAGCCCCGAACGGCGGCAGCGAGGTAGCGCCTCCTCTGCATCACAGCGCCCTATCGCTCATCAGGAGTGCTATCGACCTCTAGGCGATCCTAGGTGAGCATTGAAACCATACTCATATCACGTTCCTTACCTTCCTGTCGCCTCCTCCCTGCGGTGAGCCAGAGCGGCGGCAATCCCCTCGCTCTAGTCACTCAACCTTCCTTGTTATTACCAACTGAAGGCTACAATCACATCTCGAATGCAGTGCGATCGAGATGAGCGCAAATCGCTAACATTACAGCCTGCAGGTCACATACACCTTATCGCCCTCTCCCACACCGCGCAGATTCCTCTTGCGCCGACTCCCGCTATAAGCGGTGGACAACACCCACCTTAGCCAGCGCCACTTCAACACCATACTTGAAGTGCACAACAACTCCTTGTAATAAAGCAATAAGAGGTGGGCCTCAGAACATGGACTTCTCCAACATGAGGCACTCCGACACTCAGGGTGCCATGGATGGTCGCAGGCAATCGCACCAAAACACCACACGCTATAGCGGACACTCATGGGATGCGCAGTCCAATGCGAGCTCCCACGGTGCAAGCCACCACCGTCCAGCCCGCGATAGCACTGGCTCTGCGGCCGGCTCCGGCTATGCGAGACCGTCGCCCACAAAGAAAGAGCAGAAGCATGTTGTGTTCCAATTGATCGACCCAGAAGACCCTCGCATACAAGCGCGCTTGCCGATGAGGGTCATGATCTCACCGCACGACACCACAGACTCGATCATTACGACTGTGAAAAACTTCTATGGTTTGTATGAGTATGGCGTCAGCTTCGAGAACAGAGACGGCATCAGCATCATCGCTGCTTTTGACAACTTTGAGAACGACATGGTCGTCTATGTCAGGACTGTTGCGCAGCCTCCTCCCAGCGCGCACAACGATCGGGCATATCCCAACTCGCCATCCAAGCCCACACTAGGCGCTGCTATCGAAATGCGAGCGTCGCATCACAACAATGTCAACTCACCTTCCAGAGCAGCAGCCAGGAGCGCAATGCGCAGCAGGTCTCCGCATTCCGAGTATGCCAGACGTAGTGTGTCTGCTGCGCCATCGAAAAACAACCGCGCAAAGTCGAAGAGCAAGGACAACAGCATCAACGATGACGCAGACGGATATAGCAGCGACGACGGCGCCAACGGATCTGTGACTAGTTCTCGCAGATCGCGGACGGAGCAAGTCAATGCTGAAATCAGCGTCAACAACATCGTCGAAGGCGGCAGGCGACAACGCGCATTTGAGAGCTCGGTAAGCGCATGTATGCGCATATTTACTGAGCATTGGGATCTAACACTGTTCAGGAACTGCCTCTATTCGTACCACCGCAAGTGCCCATGACCGCGTCCATCTCCTCTGTCTCACCTCAGAGGCGTAATGGTCCGGCCGTGACACCATATGCGTACCCGAATCAGCAGACCTTTTCGTACACGCAGCCTCTTCCTTCACCGCAGAGCCATGGCAGTGCGCACTATCAACAAAACGGCATGCCTGGAATGGGTTATGGCTCTCACGCACAGGTGCGACGAGGAGCTCGCCCAAGTAACACAGTGTTCCCTCCTCCTCGCCTCTCTGGTGATGGCATTCTTCCTACTCCTGACCCTACTATCAACAGCGTCATTTCGGATGAGGACGTAGCGCTTCAATTGATGCGCCTTGGAGATGCATCCAACTTCTCCCATGGCCGGACGTCGACGTCTACTCTTGACGATGCCCTGAGCGGCAAGGCGGAGGCGCCTTCTTCTGACGAGGAAGACGACGACGCAGAAGAAGAGGTTAGCGGTCTGCCTGCCGTTCCCAGCTGGCCGAAGAACGAGGTCGGTCCGCAAAGGAAGAAGCAGCGCACGCACGAGCCTGGTAGCGATGGCACAACTGGCGACGAGTACGATGACCAGCGCGATGGCTCCTTCAAGGGTGACAGCGATGAGGTGATGCCTGACATCGATGGCCAGCGCCGCCAAAGCAAGCCTGCAATGCCTCGACCGCGCTCTACCATGCCAGCAGCTCTCAAGTCTGCCAAGCCACGCACATCTTCCATGGTCAAGCCGAAGATGAAGCCTATGGGCCACTCTCACTCGCACTCCCATTCGCACTCGCACTCTCACTCTCACTCTCACTCCCACACACAGGCCAAGGTCCCAATGTCACCTGCCTCACTACCTTCGCAATCGCGCAAGACCTCCGCAGCGTCCACCATCAACTTCCAACACGCCCTCGGCACGGACGAGGAAGACCTCTCCTCCAAGCCTCGCTGCCAGCGATGCCGCAAGAGCAAGAAAGGCTGCGATCGCCAACGACCCTGCGGCCGCTGCAAGGACGCCGGCATCGGCATCGAAGGCTGCATCAGCGAGGACGAGGGCAACGGTCGCAAGGGCAGATACGGACGCCACATGGGCGTGCCGGTCAAGCGCGGCGAGGAAGGCTTCATCGAGCCTGATGGCTCAGTGCCTCCGATGTCTCTGGCGGCTACGGCCGGCGGTGGAGGCCAGAGCATGCCGAATGGAGGATACTTCCTCGCTCCTGCGCCTGTGAACAAGGAGAAGAAGAGGAAGCGCTGATTGGAGGCGTTTTTTGAACTAGAGAGTTTTCTTTCTTTCAGGTATCCACGACATATCGACTCTCTCGTTACAACTTGTCTCTATCCAGAGAACACGTACTTCTTTGAGCGGTTTCTCACAGCCGCGCGCAATTCGACTTCGAGCGCTTATGAAAAGGAGCAAGGCTCCACAACAACCACGACCGCGACGACTCTCCTTGCTTGTTTTTGTTGTTTTGTTCTTTTGGCATCTCGTGTTCTTTCTTTTTGTCGTGTCGCTCATTGCATTTGTTTATTTGTTCGTTGTTTTCCTTACAGTTTTTAAGCACCTCACAAAAGAAAGAAAGAAAGAGAATTCGACGGGAAGGCGCAGGAAGGAAAAGGCAAAGGCACTGGTGGGAGGACATGTGAATGGGTAGGAGTTCTAGATGGGGTGGGAGGGGAATGGCGTCTTGTACGTTTCAACATTAGACTGAATGATGGCTGGGTGGCTTCTGGGATGTGAAGTGGTTGCTGTTGTTGGAGATAGTTGAGGTAGGTATGCCTGAATGCCAGAAACAAAAATTACAATCTTCCTGTTGGTTTCGATCGTGAGATTGGAGGAGGTTCCTTGGTTGATTATGATGATGGGAGTGGTATGTGCACGACGGTAGTCTTGATTGTTGGTCTGTGAGGCGCTTGTTGTGCAGGGATGATGCAAGTGATGTTGGATCCTTCGGGGCTTAGGGTTAGTGTTGGGGATGGATGATTTTGGAGCTGAAGAGTGATCCAATGTTGTATTGGTGCTTTCCTTCCGTTTGAGCTATCGCCAAAGGTGGACCATCTATTGAGGATGCTTGTGTATGTATTGCGATATATCTCTGACTCCATACGTAGCTACAGTCTGCCGAGAACCGAAGTGGACCTCAAAGTCAAGCCAAGCTGGCACCTAAGCCGCACGAGTACATGGTGCTGCATCCTTCAGCCCTGCTGCCTTTCGCCTTCCTCCTCCTTTCCTCTTTCGATTTATAAATAGCATCCCGTGACCTTTTGGGCGGTTGTTTGCTGCGCTTGACTTCGCCACTTTCCTACTATTGCCATTTCTTGAACCTGCGTTGCTTTTTACTTTCTCTAGCTGAAGACGAAGTTACCTTTAACTTTCGCTCGCTTCGCCAGCTCACGCGCGAACATTACACTGTCAGCCAAGCGAACACGCGGCCCTGACCGAGTTGCCGCTCAACGACGACCTTCGTATAACACTATTGTGCTACTCGGCAGTGGACACGAGATTATTGCTGGAGAGCTGAGCGACTGAAACATAATATTCTATCGTCAACGCATCCTCAGAGAACAACAGCAACATGGCCGACGCAGAGGAGGAGCCTCAGCCGCAGTCCATCCAGCAGCGTATAGCCGCTTTAAAGCTATCACAGGTTGGCCAGTCGCCCTTAGCACCCAAACCAAGTGGTGTTGCCGGCAAGGCAAGACCACCACCGCCTCCTCCACCAAAACCTGGTGTCCCCGCGAGACCGACTGGATATACTCGCCCAGCGTCGACGAACAATCCACCACTAGCAGACAATGGCGATCACGTGAACAATGCTACCATCGGCAACCAGCCAGACTCCTTCCGACCTGATGCTGCGTCTGCGAACGGTATGGATGGTATCTCACGACCTAGCTTGCCGCCGAGAACCTCAACCCAAGGTTCGCAAAGCTCGCTTGGGCCTAAGTTGCCTCCTCGTACACCTTCTGTGACATCTCCTGCGCTACCACCTAGGAGGCCTTCAGAGATGACTCTGAGCAGGAAAGCGTCTAATGACTCTGTGAGTTCGATGGCGACGACACGCTCGTCAGTGTCAGCCATGTCGAACGGAACTTCGATGACTTCAAGATCGGAAAGATATGCCGTCAGGGCACCGGAGTTCAATCCATCTGCTTTGCCTGCTTTGCCACCTAAGCGGACCAAGGAAGAAGTGCAGGCCCATGATCAGAAGTACAACGCCATTAGACCTGGCAAATCGACTTCCGGCTCGCTTCCCAACATGTTCAGGAAGACCAGCACGCCTAATGTGCCTGTTCGGCCGCAAGTGCAAGCGAGACCTGTGCCAGCCCTACCTGCTAGGAACGGTGTCAGACAGGAGCAGCCAACGCCGGTCGAAGAAGAGGCGCAGGTAGAGCCGCCTAGACGCATAACAGCTCCGCCACCAAGGAAGTCTGCACTAACTATGGGCTTTGGAAATGCTGCAAAGCCTAAGGAAAACCACACGGATCAACCTGTCGGGGGTACTCCGCCTCCTATTCCGACATCATCAAGACCTGATCTAGCAGCTCTCCAGGCGTCCAAACCTACCGCTGCCGCAACTGCTCCTACACAACATGCTGCCGGTGGAGGTTCTTGTCTCAAGTGCCGCGACTTCTCGGGTCCAGATAATCATGCAGCAAGATTCCCTCGCGAGGCCATCCCGTCAACAGACGTCGGCTGGCTCGCTCATCAGCTCACATCACCTTTCTCAAATGTGACGGACAAAGCCCGTGCCATCTTTACCTGGCTACATCACAATGTTGCGTATGACGTGGTAGCATTGAGGAACAACGCAGTCAAGCCATCCACACCCCAGTCTACACTCGCATCAGGTCTAGCAGTATGCGAAGGCTACGCTGGCTTATTTGCTGCTCTCGCCATGAAAGCAGGCCTCGAAGCGATCGTCATCTCAGGCGCTAGCAAGGGTGGCAGCTACCGCCAGCAGAAAGCAAGCGACCCCATTCCACCTTTCAAATCCACCCACGCTTGGAACGCCTGCCGCTTCGACGACGGTCAGTGGCACCTCATAGACCCCTGCTGGGGCGCCGGCACCGTCAACGACGGCGAGCCCTACAAAAAAGGTTTCAACCCGCGCCGCTTCACAGACTCCAACATCGACTTCGGCAGATCGCACTTCCCCACCGACAACAGCAAGCAATTCCGCGAAGACGGCGCCGTGCTCTCCTGGGAAGACTTCTCGCGCGGCCACCAGTCCGGCACAGAAGCCACCGTCTACCCCGGTCCCACAGGCGACGAAGGCCTCGCGCCGCCTTCTTTCGCTCCGCTGACCAACCCAATCGTGCGCGCGCACCAAGGGCCCACCACGCGGTTTATGTTCCAGAAAGTCTGCCCGCACTGGGATCCCGTGCGCTGCGGGCGCGGACAGTATTACCTTTACGTTCTGCACCTGAAGGGTTTGGACGGCACGGATCGGAATCACATTCCATTTGAGCAGGGCGATGGCGTGTGGTGGTGCGATGTTCCTACTGCAGATCTGGGGGCCGGAGCGGATATCTACTCTGTTACTGAGTTTGATGGGCGCGATGGGAGGGGCGTGACGATACAGGAGTATAGGCAGAAGAAGGGCAGGGTTGGGATGATGTTTGGTGGTGTTGCGGCTTGGGATGTTGTGTAGATTGGTTGGTGGTAATGGTGATGGGGGTGGAGTGTTTTAACGCCTGAGATACCCTGTGAGCAGTCAGAGAGAAGTGTGGAATTTCAATGTTTCGTTTTCTGCAATTTCAGGAATGCGCGTCGAAAGCCGGATGATGTTAGGCATTTTCGTCGTAAGTGAAGCATGCAGGACATCATGGGCCAGCGATGGTTGAATCCAAATCGAAAAGCTGCTGTCCAGCACAGAATGCGTACGAGGCACTAAGTAAGCGCGTCTTTACTGCATTGTTGCGAGCGCACATTTCCCAACATCCCAAGATCGTAGGAACTGACAGCTGCGGTGTGCTGTGTCCCTCTCGGATTTCCATATGTTTGAACAAGAGGCGCACACCGATCCTACGCATGTGGCTCTGTTTTCTTTCGGCAGTAATACTTATGAAGTATTTAAGGAAATCGTCCGGCCCGTCCTTATCCTTCCAGATCAGGCCCTTTGTCATCGCCCTTCGCCTTGGGCATCCTGGCACCCTTTCGCTTTTATCCATACGTGTATGCCAGGTTCATCATGCCTTCATCCGCGAGCCTTTTTAAAGCCGCTGTTCGACTGAGCTATCCGTTTCTTGTGATTCTTTTCCCGGTGTAGATTCGAGGCAGGTTATTGCTGAGGTGAGATGAGGACCACGGAGTCGCCTGTGTCAAATCGTCAGTAGATGCATTCGAACCCGGCCCTCTCCAAGACGAGCTCTCAGCACAGCACAACAACATACCTCGCACAAACAGCATCTCGCTCTGCTTCTTCACCGTGCGCACCTCTCCATTGCCGCCCTCGTCCTCCTCATCAACAGTGTAAATCGTCTCTTCCACCTCGCCGAGCACCAGGTTGCAATGGCTGTCGTATGCCTGATTCAATCAAATCCCGGTCAGCATATACTCTTCGATTCCTCCTCCCCTCTAGTAGAAGAGTATCTCTTGAAAATACTCACGTGAAGCCTTCCCTGCAGCTCACGGTCTCCCCTCAACTTCACAAACACCACCTCGTTCAGCGACAAGCGGACCAGATCGAGCGGCTCGTTGACCGGGTTGGCGCCGGCGCCGGGTTCTTCAGGCGAAGCCATTCAGCTTCTTCTTTGGGCGCGCGGGCGTGTTGTGTGGGAATGCTATTTGTGGGTGGTGGTAGTGATGCGATGCGTTTCCGCAGACGTACTAGCTCGACTTTCCAACAACTCTCTGACGTTGGCGCATACAGACTTGCTTGCGAACGGCTTGAGTTCCGCTTCTGCCTGAGGCTTCAATTCAGGCGAATAGGGCTCGCGACGGCAACCTCGGGCCAGTGTGAATCCAACGGCTTGATCCCCACTCACACATCGCACTGACTCTCCAAAGCTCCACTATCCTCACCTTTCCCCAGAGCACTAGAACCCTAGCGCTGGCCCTGACCACGACCCTGACACGGCACGAGATATTGCGATTCGAGACGGACGAGCAAGAGACGATTTCGATATAATTGGAAGAGGAGGCTATCGTCATGCGGTGGCAGTCGCACAGATGAGTGCTCTTTTGGCCCGTTGTGGGCCGGCTGAGTCGCGAGCTGCGTCGCTGTGTTTACTCGGGCGGGGTAACGGTGACGGTCGGCTTGTACGTGGGTGGTGGAACGGACAACAGACGAGAAAGGCGTCGTGGAGGAGGAGCTGCAATGGCGACAAGCAGTCTAGGTCAACCAATGGTTTGCAACGATTACAAGGATGGGAGGATGCGATCCAAAACCAAACACCCGAGGAGCAGGAGGCAAACAACAAAATGAGCCACTTCATCAAAGGTAGAGGCTTTGGTCTCGATACTTCAGGACCGAACGATGCAGACAAGCGGCAGTCCAAAGACAAGATCCTACCCCTCAAACATGGAGAGTTGAGCGCGGAGGATCTGAGCAATTCTCAGCGACCAGAGCATACGGCAGAGCATACGGCAGAGCGACCGAGAGACGACATCCTACCTCTTGGGCATCAAGATCCCAACTCAGAAGATTTTGGCTGGTTCAAGAGCTCACAAGATACCTTTTGGGACCCTGCGTCGGATTCAATTGGCGAGTACCAACACGAGAATGCAAGCGCGCGAACAGCAGCTCCAGAAAAAACTGAGCTGGGCTGGTCCCAGCAATCCGAGGACATGTTTTGGCAGAGCATGGCAAGCGAAGAAGAGGACGCCGCCGACCCTGATGGAGAGTTGAGCGAGAGAATCTTTGGGTCAGAAGTCTACGGCAGTGCTGTTCCTGTTACAACTAGACGGAGTCTGAAGGAGCAGGCTGCAAATCGACCTGAGCCGTTGCCCTACATCAATTATGAGACCTGGTTGGAGTGGGCCATAGAAGATGGGGACGCAGACAAGGTTGCGCGTTGCCTGTACACGGCGCAGAACTGTCTTGATTATGATTTCGTTAACGGAATCTCAGAAGCGACCTTTACAAAGATCCTGCATGTACTGGAGCCTCGGAATAACGTCGACAAGCTATCACAGGCGTACGTTCTGATCGGCGAGCACATGGCAAAGCAGATGGGCTTGATACCTGTGAACAAATTGATGATGGAGTACACCTTGTTGTTGCAAGAGATCGTCGCACTGAGGCGACAGAGTGGACATCCGCTATCAAGGGACCAGTACTTCATTCTTCTCCGGTCTGCCCAGGATCTAGGCGACTCTCGTCTCGCAACAAAAGTTTTGAGAGAGCTGCTGGAAGATGGCATAGAACCAGATGTTGAGACGTATAACATGTACCTAGGGTCTTTCATCTGGGCAGGGTGGAACAACTCCACTGCTCGCCATCGGGAGCGAGTCATCAATGTGAACATGCGCGCACGAGATAGTAAGCGCATGGACATACCGTTCGCAAATTACCACATCGGCTCACCAGGCGGCATAAAGGAAAAGGCGATGGAGGTGCTGACCGTCATGCTGGATCGTGGTCTTGAGGCGAACGAAAAGACTTACTGTTCAATCATCACTGCTGCTGCAAGAGAGGGTGAGATCGACACGGTTCAATCCATCTTGCGCAGAGGATGGGATATCGATGCCCAGAAGATAATGGAGCTCACTCCAGGCCATGCTGATTTACCAAAGGCGAAAACGCTTCCCGAAGACAGCCAGCTGTACCCGACTTCCAAGTTGCTGTGGACGTTAGCACATGCATTCTGCATCAACAACGACATACCGAAGGCTCTTCGGCTCGTTGATTACGTGTCGCGCGAGTACGACCTTGCTATTCCCGAAGACACGTGGTCTGTGTTGCTCGAATGGACCTTTGTGCTGGCGAGACCGCGCCATGGCACTGCCGCACGCGATGACCGGAAGACTGGCAAGCTGCCGCAAAAGTCTGTGCAGACTCTATTCAACACGATGACAGCCGCGCCATACTTCGTCGAGCCCAGCATGGAAATGTACAACAACATCATCATGAGCATGTATCTTCGTGAGTGGCCGACCAAAATGTTCGAAATAATGGAGTACGCCGCATCGTTGAAGGCAGAGTCCAAACATACCAGGGATAGGGCGTGGCGGCATTTCACGTGGTTCATCACTCAGCAGGAGCGAGGCCAAAGGTACCTTCCACCACCTGCGGTCGTACGTCGGCAATACGAAACCGCAAAGGTGGTCGACTCGAGGAACAGCTTGTGGATGAAGCGCTGGGTGCGACTGCTCCTCGCGTCGATGGAGGACGTGCATAGGCGACACAAGGAAGGTCGAACCTATAGCAAATTCCATGCCTTCACGTACGGCACTGTGCCACGCATGCTGTTGGATTGGCGCGAGTTCGCGGGCGCTCGAGTCGAGTATGACCTGCCGACTGGCGTGCTGGAGATAGAGTTGCAAAACGAGGAGAGGAAGCTGCAGAACGCCTTGCTCAGAGAGAAGATCTGGTATGCTCGAGAAGAGGCAATGGCCAAGACAGGCCTGCTCGTTGGCCATGGGTTGTTGAGCCGGCATGAGGGCCCCGTTGGAGAAGGGGAGGTGGGTGGAGCTACGACCAGGCGTTTGAAGAAAGCCAGGCGGCGTGCAGTGGGCGAAGATGGCCTTGGAGACTTTGGCTGGGTTTCGAGGGACAAGGGAGTACATGTAGCTGGTCGTGTGGATGAGCCGCATAAGCCATCATCGTCGGTCCAGTACCAGCCGCCGGGTTTTCGATGAAGTGTCTTAGCATGATAGAGCATGTAGATCTGATGCATAAAAACCATGGGTGTGTGGATAACGAATATAAGAAATGATTTGGTCTGTACCTGATATCTTGCCTCCTCCTTATCTCCTTATCCAAAAGCTGCCAAGCCTCCGAGGCTGCAACTTCATTGGCTGCCATCAAATGTCACGGGCAGGCGCGACGCGCGAAGATTGAAGCAGCGGAAAGGGAAGTTCCAGGGCAGCGCGTCTCCCTCTAGAAGCCCAAGCCCCTCCAAGGCAAATACCTCGAATCAACACCAGCACCGGCAATGCATGGACGCTGACACCAGCAACACCCAATTCTTTTCTCATTCTCCTTCTTCGGCCTTACTTCACTCTCCCTCGTCTGTGCTCGGGGTCGGCAGCCTCCTCCTCACTGTCTTCGTGGTCCACTGTATGCTCGTCCGCCGTCCCGCAGGCAAGGCAACCGCGCGACTCGCCTCTGCACCGTCTCTTCAGACATCCACATACTCGCGCGGGCGCGCCTCACTTCCCTTCCGGACCACCACCACACTCGAGTCAAAACGCACATACTCCCGCGCCGCCATGTTACGACGAGCAACCGAGAGGCACGAACAGGAGAACCAGACTGTCCTGTCGAAGACTCTCTCACAGTCCCTGTTCCCGTCTTCCAGCCCGCCTGTGCCACAAACTACGAAACCTGCGCCTTCGAAATCAGTTAGTGCCGGCTTCCAGAATGCTCTTCGTCCCAGTCAACCGTCTGCAGCGAACCAGATGAGAGCGCCGCCACCGAGGCAAAATGTTGGAGGAATCAAGAGGACGGCGAGTGGATTTGCAAAGGCATTTGATAGTGCTTTCGAGGAAGACAGTGGATCACAGAACAGGCCGATTGTGCTAGGAGGAAATACGCCATCGAAGATCCCACAGACGGACCTGTTCGACGAGGACGACTTTGACAGCGACATTGATCTGGATGTGGAGGAGCCGAAAGCAAAAGGAACTGTCAACTACCCGACTCTTGCGAAGCCCAAAGCTCCTGCTGCGCCCATGCCGAAATCAATCGTCTACCCTACACTTCCACGACAGCAGCAGGCGCGGACTGGATACCAGGACTCAGGCTATGGATCTGTGGAGCCAAGTGCGAAAGAGGCGGTCCCTGGGAGTAGTAATCCCTTTCCATGGTCTTCGTCGCCGTTGGAGCATTTCCAGCCGACACGGGATCCTTCGACAATTCGGCAATTCGCATACGATGGAAGAGAGAGCGCACGGGCACAACCAACTGCAAATGCTGAACCTAGAGAGGTGAAGCGGAGGACTTTGCCATGGTTGGAGAAGAAAGACGACGAGAGTGCAAGTGCTTCAACATCATATCAATCCATTGGTGAGGCAATGAGGCCGAGCTCCAGAGGACTGGCAACACCTGCTTCGAAGATGAACAAGAAATCACAATTCCCATGGAACACAACTGCGAGTGCCGTGAAGGACCAGCAAAAGAAGCACAGAGAGGAAGTAAAAAAGACAATCAAGAAGAACGAGGGCACAGACGAGAGCATACAAAAGGCGAAGACAAAGCGCAAGCAAGTCGCGCGCGTCTTCTTGAGCGAAGAGCAACAGCATGTACTGGATCTGGTCGTCGAAAAGAAAAAGAGCGTCTTCTTCACTGGTTCTGCTGGTACTGGTAAATCAGTCTTGCTTCGCGAGATCATCACATCGTTGCGCAAGAAGTATGCTCGGGAGCCTGACCGTATTGCTGTCACAGCTTCAACCGGACTTGCTGCTTGCAACGTTGGTGGCGTTACTCTCCACAGCTTCGCAGGTATCGGCCTGGGGAAGGAACCAGTTGCTGAGCTGGTCAAGAAGATCAAGAAGAACCAAAAGGCTCGCCACAGATGGATGCGGACGAAGGTGCTGGTCGTCGACGAAGTCTCCATGGTGGACGGCGAGCTTTTCGACAAGCTGGAGGCTATCGCGAGGCAGCTACGCAACAACGGTCGTCCTTTTGGCGGCATTCAACTGGTCATCACTGGTGATTTCTTCCAATTGCCGCCCGTGCCGGACAAGGGCAAAATCGCACAGTTCGCTTTTGATGCATCAACATGGACTACGTCTGTCGAGTACACAATAGGGTTGCACCACGTCTTCAGACAGAAGGACCCAGGTATGTATGCATGATGACGCGAGGCTAGAGCTCCATACTGACAATTTTGCAGTTTTCGCAGGCATGCTCAACGAGATGAGAGAAGGCAGGCTATCGGCATCATCTATCAGCACATTCAGGAGTCTAAGCCGTCCATTGAACTTTGACGACGATCTCGATGCTACTGAACTGTTCGCTCTCCGCTCAGAAGTGGACAGAGCGAACGCTGACCGTCTTGTCAACCTGCAAGGCAATGTCGAAGTCTTCGAAGCCAGAGATGGTGGCACTATTGTGGACAAAACACAGCGCGACAAGCTACTGTCTAACTGCATGGCGCCAGAAACCATCACTCTGAAGAAGGGCGCGCAAGTCATGCTGATCAAGAACATCGACGAGAGCCTGGTCAACGGCTCTATCGGTCGTGTGATCGGATTTATGGACGAGGGAGAGTTCGACAAGTACTGTATCAATGAGGACGCCTACGCACAAGCGACCGATGGTGTCCTCAGCACCCAAGCACCATCCATGACAAAAGAAGAAATGGCCCGCAAGCGCCTAACGGACAACCTCACCACCCAGCGCAAATTCCCTCTCGTGCGCTTCGCCATCGCCGACGGCACCTCACGCGATCTCCTCTGCCAGCCCGAAAGCTGGAAAGTTGAACTCCCCAACGGCGAAGTCCAAGCCTCGCGCTCACAAGTCCCACTCATCCTTGCATGGGCTCTCAGCATTCACAAGGCCCAAGGCCAGACGCTCGAGCGTGTCAAAGTGGATCTGGGCAAAGTATTCGAAAAGGGCCAGGCTTACGTCGCACTGTCACGTGCCACTAGCATGGCGGGTTTGCAGGTCTTACGCTTTGATCCGAAGAAGGTGAACGCGCACGAGAAGGTCGGAACTTTCTATGCGAACCTTGCGAGGGTCGAGCTTGAGGGCGGCGGCGGTGCGAAGGCCGTCAAGAGTAACCCGCAGGCGGCGAAGAAGAGGACTGGGAGTCTGAAGGCGGAGGACTATGAGAGGTCTTTCGTTGAGGACGATTGGCAGGAGATGCTCTGATTGCATCATTTGTGTTCGTGCTATGCTGTGGAGCACGTTGGTAGCTTTATTGCTTTTTCTAATGACTGTTTGCTTGAGAGTGACACCAAGGTGGTCTGGCGTTTTTTTACAGGGGCAGAGGATATCCACATGAGACGAGCATTGCTGGGGATGGGCTCCGGGGCTTTTCGACACTACGCTCTCGCCCGTTACTGCGGCGACTACTTTTTATCAGTGGGGAGCATATGTATATTGTGTTTATATCAGACCGTGATGATGGTATTACGAGGTTTCTTTTGTCGATTGATGACTCTACTACCTTCCATTCATCTTCCTATCACATCGTATCTTTTGACTGCATCCAGAGCTAATGAACGATAATTCTCCTCTCATGGAAAATCATGTTCTCATGCACTACAACTCCGACCGTTTGATAAAATGTAGTTGGCGGACAAAGCTGCGAGAAGATCTGTTTGCTTCATGTAGCGCTGTCCGGGTTGTATAGATGTATAGAGACTCGAAACGCTATAGACTCGCTCACAACGATAACAACGACAAGAAAGACCATGTGATGGCAAGTATTATTTTCAAAAAGCTCCTTGTACATCCATGAACATACTTAAGCTATATGACACACATACACAATCACTATGGCCACTTTGACTGCCCAGTCCGTGAGATGTGCTCTCCCCAAACCCTCGACACACAACCCTAATATATGCACGGCACTGACTCCGCTTTTCATGTGCCGAAGTGAGAGGTTGGGGAGAACGCGAAACCTCCTCCCTTGGTCTCCATGTCCCTTCGCCACTTCTAGAACAAATACATGTACACAAAAACCGGTCACTCCACTGAGATACATGCCAAACCGCATAGGCACTAGTAATATGCATATTTGCTATGGAACCTCAGATGGCAGTGTCTAAAGAAGTGCGCTGATCGGTATCCATCGCCGCAATGAGATCAGACACGCGATGCCACCGAAGATGCCGAAACGATTGCATTGAAAGACTTATCTCCACCTCAAAACATCCTCACCAGCTCAAGCCTTTCGGGACGCTTCTTTTCTGAACGGCTCAATCGGCAGTCCATGCCAGTGGATTGTGGCCGCTGCGTCGGCGCCACGGGAACGAAATGACTGGAATGCATCGCGTGTTGACACCGCGCGGACGGTCTGGACAGGGCCTCGAGGTAGGTACCGCTATGTCTCCTCCTTCTCCTCGCTGCCAATACCGATCTCCTCTCCTTACCCATACCATCGTCACTCGTTCAGGCATCTCGCGATGCCGTCCTCAGCGTTCATTTTGAGGGCCGGCCTTGCGCTTGTGTCGTTTACTTCTACTATCTTTCCAGCTTCGGCACAGTCACCGACCGGAACATGGAAGCCCAAGCCATCATGTCAACTTGGTGGTGATCCCACTGCAAACAACGGGTTAGGTGGTGGTATCTATGTGGACAAATTCGGTGGCCAATGGGACATGAGATGTTCGACAGGCCTGACCGGTACTGTTGTTGTCAGTGGGACTACTAACGGGCAGGGAATCTATGGTTGCGCAAAGGGATGCGCGAAACGCCCGAGTTGCATTGCGTTCACCTATGCCAACAGCTCTCAAGTTGCAATCACAGAGACCACTGGTTCAGGACCTTGTTCATATCGCTTCGTAACAGGCGACTATGTGCTCGACACTGCCCGCCCAGTGACCACCTACGCAGCTGCTGTTCTGATTAGAGCAAACACTCAACTTCCAGTAAGTTAGCAAGATCTGTTTGGTGGCGACGATGGTTCTAATTAGACTTGTGCAGTGTCCTGCATTTAATGGTGGGGTCTTCACCGATACCAATGGCTACGGGTGGCAGACCTACTGCAATACCAATATCGATGGCGGAGGCGATGTGAGCGCCATACAGACCAACGACATGCTGTATTGTATTTCTCAATGCAACGCCGCAGCCACTTGCAACGCTTTCCGCTACATTTACGGCGGATCCAACGACGAGCCTACAGACGCCACGGAAACAGCCAACCCTGCCGCAGGTAAAGGCATGTGTTACTTGAAGTTGGGCCAAGGAACTGCTGTGGCCAATGCTTCGCCGACTGCCAATTGGATGTCGAGAATCGCGCGTGCGGCCTACACTTCTGCGGCTGTCACGTCTTCGACTGTGCCGGCGGCGACTGGCTCATCTAGCTCGTCTAGCTCGACTGATACTGGAGGCAATGTCGCGACTAGCGTCCCGACTACAACCACGACCACTACAACTACGCCAGCAGTCCCTACGACGACGACAACTACGACTACTACACCGGCAGTTACAACTAGCTCTTCGACAACATTGACAGATTCGGCCTCTTTGTCCTCTTCTACCGCACAAGCTGGGGTACAGACAGTGACGCCTACCGGGACATGGAAACCTGGGCCTACCTGTAGTGCTGGCGGGGATCCTAATGCGAATAACGGCTTAGGAGGCGGCGGCTACTTGGACAAGTTTGGCGGTCTCTGGGATGTGAGATGTGCGAATACTCTGCCCAATGGAGTGCCCGTGGCATTGAGTGGTACTAGCACGACCAATGGTCAGGGATGGTATGGCTGTTCAAAGGCATGCGCGAAACGTCCAGGTTGCACTGCCTTCCAGTTCACCCCTAACTATAGCAACGCTGGTGTTCCCAGGAATACGTGGGGCGAGAAGGTCGGTTCAGGAACCTGTGCATATTTCACCGCAGCCGGCGCATATTCTCCAGGAGATCCAACGACTTTGTATGGCGCTGCTCACTTGATAAGGGCAAATACTCAACTACCTGTAAGCTATTGTCATCTGCTCATTGTTTGGAAATCTCTAACATGCTGCATGTAGTGTCCTTCCTCCAATGGTGGTCTGTTCGTTGATGCTTCAGGCCAATCTTGGCGGACCTACTGCGCCGTCAACATGGATTCTGGTGACCAGTCTTCCGTGAATGGAGTGCAGGCGTCAGACATGCTGGGCTGCATGGCCCAATGCGACAGTGTTCCTGATTGCAATGCATTCCGTTACACTTACGCTGGTGATGAGTTCAAGGACGCCGACGAAATAGCAAACGCACAGAAAAACCCCCAGCAAGGTCTTGCTTTGTGTTACCTCAAGAAATCCGGAGGTACCACCGTGGCTGGGGGCTCACCGACTGTCAACTTCATGTCGAGGATCGCTCGTGCAACTGGAGCCAGTCCCACTGGAACCGCATCCTCTGCCTCGACTTCGAGCGCAGCCGGTGCAACTGGTAGCTCCTCTTCCATTACGGCGGCGCCTGTTGTTGTGGTCACGACCACAACCACGACTTCGTCTTCTTCTGCTTCTGCAGCGACTGCCACTTGTACTAATGCACCAAACCCAGCAAATCTGACCACAATAACGTGCTCAAGTGCAAACGCTGGCCCCATCGGCGACTACATCAATGCCTGCGGCACCAGATACACCATTACTTGTGGTCAAGACACAAACCCGGGCTCCTATGACCAATCAGCTGCTGCTAGCATTAACGACTGTACGCTGAAGTGTGACAACTCACCGAGATGCAAAGCTGCCGTCTTTGTAGGCGGCACGTGCTACTTCAAGGCGGGATTCAGCAGTTTCGGAAGCCCTGCTGCCAACAAGGCAGCTCTGGTTCGATACATTCCACCAAATCCAAACTACGCCATCCCAGTTGCAGCTACAGGCGGAGGTTGTGGCGTGCCTATACCGGCCAACCTGACCGCGAACGGACCGAGTGTACGATTCAACATGACGCCGTCTGATGGGGTGCCGAGAAGCTTCCTCATCCACATACCCAGAGACTACGACATCAACAAGGCATCACCTGTCATTTTTGCGTTCCATGGTAACAATGCAAAAGCCGAGACTATCGAACAACAGACCAGGCTTAACGACCCATACACGAATCCATTCGCTATTGCCATCTACATGCAGGGTGTTGGCGTTCCTGCAGGTTGGGAGTCCAACCCGGATTACGGCGTCACAGCCACTAACGCCGGCAATGCCCAGCAGAGAGACTTGCAATATGTGAAGGAACTTGTCGTTGTCATCCAAAACATGTTCTGCATCGACTCGACTCGCATATTTGCAGCAGGACACAGTAACGGAGGTGGATTCTGCGGTGCCATCGCGTGTGATCCCGATCTTAGTAGGACTTTCGCAGCAATCGCCCCTAATGCGGGCGCCTTCTACTCAGCTACCCTTCAAGGCGGAGATCCTAACACGGTTGACACTAATACACCCAGTCAGCCTCAGTGCCAACCTAGCAAGAATATGCCCATTTTCGAGACTCACGGAACCGGCGATGGAGTCATCAGTTACTTCGGCGGCCCTCGTAACGGAAGAACTCTCCCTACCATCCCTCACTGGATGCAAAACTGGGTTGTACGCCAAGGCGTGTCTTTGACCAACTACACGACGTATCCCAGCGCTCGAACCACATTGGTGCAGTGGGGCAATGAGACTGGAGAATTTGGCAGAATCTCGCATTACCGCCTCGAGAACTGGGGACACGATTGGCCGACGGGCGACCCGATCGATTTTACTCCCCCCATGATGGAGTGGTTCTATCGTTGGACGAACCCGAACAGAGGCTTGATTTACGCGCCCTCGTCTAACAGTCTGACAATTGCGCCTTTCACCACGACTACGACGACGACAATGTCGAGCACGACGGTGTCTGCCAGTACCACCTCATCCTCGCAGACTGGCTCTGCAACTGGATCAGCAACCGGATCAGCAACTGGGACGGGGCTAGCCACCGCAACTTCGTTCCCGGTGGCTTGCCCAGGCGACGACAGGAAGAGAATTGTTGATGCCGCTGGTAACGCCTTCCAATTGTTGTGTTCTTCCGAAGTAACCGCCGTCGGCGGAGTTGGAGAGACCAGTGCAACTGTGGCGAACGCTGGCTCTTTCAACGATTGCTTCGCTTCCTGTGACAGCACAACTCTCGGCTCAGGAGCTTCGGCCAGACAGTGTACCGGTTTCACTTTTGTGGGCGACCCCAATGGTCGTGGCCCAGGCACGTGCTACCTCAAGAGCGGTACGAGTTACACCATTTCTTCCAATGGAAACAACTTTGTTGCCGCCCAGAGAGTGGCGAACACTCCACCTGTTGTTGCAACGTCAAGCAGCAGTAGTAGTTCTTCTGTTAGCTCGTCGACGGCTACTTCGTTGACAGGCAGCTCTTCTTCGATCTCATCGTCGTCGGTTAGCTCTTCTTCATCAAGCTCTTCTGCGTCGGACAGCTCTTCTTCTTCAAGCTCATCGTCATCGGTTAGCTCTTCTGCGTCGAGCTCTTCCTCATCGCTCAGCTCCTCTTCGTCGAGCTCTTCTGCGTCAAGCTCCTCTTCGTCAAGTTCTTCTTCGTCAAGCTCTTTGACAACTAGTTCAGCGACGGCTAGCCCCTCTTCGAGCAGCTCATCATCATCGGACAGCTCTTCTTCGTCAAGCTCGTCGGCTTCTAGTTCAGCGACGGCCAGTCCATCTTCAAGCAGCATATCGTCGTCGGCTAGCTCATCGTCATCGTCATCAGTCAGCTCTTCTACGTCAGAATCTCTGACTGTTAGTTCACCAACAGCCAGTTCCTCCTCAAGCAGCTCGTCGTCGTCGGTCAGTTCATCGACAGCTAGCCCTTCAGCATCGAGCTCGGCGACGGCCAGCTCCTCCACGGACAGTGCTTCTGCATCAAGCTCGTCATCAGCTAGCTCATCTACAAGTGCTTCAGCTAGCGTCAGCTCGTCAAGCGCAAGCTCAACTGACACTGGCCTTGGAAGCGCAACCTCAAGCAGCTCATCCGCGTCCGCGGCTCCGACGATCCCGTTAGACTGTCCAAGGAGCGACAACCAGCTGTATACCAAGACAGCTATCAACGATCAAACTGGTGTAGTCTCGGAGAAGGTTTACCAGGTGTACTGCTATCAAGACTACGTCTCTGTTGGAGGGAACGCTAGGACCACTGCCTCTGACCTCGCAAACTGTATCGATCAGTGCGTGTACGACCTGGGCCCCGACTGCTGGGGTGTCTCATGGGTACCCGTCGGCCAGCCTCAACAGTACTGCTACTACAAGTCAGCAGGCGATTATCTTATCGCACAGCCTGCTGGAGCTGTCGTGTATTCCGCTGGCCCTCCTAGAGATTCGTCAAGCTCTTCGAGTTCTGGTTCCGCCACTGGCAGCACGACTTCAGTCAACACTCTCACTAATTCAGTGAGCACGAGCTCATCCACTATGACTGATATGTCGAGCTCGAGCTTGAGCTCTAGCATCAGCTCATCAGAATCAATGTCATCTGGCATGATTACCACGGGTTCGAGCTCGAGCTCGGGCACTGACTCTGCATTGACTACAACCTCCGACATGGGCACCACGAGTTCGGACTCGAGCTCACAGTCTGTCTCGGCGACGTCGACTGACGCCCTCACCACAGCAACCTCTGACACATCATCTAACGCCGGATCAAGCTCTACAGGGTCTTCTGACACGAGCAGCAGCGAGTCGGCCTCCGCAACCACCAGCTCGGCCAGTGACTCGGCCAGTAGCTCGACGAGCAGCTCTACCAGTGCAGGGAACCCAACACCCACATCGTTCCCTTGGAAGTGTCCAGAAAACAATGGACAAACAGTCACTGAACCGGGTGGAAAGTCATATATCCTTGCTTGCGGCAAAGGAACGACAAACGGCATCACTGCTCAGCGCTCTGCTGAGACATTCAACGATTGTCTCCGTTTCTGCAGCGAGATCAATGACCCAACACTCCCGAACTATGGATGCACTGCCGTCACATGGTTTGGTGGCGCGAACGGTGTTGGTGGCGGCACTTGCCAAATCAATGAAAACGACAACGCGTGGTTCTCCACTGGTCCAGATGATCTTACTTTGGTTGGCATGATTGATGTGAGATACTACGCCGACAGAGCCAGGCTCACCACGACCACTACGACAACGACAACGTCGTCAACTTCACCTTCGGCACAAGTGCCGACAGGCTCATCTTCTAGCAGCTCGATGAGTATGGACATGTCCGCGACTTCCTCGTCTTCGCCCGCAACGACATCGACATCCTCTTCGAGCTCCGCAGCTGCAGCGACTCCTACAGCGTTCCCGTACGCTTGCCCAGCCAACAATGGCCAGACTGTGACAGATCCGGCTGGAAATTCCTATGTACTGGCTTGCGGTCGCAACACAAACCGTGGAACATTCGCTCAACGCGCAGTCAACAGTTTCAATGACTGTTTCGCCGTCTGTAACGAGAACCCACCAGGAAACACAGGCACAGTATGTACTGGCTTTGTCTTCTTTGGCGGTGCTAACGGCGTCGGTGGTGGAACTTGCCAGCTTCGTGAAGGTGCCAACCATGACTTCCAAGGAGATGGGTACGATGTTAGCCTCGTGGCTGCAATCCGCGTGCAGTACTATGCCGGAAACATTGTTACGACCACGACCACCTCGGTGACCAGCACAACTTCTTCAGCATCGATGACAGCTTCCTTGTCATCAAGCAGCTCAAGCGTCGCTGGATCTAGCTCTTCTTTTAGCAGCAGCAGCGGAACCGATTCGCTGACTGTCAGTTCACCATCGGCCTCTTCGATATCAAGCAGCTCGAACATAGCTGGGTCTGGCTCTGCGTCTAGCAGCAGTAGTGCGACCGGATCACCGTCTGTCAGTTCACCACCAGATTACTTGACATCAAGCAGCTCGACCATTGCCGGGTCTAGCTCTGCCTCAAGTAGCAGTAGTGCAGCCGGATCACCGAGTGCCAGTTCGTCGACAGATTCCATGACAGCAAGCAGCTCGAACGTTGCTGGGTCTAGCTCTTCCTCTAGCACTAGTAGTGGAGCCGTGTCGCCGACTGTCAGTTCGTTGACAGCTTCCGCGACGTCAAGCGGCTCCAGTGACACTGGTTCTAGCTCTGCATCTTCTAGCTCTGCTTCTTCTAGCTCTGCCTCTTCTAGCACTAGTAGCGGAACCGCATCGCCGACATCACCAATTGTCAGTTCGTCGACAGCTTCCGTGGCGTCAAGCAGTTCCAGCGTCGCTGGTTCTAGCTCTGCCTCTGTCAGCGGAGCCACATCGCCAATTGTCAGCTCATCGACAGCTTTCGTGGCATCAAGCAGCTCGAGTGTCGTTGGTCCTAGCTCTGCCTCGAGCATTAGCAGTGGATCTGCATCGTCGACTGCCAGTTCAGCGTCAGCATCAAGCTCAAGCCAGATCGGACCATACCCAGAGTCTACGGTATCGTCATCTAGCCAACCGTTCACATCCCCTCCTCTGAGTAGCTCCACCTTGGCTACCAGCAGCATCTCTTTGTCGATGGGCGCCTCTGTGTCGAGCATGTCGCCTGGTCTACCAAGTACTACTTCAGCTGGCGCGCCCACCTCACCTTCAAGCAGCGTGGGCGGTTCTGCGTCTAGCACGCCATCTAACTTGCCCAGTGCTTCCTCAAGTGGCTTTTCAACGGTTTCTGGGAGCAGCTCATCTCTTGATGTGGGCGCTACCACGTCTACATCTCCAAGCGTCACCTCAGTGCCACCGGTCTACGTTGATACTACGAGCAGCGCCTTGACTACTCTTACTAGCGTGGTTGTGGATTCTTCCTCGCCAATTTCGAGCATGGTTATGAGTCCTTCCGCGTCGCTTTCGAGCATGGATATGAGTCCTTCCGCGTCGCTTTCGAGCATGGATATGGGTCTTTCATCATCACTCTCGAGCATGAACATGGGTCCTTCATCATCGCTTTCGAGCATGGATATGGGCTCTTCCTCATCACTTTCGAGCATGGTCATGAGTCCTTCCCCATCACCTTCGGGCATTGTCACTCCGCCAGTGCCATCTATCTCTGACGGAGTTGTTACCAGCTCTGAGGTCGCATCCTCTTCGCAAGGTATCTCAAGCTCACCGGTGTCATCTCCGGTCGCATCCCCGGAAGTCTCGCTCTCAGCTTCTCAGAGCAGCTCAGCGATACAATCGCCGCCTGAGTATTCGAGTCCGACAAGTGTAGATGGTTCATTCTCAAGCTCATCAGACTCGGTGGCACCTGGAGAGGATTCCATCACGACCTCCCTGTCGCCGACTTATGTTAGCATCAGCACTTTTGTGTCCGAGGAGAGTCCGATTCCTACTTGTGGCGCTGGTACCGCCGCGGCGACTGTGTCATCGACTGGTGACAGTAGCGTTTGCCAGGATCCTTACGGAAATACTTACAATGTGACTTACGGCTCCAAGCAATATGTCGGTAAAGTCACCAAGCGAGCTGTGACCTCGAACGTGAACGAGTGTTTGCTTTTGTGTAACTTGGAGTCTGACTGTGTTGCTGCCAACTACGTCGGCGATGAGTGTACATTGTTAAGGTATGTTTTATGTTTGCAACATCACAGAAGGACGAGTAGCTGACAGTATCATAGCGAGGTCACTGGTACCACCGATGTGACCACTGGCCCACCTGCCGTTGCGGCAACCCGACCACCAGATGTCAGCACTGTTTACACGGCTCCGAGAACGTCTGTTTCTGCATACACCACGTCGCCCCAACCTCCCATATATGGATCGAGCACCACCCCAGGGCAGTCTATATCTGTGACTGGAAGCCCTGGATCGTCACCAGCAATCTCGACTCCCATAATGACAAGCTCCTCGGCTGGAGTATCGAGCAGGAACCCAAGTTCATCATCAGCGGTCAATCCACCGTATGGCGGTAGTAGCTCTTCCAGCGGCGTGCCTCCGGTGGTCAGCTCCAGTCTTTCTGCTTCAGCGCCTGTCGTTTCTCCGTCTTTGTCGATTCGCACAAGCGTTTCCTCCAACCCCATGTCGCCACCCAGTCAATACACCAGTCCGGGCGGTGCATCTTCAACTCAATCACCAGTTGGACCACCTGTTTCCTACAGCAATCCTGGAGCCTCGAGCGGTTCGGTCTCTGTGCCAGTATCTTCGGCATCCAACGGTGGCGTCTCGGGATCCTCTACTGGTACGATTACCTCGATCCGCCAGTCATCATCAGGCGCAGCTTCCTCAAACGTCCCGACTTCAATTCCCAACACTTCTTCCCGTGGTGTGTCCGTCTCGAGCGGCAACAGCAACCAGTCTGGCGTGTCGACTTCAAACGGTGGTCCTCCGATCTATGGCAGCAGTAGCGTTTCACCTTCGCTTTCGAACAACTCTCCGCCACCATACGGACAGAGCACAGCAAGCCCAGCGCCGTCCAACAACTCACCTCCACCTTACGGTAGCGTTACATCCGGTTCAAGCTCTTCCGGCAACCTTCCACCAACGTATGGTGGCAGCGCTACTGTTTCTCCTCCGACCACCTCCGCTGTCGCCCCTCCAGCCGAAACTCTTTGCCCAACTTATGGCGGTAGGAACTACACGGACTCGAACGGTGCCACCTACACCATCTACTGCGGCCAGGACTTCGCCGGTACGCCCTTCAACCCTTCATACCGCCGCCAAGCCACCACATACACAATCCAGTCCTGCATGGCCGTCTGCGACCAATACACCGCTTGTATTGCAGCTTCCACAGATGGCACGAGCTGTAATCTCTTCAGTTCTGTTACTGGCACCACAGGTAGCCCTGGTACTGTGGCAGCGTACAAGGTCTCTGGTCCCACGGCCATCGTTCAGACAGTCACTGTATGCGCCAATAAAGTGACAGCTTACACAACAGTGTGGACTACAGCCACTCACACGACTTGTCCTGCGAACTCGGTGTGTACAGTCGGGCCTGCGTACTCCAATGGGTTTATAGGAACGGCGCGGGCGAGAAGGTGATTGTTGTAATGTTGTGATTTGAGGTACAGAGTTGGAACGGGTATATTGCGCGGATGACGGCAGAGTTGTGTTTTGTAATTCGTTCTGATCTTGTAGCGTTTGTTTGCATTTGTTTAGTTGCCAGGTAGATTTACTGGTACGTATTAATTCATTCGTTTTGAACAAACCTTGTGCCAGTCCCATGGAGTCATGTGCCTTCTTGCGATGTCTCGCCGCACTCGTCTGGTTGGAAGCCAGGGACGATGCACATGAAAAGTTCGTATACGATTGTATTATATCGGGAAGCTAGCGTGATTAATTACTTGCTCAAGCAAACGTCTTGGAAGTACGGTAGGATGCTATGGAGACCACGATGGGTATGTTGTTAGCCATTACAAACATGTAGCATTGTTGCTCCGTGCCATTGCGTTGTTGTCACACGTGACTGCGCGTCTAACAGAGCGGAAGCCACTGGTACGTCCGCATGCTGATATTTGGTGATATCCGCTGTGATGCACAGCGCTCTCAACGCTTACATATAGCTACGTATAAGGCCCAAGTAAGGTGCGTTGCAAAATATATGTTGTTGCCTAAGGTTTGGATAGAGTAACTAGCCGGCCCGACTTCGGCAAGAGCTCTCAAGAGACGTCAGCTGTCTCTGGGGTTTGGATGGCAGCCAGCAGTCGCAACACCAGCAATCGATTACAACCTCGAACCTCTTGGACAATTTCACTGCGCCGGTTGCTGCCATATATTGAAGCAAGCAGCTGCCGAATGCGATAGCAAAACCGCTTCTGTTTGCCCGCAATGGTACGTTCGACGAGCATACCGACCTCAGTGCCCCGCTAACCCCCCCTCCAGTCTCAATCACTCAGGCCATACCTCTCTTGCGTCCGAAGCACCCTGACTGCCGCCCTATCCCTCTCCAACTTTGCTTCGCAAGCAAGCGAACGTCACAATGTCCCCGAGATCGAAGCCCGCACCTCTCCCGAACTCATCCTAAACCCATTGACCGTATCGCGAAACCAAGAAGAACGTGTCCTCATTGAGCCCTCGGTGAACAGTGTGCGTGTTAGCATAAGGATAAAGCAGGCGGATGAGATCGAGCATATCTTGGTGCACAAGTTCACGCGATTCTTGACGCAAAGAGCGGAGGCTTTCTTCATCTTGAGGAGGAAGCCGATTGAGGTAGGTTGAAGCGGGACACTGCGCATTTACCGGGAGGGAATAATTGCTGATCGTTTGGCAGGGCTATGACATTTCGTTCCTCATCACCAACTTCCATACCGAGGAGATGTTGAAGCACAAGCTGGTGGACTTCATCATTCAATTCATGGAGGACGTGGACAAGGAGATCTCGGAGATGAAGCTCTTCTTGAACGCAAGAGCTCGTTTCGTTGCTGAGAGCTTCTTGACGCCGGTATGTGTATTGGTCTTGAATTGCCTTGGGAATTTGATACTGACCGGCCACAGTTCGACTGAGCGATCGATACATGACGAGAACCACGATCATTGCAGGCAAGCTTTGATGCCAGCGCATGCTACAGGAAGAGGCAGCCGCCCACGCCACTTTGAGGGAGATTATTTGAAACGTCGCCCTGCACACAAAATAGATATGGTAGGGTTACAATGCTCGAACAATGCTAGAGCATTTCGCCTCTCATTTCTTGCCAATTTGGACATTAATACCCTTTTGCTTGCTTGACTGTGATGTATCGCCCAAATCGCATGCTGAAGTATGATAGAAGAATCAGTACGTCACTTCACCCTTCGACTCCAACATCTGGATGCAAAAACTGGTGCAATTGCCACTCCGGCCTCAATTCCGATACGTTTCATTGACAGGCCAGATTTCGCTTTGCGTTGTTATAAGAGCGTCAAAGCATTTGGCCTATGATGTCCTCGTGTGGGCTATAAACCCACCGCTTCGACTTCTTACATGGTCGCATCGACGCAGACTTCGACAGGTTCTGCATATTGTGCGGTCAAACAGGCTACAGACAGACCACACTACAACTGAATGAAAACGCTTTGTCATGCTGGAATTGCGTGTCACGAGCTTTCAAGTATGCCGCCCGAAGTGGCTATCTCCGTATGACTCGTTTCTATATCCACAAATTGTTGAGGTATTGTGGTGCCTCCCATAGCATCAACCAATACTTCAAACTCTCTCCCTGAACTCAACCATCGGCCCATTCCGATCACTCAAAAATCGATCGTAAAGTTGAAACTCCCCTTCCTTTCTCCACGCTGACTTTTCCTTCGCTGCCCCCTTTACAGGATCAATAACGTCCGGAAACCCCTCTCGCCAATCAGTGCTATCTTCAGTCTGAGCAAGACGGATCTCAAAGCGGTGTAGTGTCAACGCCAGAGCTGTGTGCAGCTCATAATATGCCAATTGCCGCCCGATACAGCCCCGCGCGCCTTGCGAGAAAGACGAGAAGGCCTGCCGGGCGAGCGAAACGGCTTGTCGCGTGCGTGGGATGTTTGGCGAGGAAGACTTCTCAGTGTCGGTTTCGCTTTCGCTCGCTATCCAGCGCTCGGGGTAGAAAGTGTCGGGCGAGGGGAAGTATTCTGGGTTTCGGTGGATGGCGTAGGCGGAGACACCTACGATGGTGCCTGCGGGGATGTAGTGGCCGTCGATGGCGATGCCGCCTTCGAGTACTTCTCGTGGGAGGAGGGAGGGGACCGGTGGTGAGAGGCGGAGGGATTCGTCTATGACTGCGCGCAGGTAGGGTAGGGTGACTAGCTTTGCGGGAGTGATCTGCTCCATCTCCTCGGTGGTGTACGCTGATCGCACTTCATCCACCAACTTATGCATAACAGAGGGGTTGTGCAAGAGGTAGAAGAACGCCGCGGCCAGCGTGACCGATGTCGTGTCCGCGCCGGCGGCGATTAAGAGGCTGCTTTCGACGTTCAGTTGCTCACGGCTGAAGCCTTTTCCTGTCACTGGGTCTGTTGCCTGAAGCAGGTGGTGCATTATGTCGTTTCTGGCTTCGGCTCCTTTGCCTTCGGCTGCGATGCGCTCGCCTAGGATTCCTTCGGCGTACTGGAAGAACCGCTTGTCGTCGGTGGCCATGTCGCCGCCGATGATGGGCAGACTGAGGATGCCGCTGGAGAGGACGCGGCGCGAGATGGCTTTGAGAGGTAGGGATGCGAACTGCTGAGTGTCAGTGTCTGTACAGGGCTATGTGGTCTTGGTGGCGGCAGTGCTTACTGTGTATATAAAAGCAGTGCTATTCATGATCAACTTCGCCACGAAGCGATGAGAATCGCTCGTCATGAGATCGAATCGTCTCCCGAAAACCAGGTCGCCCATGATATCGTAGTTCAGATATGTGGACCACTGCGACATGTTGCACGGCTGCGACCAGTCCTTGCCGTCCTTGCTGCTCTGGAGAATCACATCCTGGAAAGTCTTCACGTTCTGAATCAGATACATCTGAGATGATCGCAGGGATTTCTCTGTGAATGCATGCTCCATCACCCGTCGATGAGCTGCGTGGATGTTTCGATCTGTCTCGGCATGAATGCTGTTTGCGCTCCCTGCTGAAGCCTCGATGACTGTATACCATGGCGCTTTCCTGGTATTGCCTTGGCGGTTGGCGTAGATTTCTCTTACGGCACTTACGGTGTTGAATGAGAGCGTGTTGGGGCCGATGCGGACGATAGAGCCTTGCTGTGCTTTTAGCCTGGTGTCCAACTGCTGATTAAGGCAAAAATCGAGTGCTACTACGTACCATAATTTCTGTGGTTTTCGAGTTGGATATGATGCCGGTCGCCGTCCAGAGTTTGGTAAGTCCCCACCCAATCTGTCAGCCTGGCGAGCGAAGGCCCCGGATATTTGGCGAGTGGGTGTAGCGTGAGGCGATAGCAGACAGTGCTGATTGTAAGCTGGAGTTTTCCCAACGAGTCAACAACAAGAAGCAGCAGTTGGTGGTTGCATTGAGGCCACGTACCAAGGTCAAAGTTGCGACGACTGCCATCAACAATTCAAGCCACCCGGCTTGCAATGCCAACGAGAGCGACATCTCAAGTGACGGTCGCACTTGAACGGGCGCAAAGTTGATCGCTGGTTAGAATGCCACTAAGAATGCTCGAATACTTGATCGACTGGCTCCTGGTATGGAGGTATATGGTATGGCCTCAGCCGCTCATGGCCACATCATCTCGATGTACGGGCAGAGACAGACTTACCCACCTGGGTGAGCATCATGCTCCAGAGCGGTACAAAAGAGAAGCGAGCGATACAGAACGCATCGGTTATGACACCAACCCTCCAGTGCCTCCGGAGGTCTAATCTCGCCAGCGTCACGATCCACTGCCCACTGCGAGCCGTTGGATACCTGGTCGGCCTGCATGCAGCTAGGCGCGCACGTGCTGGACCTGTCGCTTTGCACAACTACTGTGCTGCCCTCGGTTGGCAATGTATAGGCTCATATGCGCCCTGAAACGTGATGCAGGTTTGGAGTGCTTGCGAGTCACAGCTTTAGCTGGGAATGTCTCCTTTGGTCTGCGTTTGCTGTTCCAGGATTCAAGCAACACGAAGGCCCGCTACTGACAGTTCAAGCCTTCCTAGGTCATCGGCCTACTCTGGATGCCGTGTCCAGCATGAATGGTCTAATGGTCTCTAGGATCAGTCGGCTGAGACAAGGTCATAAGGTCTCACCCGTTGCAACTTACAAGGGACTGAAAGCCCTACCTGCTATCATCGGACGATAGTTGTCTCCGGCAAATGGGCGAGAGTGGAAGTCATCGCGGCACGTTCGATGCCGATCATTCCTTCGCTTCAAGGATCGCGGCAGAAGCTAACGACTCCCCGCCGAGCCCGCGTTTAATAAGTTGCGCCAAGAGGACGCCATCATCCTCGCATCGTGCTAGCATTTAGCCACTCATCAACATCAAGCAAATAGCCAACTGTATATCCATTTCGAACCTTGCCATCGAAGCGAGCCCTTGTGCATGTTTGCAGAACCGAGATCACTAATATGTTTGCCAAGTCGGCTTGATGAAGTCTAGCCCAGCCGCTGACGGACGTTGACCTCCTTTGAACCTTTGGTGAGGTGTGCCTGCGTGCGGACCACTGGAGATCTTCTAAGCACCTAAGGTTCAGGGCTCCAAGCTGACTCGTTAGCCAGAGCTCCTGCGTGACACGCGAGTCAAGCTCTAGATTTACTGTATGCAACCCTCAAGCCACACGAACGTGACGGTGCAACTGACCTGTGGCCTTCGTTGGGAACCCAAATTTCCATACAGATGATGGTTGTGTGTGGCATGATGAACACTTCTACGTCACGAAGCTTCTAGCATTCGCCTCGCGCGCCTCACCATGAGGTGGTGAATGTCCCACAGCATGCCCGATCGGTGGATGAGATGAGGCTTCCTGCCTCGAGACCTGCCACGTCACCGTCTGCAATATGATGTTCTCCTGGCTGCTGTGGCTCCTTTCGTCAGAGTCCTCCCACTCAGGTCCCTCCTCGTGTTTCGCCCAAGCACTGTTTCGAAGCGCTTCGTCGGCTCTGGTGTGAGGGCTGTCATCGTACATTTGCTCCTCTGGAGTGTGCGAAGAGCGAGCGCGTATGCCTCCGTGTGGCCGCGAAGACGCTTTACTAACATCAAAACGCTGCCTTGTTCTCCCAGATGTTACGTTGCTCAGCCCGTTACTCGAGCCGCGAACTTCGACACCAAAGCCGCCTGCGGTCAGGTTCCCGATGAAATTGTGTAAGCCAATTACGACTGCGGTCAGCGTGGAGAGATTCATTACAATCTGCTGCAGCATGACCGGCTTCATCATGGCTCTTGTCTGATCTGCCTTTGTCAAGCTCTGTGCGAGAGATGCGACTTGAAGGATGATAGCTATGCAGACTCTGGACGCAGTCAGTCTCCGTACGACCACAGGCAAAAGACCGATACACTCACAACATCCTTGCACCTAACAATATAATCACCTTCGCTTTGGTCTTCCGCCTTGCTGAGAGCGCCATTATGATGGGAGTGAAGGAGAACGCCAACGCAGCGTCCGTAATGGCATTTATGATTGTGACGGGATACCACAATACGCCATTCGCACATTTGACGGGCTCGTAAGTCTGAGGGCTCACAGTTCCGCATTGAAATGCCAGGGCAAAGACGCTGAAAATGGTCCAGATGACAATCGCGACAGCCAGTGCACGATGCATGATTTTGATGTAGCGGCTGGCCGGTTGGAGCCCACAAAGCCGGCGCTGGAGTTGCAAGACGGAAAACTTGGTGAGTGCCATAGACACTATGGCGAGAATGGAGCCAGAGTAAGAGAACTGCAGATGTGTTAACTCTTCCATCGTCGGGGAATGCTGAAAATCTGACCTTGTGGTATGCAGCGATGGAGCCGTCGCTCAAGGTGTCGAAATGTCGCCCGAGACCGTGGTTCACACTTGCACCGATGAGAATGGTTTGCACGATCGCTGTGATCTACAGAAGTATGCGTGGTCAGCAGCATTCCCTTCTACGATCGCTCAGTCATACTCACGTTGGCAGCTACCAGTAGCGCATCATCCAGTCCAAGCGCTGCCTCGGAAAGTTGACGATTCCATATACGAACGCTATTGGTGAAAGTCGAGATAACAATACATGTAAAGGACACCACTGCGACAACTCCGCCACGATCTTCTGGAGTGTTGAGGTAAGGAGGAGGGTCGCGGCCTGCCATTTCGTCGGACTGTTACTCAGGACGACTTGAGTGAAGGTTAAGGAAAGAACAGTGCATTCATTCGATTCACGATCGTTCGCACATCACATCGGGCTAAGACCAAAGCGAGCGAAGGAAGCGCGTTACAAAATTATCCCTTCATCAATGATTTGATCTGATAGGACTCAAGGCATGAGATATGACGAGGAAGGCTTTTCTTGAAGCGATCCTGAAGCGATCGGGGATACATCTCGTCAAGGCATCGATCCGCGTCTTCAAGCTCAATGTTGGACTTTAGCGTCTTGGAATCATGCACAATTAATGTTCTGCCGTCCCTGCAGGAATACACTACTAGCCGATCGTTTAGGACCGGGATCTGATGCCGCTACTGTAAAGAGCAATCCTACGCTAACCCCTTCTTGTACCTCTTCCATGTGGAATAACCCTCGCTACCTGGTATCCTCGATGGGCCATGCATGCCTCGGTTCTTCAAGACCTATCCTCTACAATAATGTGAGGTTAGTGTGGTTTGTCCAATGGCTTTTTCTTCTTTGCTTCCTTGCACGCACTTTTGGATCCGCCTCAAAGCTGCTTTCTTTTCTCTTCACACCACAGCTACTCCCAGCTTGTATAGTTCCAGTATTTGAGCACGACAAGCTCTTATCCCGGTGAAAGTTTTATCGGAACAGGATGAGTTCAGAAGGGATCGAGCTGCAACATCGCGGCAAGCCAGCCAATGTCTCATACGAGGCTTACGACGATAGCCCAGAAGACCAGCCAGGCCGCATACCGAACAACACAGAGTCTTCCAAAGTTCACACGCGACAGCTGGATGTGAGTGTACCATTGAGTTTGATCTGCAAATGCATCGCTGACGACTTTTCAGAAATTCATCAACTTTTTGCCCACCGTTGCGTTTAGTACGAACACACAATGCTCGTGGGAAGCTTTGGCAGTATCTTTCACTGCTGGTCTGTTGAACGGAGGACCGGTATGTGAAGCATGTTCTACATTGACATATTTTGGACGCAGCGCTGACCACCGCAGACTTCTCTTGTCTACGGCACCCTCCTCTGCTGGTCCGGAAACCTCGCAGTCGCCGCCTCCATGGCTGAGATGGCCTCCATCAACCCCACCGTCGGCGCGCAATACCGCTGGTCCGCTTTATACGCACCCAAAGGCTTCGGCTCGCCAGCGTTCTGGGGACTGATTCAAGGATGGATAACAGTGTTTGGATGGATGGCTGTGGTCGCATCACCGGCCTTCCTTGTCGGCACTCTCGCGCAAGGTCTAATAGTGCTGAACAAGGAAGACTACGTTCCGCAAAACTGGCACGGTACCTTGCTCACCTGGGCGCTTCTTGCCATTCCCGCTTTCTGCAATATCTTTGCGCGCAAGGTGCTCAGCACAATTGAGATCGTTGGCGGTATCACGCATACGGTGTTCTGGATTGTTTGGGTCGTTGTCTTGTTGACGATGGCGAGGCGAAGCTCTTTGGAATATGTCTTCTCGGAGACGTACAGTGGACTTGAGTTTGGTGGATGGTCGAACCAGGGCGTTTCATGGTGTGTCGGTCTGTTGACTGCTGCGTTCCCTCTCTCAGGTATGTGGTCCTGCTCTTTGCCCGGGACATCGATCTCTCCGCTGACACAAGATAGCCTTCGACGGAGTCATCCACATGAGTGACGAGGTGAAGAATGCGGAGCTCAGGATTCCGCAGAGCATGGTGCTCTCGGTCCTCTTCAACGGCGCCCAGACCTTCATCTTGGTCATCGTTCTGCTGTTGTGCATTGGCGACCCGGTTGCGGCTCTCAACTCTCCCACTGGATATCCTGTCATCGAGATCCTGCGTCAGGCGACAGGCTCGAATGCCGGCGCGACGGCGTTGATGGTCATGCTTTCCTGGAACGGCCTTGTCGCTCTCTTCTCGTCGCTGGCATCCGTCTCGCGCTTGACATGGGCGTTCGCGCGTGATCGTGGTTTGCCTTTCCCGGACTTCTTCGGGCGCGTGTAAGTAGTAATGGGCGGAATCGTCGTCTGCGGTGTCTTTGAGATGGCGTTTGACCGTGCTGACTATTGATTAGACACCCGACTCTCCGCATTCCTTTGAATGCTCTCTGCCTCGTGCTGACAATCGTGTTCCTGCTCATGCTTATCAACATCGCATCCACATCCGCCATCTACGCCATCCTCTCGCTCAACAACCTCGCATTATGCACCTCTTACCTCCAGATCGTGGGCTCTTTCTTCATCTACAAGATTCGAGGAGGGCAGCCAGCCTGGGGTCCTTTCACACTTGGACGATGGGGATACGCCATCAACATTTACGCCATCTGCTTCCTGCTCTTCATCATCATCTGGCTGCCTTTCCCGCCATACTTGCCTGTCACGGGAGAAAACATGAACTATTCGGGACCCATCTTTCTGTTCATTCTCTGTGCGGCGCTTATCGATTGGATCTTCTGGGGTCATAAGCGTTTTGCCGTGCCGACTAAGCGGTCCGTTTTTGCTGAGGAGGACTTGTAGATACACCAACATCAGCTTTGCTGTGTATGTATACTAGCGACTTGGATCTCCTACATTCCACTGGATTCGCTTCTTTGTTCGGAGTTCTGCGAAGTGAAGGTCTACGTCATCGGTGTAGCGAGGCAGCATTGTGGATGTAGTGGTGGCGCTGCTAGCGCAATCCAGCTGGGGCCGATATGCAGCCTGTCGCCTCAGCCTTCGGTTATCAACATTGGTTCGACCTCTTCGGGACTGCATGCGTCTGCTCATCTGCAAGTACCCACTTCGTGGTGTGTTGTATGCCCTAATATGATTGTTGTCAAGGGAATCGTATTCCTGGATCTTCTGTCCCAAATTCCCATGAGCTAGAAGGGGCGTTTAATATACCATCAACGTGTGCCATCGCAACAGTCGAATCCCCTGACTATGCCGATCCATCCTGGTATCATTCATGGCTTGCTTCTTCTAGCCAGCCTTGCGACCACTTCGCGCGCCATGACGCGTTACGTTGGCGACCCTACTGATCGCTCCACGCAGGAAATATCGCAAAGCTGTGGCGGCTTCGACCAGATCAACTTCACCACAGGCCACTGCCCTGGCTTGATGCGTTGTGTTCTCGACAACCTGCCCGCAGATACGGCAGCCGGATTTCAGAGCGGTGGCACCATCGCTGGCCTTGTGCCGACCATTCTTGCCCTCATCGCCGCCTCGCCATTAGAACTCGTGCAGCTTGCGATCCTCTCGCCGCACCGCGCACTAGCGACTGTTTGCTTCGGAATTGGATTACCATCTGGCCTGTTTCGCCAGCTGCGGGCCAACGGCACTAGCTTGACTGACACGAAGCCTAACGAACCGAAAAAACGAGAATGGAGGTTTCGCTTGCCTTCAAAGGACTCCGCTTCAAAGCGTCCGCGGTGGAGAGACGCTGGTTTCACAGTGGGGGTTGATGCCCTTGTCCTTGGACTGGCTGCTGTGGCTATCTGGTTCAACTACAGGGTCAGCTCGAGAGTGATGATCACATGGCGTTGCGAATACGGCTTCTTGGTCTTCATGTGGTGAGTTTGCTTTTGAACTGTAGAAAATCATGACGAGCAGTGAACTGATACTCGAATATCAGGCCGTTTGCATGTGTCACCTGGCTCTTTTTAGCTTTGGCAATCCTCTGGGTCATGAGCGAGTCTATCAGCGTCAAGTTACACGCTCACGACACCGTCAAGAAACTCAGCATCGCGCAGCTCATGTTGTTACCTTATCGAAGCGCAACGCATGTTACACAGAATTATCTGGAACCAAGCGCAAATGCGTCTCTCGCCGGCAAGAACAAAGCTAGCTCTAGTACAATGCCGAGTCCGGCTCCCCCAGAAGCATCAGCATCTTCTGCAGCAAAGAGTCCTGCATCGACAACTGCTGCGAATAGCCAACCCTCATCAGGCGAGCCGATGATAGTGCTGGCGATCAGCATGCCCGACGAGATGGGCATACGTAGCTGGCGATGGTATGAGGCTACAATCGAGACTCTCGCCGTAGGTGTGTACCTCTATGCGACTTTTGTGCTTACGAGCACGCAGTTCTTGAGCGGGAATACTGGCTTGACTTTTGTGACTATCATGGCACTGTGTTCGAGTGTGGTTAGGATTCTTGAGAATATCTTTTGGAGTCCCAGGTGAAGTCGATGCTTTATGTTTCGCCCACACAGCTATAGTTTGAGTATGGGAAAGATCGAGCATATCGATAGCTACCGTGATACTAGTGTAAATGACAGCAAAAACGGGAAAACCAGATTTTACAAGCGCTGGAGAGCGAGTGGCATGCACGCTCAAGAGATGATTTGGACATAATGCTCTAACGGAACATCGACCACAGTAATAAGATAGTAGGTGAAGCCGACAGCCTCCATCGTGGAGCTGCTGCCACTCACATCGGATACGCCGGATGCCTTCAAAGCGCTCAGGCTCATTCGCTTCTCCTTCTTGTTTGACACCAACAAAGTCTCGACGGCATTCATGGGGCACAGCCGCAATACCAGCGAGGCCAAAGCTGAACATTGGTAGACACAGCATCGAGTTGTTGTACAGCTTGGCCACAACCATAATGCGCCTCATGATGTACACGGGACCCTCAGGCGAGTCAACAGGGTGCTTTCGAAACGCCGAAATGGTGTTCGGGTGCAAATCGGATGTTTGGACAGGCAAAGACAGGATATCGCCCTCTCTTAAGTCGAAGAGATTAGCCAAGATGATGTCCACGGAAAGGTATGGTTGGAGGACATCGCCCTCCGCTGTCACTCCCGGCCGGAAGGCCGGAAAGCGAGATGCGGTTTTCGGTTGCAGGTGTGGTGATGATGTGGCCGATTTCCCTTTGGTCGTTTGCGTATTCCCTGTTGGGCTCATTGGGGAGTTGGGCTCCATGTTGTAAGCCTGCTGAACTGCGTGGGTCAGGATTTGCAGGATGAACTCGATGTTCACTGGAGCATGGCTGCGGACAAGTATTTGTAGCAAGCATAAAACAGTGACCAAGACAGCGCAAGACAAAGTCAATGATGCGCAAGACCTGTCTTATGCTTGGTGCATTTTTCCGAAACAGGCTGTTGTAACAGCGGTCAGTAACAAGCATCCAGGACACCCACAACACGCGAGATGGACTCATTCCAGCACTCAAGTGCAGTGGACAGACATTTCAGCTTCAAAGAACGGTGTGAGACAGCACACCGACGAGAGTCAGCGGATACTGAGACAGACCCGGCAGCGTTCGACTATGGACGCTCTGCACCCAATTACATTCGTGGGTCTCTGTCGGACTTGTGCAACATTCATTGTTCCCATATAAGGGAGGCGAACCAAGCCTACAACCCGCGCCCGGGCGTTGTAAAGGACACAGTTGATGATCAGTGTCTTTCGAACACTTTCACTCATAGGGTTCGCGAGGATGCTCACAGAACAAAGAGAAAGTCGGCCACCAAAGCTTCTCCGGCAAAGGGTGGAGTCACAGCCTCCCTCGAACCAGCAAGAAATTTGATACGCAGGCTATCCCCTGGCGATCACGCATCAGAATACGGCGCTGAAGATGCTGCCGATGGTGTGGCTGGAGTCACCGGCCAAAGACATATCCGTCAATCTCAGTGTATCAACCTTGAACGCGAGAAAGAGTTGGTCTACACACGAGGACCGGTTCGAATAGTCTCTGTGTCTGACGGGAACGACAATAATTGTGCTGCGCTATTGCTCAATCTGAATTTCTCCGACAGCATCAAGGAAGCCATCGAAACGCAACGGAAGCTTGATGACGAGATTCGCGAAACGCAGAAGCAGGGCGAGATAACGAGGGTATTGCTGGGAAAGCTCGAAGAGAAGCTTGAGTACTATCATTTCCGGCAGGTAGGCCTGGTGCGTGGAGCGACAGGAGCGAGCTCAGAAGGGTTTGCTGCGCTGGAGAAACAGTTTCCGGAGATCAGCAAAAAGATCGGTGACCTTGAGAATCTCAGAAGGGAAGAGGCAGCCCATGAGGAGCATCGCCAGACCTGCTTGCAAGCGAGCTATAAAGATTTCTTTGAGGCACAGAGAGTAGTGAACCGCTATCTTGAGTCTCCTTTCGTCGATGCCAGGCTGATGTCACCATCTGCCGAAAGAAAAATAGACACACCGGCTTCATCAGGACGATTTGAAGCAGCGAACAATACGGCCATTGTCCCGACTGGTGGATTGTCATTGCGTTATTGCGCAGAGGCTGCGATATCGCAAATCTCGTCACCCGAACGATCTGCTTCTGTGCAGACTGATCCGGTCATGACCTCGCCCGAGGATATCGCCGCCTTGAACCTGTATAGAGAATATGTCCGCGCCAAGCAGCGGCTCAAGTGGGCACAAAGGGAGTTCGACCTCCGAGACGAGACACGCGAACGCGAGCAATATTGGAACGATCGGGACCTGCGACGATCTGGTGGTACCGAAGGCTTACCGCAAGAAGAATTCGATCTGCTCTGGGTCGAGCACAACTCGAAGCTCACGAGGGCGCTCATTAATGCAGAAGAAGCTTTCAAGACAGTAAGGGCTGCTGCAGTCAATGGAGGCTGCCAGATTGATGACCCGGATGCGAGCTCTGTATTCGAGGACGACGACGAGGATTATTCGCCAAGCCGAGAGGCGATCTGGAAAGCCGATGCTCCAAGAGAGATGATAGAGGGCTGGCGCATGTCGGCTGCCGATAACTCAGACTTTCCGGACAGCAGTGCAGCTTCACCGAAACTCGACTCAAGGGATGGAGACGAGGCCGATCTGCCGGTCTATGGGGAAGTCCCGTGACATGATTTTGAGTGTATGGTTCCAACAACATTTCGGGCCAGACTGGTAAAGTCTGAATGTGCGGACGATGTTGGACATTGGGCGAGGGGTTGTTTTCGAAGGATCATTTGCTTCTGTTTGTACTTGAAGTTATCAAAATCATGTAATTACCAGGTCTTCAGAGCCGTAGACACACTTGATGAATAGGTGCTGCACTCCCAGGTGGTGTAACCGTCTTCCTCGAACACGTTTCCTACTGGCTCTTCTGTTTCAAGTGCACACCAATCTCAACAGGGAGGACCGTAGCATTGAACTCCGCCATCGTCAAGCCAAAGTGCGACTTGATCCTGGGCTCCCAGTTATCCGCGAAACGCTCCTCGACCAGCATCGGCACCAAATCGTCGACGCGACCGCCAAAGATGGTGAGCATCGTCGACGAGTTTGCGCTGCCGAACATGTTGTGGAACAGACTCTCCGAGTACTGCTTATTCTCTGCCCTCGCTTCGCTCCTTCTCTTGGCCAGTGCTTTGCTCAGATCGGCCTTGGTGAGAAGCTTCTCGCCGTTGGGACCTCTTCCAGTCGCGCCTTGTAGCAACTGGCGGACAAGATCGAAGTCTGGCTGCCCCTGGTCAGGGACAAGCGCGGAGTCCCGACGAGTCAGACTGGCATCGTGCTCGATAGCGTTGTGCTTGCTAAGCTCTTCAAGGTCGAACCTGCCTGTCCAGTACGAGCGGTTGAGGAAGTTTGCTGCAAAGTTCGGAACGAAGAAGCAAAACGTGGGAGCGAAGTTGAAAGTCTGGTGGATTGTGGTCTTGAGATCGCGGAACGTGATGTTGCGGCCGTCGTGGGGGAGGATGCCATGGTTCGCCTTTATATGGTGTGAGCGGCCTTAGTGCGAACAGAGGAGGTTGCCAGAGTAATTGCCTTACCATAGCGTTAAGCATTGGACACGCCGATCTCGAATCGCCCTTGCGTGGAGCAACATACTCAGGCCATTTCCCGTTGTGACCAGGTACGCCCGCTGCAACGACTTGCCCGGACTTGTGTTTGGGCAGAAGTATGTTTAGAGCGGCAAGCCATAGGTCCCAAGTCATAACAAACAGGTCAGTGAACACCTTGAGAAGCTTCTGAGTGATACCCATGTTGATGGAGATGCCAGAGATGGTCTGTCGTACAATGGCGAGATGATGAATGGGAGTCAGGAAGCTGGACAACAGCGACAGGATGTGTCCAGTTTGTGTGGCATGTATAGCTCAGGGTATTATGCCCACTATCGCGTAGTCCCACAGGATACCACCAGCGCAATGCCTACTTTCTGACATTCTGCAGACGATCATAGCGACGAGATCTAGCTTGGTGAGTAAAAGCCAAAGTCTACTGGCTGGTTGGCTCCGAGCGTGGGTCTTCGTGCATGAGATCGTCAGCGGCGGTGAATCCTGTGTGTCATGGAAGATACGCTGACGCGCGCTTGCAATGAGGTAGCAAACTTTTTATGTTGCTTGTGTATCATTGTTGGAGGAGAAGCTTGCAAGGTAGCTTTCTCCTGAGAAATGGAAGATGTAAGTCAGCAAGAGTGACGCATGTAAGGAGCAACATCCTGGTCGCAGATCTCAACATGGTGCGCGAGTCATACCAACAGGGTTAGGGTGCAGCATCCCTCGATCCAAGGAACACACAACAGAACTACCTCAACGATCGACGTGGTTGTGAGTTGAGGTGCTGGGATGTCCACTATACAGGAAGTGGTGGATGTCGCGAGCGGCGAGGCGGTCCAGGCCCTCAATGGCTTAGCACACGATGTTCGATCGTACGGAGGCGTGGGATTTTGTTCTGTGTGACAATGGCGGCCTCGAGTCCCGTGCCGCATTTGCCCAATGGATCAGCTAAGTCAAACGCACCTGTCCTAATCTGGTATGTGGATCTGGTGACTGTTGGTCAACCGCAAATGTTCGACTGTCATATATAGGGCGTGATCATCACACTTCGTTCACATTGACACCTTACATACCCTCAGCCCCAAGCCAGTATACGCCAAACACGATTCGGATGACAGGCGGTACTACCTCAGAGCAGCCAATATCCTGACGCTGGGCTGACCCTACAGCTTCATGTCGAAGTATCACGATACCGGCAATGGCTGGTCGATGATCTCGCTCAAGCTGACCACGATTGGCCGGTAGTGCACAGCGCTACGCAAAATCCTGGCTATTAAAATCAGATTATGGGGATGGCTTGGTTCATCAGATGGTCACGCGAGTACTTCGCTTCTTGTACCATCTTGGAAATCGTATTGGAGAGACGAATTCTTGGCAGATGAGTTTCGCGAAACAATGGCGGCCGCAAAGCCTTCTCGATGTGACAGCGCGGACAGGTTGAGTAACATCATACACACCGGTCGCTGGTGAGGCGAGAAGGGGCCCTCAGCCGACTGCAGAGACGAAGTATGAGACGAAGCTGCTTAGAGCTGATATGCTATATAAGTGCGGTGTAGGTCGTCGGAATGACTTCTTCTCCGTAGAACAAGATCAAAGCATCTACTCAAGCAGCCCTGCACCGAAACAGTCTGGATTTGCCGAATATCTCTCTCAAAGATCAATACCAAGATGCCTTCTATGTCCTCCATCATCGTGGCTGCGGCTTCCCTCTTCACCATCTCTGCGCCCATTGCTGCAGCGAAGAAAGATTGCCGTGAGGGAACGTACTACTGTGGCAAAGATCTGTTGGCGATAGGTAATTTACTCAAACTTGTTGACGCAGATGCGTGGCTAATACTGGTGGCGACTCAGACAGAAACTACAAGTCCAACATCGACCATTCGCTCAATGCAGCGGGGTCGGAACAGTGCGCTACCACGAACCGCGAGAACTGGAGCCTGTACTATTGTAGGGGCAACGAGGACGTGCCTTTCGTCACGTACTGCGGTAAAGACAAGTGCAAGGATGGCGGCAAAGATCGCAATGGAAGAGCTCTCAACGACTTCTGTGACTGGCCGAAAGCATGAATCGAAAGGGCAATGGGTCGTTCATGATCTATGTTCAGAAGGTATTCTTCGCATCTGGTTCTCGTCACTCATTGTTACATGTTCCTCGGATTCCCATTTGGGACTCCTCCTTTCGCTAGCCTTCTGACTCTCAGGTTTGGTGGACAAGCTGAGATGTCAGTTGTGCTGTTACGGCCTATGATGCTTGAGATGGGCAGCAAGTAGAGAACAAACCAAGAATTCACTATTCTGGGACAGCTTGAGCCACTGGAAAGGTCACAAAAAATTGCGATTGGAGATTCGTCAGAGAAGTTTGCATGTTTTGCGCTTCCATGTTCCCAATTGAGCTGCATGATAACAGGTATCACTCCGCCTTCGGGCTTGCATGATCGTCGCAATTGAAGCGTGACTCTATCGACCTGGGTGTTCAAGGCTTCCATCCAGCCACCTCTCGGACAGCCTGAGTCAAGTTGCCAATCTGCTCCATCGTCTTCACCGACTTTCCTCTGCTATACCCTTCCTTGTATGGAATTCGATCCTCCGCTAACAACTGGTTAGCGACAGCTCATGCATAAGCCTGTGTGGACAACAGGGACATCTTACCTAACAAAGCGCGAACCCAAGACTTTGGCGAAGCCTGCTTTTGCTCGTCCCAGACAGTCAGAAGATACAGAGCTGTGGTGCCGTACTCGGTTGCATGCTGATGCGCGGAAGCATTGAAAGCCGGATTGACGCTTTTCGCGAGCTCGAGACGGTTCTTGGTGGCTTTGGCTGCTGTCTCGACCGTGACATAACTGTCCGCACGATGGTGTCTGTCCAGTCCGAGATCCTTCGCAACGGGAGCGAAAACCGCAGCGTCAAAATGGACATCATCGCCAAAGAAGATGTCGTTGCGCGTCAGGGAGCCGTCGGCTTCGATCTCGTCATGTCTGGCTAGATCGAGAAGGTTGAACGTCTCGTTGGGTCGGTTCGTGGTTGAGATTCCCAACTGGAAGACCATGTTGACAGCATCAACATAAAAGCCCGGCGCGAAGTTGTAAGCCTCTTGCGATGCTTTATTGATCATTGCATAGTCTAAGTTCTTTCCGTCGTGTGGGAGGTAGCCATGGTTGGCTAGAGCGTTGAGTCCTGGACATGGCGATCGACCTGCGAAACCACGGTGAGCATTTCGCAGCGTGAAAGACCAAATGGATTGACTCACTGTCAAAAGGCCCAGAAGCGCGATAGTCATGGCCTTTCGGAGTGGCAAATGCGAGCGTGGTGGCCGCGAAAGGCAGAATTGCGCAGATGGTGAGCTTCATGGTACTGGGGTGCTAGTGCTTGGGAAGTGATGAGGTCTGGCGGATGTTGCTGGCATTGTCTGATGGGCTACGAGGATTATATAGCAGCAAGCAGTATGGCCTCGTATGGCAAACATTTCAAATATCATACCATGTTTAACTCTGTACAGTAATGGTCGCAAAAGATTTGAGAGCTCAGCCTCGAAGTGTGTATCCACATCTTCGTTCAGCCTTCGTTCCACATCTCGCTTTCGTTTCCATCCCCACACATGCTGCGCATTCGTTTGATCGCTTGATGCTGACAATTTTTCTTTCCCTATTGCAACGGTTGCATTTGTTGCGAAACAAATCTAAATGAAAAGGAGGTGCTCTTGAGCGATGTCATTGATTCATATCGCGATCAGCATGAAGCCTGTCTGCATAGAGTCGACTAATGCGCACAAAGCCCAATCGAGACGCGACCACGCTTCGCCGCATCGTGTCACAAGGATGCCCAAAGGAGTAAAATATCCCAAAGATAAAGAAAAAACTGTCACTGAATATGCAATGGTTGTAAGTAGGTTGAGTTTCTTAATCCGTTACCCGATGGAAGCACTGCTGTGTGACTGCGGACATCGCTAGGCACGAGCGTCAGTGTATGCCAACGAAATCAGATCCGGAGAAATGTATCCAGACCGACTAAAACCCCCACGAGTTCGAACAGGAGATTTTCCTCGGCTTCTTCTGCACGCGATAATTGCATGTTGTAGTTCTGCGCGATTGCTGCGAGTCTGTGTGAGACATTTCTACACCGTCTCCACAAAACTCAAAACGAGGCTTGGATGTTGTCACCAGGCTTGGATGTTGTCACAGATGTTGTCACAGCTGGTATAGCTTGGTCAGCGAAGCAACGAGCCCTAGACCGACCCAGATTGACAGGCTTGAAAATAAAAGATGAGCTGTGGTCATACGAAAATCTGAGCCTTTTGTCCAACATCATCTGCACACATCGACGCACACCGACCCACAGCGAAACACACTCATGGCTCCCAACATCCTCTTGACAGGTGTCTCAGGATATCTCGGTGGCACTCTCCTAAACGAGTGGAGGACGTCTGGTCCCAAGAACTATGGCACCATTTCTGCATTGGTTCGCAACGACGAGCAAGCCAAAGAAGTGGCCAAATATGGTATTGAGCCGCTCATTGTCTCCCTCAAAGACGAAGACGCTATCATCAAGGCTCTCGTCGGCCGTGACATCTCGATCGTCTACTACTTGATCGGATCATACTGGCTCGAAAGCCAGCTTTACTTCATCAAAGGCCTCGCCGAGGTGAAAAGGAAGATCGGACATGATGTCCACTTTCTCTATGTGTGTCTCGATATTCTGAGCGTTTTGTCGGCAATCGCTGTTCACATGAACTGACTTATGACAGACTACCGGCACGAAGCAGTTTGCAGACACTGCAGGCTGCCCCACGGACCGTCCAATTTACGACAACGATCCCGACCTTTACGATATCCAGAGTAAGCAGCTAGGCTACAACGAAGAACTTACGACGGTGCGTAGTCGATCCTGTACCCTTCAAGACTCTCAAACATTCTTTCTTACATTCTTCGTAGGCCGTGAAAACGAACTGTGCCATCATCGACGAGGGCGAAAAGCGTGGCGTTCGGGTCTATCTTTTTTCGCCCTGTATTGTCTGTAAGTGGCTGTTTGCATCCCTTAGTGGCGCGTCTTCGTGAAAATCTTAACATACTAACAAGCATAGACGGCAAGGGTAGCGGGTTTGGAAACAAGATTTCGATCCAGACCGTTGACCTTGTGAATGCGTTCAAGCACCTTGGTCACGCATACAACATCCAGAAGGGTAATCCTGTATGTATATACGATACATGCTTTCGGATATTGAGCACTGCTGACGAGGAATCCAGAAATGGGCTGTTTGCTCACTCGAGGACACGACATCCCTTTACTTCTTTCTCCTGCAAAAAATGTTGGACGGGAGAGAGATACCTCATGGAAAGCAAGGTTACTACCTCTGCTCGCCCGGGCAAGTAGCTTGGCAGGACATTTATGCTGCCATCGCAAAGGCATTGCACAGGAAAGGTGTCATCGACAGCCCGGAGCTGACACCCGCTGATGACGAGATCTTGGAGAGGATGGGACCTGCACTTGGTGTCGAGGGCAAAGCTTCAGTCGTTGGTAAGATTGGTGGAACGTAAGTACCAATATGTGTTTGGCTTCGCGCATCGCAGCACTGACATTTTGCGCAGCTCGACATACACTCCCAGGCATGCCGAGGAGATCGGGTGGAGACCGAATCATCGCCCGGAGCACATTTTGGAGGATGCTGTCGTTGATGGCGAGGTTGACGCTATCCTCTCCCTTATGGACGACAGTCTGAGGAAGGTCAGATAAGAAAGCTTTGTTGGCATATCATAAGTCATAAAGTCATAAGTACGATCATACCGCATGTCAGCATCCGCCTTCTCAAGCTCTGAGAAGGCAGGAAAGTACAGGTCTTGCGCCGCTTCCGTCATTTCCATCCAGACAGTTCTATCCTCAAGCCGCCGAGACCGGTTGTTGTTGACCTACTCCAGTTTGAATCCTTCATAGTTACTGACAGTACAGTCATTGATGAACTTGTAGTAAGTAGGAACGCCTCCCAGGTAGATCAGAGGCTCGCGCGTTTTGCCAGGAATATTGTCGCCCATGTACCAAGAGTTGGCTTTCGGTAACAGCGACTGGTTGGCGATCGTCCAGATGTTCTCTGTCCACGTCTTCTCACTAGCAGCTGTCGCGTTCACAGTGCGAACATTGCTTTCGCGCATATGTTTGAGCAGCGATACAATCCATTCGCCCTGCAATTCGGCGCACGATGGTCCGTTGCAGAGCGCCGTCGGCGCCTGGGGCCCATACGTGAAGAACCTGGATGGCGTCAGCTTACTTGCCACAGCATCTTCGGTTGCTGGTACTTACATGTTGGGAAAGTTGTTGACTGACATGCCAACAAAAGTCTTGACGCCGCTTTGCCATTTGTCTTGCAGATGAAGACCACCTCGACCCTGGACGTTCATCTGCAGTATCCCGCCTGTGACCATATCAAATCCTGTCGCGCACACGATCAGATCGAACTCCCACTCCTTCTCAGTGGTCTTGATGCCCTTTGGAGTGATCTCAGCTATAGGTGTTTCCTTCGTGTCCACGAGGTGCACGTTGGGTTGGGCGAAGAGCTCATAGAACCCATTCTCGAGTGAGATCCGCTTGCAACCAAAAGCGTGCGGTTTGATAGTAGGTGCGAACTTCTCCCGAAGCCTTTCATTGGGCAAGCGAGCACGAACTTTGTCACGCCTGCAATGTTGCGCGTCAGCTTAAGCTCTAGAAATGTGGACAACGAAGTTTAGAGTCTGAGAAGCCCGCGTGCGTACCAAAAGTTGTAAGCCTCCGTGTTCGCATTGTCATCGAAGAGCATGTCGCAATACGTGGCAAGCCAGAAATGGAAGTCGCCATGACTCCATAGATCTTCGTACATCTTATGACGATCCTCCGTAGAGTCTTCAAAAGTACTTTTGCTGGAGAAATTGTAGTCAAAGCCGCAGAAGCTGTCCTTTCGGCCTCTGAAGAATGACTCGTACTCGCTGCGCGGAACGATTTCAGTACCTTGTCCTGCAAATGCGACTTGCTTCATGGGCAAAGCAAGGTTGGGAGTGCGCTGGAACAGCACGAACTCGCTGGCCAGCGGTGCAAGTTCTTGAGTAAGCTGGACACCCGTCGAGCCAGTACCAATGACAGCAATCTTCTTGCCGTGCAGATCAACTCCCTCTTTTGGCCAGTACGATGGGTGAATGCAGGTTCCCTCGAAGTCGTTGATACCTTTCCAATCGGGAGTGTGGCGTTTCGCTGCGATGCCGGTGTTGGGCAAGAAAAATTGACACCTATAAGCGACATTGTTGTTCGTATGAACAGTCCAACGACTCTCGGCGTCATCCCAAACGGCACTGTTGACTGTTGTTTGGAAGACGGTGTCTTTGTCTAGATCCCACTTGTCGGCGACGTAACGAAAGTACCTGCGGATCTCCGATGAGCCTGGGAAACGTTGAGACCACGCCCATCCAGAGTACAAGCCAGGATCGGAAAATTCATAGTGCGGAACAGGGCTGTCGACTCTTGCGCCTGGATAGCGATTCCAGTACCTGTTGGCGACATCAGGTTTAACGGAGTTATCCTTAGACTTTGCTTGCCCGCATCGCAGAGAGTGCTTACCAAACCCCTCCGAAGCCAGTTCCTCTTTCGACCAACTTCACATTGAAACCTTCATCTCTGAGCCGCTTGAGTTGATATATCCCACCAAAACCTGCGCCTACGACGAGAGCATCAAGCTCAATGATTTTCACTGTCATCGTTGTTGGACTTGGACTTGTTGTGGCGCTTGGATTCGGAGTCTGTTGACGACGGACCAACATTCGAGAAGCCCATCATGCTATATAGTATACAGCTGCACCCAGATCTCAGCTCTCAAATACCTCTAGTCATGTTTCAGCTCGGAAGATCAAGAAGACCAAGAAACACCAAGGTGACCAAGGACGTTCTTGCAGTAATTTTGGCGGGGTTTCCTCCGCGTGCATGAGCTTCTGCCTTGTGCATCACACAAGACAAGGGTTTCGTTGGCTCGCTAATATAACCGCATGCGAATGTTGCAACGAGTCTTCAAGTGGTAACATCGTGGCAATGCACGATTGAGGGGTACGGTGTCTGGGGCGGCTAAAAGTGATAGAATTGCGCCAGGTGACCTCAGCTCTGTTTCGCGTTTGTCAACTAACCGCCACAAGTAGTGTTCGAACATGGCATGTGCCTCAGCTGCGACTCAAGAATCGAATGCGACGGTCGCAAAAGACCGAGCACCTCCAAAGGCACGCTTACATCCCTTACGGAATATCCCGACAGCGCTTACTTACGCACCGAAGAGCGCGACTGGTACAGGCCCGTATCGGAAGCGCGAAGCTCTGCTGCAGACATTCAGTCAGTCATTGCAAATGTCAGTGTCAGCGGGTCGAAGTTCAGTGCGCAATGAGCTCGTGATCACATTTCGTATGCGGGTAGGGCTCGTCGCTCTTATACAATCGTCTCTTTAAGCGGTTGCGGCGGAATCGTTCTGTTGATTTTTAGTGTGCAGATGAGGGCTGAGTATATCATTTCGCGTGCCACTTTGGAGAAACCGTGCTGCTAATTTACCGAACATCGTAGCTCCAACGATCTTCAAATAATGCATTGCAAATGCCGGAGCATCTGCTTTTGGACGCTGTGTTGCCTCAAACATATTGGTATACGCTGGTATGGTCAACCAGCCCAGAGAAAAGAGTGCCAGGCGTTATGCAGATGATAATTTCCAGAATCCAGCATTCGGATTTTCCAGATCGTCGGCAGCAGTGCTCGAAGGTTCCACTCCACGGGGTGTATTGCCATGTGGCCTGGGGTGCCTCTCGGCTCCACCAACGACCATCACGGTCGCAGTTTCTCTGACGACAGAGCTGACGTCCATCGACTGTCGCACGTCCGAGCCATGATTCTGTAAGCCCGACGATAGCCTTGCGAAACGGCCACTGCGTCCGAGCCGGGCAAAAATCTTGGAGGTAGCCATGACTTGGAGAACTTTTTTAAGCTTGGCAATCGGATTCGCCATTTTCGATCTTGTCTCACACGTCGGCGCTCACTTTAGCACTATAGCCATGATCGAAAACCAGTCTGGATCCCATCGAGACTCCGAACGAGTGCGGAAATGGTAGTTCGGTTTCCAGAACTCCAACATTGATAATGGACGCTTTGTAGAACAAAAGAGACCGTAGAGGAGCCGAGTTTATGTTGGGGATTCAGTTTCGATGACACACATCTCCTTCATATGGAAAGGCACGCCCTCCACAGTGTTGGGGAGACGCGCGGAGAAGGGGTCGGACTAGATATTTTTCTCTCGTAAGAAGCTGCATTTTGTGCGGAGGAAACCGTTTTTTTGGGAGTCTCGAATGAGGGTTTATGAAGATTTTCTCTCGCAAATCAGCCACGTTCTCACGGGCAGCTTCAAATTCTGTCTGAAATCCAAGCATCGCAAGACTTCGGCTGTGGCGCCCAGGATCGGCTTTGCCGCAATAGGAAGGGTCTGCCGAAAAGCGGCTCAACCTCGCGCAGCCGGTATCAGATCTTGCATCCAATCATGCCCAAGACATGAGACAGGACAGTCGGGATATGGTAAGATGTCAGTGCCCGAGGCTATCAGTTGCCAATTACGAGAATATCCACCCGGCCAAGGCGCGAGAAGTACTATTCAGTGTCACTATGCTGCTTCTTCCTTGCGTAACATTGGTGCTCTCATCTTGCTTCCAGAACACATACCTTCACCATGACATCTTACTCAGAAAAGCCTGAAAACATCGACGACGAATTCGCCCATGTGCACGATGACAAGAATGTCGAAGCCCAGGACGCTGTCTTCGGCGCTGTCGAGGAGGGTGGACCAGACTACCGCGCTGTGACTTGGTTAGGCGCGTCCGTTCTCATGATGAAGTCCGAAATGGGAATTGGAATCTTGTCAATCCCGCAGGCGTTCGGCACCTTGGGATTGATTCCCGGCATTATCGTCCTCCTGGTCATCTCAGCAATCACCACCTGGTCTTCATACGTCGTAGGTGTCTTCAAGCTGAAGCACCCCGAAGCCTATGGATTCGCAGACACCGCCGCAATCATCTTTGGTCCTGTTGGACAAGAAATCGCCTCTATTGCCTTCTGCCTGCTCTGGATATTTGTGGCCGCATCTGGACTTCTTGGTGTTTCGATTGGCCTCAATGCTATTTCTCACCATGGAACTTGCACTGCTGTGTTTGTCGCGGTGTCAGCAATCATTGGTTTTCTCGTTTCCAGTGTTAGGACGCTGAGCAAAATGAGCTGGCTCGCCTGGGTGGGAATGATCAGCATTGTAGCAGCTGGTAAATCCCCACCATGCCCATCGCGATCACTTTTGGACCGCGCGCTGACGATCTTTAGTGTTCTCGCTCACTGTCGCTGTTGGCGTTCAAGACCGCCCTGCGGAGGCGCCTCAAGACGGTCCCTACGTCTCAACCTGGAAGCTTTTTGGCACGCCTACTTTTGCGGAAGCCATGGCAGCCATTGCTTCTATCATCTTCGCATTCTGCGGCGTTCCAGCGTATTTCTCCGTCATCTCGGAGATGGCAGACCCTCGTGAATACCCCAAGGCCCTTGCACTCTGTCGTGGAATTGCGACAAGCGTTTACCTTACCATCGGCATTGTCGTGTACTACTATTGTGGTGACTACGTCGCTTCACCGGCTCTTGGGTCTGCTGGAGTTCTGATGAAGAAGGTCTGCTACGGTCTTGCCATTCCTGGTCTGATCATGTCCATGACCCTGTACCTTCACGTAAGTCACGAATTTGTAATCGCACATTTGAGTCGCAATTGCTAATAGCCAGCAGATCACCGCCAAGTACATATTCATTAGACTCCTTCGAGGATCCAAGCATTTGACAGCCAACAGCGTCGTCCATTGGGCGACCTGGCTTGGATGCACATCTGTTACTACCATCATCGCATACTGCATCGCCAGTGGTATTCCTGCGTTCGGAGGTCTCGTCTCTCTTGTTGGTGCACTTTTCGGAACTTTGCTCTGCTTCCAACCGGAAGGTATCATGTGGCTGTACGACAACTGGCACGCCTACAACAGAGGCTCTGCCCGCTGGACCGCTATGGTCGCCTGGTGTGTCCTTGTCATTTTGATCGGCACCTTTTTGATGATTGCTGGCACCTACGGCTCCGTGGTCGGCTTGATTGATACTTTCGCTTCCGATGATGGATCCGCAGCCTGGAGCTGTGCTGACAATAGTAACACTGTTTGATCGTCGAGGGCTCGCTGCCTGGAAAAGCTTATGCTAGAATTTTGCATCAGCATGCAACATAGATTAGAATATTCACTTACACAACTACTTATGAATCAACAACTTGCATGACAGTTCATCCTGACTCATCGAAACTCGCTTCTGCAACAAGCTGGAAGTCCGTTTGCGAAACAATCATTTCATCGCGACCTTGACAACAACGGCGGGAATGAAATGCTTGGGGTTGCAAAGAGACGACCCTAACCCTGCACGTCGAAGATGGTTTCGGTCCGTGGCGGGCCGGCCGCCATCGCTTATCTCGAAGGATTCACGATCAAGGCAAACATGCAAGGATCCAACGCGTAGGTGACGATGATATCGATGCCTTTCTCTCTTGTCATCATCAATGTTCCTACCCATGTCCTTGCATCGATATCTTATTTAGAATGACGCGAGACGCTTACGAAGACACAGTGCTGCAAATTTTAGCCGGCAAATCGGCAAGCGCAGCGGAGTCTCAATGACATAATTCTCGCCTTTCGTTCATACAAATCCTCCGAGATGTCTTTTATGCTTGGAGACCCTCGATGAAAAGCCCGCACGTGGCGGAAACTTTGCGGACATGGCCTGTATTAACGCCTTACCAGCTCTGCCTGGCACTTTCGAACCGTTCATCGGACCGAGTAGTTGAGCGATGGCATCTTGCGGATGTTGCAATGCCGGCATTTCATCCACCTTGTTGCCGCGTCGCATGCGAATATGCCTCATGTCATCCGCCACACCCGTGCATTCATGGCCTTCTTGTGCAGCGTGCTTCTCATGACGTGGCACGGTACTCGGACATCGAAGGAAGTGCATCGAGAACAATAGTGCATTGAGGGCAAAGCAATGAGAGCATCGTAATGTGGGCCTGTCAGGTCTAAGCCTTTGATCTTTGAGGCTTAAATATGCTTCTCACAACTCTAAACCTACGATCTTAGTCTTTGTTACAGACACATCACACCTTGACTCTCAATCGACATGGACGACTCTACTTGCAAACGACTGTCAAGCGACTCAACAGGCTTTACCCTCGACCGACTTGTCAGTGAGACGGCTACGAAGTTCCCAGAGCGAATATGGATGTCGATTCCAGCATCATCGAATCTTTCGTCTGGTTGGAAACACATCACATATCAGCAGTTTGCATACGCGATCGACGGCTTTGCACAGTTTGTGGAGCGGACACATGGAAATGGTGATGGAAGAACTGTCGCAGCTTTCATGGGTCTCAACGATGAGCGCCACACCGTCGCGGTGATTGGTCTCATGAAAGCCGGATATATCGTTATGTTGCCGTCGCCACGAAACTCCCAAGAGCATCAGTCATCGCTGTTCGATGCGGCCAACTCGGCGTGCCTATTCTACGACCCAAGAATGGACCGTCAAGCTGAGGTGGTTAGATGCGCAAAGCCCGAAACTCGGATGTACTCGATTCCTCGCTTCGATGAGCTGGTCCAGCAAGGCAAGACTCGCGGACCTTACAAAAGTCGGTGCAGCGTTGAATACGATAATCACGTCCTGGTGATGCATACTTCTGGAAGTACCGGTGCACCAAAACCCATCTTTCTGACGAATGGCTTCCTCTCATTACTGGACCCCAGCGGCTCGATTGCTCCGCCTCATGATCGCCAAAGTGCCTATCATTCCTTCGCCTCATGGCACGACAAATTCTTCTCCGCCCTGCCTTTGTACCACGTATTCGGAACAATTGTGATGGTCAGGACGATCTGCACCGCAGACAATTTGATCTTGCCCTCCGCAGATCGACCAGCCAATGCGACAGCTATTGCACAGATTCTGAAGGAGACGCAGCCCAAGGCAGGCGCATTCGCTCCGTCTTTGCTGGAAGAAATTTGCACCACAGACGATGGACTTGCCACTGTCGCAAAGGTCGAGCACATCTTCTTCGGTGGCGGCCCCCTGGCAAATGAGACTGGAGACAGATTATGCAAGCTCACTCACCTGCAAAGCATCATTGGGTCCACTGAAGCAGGCTTTCTGCATGCACTGGTCTTGCAGGATCCGCTTGACTGGCAGTACTTCGAGTGGGCGCCAGAAAGCGGCATCGTGATGGAGTCAGCAGAAGACGGGTTATCGGAGCTTGTCGTCAAGAAGGACGGCAGCCGGAAGGGCAAGGGTATCTTCCACACTTTCCCGGAACTGGAAGAATGGCGAACGAAAGATCTCTTTGCACCTCATCCCGAGAAGCCTGGCCTCTGGACTTACAAAGGCCGCAGAGACGATGTGATTGTGCTCAGCAATGGCGAGAAGTTCAACCCTGTCGGTTTCGAGAAGGCCTTGGAGAGCCATCCGCTCGTACGGGGTGCAGTAGTCGTTGGCCAAGCTCGCTTCCAGACAGCTCTTATCGTAGAGCCTGCTTGGGAGAACTTGTCAGACATCAAGGATCATGCCAGCCTCGTTGATGAGCTGTGGCCAGTTGTCGAGCGGATCAACAAGACAAATCCAAGCCAAGGAAGAGTTTGGAAATCCATGATTCTGATTGCGAAGCGCGACAAGCCATTCATCAGAGCAGCGAAGGGCTCTATCATCCGAAAGCAAACAATCAAAGCCTATGAGAAAGAAATCGACACCCTCTATGGCGACGAGTCTACCGATGACAAGCTCGGTAAGGCCAGCGCAGACGCCAATCTTGACCAAACGAAAGCTCTAGTTCGCGCTGCCATCGAAAGCAAAGGTCTGCCTTTCCCGCAGTCTGCGGCCGACGATGCAGATTTCTTCAACTATGGCGTTGATTCACTACAAGTGGTCGCCTTGTCCAAGGCCCTGACCGCCGCCTACTCTGAGACCAGAGACGATCAGATATTGCCTCAAGTCATCTACCAACATCCTACGATTAACGCTCTTGCTAAATACCTCTGTCGCGATAGCAACGAAGACTCTGCTGCTGGCGCAGACCTGAGTCGTGAGGACATCATGACCAGCATGATTGAAAAGTACACGAAAGACTTGCAGTCGTCGTCCCACGCTGCTAAGTCTTCGGATCCCCACAACCGCACTATAGTCTTGACTGGCTCGACTGGGTCTCTCGGCAACTACATTCTGCAAGACCTCATTGCTTCGCCAGACGTCTCAAGGATCTACTGTATGAACCGCTCTGCTGGTGCCGCAGATCGCAACCGCAAGAGCTTCGAGGAAAGAGGAGCCATACCAGACTTTGCAAAGGTCACTTTCTTACAGACCGACTTCGCCAAAGACAACTTCAACCTTTCGCAGGAAATCTATGACGAGCTTCTACGAAGCGTCGACACGTTCATTCATAACGCATGGGCAGTCGACTTCAACAAGACCGTGACGTCTTTCGAGGACACTCACATCGCTGGCACACGCCGAGTGATCGACTTCAGCGTCAAGTCCGAGCATCGCGCGCACATCGTCTTCATCAGCTCTATCGCAGGCGTCGGCAACTGCTCACTCGACAAGTCAACTGCTGCTGGTGAACGTGTACCAGAGAAGATCTACGAAGACCACTCCGTCTCACTGCCTCAAGGCTATGGCGAGTCAAAGCACGTGGCCGAGTGCATACTCGCATCTGCCGCGAAACAGGCAGATATCCCATCGACAGTCGTCCGATGTGGTCAGCTAGCCGGACCAAGCGATGCAAGCAGTGTCTGGAACCGCCATGAATGGGTCCCAAGTCTTCTCATCTCCTCTAAAGAGATGGGCATACTCCCGCAAACGCTCGGTAGCCAGAACGTGGTTGACTGGGTGCCTATGGACACTGCTGCCAAAGCAGTTTGTGAAGTCACAATGGCTCGCTCGACCGGAACGAGCGAAGGCGACGATCTCGCTCGTGCTTATCATGTGGTGAACCCTGCCATCGTGCAGTGGTCAGATCTGGTTCCGGGCGTCTCTCGAGCTCTCGAAGAGTGTACGGACAAGCCGGTCAAACCTGTCGCTTTCGAGTCCTGGATCCAGGCTCTGCGGAGCTGTCCGGTCACGGCCGAGGAAATGGAGAAGAAGCCGGCAATCAAGCTGTTGGACTTCTACGAGGGACTTGGCTCTGAGGGTGGATCTCTGCCGCGTCTTGCTACCAATGACACGGAGAGGGCCAGTGAAGCACTGCGGTGTAGCGGGGCAATCAGCACAGAGCTTGTCGGCGCCTGGATCAAGACTTGGTAGTCATACAAGTGTGAAAATAATGTCTTCCCATAATAAACATAAAAATTGCAATATGAGGAGCCGTGAGATCAGATCCCAGCTCCACCGTCCACGTGATGCGCCTTCAGCCCGCTCAAAGCAAGCCTGTGAACCATCGCTGTACACGCCGCCCCAAACTACGGTCCATGAGGTTGCTTGAGACCGTGCCAGTCGCTTGCCAGATCAAGGTACGCATGTAGCATCTCGTGCAGAACACCACCCCAAGTCTGCTCTCTCGGCCCTGATGGATGTATCGCAAAACGGACTCGCAACCTCTCGCTGCCATACCGACTGGTCGCATACGGCGGGTGTGCGCTAGGTTTGACCGACAAACAGCATGGCGTGCTGGTCATATCTTCCCAGCCGACGAGCATATAACTGTTGAGCAAACCATCAAACAACACAGTGTCTAAGTCAGCGATCACTGGTGCGAAAAACCCTGGGTTGAGGTGTGATTGTGATGCCTTATATGCTTCGCGGATCCTTTCGAAAGCTGCGATTTGCTGATCGTTGGGTACGGAGAGATTGAATCTCAACATGAGATTTTCACACGCTTGCTGGCCTGGCACGAGTCTTCGACGTCGTTCGGAAGGAGGTGCGAGACCGCTGGGAAGCAAAGGGAGGTCGGACATGATATTGAGAGGTCTCGTGGCTCTCGGAGGGGATGATGGTTCGAGTAGATATCAGATGTTGGTACTGTTCCTTGGGATGGGGAGAGATTCGATTGTAGATTGATTGCGCCCGACTTATGAGGAAGAATCATATCGTTGGTCATGGTGCATGTAGTAATAACCAATCAGCAAAAATGAATGAATACCGCATGGGCAGCAAACTACGACAGCAGTGCATGCTGGACAAACCCCATCGCTCCTGTCAGCCGACTTGGTCAGGAAAACATTGACGTTACCACAGAGATAAACTATCTCTTGAACATGCAAAACGAAAAAAGCTTCCGGTGTTCCTGACAATCTACGGATCATGGGCATGACCATCTCAAACCTCACTCTGGCTCGAGGATGTGTGTTGTTTTGCGTGAGACAGTCACTTGCTGAAGATCGAATCGAGCAACATGTTTCTCAGCTTCCGTCACAACTTTTCGTGCGGCACTTCCCACTTTCTAGAACAACCTACTTTGCGACACTTTCCAACTTCCAGTACAAGCTTCTTCGTTACGTCAATTAATAGACACAATTATAGCGCCTTACGCACCTGTCCAACCGCGTACGCTTGCACAACACATCAGACATTCCGGATTTGACGCTTTTGCAACAGCCAAGTTCCCACTACCTTCTTTCGTCCTCGATTCCTGTTACTTACCCATGGCGGACATGACCTCGCAGCGCTTGGAAGCAGACGGCACGCTTCTTCGGACGAGACAAGAGTTCGCGCCCAAGGGCTCCCCATTGCAGCGATGAGGCCTATCACTATAGACTGATCGAGTTCATTACGAAAGCCGTTTCAGACGCGCAAGGCCTAGATAGAACCACCGAGCGTGGCATGTCACCAGATGCCGCCGCCGAGCAGCGCCTACCTTCCACACGCGGCTCTAGGAAAGACTTGGGCTGCGTGAAAGACCTCTTGGAGCATCACACGCAGCATGTCTACCGATTCAGAGCAGACGACCACGGCGCCGAAATCAACGATCAGCCATCTTTCGCAACACTTGCGTCTTCATGGGAGTCAGCTCCTACACCGAGACCGTGGAACAGTATTGACTTACGCCATTTCCCGAGTGTACGCAGCGGACGTGGAGTCAACATTTATACGGCCTGCACTGTCCAGTGCACCTGCGCAAAGTGCAATGAGAGGGATCCTGTAAAGCTGATGTGCGAGCCGTATCGATTTGGCAGCATGAAGGGACAACGACCACAGGTGAGTTTGCTCGTTCTCATTGGCGGTAACACTCCATCTCAAGATTGTGCAAGACTGACGCTGCAACAAAAAAGCTCGTGCACCAACTCCACAATGATCTCGAGAACCGCGCCATTGTCCTTGGCCCCGGAAGCGAACCGGAAACATACCTCATCCCGGGTACCCACCCAGCATCGCCAGACGCGATGGCCTACAACCAGAATGTCGTTCTGAGACAAGACGAACCCGAGGAACCAGAGCCGACCGGTTCCTTGCGTAGTCGCGGACAGCCCAAGAGGCGCTGGACGGCAAACTCGATCGATCTGCGTTCAGAGAGTCCCAAGCAGCCGAGGACAGACTATCACCAGCAGCGTCCGCTCGTAACTCCGCGACCACAGCATCCTTTTGCAGGCACTCGGCAGCCGTTTCAACCTGATCTTCAGCAAGCATACTACACCGTTATGGGCTATGTCGTCGATCAAGAAGATCAGGACACAGGTCTCTCCATCATGTTCTCGAACCCGAGGCTACAGAAGTACATGAAGAGCATCGAAGCTGCGGCCGAGAGGAACGATGCATACCTTTTCCGCACGATGCGTCAGATGGTCAACGAGGAGCTGTCCAAGGCGGGATTCGCAAGGCTGCCAGGAATGCAGGAGGAGCCCTGAAACTGTGTAGTAGGACCTTTGCTTTGAAAAAGGAAACTCTGTATGTTTATGCAACCAAGAGCAAATGTCTGCTATGCTTTTCATTCATCCATACTCAACGCCTCGTACCGACTCCCCAGCCCAGCCTCGTATCTCTTCCCATCGACCACATCCCCATCGCCTTCATAGCCTGAGTCTCTCCTCGACTTCTCCTCCCCAGAACCCAACATCTTCTCAACAGCAAGTACGATTCTCTCCGCACCAGCTCTAGCACCTTCAAGATTGGCAGCACCAGGACCAAGTCTCAAACCTGCAAACTTGCCAGCACAGAAAAGTGGGACACCATCTCGCCACGCCAGATCGTCCGTTAGTGCTGGCAGGCCATCATAAGTGTCCATTGGGTACTCGGAGACGATCGACTGCATGTATGGGAGGGTGGAGATGTTGCTTTGAACGCCGGTGGCGAAGTAGATGTAGTCGATTTCTGGGAGTTCGGGGATTGGCGGGGAGGTGGTGAGAGACCAGGTTTGGGAGTCGGCGTTGTAGGCTTGTGATTGCACGGTGGTATTGTAGTGGAGAGCAGTGCGGCCGGATTGCACATGTGAGAGGAGGATTTTGGCGAAGCGTGGTGTTATGCTGCCACCGCCACGGGCTTCTTTCAGCATGTCTGCTCGTTCTGGAAGGATATGTCAGTTGGTACATCCCTTGTCCTTGAGCGATAGGCAGGAATCCGATACCATAATCATCGTCGGCCATCCAAAAAGCAGCCTTCTCCTGATTCCTGAACTTGCTCATCCAGTTCAAATCGATGTCGAATGGTTTAACTGATCGATCAAATCCGTTAGCCATCATCCCAAACTCAACAAGGCACTCTGCAGAAAACAAACCTTTAAGCGTCCCCCTCATCAAATGCCAAACTTTCGTAACGCCCTGCTTCAGCACCAAATCCCCAGTCTGAGCACTCGTCAACCCGCCCCCAATAACAAGAACATTCGTTCTCTTCCCCGCCGCAACCTTCGCCTTTAAAGTCTTCGGCAGCCCACAATCTCCCCTAAGCGTGAGCGCATGGCAAGCAGCCTCATGCTTCATGCCAATATACCCAAAAGGCTTCGGGATACAAGGCGCATTCCCTGGCCCAACAGCAAGCACAACCGCCTTAGCATAATGCACACCACCCCCAGCACTCCTCACAGTGAACAACTTCTCATTCCTGCCCTCCGCCGAAAACTGCGGCACAACACCGTATTTCACATCCTCAACCTTCTCCTCCCTCACAACCCCTTCCCCATCCTGTCCCTCAAGTCCATACCTCCCCACGACCCCCCTCACAAAATCCCCAAACATCCCCCTCGAAGGCGTGAAATAATCCTTCCGATCCCTCTCGTCCACAGTGCAAGGCGCCATCGCCTGACTGGTCCTCCCATTACCAGTACATTTCCCACCACACATCTCCCGCCTCCTCTTCTTCTGCTTATGTTTACTAAGCTCCTTGCCCACACACCCCGCAATCTCCTCCAACTCCGCCGTCCTCTCCTTCTCATGCGCGAAAGCCAGCAGCGCATCCCTGTCCCCGGGATCAGGGTGGAAGAACATCGGGCTGCGCAGGTGGGATATCCTGAAAGCGGCGAACAGGGCGTTCCAGCGGGTTAGCCATTCTTTGCCTTCTGCATCCAGGACGAGTAAGTCGCGGACGGAGGGGTTGCGGGAGGCGGCTCGGACGCGACCGGTTCTGCGGTCTTTGACACTGGAGTGGCCGGCGTGTTTGCGCAGCCAGTGGAAGCGGCGGTGTTCTTCGTCGGTGTAGAGGGCTGAGGGGGTGTGTTCGCGGAGGCGGGCGGCGACTGCGAGGCCGCTGGGACCGGCGCCGATGATGAGGACGTCGTGGATTGTTGGGAGGGTTGATGTTGTTGGTGTTGGGTTTGGTTGGAGCATGATTGGAAATGATCGAGTGGTTCGTTGCCACTCCCTGTGGTTTTTTTTTTCTTTTCTTGTGAAGTTTTGTTGTTATAAAGCCAATGGAGGATGATAGTGATATGTAACTCGTAAAGCTAATGTGCGTATAGAACATGGTAATCTTTAAACTTGATTTCGTCATAAAAAATGGTACTCTACCTTGATGGGAGCTACCTTGGTGGTCACCTTTCGGACCCGCTAAAAGCTGTAAACCCACGACGCGTCCATCGACCCTTGTTCCTCCTAGGCCGTTGATAATCCGGGAATTCTGCATCGTAACAATTTGGTATCTTGCGAGAAGCAGCAAAAAGTCCGTCCCATGTACAAATGTTTGCCTCGTCACCGTAACGCCGCCAGATCTGGTGAAGGGATGCCAATTTCGTATGTCGCGCGAATGCGACAATCATAGCTCTTGCTTCTCGTTCTTTGATCTAAGTCAAAACTCATATCTTGATGTTCAAGCCTTCGCGAAGCGCTTCTCGAACTCGGCAAAAAGCTTCGGGCTGATTTCATCCGAGGTGTTTCCGTTGACCGTCCATAGCACGCCAAGCTTGTCGTAGTGCTCCAGTAATGGCAGGCTGGCCTCCTCGAACTGCTTCAGTCTGGCTTGCCAAACTTCTGGCTTGTCGTCCTCACGCTGAGACAGCGCTTCACCAGTCACATCGTCCTTGCCAGGCACTTGCGGCGCGTTGAATGTGGTGTTGTATGTACGGCCGCTGGGAGTGTGAATCCAGCGGTTGCAAATGCGGTCCATAATGACGTCCGATGGCACCTTCATGTTCACGACCCAGTTCATAGGGACTAGCTCGTCAAGCTGCTCTGCCTGGTGTTCGTTGCGCGGGAATCCGTCCAGAATGAAAGATGCATCCGGGTGGTCGGTAAACTCGTATTCGCGATCCCACTCGTGGTCTCGAGGAATGTTCTTTGTAATGTGCTCGTCTCCCATCATCGAATCTTGCAGGCCAGAAGTGGTGTATGAGCTCACGACGGAGTTGAGGGTCATGGGTCGCATCCCACCTCGCTCGATAAGCCAGCCGCGGTTTGTGAGAGAGTTGCGAATAAGGCGGAGGATCATGCTATCTGAGACCAAAGCGCCAGTCTTCATGAGGTGTTCGGCTTGGATGCCTGCGTCGCGTGACATGTTAGTGGGCGTGATCGTGGAGTGCGTGACAGAAAGGGAAGCGCACCAAGTGGTGTTCTATTGCGCACATTCTCGCGAAGCAAGTCGCCAGAGCTGATGGTGGACAATTGTTCGTAGCGTTCCAGCATGCGAGTGGATTGTGTGCCCTTACCGGCGCCTGGAGCACCGATAAGAATCATGCGAGCGGCCTTTCGGAGACGCATGGTCGGTATATTATGACTGTCTGGGCGAGTCTTTGGATTTGCGTGGTTCTGGCAAGAGGCGGGCTATCGAATAATAAAATGTGGTGGGCAGAGCGCGCGAAAGCGGATGGTCGCGGTAATGGTGGGAGGCTCGAGGCGCCGAAAGTGTGGAATTGTTCAGCGCATATTGTACAGGAGTGGTTGACGTAGGAGACGGTAGGGAATGGCGAGAGAGAGAATGTGTGTGTGAGAGAGAAAGTGACTGCAGGGAGATCGACAGGTGACGGTGTGAATATGGCGTGGTGGTGGTGGTGCTTGTGCTTGTGCTTGTGCTTGATTGCCGAGCGGGACGAGTGAATGTTGCACGCCGAGGGCGAACGGCCAGCGGGAGCTCAACATTCACTCGGCTGGTCAATTTCCGCACGGCTTCGGCCTTCCGTTCTCATCGCTGCAACGATGGTCTGATAAGCTGATCGACACAGTCTCGGGAGGACACATCGAATTTATAAGGGAGTATAAGGCGCCTCTATTGAAGCTCTTGGTATTCCATCACACGGCTCTCGGCATACTGAAACGCATAACAGGCTCCGCAATATGCTATACCAATATTTATCATCTCCGCGCATGCACCGATACTCGCCGGCGAGACACAAGCACAACGCGAAGGAGCCGCGGCTATGGGTTATCCTCAAAAGTGCCGATAAGGCATGTTGGGAATTGCGACATCGCCGCCCTAATTAATGTGAAATGCCTGCCCGGGTCATTATTGTGATCGAGTACGTGTACACAACCGGTCTTGATCGTACTGGAAGACGGGACCGAGAAACAGATTACAGTGGACTCGGTCAGATTCACCAGCACTGTGATTCCAGGGCTCATCAATTCACAAGTTATATTCTACTTTATGAATGGTTTCCAATGATCCTCCTCCTACTGGAAGCTGTGCTTAAATCTAAAATCGATGTGGAATTGCGAAAAACGACTTGGATGCATTCACCCTTCGACCTCGATGGATACTCTGAAAGAGAAGATATCCATCACACTTGTTGATATTTTGAGCGTCATCCGATTTCGGCTGGGTCCAGAGATGCACACGTCTCTCAGTGGCAAGTATGCTGCTGTTTGGAGCAGGCTAGAAGAATCAATATGTGTGAAACATGTCGCGAACCAGCATGAGTTGTCAAAGTAAAGCTAAAACGACGAATACATGCCGAGTCGCTGCTGAAACGATTATCCAGAAGGATGAGCATGTTCGTCTTGCGCGGCGAACGGGGGGCGAAAGCTTCATGTTTGCAACGCCGCAAATCATCTCCGTTTCGGTGGTGATGCGCCCTCTCTGCAGATGGGGTTTGCTGGTTCTTGTAGGGAAAGACCGCGATGATACAGCGACATAACTTAGGGAATAAAGTAAATCCGTGAATTTACGTACAATTTCACGAATGCAATTTGCACCTGCATAACAATAGCGTGCCGCGTTGCTGCCGGCTTCCTTCCTTTCGCGGCGGAGTTTTCTAGAATTGAATGGTCCCTGGGAGCGAAACGTTGGATTGAGCTGTTGTGACATCAATCCTTCGCCCGCTCTCTCTTTCGCATCTCCCATCTCCCTCTCTCTATCTCAAGCATCTACGCCCGTTTCGACATCGCGCCCTCCAATCTCTAGCGATATACATTCCCTATTTGCTGGATAACCCTCTCGCCCCATTCCGATACATCCGCAGGCGCAAACATCATGCTCTCCTCCCGCGCCGCCAGTCAGCTGGCCCCCTTGGTCCTCAGAAACGGTGCTCGCGCTGCCGTCCAGCGCCAGGCTCGCCTCCCTAGGCAATCATCAGTTATTGCTCTCCTCGCACAGTCCAGATACAACTCCACCGACACATCAAACCGCTCCAGCAATGCGAACTACCCGCCTCCGGGCTTCAACGCCGAGCAGGCGAAAAAGCCTCTAGACCAGCAGCCCACAGCTTCTCAACCCAAAAAGGCGGACACTTCGAGCCCACCTGATGTTGCGATCCCTGCCTCACAACCGACTGAGCATGCGCCGACTGCATCTGAGGAGACTGCGACTCTCAACGTTCTTGATGACAAAGTGAAGGCACATGAAAAGGCGACGGCGAAGAAAGCGGAGGAGAAGAAGAACATGACTTTGAGGCAAAAGATTATGAAGGAGGTTCACCACTACTGGGACGGTACCAAGCTGCTCGGCACCGAGATCAAGATCTCCAGCAAGCTGGTGCTGAAGATGGCCGCGGGATACGAGCTCACAAGGAGAGAACACAGGCAACTGAAGAGAACAGTGATTGACGTTGGTCGTCTTGTTCCTTTCCTGCCTTTCGTTCTGGTGCCTTTCGCGGAGCTTCTGCTTCCCGTGGCGCTCAAGCTGTTCCCCAACATGCTTCCTAGCACTTTCGAGGACGCTAAGAGCAAGGACGGCAAGGCCGTGAAGCTGAGGAGTTCAAGAAAGGAAGTCTCCAGCTTCCTCCGCCAGACACTCAAGGAAAGCGGCATCCCAATCAGCACCGCCAACGCTCAAAAGCAGGAGTTCACCGAGTTCTTCCGCAAAATTCGCACTACTGGCGAATCGCCCACCAAGGCCGACGTTGTCAAGGTCTGCAAGCTGTTCAAGGATGATCTTACTCTTGACAACTTGTCCCGTCCTCAGCTCGTCGGTATCTGCCGCTACATGAACCTCAGCACTTTCGGCACCGACGCCATGCTGCGCTACACCGTTCGCCACCGCATGCGCCAGATCAAGCGCGATGACCGCGCCATCTCCTACGAAGGCGTCGAGTCCCTCTCCGTCCCCGAGCTCCAGACCGCCTGCGCTTCCCGTGGTCTTCGCACCCACGGCATGTCTCCTGCCCGTCTCCGCGACGATCTCGCCCTCTGGCTCGACCTGCGTCTCAAGTACGGCGTTCCCTCGACTCTCCTCGTCCTGAGCAACGCTTTCATGTACACCCAAGGTAAAGAAGCCGAATTCGACTCCCTGCTCGACGCCCTGCAAGCCGTCCTCAGCTCCATTCCTGAGGAGCTCTTCCACGAAATCGAGCTCGAAGTCCACAACGCCGAGGGTGCTGCCACCAACAAGCAGCGTCTGGAAGTCCTCAAGGAGCAGCAAGAGCTCATCCAAGAGGAAGCCGCGCAGAACGACGCCCGCGGTGGCGAGCAGGTCCCCAACGACAGGGATGACATTGACGAGGCCGAAGAGGAGGTCAAGAAGCAGGAGAACGCCATGGCTGCCTCTGAGGCTGCTGACAAGAAGGCTGAGGAGGCCAAGAAGGCTTAAGGAAGCCGGACTACCTATTCTTTTCTTTGTGTCGTTTTTTTCTTGTAAACCACAATTTATGGCGGAAAAAGTGTAAGATCAAAAGAGAAGAAAAACTTTAACTGTGGCGATTGGGGGGGCTGGAAGGCTAGAAGGATAGATCAACGCTTCTGCTTTTTCGTCTGATCGTTGTTTATGTATTGCATAGGCTGGGGAATTGGCGTACGGGTTTTCGAGACAGATCTTTTCAGGTCCGGCGATATCAACAAAAAATGGTCGCGGGATGGGTGGCGGAGAGAAAGGTGGATGGGTTTCACGTCGCTGCTCATCATTGTCTGAACAAAAGACTATTGTATTAAAAAATTTGAATAAGACTCTTCTGAACAACGTCTTGCTTGGGTGCGATTGTGTTTCGTGCGATACAGTAGGAGTCGCTCGTGTCCTTCTCGTGGGATCTGCACTCTGCAGCTGTCAGTCAAACCCTACTTGCACTTCCCTTCCCAGCCCTCTGCGAACCCTACATGTGAACCATCACTTCATACAAAGGCGTTGCGAGCCCTCGATAGGGCTTTTTGGAGGCTGCATATATAAGTCTCTTCGACATCCGCGACCGTGGTCTTGCGTGGTTTCTACATGCAGGCGCCTCTTGCCTGCTTTCTCTGCCTGACTGGATCTGACCGCCTTATCACTCATCCAAAGAAAAACTGTTTACTTCCATTGGACATGAACACTGGACTTCTTGGATGGCGGCCTGGAACTGACTGTCGTCATCATCCTACGGCATGGCATGCCTCTTCTATGAAGACGATGTCGACTGAGTGAAGCCAACTGGACCCCCAAGAAGTCTGCACCAGACTGCCAGGCCTTACGAAAATCTGTATGAAGACCAAGAGAGGACTCGTCGTCACATCTTGGTACCACGCCAAGGATTGATATTGGGGCCACATCATCTGCCGAAGAAACAAGAACAAACATGCTCTGGCTCAGACCTTCTGAACAAGGGATGTTTCGACCTTGGAGAGGGCAAGCAATGCCATCGCAGCCACCAGCGTTTGGCGCGATGTCTTGTCTCCCTTTTGCTTTGCGGCTAACCTTGCGCCGGCTCAGCTAATAAGGCAGAGTGGATGCGCCGCAACTTCATCGCGGACAAGTTTCTGCTTTGGCTGGCACAATGCCGAAGCGGCGTTTCATCTATACATCTCCGCACGCAATCTCCACGCGCCGCTTGCCAACGTGAAGCAACTACAAGTCTACAAGCAACTATACCGCGTGGCTCCCCCCCAGCACCCAACTTCGACCTCGTTTATTTCTGGCCGGTGTGTCTATCTGATGCCACTATACGAACAATAGTCCCGATCCTCTGGTCCACTATCACCATATACTGTGATGATGGCGTACGACGCGTTTCAACTAGCCCATACCTGCTCCTCCCAGGAGAGCACTGTAAGTACAAGAAGCCTTTCATGCGCTCTTAGCATTGCTTGGTCTTCTTCTCTCTCTATCAAGCTCTTTCTACCACCGACCGTTCAAGCGACTGGCTCGCTTTGTTCATACACTCATTCGTTCATTGATCCAATTCGTCGAGTCCTTCCTTCGTTTCTCTCATACCAATATCTAAAACAACCTGCCGAGAACTTACACAACATGCGTTCCGACCTTTTCGCTCTGACCGCCGCCGTCGCTGGCTGCGCGGTCGCTGCTCCTGCTGCCCAGCCGCAATGGGCTGGCTCTTGGGGTAACGGTGGTGGATGGGGCAGCAATGGCGGTTGGGGTGGCAATGCCCCTGCTGCTGGTGCCTCCTCCGCCGCCGCTGGTGGTGTTGCAGCTCCTACTGAGGCCTCTCCTCCTGTCGCCTCCCCGGCCTTCCCGACTGGCACTGGCTCCGCTCCCATCGGTACTGGCGTCGCTCCTATCGGTACTGGTGTCGCTGTGGCCGCCGCTGCTGCTTCCGCCGACTGCCCCGTCGTCTACGTCGATGGCTCATCTTCCTCTGTCGCAGAGGCTGCCCCCGTCAAGGCCGCTGCCACTGGCGTCTCTTCTGCCGCCCCGGCTCTCTCGACCGGTGTCTCTGCTGAGGCTCCTTCTGCCAACTCCACCACCAGCTCGGCTTCCGGCCTGACTGGCGAGTCCACTGACGCCAAGGGCCTTAACGCTCTCTTCGTCGCCAAGGGCAAGCAGTACTTCGGTACCTGCGCTGACCCTGGCACTCTCGGCTCTTCTGAGACCACCGAGATCATCAACGCCGATTTCGGTCAGATCACTCCCGAGAACAGCATGAAGTGGGATGCCCTTGAGGCTACCCGCGGCAAGTTCACCTTCGACACTGCCGACAAGACTGCTGCTTTCGCTGCCGAGAACGGCAAGATGCTCCGTTGCCACACTCTCGTCTGGCACTCTCAGCTTCCCGACTGGGTCAAGGCTATCTCCGACAAGACTGAGCTCACTGAGGTCATCGAGAACCACATCGCTGAGGTCGCTGGCCACTTCAAGGGCAAGTGCTTCGCTTGGGTAAGTCATAAGAGTCCATTGAACGAATCGATCGATCGTAAAGCTAACATATTCACAGGATGTTGTCAACGAGATCTTCGCTGAGGACGGTACCCTCCGCGACTCCGTCTTCTCCCAGGTCTTGGGCGAGGAGTTCGTCAGCATCGCTTTCAACGCAGCGAAAAAAGCTGCGCCGGACGCCAAACTATACATTAACGATTATAACCTCGACAGCGCCACCTACCCCAAGCTTACCGGTCTCGCCGCTAAGGTCAAGGAGTGGATCGCCGCTGGTGTCCCCATCGATGGCATTGGTACGTCGATCCACAATCAATCATTCATGTCATAATCCATCCAACTAACACAATCAAAGGCTCCCAATCTCACCTGTCTTCCTCCAGCGGCACCGCCGACGCCCTCAAGGCTCTTGCCGCCGTTGCCCCCGAGGTCGCCATCACCGAGCTCGACATCGCCGGCGCCAAGGCTTCCGACTACGAGGCCGTCACCAAGGCCTGCTTGGACCTCGACAACTGCGTTGGTATCACTGCTTGGGGTGTCTCTGACGCCCAGTCCTGGAGGCCTGGTGAGAACCCGCTCCTCTTCGACGGCAGCTTCCAGCCTAAGGAGGCCTACACTTCGCTCGTCAGCTCCCTTCAGTAGATATCTGCTTAGGAGTGCGAGAATTTGAGCGATTGCTTCTGAGATATGGAGCGATCGAAGAAGAACCAGGGGAGAGGAGGGTGTTACTTCATTTCGGCACATGTACACGATTTTACATACTTATAGATCGCTGGAATGAACGATTGAGTCCGGTACTCTTTCGTTCTTTGAAGCTAACAAAAAACGTTCCAAAAAACACAACGATCAATCCCAATGATCAGCTTCACACTCAGATTCAAATCTTGACTTCTGCCATGATGTACGGACTCACAATACTCCTAGCCCGGATTCAGCCTGAACGTGAACCTCACCCCGCATGACTGATCTTGCAACATCATGCCCACCACATTACTGCCATGATGAAAAGGACTTTCAATGACGATGCGGCAGCGTGGCAGTCTGGGCAGGAGTGATTCCCCGCACTCGTGCTGATAGCAAGAGAAATCTATCGACGGCCGTGATGTGGTACACGCTATGGATCATGTCCGACGGTCAACTGAAGAGGGGAATATGGTCGATCAGAGGATCGACTACTTATAGAGCGCTCGGTGGCAGTGTCGAAGACTTCCATCGGTAGACATTTCATCAAAATCAGTCGACCTGCTACGTCTTACTTCAGCGGCTTGTGCATACAATGCTGCGATCAACAGTGGCCGGCATAGCGGCCGCCCTATTCACTTTGCATGGATCTGCTCAAAATGTTTCCACATATCACAATTCCATCATCAGCGGTTTCCACCCAGACCCTACGTGCACCTTTGTACCAGAGTTGAACAACACTTTCTTCTGCACGTTCTCCAGCTTCATCACATTCCCCGGCCTTCCCATCTACGCCAGCCACGACCTCATCAACTGGAAACTCATCTCCAATGCCCTGAGCCGACCAGAACAACTACCCGCTCTAGCTTTCTTGCCCCGTGGAGCAACCAGTGGCATCTACGCCCCGACTCTCCGCTACCGAGATGGCAAGTTCTACATCTTCACCACTCTCGCCAACCAAGCATTATACAACAACAACTATACCAAATGGGACAACTTCATCATGACGAGCGATAATCCCTACCAGTCCTCGACATGGTCTGATCCGGTGCACTTCGACTTCCCCGGCATCGACCCCTCGCCTTTCTGGGACGACGACGGACAGACATACATGACCGGCTCGATCGACGGCAAAGCAATCTGGCAAGCACCGCTCGACTTCGAGACTGGCGAGGTCTTGGGTCCGCTGGTCGATATCTGGAATGGAACGGGTTTACCTTCGCCCGAAGCGCCGCACATGTACAAGAAAGACGGATGGTATTACTTGCTCACAGCCGAAGGCGGTACGCGTGAGCGTCATCGAAGCAATTTCGCTCGCTCGCGGAATCTGTACGGTCCTTATGAGGGCGATCCGAGCAATCCTGTGCTCAGCGGGTATCTCAGCAACTCGTACTTCCAGGCTGTTGGACATTCGGATATCTTCACTGATCAGCTGGGTCAGTATTGGGCTATTGCACTGGCTGTGCGTGCGGGTTATGGCTATAACTTTGATCCGTACAATTCGATCTTTCCCATGGGTCGGGAAGCGGTTTTGACGCCGGTACAGTGGCCTGAAGGAGAGTGGCCGACGTACCAGAATGTCTCTGGTATTATGACAGGTGACTTCGTTCTGCCTGTTGATCCTAATCCGAGTACAATTCCGGAGCAAGGCGAAGGCGGTCTCAGTGGCGCAGACGATATGGTCGATTTCGAGCCTGGGAGTCAATTGCCATCGATCCTCTTCTACTGGCGTCTACCCGTGCAGAAGAACTACGCCATCTCCCCGGAAGGCCACAACAACACGCTGAGACTAACATCTTCCGTCTTGAACCTCACAGCTTGGGACGCAGACTCGACCCGTGGACTCGGACAGACTTTTGTGGCCAGACGACAGGAACACACGCGTTTCCGCTTCAGCGTCGACGTCGAATGGGACGGTCTACTCACTCGCGAGCAAAACGAGATCGGCGTCACTGCACTACAAGACCAAGCGCAGCACTTCGACATCAGCGTCGCGATGCTCAAAGCGAACGGCTCAGAAGACGTGACGCCACATATTCGCTTCCGCGGCATCAGCACGACAACCTACCGCCTGCCAGAGCGCTTCAAGTACGTCGACGAAGCGTTCCCGATGCCGGAAGCTCTGAACGGTCAGAAAGTGAGACTGCAAGTTGAGGCGGTGAATACTACGTATTATGCTTTCTCTGCTGGTTTGGGAGGGTGTGAAGAAGAGACGGAGATGACTGTTTATGGGTATACGAGAGGGAATTACTTGGTGCCGTATTACTCTGGTGTTGTGGTTGGCGCTTATGCGACTAGCAACGGGAGGTTTGGAGAAGGGGCTTTCAGCGCGTATGTTTCGAGGTGGAGGTATACTGGTTTGGAGCAGGTGATTGAGTTCCCTGAGGATCAGCAGGCTGTGCATTGGGACTAGACTGCGGTGCGATACTCATTACAATAGCAAGAATCTCTTCTTGGCGCCGCTGAGAGGAAAAGACCGTGGATTGATGCACATCTCCATCGCTTTTGTGCAAGACGATCGGACATCGATGGAAAGTTTTGATCGCTCCGGCATTGGGATGGTTTCGGAGTCTCCAAGATCTTGCATAAGACGAAGTGACGAGGGTGGCGTGTGGACAAGCATTGAATATACAAGCACATGCGCTTGAGCACGAATATATGCATGTCAGAACACTTCATGGAATGTGAATAATAACGGTGTAATAACAATCCAATCTGTAGCCATCAAATCAGTATCAGCGTAAGCACCGCGCGCGGCATTGTGTCGTCTGATACCTGCGTGCATATACTTCACTTCACTTTTGTGGTGTCTATGGATTGTGAACAGCACGACAGACAACTGCATACATTTAGCTCATGTTGACAAAGATGGACAGAGATTCTAGTTTTGTCACTACTAACAGAGCCTTGAGCTCTCAGACTCAATGACCTGTCACAGAAAGTGGAGTAGTTTGTAATGTTGCTGGCATCCGGTACGGACCATGCCATCGACACCGAGATTGGCTTCGAGAACGAGTTCATATAGCAATTTACAGCTCATCCCGCTTCCTAACCTTCCCTTCAGCATCCGCCTGCTTCGCATCCTCCACATCAGCCTCAAACTGCTTCTTCTTCGGGTTCTTTGGGATATCGCCTCGATCCTGCAAAACCGTGCCGTCCCCACGAGTAACCTTCTCAGCCATCTTGCCAATCTTCTCGCTTTCCTCACCCCTCAGCTCTCCCTTCTTGCCAACTTTGGCTCCCGTACCACCGGCGCCAGATCGCACACCGCCCACGCGAGCAATATCGTCCGCCATGCCTTCGACGACTGGAGCTCGTCCTGATGCGCTTGGCTGGATGATAAGTGGTGGTCGTGAAGTCGAGGATTCGACCTGTGTGCTTCGCGAAGCTGTGTATGGCTCAGTCGTGATGACGCCCACAGTAGTCAAAAGGAAAACCAGAGGTTTGAGCACCGTCCAATTGAGGATAAAGGCAAACACGGTGTACAAGAAAAGTGGGAGCTTGAAGAAAGGTCCGTAGAGGATGCGGCGGAAAATCAGCCACGCAAGTGTCGCGAGGAGGATGTAGAAGGCAGTTTCCAAGTACCAGGTGTCGCTCTTTTGGCTTCGCAGCAGTGTCCCGAGCAAGTCCCGGCTCTTTTTCAGCACGCTGTCGAGGTCGGAGTATGTGTCTCCGAGATCCTTGAGGGCTGCAGTACTTTCGTCGAATGTTTCTTGCGCGAAACGGGAGCGCGCGAGTTCAGTGGAGAGGAGGTCTGTGGTGCGGCGGAGGGCAGAGGTGACGTCCGAGGACTGCGCGACTAGGAGCTCGTCCTTTGTAAGGTGTTTTTGCTGCTGGCGCTTTTGTAGCGAGGAGCGGCCAGCAAAGAGATCTGCAGTGCTGCCGTTCACAGAGGTGGAAGTCGGCGTAGACGGATCAGACGCTTGCTGGAGGCTGGCGAAGACAAGCTCACGCTCTTTGATCTTGGACTCGTCGGCCGCACGTTTGGCAGAGACTTGTGCGCGGCGGAAAGCTCCTCTTGCGTTCTTCAGATCTTCTCCCAAGCGGACGACTTGTGTGCCCAGACGTTCGTGTTCTTGCCCTTTGCTGCTATGCCTAACGCTACCGCTGCGCAAACGACCAGTCGCTGGGGCTTTTGCTACGGGCGTGGAGTCTTCGATGTCGCCGCGTAATAGCTCGAGGTCTTCTTCCAATTGTTTCAGGCCTTCGTGGATGTCCTGGGCGAGCTCGATGCGTACGCTGTTGCCTTCGTCGTCTAGTGGTTCGGCGCCGGGTGGGAATGTGAGTCTTGCGAGACGGGTGATGAGGGTGTTTGTGCTTTTGAGAGAATCGGTAACACTTGCCAATGAGGCGGCAAGCTGTGAGGTGGAGGTCATTGCATTCTTTGTTTGGAGGTGGAAGAGCGGACGATCTTGAAGTTGAGCACACGATGTCATAATCGCATGTTAGGGTTATGCGGGGCGTTTCTTTGAAGTGAAAGCTGGCCCGTGCCTGGATACCTTATACATGGTGCATACATGCGTAACCTTGGTATAGCAGACGACTTGAGGAAAAACATTAGACAGTTTACATACGCACACTTTTGTGTCATTTACAGTTTTCATATTCGATCGTTGTATATACTCGCTTGCCAACGTAGACAGCTATTGCGCCTTTCCGATTCCTTTCGCCTAGCATATCTCATGCTGTGATTAATTAGCCTCTTCCGTCCAAAGAACTTTTGTTCTCAAGCCATGCGTCCCGGTAGTCCAACCTGAGGACGATCGGAGATCGTGGGTGATAATCCTGGTCGGTTATCAACCGCTGCATCATGCTGTTGTCTTTGTATGCGCACATCCGACCATAGCTGGGAAGGCGGCCTGATCATGTCCTTTGATTGATAAAGATATCGATGCCTCGTTGGGTCTCTGAAATGGCCTCGGAGGCTTTTGTTGTAGCTGATAGCCCGTCCGTAGTCGTAGTTCTCGTTCAAGTCATATCGCGTTTGCTCACAAAGCCAGCGACAACACTAATGTCGTCTAGCTTCCCGCCTTCAATAGCCAGTCCCTCATCAACGGCTTTCTCCATGAAGGGACTCTCGGCGAATGGGTCTTCGGCAATTTGTCGTGCAGCAAGTACAAGCTCCTGTGCAAGGAATTTCATAGCCTCTGTTGAGACACCGTTCGTTCTCTCAGTGGCTGTTTCATCCGCAGCGTGTTTCTTGACCCATGTGCGGAGGGACTTGAGTGCGTTTGCTGAGATCTCGTGCTCCCACAGATTGTCTGTGACGCCGTCAGACATTGCAAGCACAACATCACCCTCCTGTACAGTGACGACATCGAGGACGGCGTTTTCTTCCGGAGTGTCTGGCGAGTTCGTGCCAAGTTGGCGAGGGCAGTCGAAGTAATGCCACTGTTCCTTCGTCGCAAAGACAACATTTCCACCAATGTCTTCCTGCTCATCAATCGACACATCATCGTTGCCCTTGAACTCCTGATCCGGCCGAAGAACCAGCACCTTGCAATCTCCCAACTGTGTGACATACAATGTCGGCTTGTTCTCCTCCCAATGCAACAGTGCCGAGGACGTGGTTGTAGTCCCAAACCACTCTGTCGGAGGACCCAACGCTTCCTTCGTAGCCGCATAAGCCTCGCTCAAATACCGTACCGGATCCGGCTTGTTCTCTCCATCTGCCTGCTTCGCATCCACGCTGAAACCCGTACTTGCTGCTCCGATGCCGTCCTTCTCCGCCGCCGTTGCCCAGAAATGAATAATCAGTCGACTCCACAGCGGCGCATGTCCTCTCTCTTTCTGTGCCCATGCTCCGACTCCGTCATTCGCCGCTAAGAGGTTCTCCGTGACCAGCATCGCATCGTCTCCATTTGTGACACCGAGGATCATCTCGCCGTTGACTTTCGGCCGGCGGTCACGGCTGCGGTTGTGGGTCGAGAGCGGATCGGAGAAAGAGCCAGAAGGCGGAGAGAAGAAAGGCGGCGGAAAAGGTCGTGAGGGCCGTTTGGCCCAGCCTGCGTAGCCGGTGAGGAAGTAGAAGGGTGATTGCTGTGCAGGTTTGCGGTCTTCGTCCGGGACGGGTGTCATGGTGCCCGCTTGAGGTGACCGCGAGCGCCTCTGCTCTTGCTGTACGGTAGCGGTATGGAAGCCATGGTTGAGAGATAGTCTGAGGATAAGGTGTGTTCGTGGTGGTTGTTGCGCGCGTAGCAGGGTCAGCCGCCCAGTGTGAGGTCGTAGAAGCATACTGCCTGTGCGCCGCCGGCTGCAGCTATGCTTGTATGTCGCGGCTGCATGCCAGGAAGCGAAGATATATGGCCGTGAGTACTGGACGAGGTCAAGATTGCTCGTGGTAGTAATGTCACAAGACAGCGTCTGGTATGTTTGCATGCGAGGATGATGCTGCGAAGTCGGCCCCACATGTCTGGTCCGAGTCCTCGAGTCCACAAGGGACATCCAAATATGTCATCCTCGCATTCACTCACCATGACATGAAAATTGAGCTGTTCGTACCCACATGTACAAGAACTCGCATGAGACTCACAGCGGCGACCAATGCAGGCCTCTACGTGCAGACAGCTAAACCACTGATATCTCCCAGCACCGCCTGGTGAGAGCTGACGGCATTCCGAGCATGTTACACAGAAGATGAGATCCTCCACGTGGTAAGCACAGGCAGTCGGACACGGCTCTTCAGGGTTCATTTGTTCAGGTCACAGTCCTGGATACGACCTTGTCTCGAAGAAGGGCTTGATCGCAGAATTGTATTCATGTGTAGTCTAGAGCGCTAGCGTCTAGTCCACCTGCACGACAGTGTACAACTTTCGGAGAGGACCTATTCCAACTGCCGGTATGGCTAGTCCAGCCTCCATACCTGACAGGATCCGCTCCTCGGCCTCTGATTTCGCACGCAGACTCAAAAGACGCAAAAGAACAAGTGGTGGCTCTCTCTGCCTCGTCACTCCAATGGACGACAGTGAACTTTGGTCTCACTCCCACCAACCAAACGGTACCACTACGACCGACTGCTCGCGCGCCTTGAACTCCTCCTCCAACCAGGAGGTGATGATGCGCTTCTTATCTTCTTCCAACGGAGTAGGACCCCACTTCTTGGTGAAGAAGCGCAGACGCAGGACCTTTAGTCCCTTCAGTTCGAGAAGCCTGGTAAGCTGGGTTGTGGGCTGTGCCATCGCTTTCATCATCCTGATTGCTTCCTCCAAGCTACCTGCGTCTTGGATGGCCCCCAGGAAGGGGTCAGAGAGCGAGAGTTCCACTTCTACGTGGCGGAGATTGGTGCACAAGTGTGCAAGCTCGAGATCATCGGCCCAGCTCGACGCCACATGCCAGGTTTGGTCAGAGACTTGTGCTGCAGAACGGTTGATGTCGGAGAAACTCAACGCACGCACGAAGTCGAAGCCAGTAACCCCAGACCCTGCCAAAGGCGAACAGTCGATGCTCGCCAGCCATGTCTTCAAGTTGTCCAAGTCCAGCTGACCGCTGAGCTTCAGCATCGAGTTCTGGAGTACGTAATCAATGCATTCGAGATGCCTGGTGGCGCTGCTCTTGTCCGCGAAAGCCGGCACGAAGTCAGGATCGCGTCTTTGGGAGATGTAGAAGTCGGCACTATCGACGTCGATGTGGCCAGGCACTGACATTTGCAACGAGTCGTTGCGCAGCTCTGCAGGAAGGTTTGCGAACAGACCCGCGAACACCGCCAGATCTGCCTCAATGGCTTGCTTGAGGGCGCTGGGCTTCATGCCTTTAGCAACTTTGCTCGGCATGTGGATCATGGTGTTCTTTGTGACCTTCGAGAGACGTGTCAGCACATGAAGTTTCTTGGTGTTGACGAAGGGCACTGTACCGGCAAACCGACGGCTTTGCGTGACACCGTGGAATACGACAAGGTTCTGTCGACTGGATCCGCCACGTGGGAGTCGTCGTTCTGAAGAAGCTCCAGGATTAGTGCTAGCACAGAGGTCAGTTCATTGATGGCAAAGGACACTTACCTGTGGAACGGTGGCCCCAGGGGCGACCGTGGCACCCTCCAGGGGCGGGAAATCTGACAACTCCAGAGGGTTGTTAACGGACGCCTCCGTTGCACGTTGTTCCATGTCGGCGACACGACGAGGAGCTGTGTGGCCAGTGTTGCTTGGGGTGATCTTCAAGACTCGCGTCAGCACACCAGACATTATGACGTCCCTCGTCGACGAAGGGCAATATACCTGTATCTTCTTGCCGCCACGGTAATCCGGGTGAGACGAGGCTTTTGGAGGATCAGCCATGGTGGCAGAGGTATTGACAGATACCTCTTGTTGTTGTTAGTGGTGTGGGTGGTCGAAGTTGCGTTCGCAACTTGTGCTGGTGAGACGCAGGCTGAGCTTTTATGGAGAGCGGACATCTCATGGGAAATCAACGCGGTCACGCGACTCCTCGGGCCTCAGGCTTCTCATCGTGGTCCAGGAAACACGGTAGTGACTGTGTTTCCGCGTCGCTCTCACTCCTTAGCGTGCGTTATGGCAGCGGGAAGAGTCCGGGTCATGCATCGGGAGTCTGTCTTGCACCCGTGAAGGGTGAAGATCGCGTGGAGGCGTCACTCTAGCATCCAGCAGGACCAAGATGGAGTGGTCATCAGCTAGAGCCATCAGATTTGCTGATCTGGTGTCCTTTCATACTTGGGTCTCAACAGCGCCCCGAAGTCAAGACAGGGAGCCGTGAAGGTACCGCCATCTCGAGTCGTCGGTATCTCTGACTTTTTGATTCGACAGGTGGGTCTGCCAGATGGAAGGCTCATCTTTACCTACTGATAGCTGTGCACAAGGACAACATGCCAAAGATTGTCAGTGTGCGATGCATCGCGGACGACGGCGACCAGACTCAGCGAAGCATCTGCGTTCGAACACAGCACCGACGCTGCACAACCAGCTGACCGTATGTCTACAGTTTCTTCTATTATACTTGGAGGGATTTTGACGATGGAAGTAAAAAAGAGGCCGAACATCCCTTGCGTGGCAATAATTGCTGATTGGCATTAGTGGTTGAAGCTTACATTCCACGCCAGCTATGGCCCAAACATGGCTGGCAGACGCGTCGACCAAGGGGACGTACCTCCACACGAAATGCACGGCGTTGTCCAGCCTCGTTGACCTTCGCCCATTCTTACACAGCATTTCCGCCCTCTTTGCTTCTGTCGTTCCTTTCCCACAAATAACTGCGAAATCAGCCAACTTCTGTCGCTCTTTCGGGCCACAACGCGGCCTACCATGGCACGATCAGCTACGCTGCGTAATGCAGTCGCTACAATCACAATCTTGCTCTCGATCCTCACATCGGTGGTTGCCTTCAATGAGATCAACCTCGGATCCCTCGAAAACCATGCCTTGACCGAATTCGATCTCAAGATGCGGGAACCAGACCTCCTTGTTGGGCCTCAGGTCGAAACAGTCGTTGAGGAACTCGAAGAGGCGCCCCCACACACGCACCGACACGAGAAGCGCTATGGCTCGGGGACCCCTTACTGGGTGTCGCAGATCAAACGTCAAGGAAAGACGCCTTATGGCAACCAGACAAACTTTGTGATCTGGAGGAACGTCAAAGACTACGGAGCGAAGGGTGACGGCGTGACGGACGACTCCGCTGCTATCAACGCTGCCAACTCTTTCGGCAATCGATGTGGTCTAGGATGTGACAGCCGCCTTTCCGAGTCCGTCATTGTCTACTTTCCTGCTGGAACGTACATGATCTCCACGCGTATCATCATGTACTACCACACGGCACTTTGGGGTGACGCGAACAATCTACCGATCTTAAAGGCCTTGCCTTCGTTTGACGAGATCGGAGTACTCGATTCCAACGTTTACCTGCCTTTTGGCTTCAACTGGTACGCGAACCAAAATAACATGTGGAGACAGGTAAAGAACTTCGTCATCGACATCAGTGACGTCCCGCCGAACAGAGCAGTCCATTGCATCCATTGGCAAGTGGCGCAAGCAACCAGCTTGCAAAACATGGTCTTCATTATGGCTCCTTCAACACCGGGTGATGGTAGCCAACAGAAAGGGATCTTCATGGACAATGGTTCGGGTGGCTGGCTGGAAGATCTAGTTTTCTATGGTGGAAATGTTGGTCTCTTCGCAGGTAACCAGCAGTTCACAATCGTCAACGCGACATTTTACAGATGTGCCACTGCCATCTTCCAGAACTGGGATTGGGTCTTCCTGTACAAGGACATTGAAATCAACGATTGTCCTATTGGCTTCGATATGACTCAAGGAGGCGACATTGCAGCGACGGGATCGGTCATCCTGCTAGACGCAACCATCAGAAACGCGCAAGTCGGCATTCTCACAACCTTCAGCGACAAGAGCACGCCCGCATCTGCCGGCTCTCTAGTCTTGGACAACGTGGACTTTGTCAACACCGACCCGGCCATCTCCTACCCGAACTTGACTGTCATTGCATCAGGCAATCGGAAAATCGATCATTTCTTACAAGGAAGAGTCTACTCTGCGTACGAAAGCTCATACGTGGAAAACAACATCACGTGCTACGGCCCTGCTGCCAAAGCTGCCCGAGTCCAGCAGCAGGCGGGAGCGATTCCCAAGTCTCCGAATCTTCTTGATGCTCGCGGACGGTACTTCCTCAGGAGCAAGCCTCAGTACGAGGGAGTGCCTGTGGAAAAGTTCAAGTCGTCGATGGACTTCGGCTGTCTTGGTGATGGCTACACGGACGACACAGATTGTGTCCAGCGATTCCTGAACTCGATCAAGTTGGACGAGATTGCGTACTTTGATCATGGCTACTACATCATCACGGACACCATCGAGTGTCCGATCAACATCAAGATCACCGGCGAGTTTTGGCCGGTCTTCATGGTGATGGACACTGGCAACTTCGGCGACATGGACAACCCCAAAGTCGCCTTCCGCGTCGGTCTGCCAGGAGACGTGGGAGCGGTCGAAATCACCGACATTCTCTTCGAAACGCGCGGTCCGACTCCAGGCGCCATCATCATCGAGTGGAACCTCGCAGGCACGTCGCCCGGCGCGGCTGGCATGTGGGACACACACTTCCGCATCGGCGGCACCAACGGCACTCTGTTGCAATCCAACAACTGCGCGAAGACTCCAGCCAGAGCACACGGTGCTGCCGAGAAGTGCTGGTGTGCTTTCTTGCTGATGCACGTGACCAAGACGGCTTCGCTGATCATGTCCAACAACTGGGGCTGGGTGGCGGATCACGAGATGGACCTCGACGACCACAACCAGATTGACATCTACAACGGCCGTGGCTTGCTGGTTGAGTCGAACCCTGGTCCCGTTTGGATCTACGGTAGCTCGTTCGAGCACTCGATGTTGTACAACTACAACTTTGCCAATTCGAAGAACGTCTTCATCGGAGTGATCCAGCACGAGACAGCGTAGGTTCATTCTTTGCATCATACTTTCATTCAATAAGAAAAAAGAAATGAACATCAGCTAACTCCAAATCCAGCTACATGCAAAACAACCCCAACGCCCTCGCCTCCTTCCAGCCGCTCGAAGAATGGTACGACCCGGGCTTCGAGCACTGCTTCCTGCCCACCTGCGCCAAGACCTACGGCGTCGCCATCACCAACAGCACGTACATCTTCAACTACGGCGCCGGACTGTACAGCTTCTTCAACAACTACGACAGCGGCTGCATCACCACGACCAACTGCCAGCAGTTCATGGTGACGATCAAAGGCAGCGAGGCGATCTACTTGTTCGGGCTGAACACGATTGCGGCGCAGACGCTGGTGGAGGTCGATGGGGTGAGTCTGGTGCCGGAGGGGCCGAATGTGAACACTTTCTGTAGGACGATTGCGCTGTTTGAGTATCCTTGAGGGGGGAGTGAGTGGAGAATTTGTCTGTAGAGGGAGGTGTGGGTTTGGAGGTGTGCTTGGCAGTGGGTTTGATTGCATTGGTTTAGTTCTTAGTCTCTTGATCTATAGTTGGCACATGTGCATTTCTCTTAGTATCACTCTTGCTGGTTTCATGTGTTTTGCGACGTGCTTGTGATTGTGCATTGGCCCGTTGATAGTCCCAGTACGATAGCATCTTGCTGGTGTATTCAAGCATCTCACACGAAAGTACAGATATCCGTATTCGGACTTTGGTCGTTGCATCCGACTCGGTATGGAGGACAAAGAAAGGAGAGAGGTCTTGTCCTCTTGGCGGAGTCTCGGGAACATCGTCACATGCATCCGACGATCCGCCCTCGCCGCTGCACGCGCAAGCAGCCCGCGCCACTCACGCTAGTGTCTGGTACTAGCACAGCCCTATGGGTGTTCATCCATCTTCACATCCACCTCCACCACTCGCTGACCTTTGTTTGCGATATCTACACTTTTGCGATTATCTGTATAATCGCTTACCACAAATCTAACCAACATGGCGCCGCTCGAAGAAATGCACACCGCTATGGTGAACCGCTCCATTCGCACCATCAAAGCTGTACGTCCGCATCAACCCCTCTTATTGCCGAAGCTATGCATGATGTCTGACAAGGTACTGCCAGGAACTCGAATACCTCACCGATTCCGGCATAATCACTCCCCAAACCCTCTCAGACCTCCTCCAGCGCTTGCCACAGCAGACTCCCCTCCATGCGCCCATCTCCGTGGGCGCAGTTCCCACTGCTCCCTCCCAGGCGGGCACCCTGCAGCCTCCACCGACCTCTGCGCTGAACAACATGAACCTGAACAACCAGAACGGATACGGACAACAAAACAACGGCTACGGTCAGAACAACGGCTACAACGGTGACAGGGCGCAAGACGAGAAGAACAGCAGCTACTACCAGCCCCAGCCCGCTGCGACACCACAACCCCCACCAGCCTACGGCGCTCCTCCTGGACCTCCTCCCCAGGCCAACTACCCTCCTCTCGCCCACGCTACAGCTCTCTACGCCTACAACTCTACCGATGCCGGCGACCTTGCGCTCCAGCCCAACGACCAGATCACCGTCACCGAGTACATGAACGCCGAATGGTGGAAGGGCCGCTCTGCCCGCACAGGCCAGGAGGGTATCTTCCCACGCTCATATGTCAAGGTTGACGAGAAGGCGCCGCCGGCCAGCAGCACTACGAACAACTATGGCAACGCGCCTCTTGAGGTTTCTGGTAAGCTATGGCATTAACTTCCACTATATCATCTAAACTAATTGATTCCCACTAGGTATGGGCAATGGCGAAGGCAAGGCTCCTAGCAAATTCGAGGAGAACGGTAAGAAGTTCGGCAAGAAGTTGGGTAACGCTACGATCTTTGGTGCTGGCGCCACTATTGGTGGCAACCTTGTCAACAGCATTTTCTAGGCTTGTTGCGGTTCTTGGGATTTCCCACGTTGGCGTTAGGCGTTCCCATTGCACATAATTTACGTCGTTTGAGCGCAGCAGCTTGAAAGTCACGGCCAAAAATTGAATACAGTGAAGAGAATACCTGATCTGATTGACCATTAACTTTTGCTGGTTGTGGTGAACGTGGGCTCGTCGACAGCATTAACTGATCTCATGCACCAGGAGCGTCGGGCATGATATGATAGGCTGACGCTACGACACAGTGAAACTAACATGGGCAGATTTCACTGCACCCGCCTTTGGCCGCGCGCCACTTCTCAGGTGTCGTACAACCTCACTATTACCTACATAAATCACAGCAGACAAGGCCGTCCTTTCCCGCAAGCAAACTCTTCGATCACAGCAATTTGGTGGCGCAACCTACATACACACAACACCGGGACTCGAAGCTACGAGACTCGAACAATATCAGCCTCGAAGCCTCGCTACCATGTCGACAAACTTCGACCCGGGTGTCGACCTCGACGATGGTCTCGGGTTATCGAGAACAGCCTCCTTGTTCACGAACACCAACCGACTCAGTGCTGCGACATCCAAAAGACACTCCACTCCCCCTGAACTGCCACCCAGAGACAAGAAGACACCAAGGCGATCCTGGCTCCTGGGATACAACATGAGCACTCCGACACGCTCACAATCGATGCCATACAACCAGGATTTCTATCAGCACAATGCACACAGCCATGGCGACCACGACTTCGAAGACATTCCTCTTGGGGATATCAAAGACACAGCTTCTGAGGAACAGCCCACGCCAACCAGGCGCAACGTCCGCGACAGCCTCACACGCTTTTCTGAACGCTTCTCACTGACGCCGAGCGAAATGCCTTACCCAGCGCCTCTTATCACGCGCCAAAAGACTCTTGAGGAGCCTCACAAAGCCGAAGCTACCCTTGGGCTCCGTTCGATGGGTCCTAACCCACCACCTGTGCCTCCAAAAGGACCATATGTCAATGCTTCAAGCACAACGTCCTCCTTGCCTTCACACAACAAAGACAAGGAGCTTCCGCCGCGCCCTCTCAAACCTCTCAATGGGCGCACTGCGTGGCTGCACGCTCTCAGCGCCGTGCTAGTGGTCGGCAATTGCTGGGGCATCAGCAATGCCTTTGGCCTCTTCCAAGCGTACTACACTCGCGACTACTTGCCTGGCACTTCCCCTTCCACTATCGCCTGGATCGGCAGCACGCAGCTTGCGCTCGTTTTCGGGCTGGGTGTGCCGGTGGGTCGGCTTGTGGATCTCGGATTCTTTCGGCACATGTTCCATGGCGGGACTTTGCTCATGATACTGGGACTGTTCGCGAGCAGCTGGTGCAAGGCTTTCGGGACTTTATGGCTGACTCAAGGCCTTATCACTGGGTTTGGCATGGGAATGGTGTTTTGCTCTGGCATCCTGGCTCTTATGAGCTGGTTCGATGAACGCAAGATGGGAGTGGCCATGGGCCTTGGTGCAGCAGGGAGTTGCATTGGAGGCATCGCATACGTCCTACTAGCCAGACACTTCCTCGTGACTGAAGGCATTGCGACGACCATGCGAATCATAGGCGGCGTAGCAGCAGCGACCATGATCCCTCCAAACCTAATCTTCCACATGCGAGACCAGCGCCACCTCAACCAACCGCGAGCCAAACACACCGCGAAAAGCGCCTTGCACCTCAAAACCTTCACCTCACCAGCCTACCTCTGCGCCGCCGCAGGAATGTTCCTGACCTTTCTCGGCGTCTACTTCGGCTTCGTCTACATTGTCTCCTTCGGCGCTACAGTCTTGCGCCTCAGCGACACCGCTGCCACGAACTTACTAATCTTCATGCTCGTCGCCAACCTCCCCGGCCGCTTCGTGCCCGCCTTGATCTCAGACAAATGCATCGGACCCCTCAACACCATAATCCCCGCGGCTTTCCTCTCAAGCGCCATGATCTGGTTCTGGGCCGCAACAAGCGCACACCCTAGCCAAGCCAGCCTCACGATCGTCGCGTGCTTCTACGGCTTCCTCAGCGCCGGCGTACAAGTCCTCTATGCTCCGACAGTCTACACGTTCTGCCTCGAGGCCAGCACTGTGGAAGGTGAAGCCGCGCAGCTTGCTACGGACAAGATGGGGGTCAAAGCTGGGGGGATTTTCTCGTGTATTGGAGTTGCGTGTTTGGTTGGTACGCCGATTGGAGGCGCACTGGTTAGTGCGAGGGCTGATCGCGGGATGGGGCAGCCGTACTTGTATGCGCAGGTGTTTGCTGGGGCGTGTTTGCTTGTTGGGGGAATGTTCCTTTTGATGAGCAGGGTGGCGAAGGTTGGGTGGGCGGCGAAGAGGGCTTGAGGTTGATGTGTTCTTTGTGGGGCTTGATGCGATTCGGATCCGATACGCCGGTTTTTACCATCGACATGGGGATTGAGTGTTTTTGTGTTACTTACAAGCGAGTTTGGTCGATGTTGCATATTGCGTAAGCGCTAAGGTTATGACTAGCTTTCATGCTTGAGATATGACTCCCTATCACAGCCTCGGCAGGATTCTGTCAGTCGAATGATATACCTCATCTTGCCACTACTGTTTCCAATCGATATCGTCTGCACGCGACTCACATTCAAAGCCCTATGCAACTCTCTCCGAAAATGTCAAACACAACCATGCCAGACATAAGCGACCTCGCAGTCTCACTAATCCAGCAAACAAACCCCTCCCTCTCCCCAAAACCAGAACCCAGTCGCATAGCAATCTCGCAAACACAACATCGCCTTAACATCTTGCAAGCCTGGTTCGGCAGCCTCGAGACCGCAAGAAATGCCCTGGAGGGTAAGGCCGTCCTCGAAATCGGATGCGGCCAAGGCGACATGACTGTGGCTCTCGCCTGGGCCGTCGGACCAGCAGGGAAAGTCCATGCCATCGATCCTGCGCCTCTGGACTATGGCAGTCCGGAGACGCTGCGGGAAGCACAACACCGTATCTCGAGTTCCTCTCCACTTGGTGGAAGGATCAATTGGATACAATCTGATCCGATCGAGGCCTTAAAACAGGACGCTGAACTCGGGGCTGCTGATTACGTTGTTCTGGCTCATTCACTGCTGTATATGAAAAGTGCAGAGTATGTTGGAGAGTTGTTCAGAGCTGTCCGTTCTGATACGGAACCAGCATCACGGAGATTACTCGTCGCGGAATGGGGCATGCGCGTCTCAAACGAGAGTGCGAAGGCGCATTTGTATGCTGTAAAGGCACAAGCTGCTCGGCCGCTGGAATCAGGGAACGTGCAGTTGTACCTTGAACCGGGGGTGACGAGGGAGCTTGCTATCAATGCGGGCTGGAAAGGAGACGAGGAGAGGTGGATTGAATCGCCGGAGGTAGACGACGGCGCGTGGGAGGTTGCGGCGGCGAGATCTATGGCTGCGGCGGATGGCACTGGTGATGTTGCTCGAGGGTTCCTTGAGGATATGGAACGCGTTGTTGAGGGACCTACGAGATGTATGGATGTTTGGACAAGCGTTCTGCATTGATATGTCTTCGACAGTATGATGGTGACATGTACTAGATTCGACGTTTCATATCTGTTCTATTGTGATACAACGTGAACAGAATTGACACTTTGATAAGCTCATGCAGATTGGATCGTAGGATTGGCATTTCAGGAAGGCCGAATGAACAGTGTTCCAACATGCACATGTTCATTCACTTACGGACCACTTCGAAGCTCATATACAATATTTTGATGTCTTCATGTTGTACCTTGATGTTGTAGCACAGGCTGCTTCTACCCTGATACCCTAACCCTTGGTAAGAATGAAGACTATTGTCGCACGCGGACTTTTGCAGCAACTTGCAGTCTCAGCACAATTACTTAGTGAGCCGAACACGTAATCCAGAATCCTCCTTCCTCCTTGGAATTACATGAAGATAGATCAGCTGGTTTCAACAATCCTCCGTCTTACTGTCTGACTCGCGCTGCCTTCGTCTATAACCTGTCGGTAACACAATCCAGATTACCTCCGGCTCAAGCGAAATGCTACTGTTCGTTTGTGGACGTCTCCCGAAGCCAATAGGGCAAACGCGCACCACGCGATCCTCTCAGCTCTGGAAAGCGTGCTTCCCATAACATGGCTATTCTCGTATTAATACATACACTGCAACACTACTGCATGTATAGCTGTATAGCACTATACGTTGCTTTTCGCCAAAGGGCTCGAAGCTCTTGGGAGATACTTTTGACACATGTAACCTAAATATACAAGGAGAACGCTCGGTGGTGTATCCCGAAAAGTATAGGAAAAGCTTGAGGTGCATGGCTGACTACCTGGAACTTGCAACATCTGCAGGCGGCTGCAGCTCCTCCTGCCTTTACGCCCTATAGTGCAGAGATCTACGACATGCCAGGGTATCCCGTTGCCCTATGCTGGAGGACCGGAGCAATGACTCCACGCGACGCGAACTAATGCGCCGTTTCAGCCCTCGTAAGGTACCCTAGCCTGCCGCGGAGAGGAGAGGCAAGACCAGCGGGCGGCCATGTGCTATCGTGTTGACGATTGCGTGAGGCAAGACACACGCCTGCAGTCACGACAAGACGATGATCTTCACGCCATGGCTGCATCAGAAGTCAGTTTCTCTTACACTTGTGCACAAAAAGAAATGATATCGAGATTGTCGAGATATGCAGACCCTGGCGGCCGCCTGCTATCTGCCCCCAGCAACCTGGCTTTGGGAGAGACTCTTGGCTCCACCTCCGTCCTCGCTTCTAGCTTCGCCAAGTCACCGCGGGCCGTCGCCTTTCCTTATCGCAACCAATTGCAAAATGTGCATTGTGGCGCGCTACCAGGCCAGAAGCATGGCGGGCTAGGGAAGGGTCTATAGTCGGGAGCGATAGGCTTCTGGAAAGCTTTTGTGCGGTTCAAGGTTCTTATACCCGCGCCTGGCCACGCGACTCTGACGAGGAAGAAATTCTATCTATCCTCGTCTCTGTGACTCTTCTTGGTCTTTGCGACTTTTCGCACACCCCAACAACGCCTTGTTGTTGTTTGACGCATCGAACGTTTCGACGACGGTACGATTGTACAACATGGGTGTCAAGGAATTGGTGCAACGCGGCAATGCCGCCGTCGCTAAGAGCGCGGTGGGAAGATACTTCCGTCTGGAGGGCTCTGGACACGTGAGTTGATGCGCCGCCACATTTTGACTTGGATATAACCATCCGATGTCAACAGGGCTGATACCCTTCGCAGCCTAAGGAACGCAAGGGCTCCTACTTCTTCACGGAGATCCGCGCTGGTCTGGCTACTTTCTTCGCTATGGCTTACATCATCTCGGTCAACAGCACCATTGTCTCGGAAACTGGTGGCACCTGCGTCTGCCCTGCTGAAAGCATGGCCGATCTCTGCTCGACTAATGTCGAGTACATGCAGTGTGTTCAGGAAATCAAGCGCGATCTTGTCACTGCCACTGCTGCTATCTCTGCTCTGACGACTTTTGCTATGGGTCTCTTCGCCAACATGCCTATTGCCTGCGCACCGGGTATGGGTCTCAACGCTTACTTTGCCTACACTGTTGTTGGATTCCACGGCTCTGGTCTTGTCTCTTACGAGGTTGCTTTGACGGCTGTCTTCGTCGAAGGTCTCGTTTTCGTTGCGCTTACCGTTTGTGGCATGCGTCAATGGCTTGCCAGAGCTATTCCGTCATCGATCAAACTTGCAACCGGTGTTGGTATTGGTCTATACCTCACACTCATCGGTCTCACCTACTCTGCTGGTATTGGTGCAGTCACTGGCGCCACTTCTACTCCCATGGAACTTGCGGGTTGCCACGATTACAATAAGGACCCCGACACCGGCATGTGCCCTACTTACGATAAGATGCGCAACCCGACCATGTGGATTGGTATCTTCTGCAGTGGTTTCTTCACAGTTTTCTTGATGATGTTCCGCGTGAAGGGCGCTATCATTATTGGTATCTTGCTCGTCAGCATTATCTCCTGGCCCAGAGGCACCGATGTCACCTACTTCCCTTACACCGAGCTTGGAGACAGCGGATTCGACTTCTTCAAGAAGGTTGCTTCTTTCCACCCTATCCAGAAAACCCTGAATGTTCAGGAATGGAACGTCGGCTCGTACGGTGGCCAGTTTGGTTTGGCGTTCATCACGTATGTCATGATATTCACTCCACTTGATCGACAAATGCTAATCTTCATTCCAGATTCCTGTACGTTGACATCCTCGACTGCACCGGTACCATGTACTCCATGGCTCGTTTCGCCGGCGCCATCGACGAGGAAACCCAAGATTTCGAAGGCTCTGCAGTCGCCTACCTGATCGATGCCTTCGGCGTCACCATCGGCTCCCTCTTCGGCTGCCCTCCCGTCACTGCCTTCGTCGAATCCGGAGCCGGCATCTCAGAAGGCGGCGCGACAGGCCTCACCGCCATCACCACCGGCCTCTGCTTCTTCATCGCCATCTTCTTCGCGCCCATCTTCGCCTCCATCCCGCCCTGGGCCACCGGCTGCACGCTCATCATCGTCGGCTCCATGATGGTCAAAGCCGCCGCCGAAATCAACTGGAACTACATGGGCGACGCCATCCCGGCTTTCCTGACCATCACCATGATGCCGTTCACTTACAGCATCGCCGACGGCCTCATCGCCGGCATCGTCGCGTACATCTTCATCAACACCACCGTCTGGCTCATCGAGAAGGCCTCCGGCGGCCGCATCCGCCCCGCCGACAAGCACCTCAAAGACCCCTGGACGTACAAGCTGCCCGGTGGTATTCTGCCGCCTTGGGTCAAACGCGCCGCGCACGGCAAGAAGGACTTCTGGAGGCAGTATGACGAGGAGGCGGGAAGTCCTACCAGCCGCACTATCGACGGCGAGTCTAACTCCCTCGAGCTCAAGCAGCCGCAGCAGACCGAGCGTCCGGTTAACACCAAGGGCGAGTCGAGCCGCGAGAGGAGCAGTGCGAGCAGTTCAGATACCCCACCTGCGGGCGGTCCTCTGGGCGCGTAGGGTATCGGGTTGGGATGATATTGATCATGGGAAATGATCGAGGAATTTGTTTAATACATAGGAATCATGGGTGATTTTCTATTGTTGCATATAGTTGGAGGAAACCAAGCTTCAGCAGTTCGGAAGTTGGGAAACAAAGAAAAATTACGTAGAATTGAAGACTAATTGAAAGAAATATTCCAAAAGCTGGGCAATGAACATCGTTTGGATGAAAAAGTCAAGTTGCAAGATGTCCATGCCTTTATACAATTTGCAATCACATGCTACGCTCCGTACATTCAAATATCTATATGCTCTAGATCCATCCCAGAGTACACGCGAAAGATGGCGGAAAACACGAGCGGCTCATAGCTTCGCCGTCAGCGGTCTCTCCAATACCGCTCTCCTAAGCCTCCAACGTCAACTCCTCCAACAACTGATCGATCTTGCCCAGTAGAATCTGATAGTTCATCGCGTCCTGCGCAAACTCATCGCCCGCGATCTCGCCGTCCAGCGTACGCACAACACCCTCCGCGTGGCCTTCCATATCTGGCGCCGTGTCCGCCCCAGGTGGCGAACCGGCGTAGCCTTCGTCGTCATCGTCTTCGCCATCGCGATCACTATCATCGCTATCACTATCACTTCCACCATCATCATCACCGCCGCCCCCGCGCTTCTTCTGCGCATTCTCATCCATCAGTTCGCCCAGCCCGGAGTCTTCGAACCGCAGTCTGAACCGCTCGGAGAGGTAATACCGGATATCGTCGACGATTTCGACAGTGTCCGTTTCCTGACGCAACTTAATCCTCGCAGCGGACTCGCGGACAAGTTCTTTGAACTCTTCGTCATCGATGTACGATTCAAGACGATACGCCATGTAGCGCGCGCCGAATTCTTCCAGGCGGTGCACGCGGCAGTCCCAGCCGGAGCGGACGACTTCGTAGATCCACTCGAGGGGCTGCTCGTGCTCCTCGGAGGTGAAAGGCGAGATGGCAGACGCTCCGGGCTTGGAGTTGTTGTTGCCACGCGGATGCTCGGGTTCGACGATGGAGCCGGCGCCGCCGTTGCCGAGGGTGGAGATTAGCAGGGCGGCGCGCTGCTTGAGTTTCTCGATGAAGAGCATGTCGGCGGCGTGCAGGACGTCGAGGGCGATGGAGAGGGGGAAGGAGGCGTTCTCGGTGTAGAGGAAGGTGAGGATGACGGAGAGGACGGCGGGGGTGCAGTCGACGGGGATGATTTGGAGCGTGGATGCTGAGTCAGTGGTGGTGTCGTCGTTGGTTGCGTCCGATGAAATCTGGCCTTCGCGGAAGGGAGAGGTGAACATTGTTGCGAAGAGCTCGGAGCGGAGGAGCATTGCTCGATGGGCTGGGAAGAGAGTTTTGCGACGGATGTTGGTGTTGGTATGTGAGGGTCCCATGGGGATGTTGCTTGTCGATGCATCCGCTGTATCGTCTTCGTCTTCCTCGCTGACGTCTGCTAGTAGGAGGACATCGGCAAAGCTGGAGTTGTCTCGCTTCCATTCGACTTGGTTCGTCTTGTCTGCATCCACTTCGAACTGCTTTTGCAGTACATGCTCTCTGAACCAGTTCTGCATTTGATCACGTCCGCGCTCAACTTCATCCTGCCTGCGCTGTCGTGCCTGTCGTCGATCACCTGGGTTCAATATAGCATCAAAGACTTGTGGAATCTCCAACTGCCTAGAGAGCTTATCTACACCCTCCAATACCAACGTTTCGGCGGCATCCGTATCCTGCCCCCGAACGCTAGCCTCGCCGAAATATAGATATCGAATGCAGGTCTCGAAACTGTCGGTGGCAATCTTAGGGGCGAGTTTCCAAGACTTTGTCTCTGGTTTCTCGCGAAGCTTCTTCTGGAAATAAGGCGATCGTGCGGAGAGAACAAACTTGTGCAGTTGGAAGCTCATGTCCGACGTGTGCAGCGTGATGTCTGCCGTCTGAGGCGAGTCACGTGTAAGCAGAGTGGTAACATGAGCAGCCAGCGGTTGCAACGGATCCGTCGATTTCGAATAATCGTAACTCAGCAACAAATTGCGAATGCGATCGTTCAATGCATTGTAGAGACAACGTTCGCCCTGGAAAGTATCTCTTTCGCACTTTGCACCTTGCTCGAGTAGCATTTGGACAAGCTCGAAGTGGCCACATAGCGATGCCAGGATGAGAGGCGTGTAATCGTACTCATCGCGAGCATTGATGTTGACGCCTTTTGTGATTTGTTCCTGCGCAAGTCTCAGGTCTCCCCGTCGGGCAGCCTCACACATGAGATAGAAGTCATGTGACTTGTCGAGAGGATTTTCATCCTTTAGGCGGCCGGCTTGGATGTCTTGTTTTTCTTGGGCTAGCGCCTTTTCGATGTTGTGTTTTAGGGTGGTGGTGCGCTCCTCGGCGGCGGTGGCGGTGTTGTTATTTTCTTCTTCATTATGTTGTTCTTCTTGTGAGGACATGACGATGGCACGGCAGCAAAACAAACAAGAAGATGGACTGTGCTGGGTGGAGGGAAGAGTTGGGTATCGCTAGCAATGCTTGTACATCTGACACACGCACGCCTCGATCTCACGATGTTCACGTCTTCCACGCCTCGATCCCACGATGCCCAAATCTTTCCAGACCCCGTGACGTGACGTGTGACGTGATGCCCTGTCGCTATAGCGGACTAGTCTCGGCAACAGCGCGGGTTGCTCTGTCTTCAGGACCCCAGACGCGGTTTCCCCAACAACGCTCGCTCTGTTGACGGCTGCTAGCCGCGATTCCGCTTTCAATCTCGCCATGTCCCTGATATTCCTTCAAGAGACTCCTCCCATCCTGCCAACATACTACGACAGTCGCCCAACTAACCAACTAACCTCGCACTCTCATTGCAGCATCTCATCCGTCCGTCTCTATTGCAAACATGATACGAATCTGAAGCGCACTCATTCGCACAAGAAACAGTATCCCGCACTTGATTACAGGCAGGAGATACAGCAGTCTACACGCAGACACTCACCATACACGGCACCGCTCAGCATAGCACGACACTCAATTGGAACTTGGATATAGACAGACGATCACGAACAACGACAACCGCCCACCAACCAGCATACACCACATACATACAGCATGACTACCAACATCAAACGCGCAGGAAGCGGAACTTCCGTCGAGCATGGAGATCCCTCATCAGAGTTCGAGGTCTTGGACAAGATCGGTCAGGGTTCCTTCGGTATAATCCGCAAGGTCAGAAGAAAGGCGACGGGCGAAGTGCTGGCACGCAAGGAGATTTCATACGCTGCCATGTCGCAGAGGGAGAAGGAGCAGCTTCATGCCGAGATCAAAGTCCTTGAGCGTCTACAACATACAAACATCGTTCGATACGTGTCGCGACACCATGTCAAGGCGTCAAATGAGTTGCATCTTTACATGGAATACTGCAGCAGCGGTGACCTTGGCACATACATCAAGCGCCTGCAGCGGAATCATACATATGCCGATGAGGTTTGTTCTTCATGCATCATGACACTACATTTGAACAAATGACTGACAACCGCGCAGGACTTCGTATGGCAGATGTTCAGCCAGCTTGCGAGCGCGCTCTACCGCTGCCACTCCGGCCAGGACGCACCTCCACCCGGGCGTGAATCAGAACTCAACCAACCTAAGCCTGTAGTCGGCATCCGTAGGAAGGATGAAGAGCAGATTATCATTCACAGAGATCTGAAGCCCGAGAACGTCTTCCTCACGAACGGATCAACGGTGAAGCTGGGAGACTTTGGCCTCTCCAAGCTTCTGTCAGCGCACGACTTCGCCAGCACCTACGTCGGTACACCTTTCTACATGAGCCCGGAGATCTGTAGCAGCGAGCGCTACTCTGGCAAGAGTGACATCTGGTCGCTCGGCTGCATCATGTACGAACTCTGCACTCTGGAGCCACCTTTCAACGCTCGCAGCCACCTCGAGCTCATCCAAAAGATCCGTCTCGGCAAAGTGAAGCCCCTACCATCGCGCTACTCGAAAGAGCTTGGCATGATCATCGCCACATGCCTGAGGGTGAACCCTGACGAGCGCCCTGACACCGCGCAGATGCTTCAGACCAATGGCATCAAATATGCGAGGCTGAAGCTCCAGAATGAGCTTGGTCATGGTCTAGACAGCGCAGAGAAGGAGACTTTGCTCGAAAAGCTGAAGTATGCCGAGAAAGAGAACGCCACACTTCGGGAAGAGGTTGCGAAGCTGAAGGACGCGGAGGCAAGAGTCAGGAGGGAGTGGCAGTGCAAAGGCACGCTTGAAATCCAGGAGAAGATTTCTGCTGAGCAGATGAGACTCAGCGCCCTGTTTGAAAGTGAGGTCGAGAGGCGGCTGCAAGCTCATTTGGCAAGCCTGCCTGCCTCACAGGGTGTTTCTGTAAGCGTCAGGTCAAACACACCACCTCCGCAAAGCAAGACATCATCTTTCGCCACCATCGCCACTGCAGCCTCATCTCCAGAGCGCCAGACTGAAGACGACAGCCTGGAGACGGAAATCACAAGCCTCAGCCTGGGCGACGACATCTCACCATTGGGACAGCGCGTAAAGCCACCACCTCGCAGGACCGGACGCACTCCATTCTCCCGCGCCAGGACAGCAATTGACATGGTCGCCCCAGGTTCTCCGATGGATGTCCAGATGGCTGATCCCAGCCCAATGCCGCCTAACAGTCTGCGTGGCCTGGCTCTTTCTCCCAGGAGGGAATTGCGATCAAAGCAGGGCGTGTCCGGCCAGCCTCTCCGCCGCAATATCTTTGCGGAAGCCGCGAAGCTCCAACCATCATCCGGACTCAACATCGCTACATCAGCACCCGACCTCTTCGCAGAGCAGGGCGACAATGCCTTCGCAGACGACATCCTCGAAGACGATGAGGAGCCAGAGTCACCGTCTCGCCCGACCAGCCGCGGCTCAACCACAAACAAGAAAGGTGATCCCTTCAAATCAATCACTGCTCCCGCTGCACGCAAGCCTAGACCCAGCCTGGGCCGCCAACAGACCATGCCGGTCCAAATGCCACAGGCCACCTCCCGCCGCACCACTCTCCTCTCCAAGAAGGACGCCGCCGCTCCCCGCCCCACATCTCGTGGTACAGAAAAGGAGAACCGCCCGCCATCAAACACCACCCGCCCAAGCACGGTGCCTGTCCTCGCCAACTCACCCAAGCGCACTGCCGCTACGCAGAAGAAGGAGCTCACGCCTTCGCGTCAAGCACCCAAAGCTCCCAGCGCGAACCGTACCCCACTGGCCGCCGCTCGCCGTGCAGGCGACATGATGAAGCTCGCGCAGCGCAACGCCTTGCAAGGCCGCACCCTCGTCGAGCTCAGCCAGGCGCCCCAGAGCCCAACCAAGTGGGACCGCCTGGTTGAGAGTGGTGAAGTTGCCGAGATGCCCAGTCCTTTCCTGGAGCGCAAGGGCAGGATGGTCTTCTAGAGTCACAATGTACTCGATGTAATATAGACCCCGACAAAGGGTCATGGCGGTTCGGGTCATTTCATAAACAGGCTTCTGGACGATCAGCGACGGCGTTATCCGGACCCGGAAGCTCCCACGAGCATTTTTTCTAAGATACCTTACACACAATTGGGTGGCGCCTCTCTCTCTCGGCATTAAGTTCTCCTTGCGTCCTCGCGTTTAGCATGCACGCATGCTGCGCATGGCTCTCGTATGTCTGGGATCAAACAGGATATTGGAAATGGGAATGGGATCGATTGTTTTCACTTAAGAGCAAACAGATAGAACTACGGATCCACAGCACGGTTCGCGAACAAACCTTTTAAAACAAACTTCGAATGCCCCTTGTTGTGATGTGTGAGATGACCGTGTCCGATAGCATGCCGCTGTATTTCTACAGAACCCTCGTTCATGCATCTGCCCTGACTATGGCGGCGTATAGGAAGCAAGAATGCATCTCCAAGTTGGTGCGATGGTCATGTGATGGATTCGAGCTGCTTGCCTGGAACAATTACCACACGCAGCTATCTACCTTCTTGCTTCGCACGGCATTCAAACCATGCTAACAACCCTCCCCACTGCAATCCTAAAGCATCCTACCCCCATACCCCTGCCCCTCAGCCATCGTCCCATTACTCCTCGCCGCCGCCGCATCATACAGCGCCTGGATGTCCGCGCGCCACTGCTCCTTGTTCGGCCTCAGCACGCGGCGGTCGTACGTCAGCAGCCCGTTGACTTCGCCTTCGACATCCGTCGTCTGCGTCCAGACGCCGCCTGAACAAGCGTACTTTTCGACTTGGTCGCCGAGCTCGGTGAGGAGCAGGTGCGAGCGGTAGTTGTAGGCTTCGTTGGTCTGGTCGATTTCGTAGGTTTGGTTGATGGTGTCTATTGCTTGTTGGACGTTCCAGAGGCTGTGGAGAGGAAAGCGGGTCAGTGAGGTCTCTGTCATTTCTTTCTTGATGTCTTGGACTTACTGGTCGATGGTTGTGTTCTCTCCAAGACCGCCGAATTCGCCTTGGATCGCGATGCGGCTTGGATCGAAGGGAGTGGACTGGATGGAGTAGAAGGGCGTGCCGCATTGGGGGTTGGCGTAGTGGTGGTTGTCGTGGAAGTCGCCGGCGCCGTGGTCGAACCAGCCGCTGGTGGAATCTATGAGTCTCGTTGGGTCCAGAGAGTGGACGAGGTCGGTGAGGGCAAATTCGGGGTATTCCCCCTCGGTGATCTGGCCCCAGCCTTCGTTGTAGATGACCCAGGTGACGATGCTGGGGTAGCTGCGGTGCTGGCGGATGAGTAACTCGAGTTGGCGCTGGAATTCTTGCTGTTGCTCGGCGTTAGGAAGGATGGTTTCGACGGTGCAGTTGTCGAGGGTGCGGCTTTGGGAGGGTCGGAGAGAGGGCATGTCTTGGATTAGCATCAGGCCGAGCTGGTCGCAGGATTGGTAGAACAAGGCAGTTTCGACTTTGATCTGCTCGAGTGGTCAGTGTGGTTACGGTTGGTCGGTCGTTGATGCAGACTTACGTGCTTGCGAAGCATGTTGAAGCCAAGGTCTTTCAACATCTTGAGGTCGTACTCCATAGCTTCGCGGTTTGGTGGAGTGTACAGACCATCTGGCCAGTATCCCTGATCAAGAGTGCCGAACTGGAATACAAATTCGCCGTTGAGCAGGGGACGCTGGATGCCGTTGACTTCGCCACGGCTCACAGTCCGGAATGCGGTGTAGCTGTTGATGACATCGTCGCCGAGGGTGACGCTGACGTTGTACAGAGTAGGCGAATCTGGAGTCCACAATTTGGCGCCTTCAGCTTTGAAGGTGAGCGCAGTGTTGGAACTGCCACTGCTGCCTGCGAGCTCACTGCCATCTGCGTTGAGAATCTTGATCTCGACGTCCGCTGTGCCGTTGTTTGAGGTGTGAACAGTAGCGTTTACTTCAAAAGATCAGTCGGCTTGAAAGCTTGGAGGACTCATGTTTACTCTTACCTGTTCCGTCAGCACCGGCCGACAGTTGTAGCTCAGTGATGTAGTTCGCGGGAGCAGACTCAATCCAGACACTCTGCCAGATACCACTGCAGGGCCTGTAGAAAATGTGTGAGGGATTAAGGGTCTGCTTGCCGATAGGAATGACGTTGTCGTCGCTGTCAGTCGGATCGTGGACAAATACGAGGCTGTAGAAAGGTCAGTCATCACCCACATTCGTCAGAGAGTTGGTAGGCAGAGCCACTTACAGCTCGTTGGTACCGTTGGTCGAGAGGTGATCAGTCACGTCAACCGTGAAGTGGAAATAGCCGCCGCGATTGAAGCCAGCATATTGGCCGTTGATGTAAACCCATGCTTCGTAGTCGACAGCTCCGAAGTTCAGATGTGTCCGCTCGCCGGTCCAATCTGATGGGACATCGAACGAAGTCGAGAACCAGGAATACCTCATCCAGCTGCCTTGGATGCCTGAATAGATGTCAGCCGGGGATCCGATCGCAACGTGAATTCGATCTATAGTACTGACCTGATAAGCCGCTTTCGAGACATGACGGGACCAGCACCTCCCGCTCTAAAGTCTGCCCGAAAGGTGGGCTGTCAACGGCGTTCGTGCCAGACGCGTTTTGATACCTCCAGATGCCATTGAGATTTTTCCATTGCGAGCGCTCAAGCTGTGGACGGGGGTATTCTGGCCATGGATTCGTGCCGACATTGTATGTCCAGTCTGTGTCGAGGGGTGGTGTTTGGACGGCGTAGCTCGTGCCGTTAGCCTGTCTCGGAAGTATAGCTGCGCTTGTCAAAGCACTGCTGGCAAGCAAGATGGTCTGTATACTGGTGGAAAGATACATCTTTAGGGGTTCTCAGGACCTAGGTTGGTCTGTGAGGAGGAGATGGTGCAATGCAAGAGGGAAGGAGCAAAGTACTTATTCCATATCGAAGAAGCAGTCGCACTTCGGACTTTTTAGAGACACGGGACGTCATGCTGCCTACGATGCAGCTGTGTCCATCTTGATCTTACAGCCATCCCGACGTTGCATTCACGATATTCAAGCTCCCATAGGCGCCGTTGAGTTCCCCGCCTTGATTACTGTATGTAGCTTACACTCCACTATTCCTTGATCTCCTCTTTCATGGCCCCATGGGGTAGATGATGGCATCGGGTCTGGCGGCATGTGCATGCAGCTGCTGGCTGGCACCGCAGCACCAGGAGGTAGAGTTTGCAGTGCCTGCGTGAAGAAAAGCTGCCTTGGCGGTCTGCTGACGAGCAAGATGCCGCAAGGGCTGATTCCATGCGCGCAGGATTGCGGGACGTGGAGGAGGGCGCAAAGGAAGCGGTGCAAGCATCCAAGTCTCCTCTCGCCAAGGGAAGATCGCCCTTGGCCGATCTCGGCATCGCCAGAGACCAGCCATCTTGTTGTCACCCTCGGTATGGTCTTGATGGGCAGGTGAGGGATACTCGTGATACTATGACTGTCTGCTTCGCATATACCTGCTGCGAGACCCAGACATATCCATTTGTGGGTGTGATGCCATGGGCACATGAAGCAGTGGCCCGTGGCAGCGCGATGTCGTGAAAAACGTCGCGGCACGCGTTTGGTGCAAGGTACTGTGCTGTCAACATGGAGGCCATGCTATCGCCATGCGCTTCACTACAGATACGGGACAATGCATAGTGACCAGACAAACCTCCCGAGGGATCTACTACTATTCCCACAAGGTTACACGAGGTACCGGAGCAAACATAATTTGTGAGGGATCTCGGCAAGAGTTCTGCATGATCCAAGGTTAGTCAAAGTGCATCGAGCGAAGAAGCTCCATACCACTGGCGACGGTGATCGACAGGGGTTATGAAAGCTCAACGGCCAAAGCTGTCTGGTATCGCTTTGCGACACGGTACCGATGACCTTCTACACCGTCGATGCCCCAGCAAATCCTGCCCGTACCAGCTATTTTCCAATATTCTCTTTGTTCAGAAGGGAACAGGCCTCGCTATGCAGCTTCGCAGCATCCTTGAAGTCGGCTATGTAGTCTCTTAGAACCACAATCCATGTAATGGAGACCATTGCTGACCTCCTTGCACCTAACGTGCTCTCGGATGACGCCATACTTTTGCGACTCCGATGTCTTCTTGTATTCTCTAGCATAGAATACTACAGCTAGGCTGTGATTCTCAAGCGACAGAGTATCCTTGACCTTGTTCCATTTTCTAGGCCGACAACATCAGCATAACAAGTGTGAAGAAACATTAACCAGAATGCCGAGTCTTGATCTCAATTCCAATTCTGTGCAAACTTAACATCTGCCATATGGCAAGTTCTCCGCTTTTGGCTGCAATCTGGTGGGCTATTACGTCCGGAATGGTCCAGAGCACATGCATCTGCACCATGATCAAGCAGTAGTTGCACGAGGGAGAGGTCGCAACTCCTTGTTGCTATATGTTGTAGTGTCTGTACATCGTTAACACGGACATTGACAGGTCGTTTCAGGAACCAACCCGAGAGCCAGTGGGACTCAAGCAAAATTTTACGAGCCCAAGGCAGAATCTCGAGGTAGCACGCTTTATGCAGCACGCCAGCTTCGTCTTTTGTGCTTTCACGTGCGTATAGCGGCCAAAACTCCGAAGCATAATCCAGAACTCAGTTTACTTCGCGGTCATCGCTGTCAGGTGATGGAGTTGTGCCTTGCCACATTCCACCATGCAGTCGATACAATGACGTGCCAATTCGATATAAGCCACGGAAGCCGATCGACGAAACAATCTCAGCACACGATCACCGCCTGTATCCTCTGGACGCCTTGTATTACTTAGGAAAGTGACTCTGACCCATCCCACCTAGCAAGTATTAAATAGTTACAAATGTCCACTTGCCTCTCCTGTCTGCAACACCTACATCTCTGATGAATCGTACTTTCTGCTTGCCAATAGCATTCTGCACTCCATTGTGTTTGTCGAACGCAGAGCTTTCCACCTCGTTGGTTCTCAGGTCAATATTGAACAGCAGCAAGGTAAGCGGGCTCCCTTTCCAGCTGCACACCGGACTGTTCGCGGTCCTGATCATAACAAGTACCATAAACGAAGTGGAGGCGAACGTAAGCAAAGCTGGCAAGACAATCCAGTACCAGCGTACGCGAACGGTCTGAACATATTGTATGCCGTTGTACTCTGATCTTTCGGTCGCGTTAGCCGTACGGATGACGTTGCTCACAGAAGCCGCTAGGTTATCAATCCAGGCGTGAATGTCTGTCGTGCCTTTCCAAATGCCATTCACAGGACTGAACTCATTATTCGCGGTAGAACGAATAGATCCGTTCATCAACTCCATTAAATAATGCGCCAAAGATTCTCTGACGTATGACGACTCCGTAAAGTTGGTCTGCTGATCGATTCCAGATTGCATATCTACCGGACCATATGTCAAGGTACCGTCTAGTAGACTTACCCATGTCTTGGTCGTATCGGAAGCAGTGATATTCTCCTCTGGGAGGCCAGATTGCACGCTCGTATCGTATTCGTTGACGCAGACCCAGAGATTACATTGCCAATACATGGGTTGCGACAAGCTCGTCAAATCTGAATCGTACGGCAGACCAAAGAGATGGAGCTCGAGATGGTCGCTCCTGACCTCTGATTCTTGATGATCGGGAGTCCATGATTGCCTCTTGGATTCTCTCGAGGGCCTTTTGGTAAGACGAGCATGGGTAAAAGATGAGAATACCGTTGGGTCTTCGTCGAGATCTAGTTCCGAGAACAGCGAAAGATATTCAAAAGGATATCTAGCTACATTGAAGAGCTGGACATGATGGTCATAGGCGAGAGAGTAATTGCAGTAGATGTCTGGAGCGCAATATCGTGTAATGCCAGAGTCGCAATATATCGCAGCTTGTCGCGAAGGATTGTAACAATTGACTACGCGTGGTGATTTTTCCCCACATGATCCGCACATAGCCAGAGTGGGAGTCGTAGGCCACGAGCAATTGCCTGAAGGACACACTAGATCAACCGGTGGCGTAGTTATTCCGAGCACGGCACTGTAGATTGCAGCAGCCATGGCCGGCGACGGTTGGGAGGCTGGCATATGATTAGCTTAGCTTTCTTTCCAGATACCTTGCCCGAAGGTTACGCACAATCATTGAGATTCATGTCCCAGTGTTCGTTCCGAGGTACATTTCCAATCGCCGACTGTCGAGCCGCTAGAGTTTCATAGGACACACACTGCTGTATGAACGTTCCAAACGCTAGAGACAGCACCATGATCAAGCAGCCTTGAGCAGCCATGAGCCTAGAGATCATCAGCACGTCAATTATACGGACGCCTTGTCGAAATTACCACATACCTGTTCGGTCGCACCTTCAAAAGGTACTCAAGGCTGCCTAGTGCACCATACGAAGCTCTGAAGAATAGCTCGAGATCATTCAAGCAAGACTTTGGATGTTTCTTGGCAGATTGCGTAGACAGATATAACCACATCTCTTGTAGGATTCCCGAACAAACCGGTACACCTAAACCAGCTCTTCCGATAGTAGCTAGGATGGCGATGACCGCGTTGAGCGTAAGGCCTGTAGGGAATCCAAGATCCGCCACTGCTCTGCGATCACATACAAGTAATATAGCAATGATTGCGATGAGTGAGGCCAGGGAAAGGAGTGATGCCAGAAGCTCAGGAATCCACCAGCGTACTGTCCCTTCAAAATGACTCGCAAGGTACTTCCCTGCTAGTCTGGGTTTGTATTGCGGCTAGACTCGATCTCTTGGAGGAGTCTCTGTGTCGGTACCACTGTATATGATCGTGATACAGTCAACCCCATCGGGACGATCGTGGTCAGAGTCTTCAGAGGCCAGAGAGACTACGCTGCTGACATTGGCGTCCTGAATGGTCGAGTCACGTGACGCAAGAGAGCTCTGGTCTCTTCCACGCGGTCTGTCGAAATGTTCGGTGTGTTCATTTGTATGGGGCCGCCGGTCACTGCCTTCAAGGCTTTGTACATCAGAACTTCCGGTGACGGAGTCTCCTGGATGTGGTACAGTATGGCTCGCTTGGCAGCCGTCGAGCAGGCCTTGTTCGCTTCCAAAATCGCGCATCTCAAACGCAGAGCATATTGCCCCTGGAGTCCGAACCATGATATTGTTGCATGAAGTTCTGTTGAAAATTGATGTGGAAAATCCGAACTCACAAAATGATGTGAAAATGCGCAACACAGCCAGCAAGGGTCGTATACATTAGCAGGAGATACCTAGGCAAGGTGTCCTATATGCACTAAGCCCTGGCAATGCAGGTGGCTGGGGCTTAGTCCTAAGGTACAAGGAGCCAAGTCTGCAGGTAAGTCGCCGATAGCTTGTAGATTGAGATATAGCATCTGTGTTGCTCATCATTCCAACATTCGAAGTTAAGCTATCTGACTCCTGACAAGCTCGATCGCTCTAATGTTTGAGTATACACTATACCCTAAATTTGTAGAACACGCGAGTGATGTTCTCAACAAAATGCAACAGAAAGGTAATGATCTAGCAGCTGTAGCAGATGCACCCGCAGCAGACGCAGCCGCAGCAGACGCAACCGCAGCAGACGCAGCCGTAGCAGACGCAGCCGCAGCAGACGCAACCGCAGCAGACGCAACCGCAGCAGACGCAGACGCAGACACGGCGGTAGCAGACGCAGCTGCCTGAACTGGAATTCGGGCACCCAGCTGAGAGCTGCGTGTGGTTCGCTTGTTAGCCTCGACTTGCAAACTATATCATCGTGCATAGCATGAGCAGGCTGTGCAACAAACAAACCCTGATTCAAACGTTTGCTTGGGTTGTTTGCCAAGATTCAATACAATTCAAACCTCTGATTATTTCGAACAATTTCACCTCAGACGCCACGCCGCCGCCGTCTGCTACAGTGTTGCCAGTAGTTGAAAGCTAAGCATTCGCAGTAGGATAGTGTGGGACCCTTAATAAGTGTATTGCTCGCTATAGTATTCTAACGGTTGGAGGCGGTAACTCGAGAGTCGGTTGGGCCTTGTGTATTTGCAGCGTGATATGTGGGAGCAAGACTTCCGGGAGATCCCATGCGCATGTACGTGAAGTGGTCTTCTCCCACCGCTGAGGGCCTGTCCACGCGACCAGAGTCAGGAGGGTCGACTGTATCGGTATCCCTCCTGCCGTGCTTTGGTGGCTGAGGTTGCTCGCTCGTGTCTGGTGATCGCTCTACTTCCGACCCAAATTGGCACTTTTTGTTGAGCTCGTCTGGATGGGCGCAAACGGTGTCGGTGTCTCGGACAAGGGTCTCGAAGTGCCTCAAGTCGTCTCGAAGCAATCGCATGTCGGTTGAACGAGTAGACGTGCCGGTAATTGAAGCAAGTCACGAGCGTGAATGGCAGCGCAGTACTAATACTAGCGAGTGTACCGCTAGTAGTATCTATGACTTGTATTATCCATTTATTCGCGATTTGCGTTTCCAAACAACTGTAAAGCCGACGACTCTACTCGACATGGGGTCAAGGAAAAGGCGTGCCTCCAAGCTCTATATGACACAACCTCTCAATTCTTCGATTACTTCATCCAGTGCCTGAGCTGTGCGATCCTTCTGTGCTTCCGCGCCAAGATTCGTCGTTACCATCTCACCGTCCAAGTATTCGACGCCCAGACACATTCTTACCGCTCTTGCATACTTCTTTCCCATTCGAAAATCTACCTTTACCGCGTCTTTTCCTCCACGAGCGGCCACACAAAGCCAAGTCTTGACTTCCGCTAGTTGCGTCAGAGGTGCAACCGTAACCTTCTTCACATCTATAACTTGTTTGACCAATGTGCTCAAAGGTCGCCATTCGGCAATCTCCATCAGAACGACACCCAATGAGTAAAGATCCATGAAAGGCTGATAACGCGCTGCTGCGCCATATAGAGCGCCAGGATGCCGATATATATCCCTCGCAGGCTCTACAGAAGGCTTGTCGGTGACTTCATCCGCAGCATCGAGGCGAGCGAAAGTAAAGCCAGTGAGCACAGGATCCGCAAGTATACCTTCTCCATCCTCGAGGAAACTCGATGCGTCGTCTGCGAAAAACCGGACATTCTCTGAGCGAAGGTTCTTGTGCATCCAACCAACGGTGTGGAAGTAGCGAATGCTCTGTGCGATCTGGACTGCTAGGTCTATGCGAGCGGAAACACTCGGCGCTTTGGGCCCTTTCGTACCACTCAAGATTTCTTTGAGTGACACTGTATGTTGTGCGGCCAATGCTGGAAGCTGGAATATAAATGCCACTCGAGAAGCATCATCGTCGATAGACAAACCGATGCAGTGAAGCGAGCGAAATCTCAAGTCTTTCGGTACGTGCAATACCTGGGCCAAGTGCTGCACTCGCTTCAGCAGCTTCCACCGACTCTTGGAAGATATTGTTTTATGCTCAACAAAACATTTCTGGCCTTCGAAAATGGCTAGACCGACGTCCCCCGGAGCGTTCAGCGGTGCAAAGTCGAGAAGTTGACTTTGCGATATCTCTCGCAATGGCTGCACGTTTTTGACCATTTTATCTTGATCTGGACTTTCGACAGGTTTCGGTGAGCCCTCGATCCCCAATATAGCCGCTTTGACAGCTGCAATATTGGCCAGAGGCATCAGGCCTTTGTCGTCGCCTGCCGGGTTCGTTGTGCTGCTGAGCGCTTCACCTAGGGCTTTGACATCATCAATCCTCTCCGCCAGCCTGATAACTCGGGACAAAACTAATCGTTGTTGATGTAGCATGTCGTCTTGAGTCAATGGATCGAGCAGGGCCCAGAGCTCTTGAACGTAGGTCCGGACTTCCGCCACCAACTCCTTGAACTTGTCCCGATCGAACGCAGCAAACCACAAGCGCTTAGGCAACGTGTTGCGGTCTTGAATTTGCTTAGAGCGCCACAAAATCTCCCTGCGCATCTCATTCGATATCGCAACACCCAAAACACTGGCTTCGACATCGCCCTCTCTCTTGCTCGCGTCTTCTGGACGAGTGTCGATGAGCTTGAGGTTGTATCGGTTCGACAGCCTCTCCACGTCGCCAAGGATGTTGCTGAGCTGGAAAAGCACCGACTCCACGACGGCGGCGTTGAGACGTCTGTCAAGCACACCTCGCGGCCCTAACAATCCTGCTCGCTTCGCCCACTCGGTCAACCGATATTCTTGAATACCGAGCAGACATAGCAGCGAGCTGCTCACCTTACCCACATTGCGTGCCTCGGAAAGTATCACGATGCCTTTGATACACCCGCCCAGCAGCTGGAATGCCAGTGAGACGACTCCGATTGCGGTCCCTGGGTCCATATTGGCACTTCACGATCTTCCCCAAGGATCGAACAGATTCGTTGAGTCGAACAGTGCTCGGTGACTGGATTGTGTTAGTGAAGGCGCGGTGCCTCTGTTTCCCTATTGTTAACATACAAGCCACGTATACATGGATGTCGCGTCGCTTAAGCGCGGAGCGTCCGTAAGCCCATCAAGTACGTTATTGCTGCCCAATCAGCGGGGCAGTGACGGGACGCAAGCGAGCAGCTACGGCAACCCTGCATACATACACAGTTGCGTGTGCGACATGTGAGATGGAGAAGCTCGGCTTGCTACGCGATGTAGTCCCGTGTCCCCCACTGCCTGGCGAGTCTTATACTGGCGAGTCTTATATACGACTCCAGGCTGTTTAACTTTTGTGTGAACCTGCTTGCCGCTTTCACGACGGTATCAATCAAGATGGACTCTCTTTCAGGACGGCCGCCGACGCCGACGGCATCAAGTGCTGCTGCGTCCCTACCGCAAGCATCTGGTTCAAAAATCCACGAGAGGCTGAGGAGCTATAGTCCAACACTCTTCGACATCTTGAACATCAGCGACCTGATAAAAGCGGCAAAAGGATCGAACAGCTCACACATCCCACCCACCTTCCTCGAAACAGCGTCTGTCGACTCTGCTAAGCAGATAGGGAGCGGTGCATCTTTTCGCGCAAGCCTTCGCGCAATACCCGAAAGTACTGAAGAAATACAGATACAACCCATCGACATGGGTACTTGGACAGTCACGACAACTCTGCCAGCTCCAAGCAGGCCGAAGTATGTCGTTTTCAAAGTCGCCAAAGTCGCTTTCGACAAGCGAGGGAACCCTCACCAAGATCACAAGATCGCATTGCAAAGCGTCCTGACCGAGTTTCATGCATTACTACATCCATCTCTACTCAAGCACCCTAACGTCGTCGATCTGTTAGATATCGCCTGGGGCTCGAATCCGTTCAGCCCCGAGCAACGACTCCCCTCACTGGTGTTGGAATACGCCGATCAAGGCACACTACTCGACGCTGTGCGACGTGGAGACATGTCCAGTGCCGAGAAGCGTGTGCTGTGTCACGATACTGCTGCCGGCTTGCAGGCGCTGCACGATGCTGGCCTCATACATGGCGATGTCAAAGCTGAGAACGTGTTACTCTTCTCAGGTAAAGACCGGCGAGTCGCAAAGTTAGGTGACTTTGGGTTTTCCCTTGTCGAGGGCTTTGAGTCTGATACTGTCTGGCTGGGTGGTACAAGACCATGGCAAGCGCCAGAAGTGCAGCATGCAGTGCCGATAACAGAAGCAAAGCATTCGGATACTCACTCTTTCGGCCTTCTTGTCTGGTACCTGGCGCTCGACGGATGCGATCCCTTCAAGAGACTTTTCGTCTCAACTCGACCTATCGAAGAATGGGATCAGGATATGGCAAACTTCAAAGCTCAAGACGGCTTGCGCCATGCAAGCAAGACGACTGTCTGGTTCCCTCTCCACCTGGAAAAGATCATGCAAGAGGGCAAAATCACAGCCAATCCCAAGATCAACAGAGTTCTGGGTGAAATCTCTGGCAAAGCCCGTGACAGACTTCCATCACTAGTGAAGCAGGCATGTGCATTGATTATCCACGGTGATGAGATTCTCCAAGTTATCGACAGGGTCTTCGAGCATTCGCTTGTCAGCGAGCCTATGGAGCGGAGTCTGCCAGCTATCATCGACATTCTTCAACCAGTAACTACCAGCATCCCGCTTTCAGAACTTACCCTCCAAGCGGCCTCGACCTCTGTCGTCGACGAAGAAGGGTTGGAACGAGGGTCAGATCCTGCATGGAAAGAAAATGCGAAAGGTGCAAAGGTGGATGAAGTTCCGAATGGTGGCAAGGCATCGCAGCCATCGCTTCAGTCATGGGGGCAACGTGGATTCAAGGTACCTCTGATCAACCTACTTTTTGCAACGAAACTACTAACAGCATACAGACAGAGATTCTCTCATGGCATTTCATCCGCACGCTCCCCCCAGCATTGCACCGCACAGTATTCAAAGCTTTGTCAGAAACAGAAGAAAACTCTGATGATGCTTCCAAACTACTCATTCTCTGCTCGTGCTTGGTCAACGGCTACGGGTGCGATGTCGACTTCGAGCGCGCGCTCAAGGTGCTACGCAGAGCAGCCAAACTCGGCAGCGTCCCCGCTCGTGCAAATCTTTATCGTATCCACGCGGCTCTAGGTCGAGAAGAGGTTGCAGGGGAAGATTTGACTGTACATCTCGACTGGTACGCTTGCTCCGGATCCATCGCAGCGCTTGTGGATCATGCGTCATTAGCATCACAGGGACCGAAGAGTGTGAAAGGATCCGTAGCCCACGCATCGGGAGGTGTTGGGGCATGGTGGACCCACGGAAACCAGATGTTACATGGGCTTACGCAAACAGACTGGAGTCGAGATAATTTTCTACTCTCACAAGCAGAAACCCTACCGAATATCAGAGAATACAAGATCAACATGCGAGGGGATACCCTAGCCCATTTCGCCGCAGCTTGTGGCGATTACAAGTCGTTGAAGGCACTCATAGGTCGTTTCGGCTTCGACGTCAACTGCCGGAACGATGCAGGCGACACGCCACTCATATGTGCTAGCCGATCAGGACAAGGCGGCACTATGATACTTTTGATACAGGACTTCGGCGCCGATCCTTCTCTGGCTGCGAACAACGGGGAAACAGCGCTGCACTGGCTGATCTCCTTCAACGATGCCACCGCACGGCCAGTGGCTAGGGATTTGCTTGCTCGCGGGGCTGATCTAGAGGCCATGACCAAAGAGCGCGTCGTTCATCACACGGTGCCTTGGGTTGCGGATGTCGAAACACTGAAGCCAGGAACTGCCATAGGCTGGGCAGCGCGCCGAAATCGTCCTGAAATCGTCCGAGTGCTATTGGATGCTGGTGCTTTGGTCTATCACGACAACGACTTCAACGAAGCTGGTCCCCTTAATTGGGCAGCACAATTTCACCATACTCAATGTCTCAAGTTGATGATCGATGCCCTGGAGTGTCGACACAAGAGAGCCGCCCAAGAAACGGGAGGCAACGTGGCGAGTGTTTGGTACTCCTCGCCTCTTCACCTCGCTACGCATTCTGCAGATATCTTCTCGATGATCCTGCGTAACGGAACAAATTACTTACAAGATATGACCGAGACGCTGGATTTACTGCGCCAAAAGTCTACTGGGATGAGATCCTTGCCAAACTTCGGAGGAAAGAACCAGACGCTTTTCTATCTTGCTGTGGCCGAGGCACACGACGAAGTGGTTCACTACATGCTCCGACATCGATGGCACATAGAAGATCTGGACCGGCCGTGTGGCGAGTCACTGCGTACCCCTGTGCTGGAAGCTGTGCGTTGGGGGAGGATGTCAATTGTCAATTTACTGATTGAACACGGTGCGGATATCCATGCTCGGGGCGCCAATCCGTACAAGCCCAAGGAGAAGAACTGGTCCGCGCTACACGTTATAGCGATGGAGGGACGTGAGGAAGGTAGCATGGTCGAGAATATCATCAGTCACGGGCTAGACGTTGATGGTCAAGAAATGCTTCTACCAGCGCCCGTCAAAGAAGAGAGGAGCGAAGAAGTAGGCTCTCACCCCCGTAACGACAGAGACGGTGCTTCGGAGTATCTTGTCGAAACACCTCTGAGCTGCGCCCTCCGAAACAACGCCTTTTCGCTCTGCGACACACTCATCACCTGCGGAGCTGATCCCTACGCCATCTGCACATCAGCTGGTCTCTACTCAGTCAGCACCCCAACCACCATCCTCGGCCATACGATCATTTCGAACTCTCTCTACTCTCTTCCCCGCCTCCGTTATCTTTTCCGTCAAGAGCCTTCCACCCTCGTATCAGCCAAAACGCTGCTGTTCAACGTCCAGCCAAGTCTTGAGCTGTCAGCATTACATCTGGCCGCACTTGTCCCCAGCGGTGTACGCACGACGGATGGCACCATCGTGAAGACTAGTGACTTCGACTTCGACACGAACCGAGAGATCCTGCACGAATTACTCTCGCACTTCAAAGCTCCTGAGTATCTCCAAGCGCGGTGCCTGCCAGACGGGAATACTGCGTTGATGATTGCAGTTCAACAGAAGAATCTGGGCGCAGTAGAGGAGCTTCTGATCGCGGGAGCTGATAGAGAAATAACAAACTTTGAAGACAAGACTGCTTTGGATCTGGTGGTGGAGCAGATGGAAGTTAGTGGTATGGAGGGTTGGGAAGAAGTGTTAGAGCTTTTCGAGCAGTTCTAAGCAGCGTGCTTCTCAGATACGCAATGTGCCGTCCTGCTTGTAGGATGTTGACATTGGAGAAGTAGCTATGGACCTTTACTCGAATTATGAGCAAGTGTATCGCATAGTGGTGTGTCGTCAATACTCGGCCGGGATCTGGCCTTATACAGTCACCGCACACTTTCGATCCGATGCCTACGAGTTCACGCTCCCGCAGGTTCGTCGACTCGTATAGGACTTAAAAGGTCAGGGACTGGACCTTTGCCGGCCAAACAAATTGCGAACTCCGATGACAACAAGCAAAAGCTACTTCGGATCATCCGAGGACTCGATACCCTCCTGGAACAACGATCATTGATACAAAAGCTAATCCTTCGTAGGGATTTTGCGAATACCTATGACAACAGCCGCACAAGGGTCGCGGAGTACAGCTACACCTCCCTACGCAGGTAGAGCCTGCGATGCCAATTGCGTGATCTCAGAAAAGCTGATACTCAACACCTCAATCGCATTGCCCCACGGATCCGCAACATAAACGCACCTGACTCCATTCCCAATAGGATCCGCCGTCCGTCCAATCCTCTTACCACCAGCCGCCACAACCTCCTGAACAAAAGCATCTGGATCCGGGTGTGTAAGGCAGATGTGGAACCACCCGCCGCGATTGTACTCGAACTCCGGCGCAGACACGCATGGAGGGTCGACAAACTCCATGATCTCGAGCCCTACGTCGTTGTCGGTCGTCATCATGGCTACTTTGACTTGCTTGAGGCCAGGTGGGTACATCTCGAAGATCGAGGTGTTCGGAGATTCGTCGCGCTTGAGGTGGTGGATTGTGTCGCCGACGAGCTTGAAGCCGCATATGTTCGCATAGAATGCGACTGCGTCGACGACGGAGGGGACCGAGACTGCGACATGGTTGATGGAGATGCTCTGGATGTGGTCAGCGAGAAAGATGCAGTCGAGTGATTGCTCGTTTCGTACCGGTTTTGCCATGATGAGATGAGAACTTGTCTTCAGCCCTGTAATCAAGCAACCATTTTTTCGATGGTTGATTGCATAGTTGATAGATTAGGGCCTCAAGCAACCATCTAGTTGATAAATATTACTTAAGCAACCATTACAAAATGCTTAAGCAACCATAGTTAGTTAAGGAATGGTTAATAGTATTGTAAATGAATATTTGTTGGTAAGGTAGAGGAAAATATTAACCCTAAGTCCGATTTTTGTAGTTAAGGGTCAGGGTTACTCAGATATACGCGGGCAGTATTAGAAGTACTAAGTGTCATATAACTCTAGATTTCTCAAATTCCTCTCCTTCTCCTCTAATACGTATCTCTTAAATATACAAAGCTAGCTCTCTACTACCTTTCATAATTCAAAACACTACTACTACGTTACTAGAATAGGCTCATAATCGCGCGTAAGGAAGCGAACATATAGCTAAAGCATCTCTAAAGAGAGTGTATTAATTATATAGTTATAACCTCTCTAGGTAGTTACTACTAGGTAAAAGCAGTCTAAACTACTATTTAGCTAGCTAACTCCTTAAGAGTTACTACTAAGAAGGTTGCTAATACTAATACTATAGTAGTCTCCTTTATAATCGCTATCCTAAGAGTTATCTATATTACTCTTAGAGTTAGCTAGTAGTATATCTTAAAGAAGGACTATAAAGATTATCGTATCTTAGTAATACTACTTCGAAATCGACTTCTTAGAGCTATAAGGCTTCTAGCTTCGCCTACGTACCTTATAGTCTATTTATATAAGTAGGATCTTATAGATTTATCTCTATAGTATAGAGCTTAAAAAGAAGAATATAATAGGTAAGTAGATATAGTATTAGCTCTATAGGTAATACTATATCTAAGGTAGTAGGAAGCCTATACTAACTACTTTAATAAGTAGTTATAGTATCTATCTATAATCTTAATATCAGATCTATCTACTAGGATTAGAGCTACTACTATCTACTACTATATCTACCTCTATAGCTAGCTACTATAATAAAGAGGATTATCTCTTATATATAGAGTATTAGTAGACTATCTTTATTAACTAGATCGTTACGAACGATATTAGCTTCGAGGCTACTATAGATTCTTTACTTTATAAGGTTATATTATATAGTAGCTCTCTTATTAAGGACCTTCTACTAAGCTATCCTACTATTTAAAAGTAGCTTATAACTACTTATATAGAGCGTCTTACTAATATAAAGGAGTCTATTAATATAAGTAGAAGCAAAGTTATTATCTCGCTTAATAGCTAATCTACTTCTAATAAGTTATTACTTCTTAGAGTAGTAGGCTATTAGCTTAATAGTAAACATAATCTTAAGATAGCTCTATTAGGACTCTAGCTAGTTAATAGTTATACTAATACTAATATTATAGATACTCTTCGTAATATTATAAAGACCTATAATCTAACCTTAAGTAGTATAAGTACCTACTAGATAGATAATACTACTAATAATAATATAGTACTTAGGGCGCTTAACTTAGCTACTACGCTATAAATACGACTCTACTATCTTAGCTATATTATTAATCTTATAGTAAAGGTAATCCTCTTTAGAACGATATTAGCTATATTCTAAAAGGATCTATAAAGCGCGAGCGATAAGGACTCCTTTAAGCTTTAGCGCGCGTAAGGAGCGATTAGGTATCTTTATAATCTCGTTACTTATATCTTAAGGAATAAGCATTAGCTACGCGACTTCGAGGTATTATAGAAGGTTATAGCTAGTAACCTTATTCGTATTCTATACCCAAAGAGAGACTATAGAATTAGGTAGAATAGTACCTATACTATAATTAAGAAGAGACTCTAATTATAGAAGGTACTTTAGAGATATTGCTATAACTAGTAGCCTATACTAAATAAGACTTACGACCTTATAGAAGACTTCTTAGATCCTTAAGATTAGAAAGAACTCCGCTACTTTAAGGAGCTCCTATAATACTTTAAGAAGGCTATAAAGCGAGTCGAAGGTAATACCTATACTAGTACTTATAGAGCTCTATAAGAAGTTATCCCTACTATAGACTTCCTCTTTATAAAGCTAAAGAAGTATACTAATAAGGTTAAAGAGAAGCCTAAACTCTTTACTAATTACTACGCTATATACCTTAATTATAGATTCGTAAAGCTCTCTAAGTATTATATAAAGATCGATAAGTCGCTATTCTATACTACTACTATAGCTCTTTACCCTTATAAGCGATTTACTTACTTCGACGAGATTTAGTTAAAAACTACTAGTAGCGCTACTACTATCTATAATATAAGGTAGGCGACTCGGCGCCTCTTCGATAATTATCTTACTCGCGTAGTTACTATACGCGAGTCGTCGCCTAAGCCTATACTATAAGACGAAGGTAGCGAGGAAGATAAGGATTAGGCTACTACCTTTAGCTAGTACGTTACTAATATAGAGCGCTAGATAAGCACATTATAATAGTAGTAAGAGAGCGAGTTAAGCAGATTTATAGATAACGAGCTTAATATCTACTATACCGAGTTTTATAAGGGTAAGCTCTTAACTAAGTTATACGTAGACTAGCTACTCTATTAGTAGCGCGATCGTAGCGAGTCTCTTTATTTAACACTTATAGTAATAGCCTACGACCTCTTTATAATACTAGGGATAAGTAGCGAGTACGAGCGTACATTTAGCTCCGCGAAGCGACTTATTATAGATAATAGGTATAGCCTTAAGAGCGATATTATCGAGGCGGATCAGTGCCTTAAGAGCTAGCTTAAGAACCATCTTATTAACGGCTCTAGCGTATTTAGCACCTTTACTGCCTTTAACTATAACTAACCTTATAGATAGCGAGAGCCGCTATTACCGACGACCTTACAAACTACGACTCCGAGCGAGCGATCCGCCGTTACTAACGACCTCATAAACTACGACTCCGAGCGAGCGATACGCTATTACTAACGACCTTACAAACTACGACTCCGAGCGAGCGATACGCCGTCACCTACTACCTCACAAACACGACTCCGAGCGAGCGAGCGACCTCATAAACACGACTCACGGCACCGCCGTCGCCTATACTACTGACTCCGCCGTCACCTTATACCTTACGACTCCGCGCGTGCGAGCGCTCTTCACTCAACCACCTTAAAAGAGTAAGGAAGGCAAGATCTACTACAAAATTTAGTAAGGAGCGTGCCTTAGAGGCTAAACCACCTCTGAGGGCCTTAGGGTTAGCTAAACCATAAACATAAGGGAAGGCAACTTCAAAAGAGTAAGGGAGGCAAGGATTTAGTGAGGATTATACACAAAAGATGCCTAGGAGGCCAAATACCAGTTATAAGGAGCTATAAGGAACAGATACTTCTTAATTAACGCCTAAGGCTCCTATACTATCAACCCAATCTTAACCATTAACCATTAGTTGATCAAATTCACTTTAAGCAACCAATTGTCAACTATCGGCCAATCAGCGTTAAGCAACCATGCCAAATCGATCAAGCAACCAATGGTTGCTTGATTACAGGGCTGCTTGTCTTGGTATGTAAGTATTGTGGTTGTGCGATTTCGACGACTGGTAAGAGAATTGGCTCGAATAAATAGTTCGTCATGAACTGATGATTGGCCATAAATGCGGCTGAACTCAGCTGCTGCCTTGGAAGCTCAAGTTCTGGGCAGCTGAGAGTTAGCCGAAGGATCCTGTGCATGGAGAGGGCTGTGTCCTGCATCGACATTCGCTGCTCACCTCATGCTGCTGGTCGCAATGGGCAACGCTTTCAGACACCAGAGCGCTAGCCTGGGCAAGACAGTCTGGCCCTAAAACCCAAGCCATTGAGCGAGTGTTGGCATCTCCTGCTCTGTCCTTGTAAATATGGAGAGTATTGTCCAAACGAAACAGATGTGCGGGGAATCGCGAACAAGGTACATGTTTTCTATAGAATAACATCAAGCGCTCCGAACCTCAACATGATCAGTCCGCTTCTCGTCTTCCAAAACCTCCTTCGCAGAAACAAGTCCAACGTTGGCTTGCTCGCCATCGAACAGCCAAGCGACATTCTCCAAAGTCAGACCGCGAGTCTCGGGGTACTTGAACCAGACGCTGAAGACCATAGCGATCAGCACGGCGAGGAACACGAAGTAGTACTTCCACTGGATGGCATCAAGCGCGATCGGGTTGACGAAGGTGTTGAAGAACGTGAAAGTGAGCGAGGTCATCTGGACGAGGGCGAGGCCCTTGGCGCGCAGCTTGTAGGGCCAAATCTCGATCGGGTATGAGACGACGAGAGGGGTGAGCGCGATGTCGTAGCCGAAGAAGTAGCTGATGAGGTAGTCTTGGTCAAGAGTTGCTCTGATAAATGCGGAGAGTAGAGCGCGCAGCGACTTACATGAAGAGGAAAGGTATGACAGCAAGACCAGTGGTTGCATTGCCGGTAGAAGCGAAGCTGCCGGACAGTCCCGTGATGACAATGTATGAAACCAGCATGACGACGGCCTGAAAAGATCAGCTGCTGGCCTGGACTGAACAAAAGGAGATGACTTACAGAAGTCATGAAGAGCATTCTTCTACCAAGACGATCAACGAGCATAGCTGCAGTGACCGCCCAGATCAGGTTCCAAATTTGCAGGCATGCCGAGATGAGGGTCTGATCATCAACTGAAGTGATGCCAACTGAGTTGAGGATGATGGACAGGTAGTACGAGACCACGCCGTTGCCAGACCATTGCGCAAAAGTGCCCAGACTGATACTGATGAAGAAACGGTGACGGTTGCCGGAAGTGGCCCAAAGATCAGTCCAGGCGGAGTGTTGCTCGGCTTCCTTCTCGGCCTGAATGGTTTGCTGGATCTCTGCCATTTCGAATTCGATCAAAGGACTTCTGATATCACCGCCGGCGTGGAGGTCGGCCAGGTTCTTGCGTGCCTCGTCGATGCGGTCAACCGATACAAGCCAGCGGGGCGATTCGGGGATCATGATCAGACCGGGGATTCCAACGAGTGGGAGGAGTACTTGAAGCAGCGAGGGTACCCTCCATGCCCAGCTACCTGCATAGTTGCGGGTGCCAAAGGTCGCCCAGGCTGCAATCACAGCTCCGAAGTACCAGCCACAATTGTACTGTTCGGAATAATGTAAGCGAGGGATCAGATGAAGATGCAGATTAATGATTCACGGCATACCATAGCAGAGCAGATACCGCGGTGTGTCGGGTAGGCGTTTTCGGCAATCAGCAAAGGCACAGAGAGGGTGAAGCCTTGCGAGAATCCTTGGAACAAGCGAGCGACCACGAAAGAGACGTCATCTTTAGCCGAAGTCTGGACGGCAATACCAATGGCGCACATGGCAAGACTGATCCAGACTGGGAACTTGCGTCCATAGCGGTTGGACACCCAGGCAGCCACGGGATAGCCAACTGCACAGCCCAACGAGTAGATACCGTTGATGAAGCCAAGCCAAGCTCCAGATGGGCTGTCCATGAACTCCCGCCATTGAGGCAGAGCGAGCAATCCATTCATCAAAGATCCGTCGAAACCATTGGAGCCAGAGAAAAGCATCAAAGATATGACGCAGATGTTCGTCTTGATCAAGTAGCTCTTTCTATACCACGGTATACCATCTTTGGGAAGTACAGCTTCAAGCTCATCGTTGGTAGAGCGAGGAGTCTCAGCCACTTCAGCGACGTCCACGGCACCCATGGTTTGTGGTGATTCCTTGATGGACTGTATGAATTTAACGTGGTAGAGAGCAGACAGATCAAAGCTGGGGACAGATGCGTGAACAGCAAAAGACCTAAAGAAAGATGCGATGTTCCAACCTACCACTACAAGTGGATGTCGCCCTGCATCTTATACACATGTGCATGACACATGCCGGTATAGCCATCTAGAGATCTCGAGACGGGGTAGATCTCATATCCCGATATTCTGCTTTCATACCGGCAAGATGCGTAGCCAAGTGTTGACTGTGATGCCATTCTGGCCCGATTATCCTGAAGTTGTGGATTCATGTTGAGGCTCAACTGCCTAGCGCCCTGGACAACGTCTCCAAGAAACCGCTCCGAGTAATGGAGACGCTTGGCACGGTCTGAAATGCCGCAGAGCAACCAGAGAGCTCGCCGTGCCTAGGTTCAATGTGCCATGCGAAACATTGAGGATCAGTGTCGAGAGTGTTCAGCAAAATTTGTGGTATTGAAGTGGCGCCATGAGTGTTAGAGCAGAATATGCAGATACAACAACAAGGAAAAGGAATTGAGTTTGAAGGACATAAGACCCGAAGGCTTCGGGACCACCAACTGAGGAACCCGAACATCAACCCATCTGGTGCATCTCTCCTCAGAAGTGGAGATAGTTTCCAGTCTCCAGGTGGAGCCCCATGATGGCCCCGCAGACATGGGGTTGCTCATGTGGAGTTCGTCGTGGAAAGTCGGTCCGCCAAACCGCAGGCTACGGATGCTCTTGCTGCCCATATCCGCGTGTGACCGGTATGCGACCGGATTGGCAAGTCTTGGTCGCGTAGAGTCCTGGCAGCACATGACTCAATACAAAACACAGCTCCAGCTGGCGTCCAAGTGGTCTCCAGCGGAGAAATACGCTTGCGCTTTTAGCCGCAGTGGGCCGGTATTACCGTGCTAGTAAAGCCTCCGCGTCGCAGTAAAGCTTCCGCCTCGTAAACAGAATACTGTGCTTGTGCAACATGCCACTGCCTCCACTTCTCACGTGCTCAGGCCCACCGTTGCCCTGGGTCGCCAGTATGGCAATGGCAAAGATTTCAATGCTACGCTACGTCAGGGTCAAGTACTTAACCATGTCGCATCCACGGCACACAAATCGTCACCTTTCCCCTACAACTCACAACCAATGGTGTTGGCATATACACCTCACAGGATGACGTACTCCAGGGCTGAGAGCGTTCTCGCCAAACTAACATTGGAGGAAAAGGTAGCATCCGCGTCTTCCACAGATTCGGCGATGGCTAACACCATTTCCAGATCAGTTTACTTGCTGGCTCTAACTTCTGGGAGACTGTTTCAATTCCTGACAAAGGCGTCCCTGCGCTCAAGGTGAGACTGTGATTCTGATACGGATGCTCTTACATAGTAGCTGATCACACCAGACCACCGATGGACCAAACGGAGCCCGCGGTGCAACTTTCCGAGGCGGCATCACCGCTGCCTGCTTTCCCGCTGCTTGCAGTGTCGCATCTACATTCGACGCCGACCTCGCATATAGGATCGGTGTAGCTCTTGGAGAGGAGACTCTTACCAAGGGTGCCAGATGTCTCCTTGGACCAACAATGTGCGCGCACCGCCACCCTCTCGGTGGTCGTAACTTTGAGAGCTTCTCCGAGGATCCCTACCTCGCTGGCAAGCTCGCCGCTCAGAATGTGCTTGGTGTGCAGTCTACCGGCGTGTCGGCGACTATAAAGCATTTCGCGGCCAATGAGCAGGAAACTCAACGCCTTAGTGTCGAGGAGATTATCAGCGAGCGCGCACTCAGAGAGATCTACCTGAAGCCTTTCGAAATCGCCGTTAAAGAAGCCAAGCCTGGAGCAGTTATGACAGCATACAACAAGGTGAACGGCCACCACGCGGACTCGCAGCCCTTCCTTCTGCAGCAAGTCCTCAGAGGCGAATGGGGCTGGGACGGCTTGATCATGAGCGACTGGGGTGGAACCAACTCTACTGCCGCGGCTCTCAACGCTGGTCTTGACCTAGAAATGCCCGGTCCCACGCGCTGGAGAAAACTTGAAGATGTTACGGAAGCCATCAAATCCGGTGAAGTCACCGAACAGACCATCGATGACAGAGCGCTTCATGTCCTGAAGTTCTTGGAGCGTGAGAAGTGTTTCGATGATCCTACCATTCCTCCAGAGCAAGCGATCAACAAGCCCGAGCACCAGGCTCTCATCCGTGAAGCTGGAGCAAAGGGTATTGTTTTGCTGAAAAACAAGGATGACGTCCTGCCTTTGACCAAAGATAAGATCCGAGGCAAGAAGGTCGCTGTGTTTGGCCTGGCCAAGGAATGTCTATACAGCGGTGGTGGCAGTGCTACCGTGAGCGCACACTACAAGGTATCGCCTTGGGATGCCTTGAACAATGCGTGGAAGGACGACAACGTTGAGCTCGTCTTCGCCGAAGGTACGTTGGTGCACGCTCGATACCAGCTAATATCGCTAACAAGTTTTTAGGCGCTCGCACAATGCGTCAACTTCCGCTCATCACCGAAAATGTAGTCGACAACGAAGGCAAGCCCGGGTTCACAGTTCGCAAGTATAACGTCGGAGAATCAAAGCCGTACGAGACCACTAACGGGCACCCGAACTCGGAATTCTCTCTTCTTGTAAATATGGCCGTCGTGAACACGAATGTCGAACTGGAAGGCGTCTTGACGCCCTCTACGACCGACACTTACTACATGACTCTGACGGGTCTGGGCCCTTCGAAGGTCCACATAAATGGCGAAGTCGTCTATGAACAGAAAGACAGCATTTCCGATCCGATGGGCTTCCTACTCGGTGGTGTCTCGGCACCGTTGGTAGAATACTCCATGGAAGCTGGCCAACAATACAAGATATTGATCACAAGCTCCCCGCCTATCGCTCAGGAAGGGGAAGATCTTGGCATTCTTGAGGGCAAGGTCGGAGTTCGCTTGGACTGCATGTCAAAGGAAGAACATGACAAGGATCTGCTGGGTGAGGCTGTTGCTCTTGCCAAGGAAGCCGACTACGCCCTCGTCTTCACTGGCCACACAACTTCTTGGGAGACCGAAGGTCAAGATCAGTTGAGCTTCAACCTACCCAAGGATGGTAGCCAGGATCGATTGATCGCAGGTGTTGCAGCTGCAAATACACAGACGGTCGTCATCAACTCAACTGGTGTGGCGATCGCCATGCCATGGCTGGACAAGATCTCTGGCCTTCTACAAACTTGGTTCCCTGGCCAAGAAGCTGGCAACTCAATCGTGGATGTCCTGACTGGCAAAGTCAACGCAGAGGGCGCCCTCACATGCAGCTTCCCTAAGAAATTGACTTCCGCTCCAGCCTACGGGAACTTCCCCGGCGAGTACACTGGCCGCCAACTCACCGTCAAATACGCTGAGGGCGTCTTCATTGGCTACAGGCATTACGATACCTTGCCAGTGGAGAAGCTCAACTTCCCATTCGGCTTCGGTCTATCATACACTCAGTTCGACTTCTCCGATTTCCAGGTCGCCTCAGAATCCGAGAGCGAATGGACAGTATCCGTCAAGGTCAAGAACGCTGGCATTGTCGCTGGCGCAGTCGCTTTGCAGATCTACGTTGGTAGCAGTAAGCCTGTGCCTGAAAATCCAATCAAGGTTCTTGCTGCCTTCGGCAAGACATCGCTTGACGCTGGCGACTCTCGGGTTGTCGAGCTCACCGTGAAAGCTCGCGATTTTGCTTCGTGGAGCGAGAAAGAACACCAGTGGGTCATTGAGGCTGGAGACTATAACTTCAGCCTTGGTAGGAATGCCGCTGACCTGGTCTCGACCGTGAAGGTCGCTGTCAAAGCTCAGTATGAGGGGCCTTGAGTACATGCTCCTGGGTTCACATAGGATAAGGACGACGCGAAGGGATAGGGCCGGGTAATGATACCACGTATGATGGCGTTCAAAAGTGGCAACCGGTCTCCCTCTTCACGGTAGCAAAGACTGCGTGTAATGCCAATCTACTCCTGATATGCCCGCTCGCACTCTTGTACTTATTCGTCAGACATCTCCGGCGCTTGTAGTAAAGACAGAGGCGAGTATGATTCCCACAGATCTCCACTCATCGCAATAATTGTCCGCAGCATGCACCGCCATTGACTGTTCGTCCATCAAGGTAGCTCCTCGATGGGCGCAAAACATGATTCCTCGTACGAGGCAGGCTTTCGGAGCACGCGATAGCGTCTTCTTGCGCTATCGCTCAGACAGACTTTCGGCGTTCTATAATGCGGCACATGGAGTTGCTAATTGTGAAGCTTGCGGGTTTTTGAAACCCCGTACACAACTCTTGTAGTCCTCAACCTCCATGCGACTAGCCAATTTCCTACTCTTCCTGCTCTGACCATTGCGGGTCTGCTCAACAATTAATTTTGCAATTCGTTATCGATCTGCGAATCTAAGTTTTTCAACTTGTCGCGAACACATCGCCCTCAAGTCACACGGTCTAGCAGTGCACCGCTATCGCCGTTGGCCTTACTGTCCCGCTTCCACGTCGCAAAGATGCAATATTCCTGGCTGTACCTCGCTGCTATGGTCTTGCAACAGTCAGTAGCAGACGGCAGCACACTTCTGGCTACCCATTACTCCGGCTTAGTCTACAATGTTTTGTACACACCGCCCAGTTCTGGACAACAGCATGGCAACCTGACAATCCGGTCTTCCACAGCCAGCTGTGGCAGAAAGCCCTCATGGTTGACTGTCGACTCCAAATCGGATGCAGTATACTGCATGGACGAGGATTCCAGCGGACAAAATGTCCTTGCCTCGTTCTCTAGCGCAACAGATGGTACGGTCAAGCTGCGTTCTACAACCATCACTGCTGGCGGAAGCGTCCATGGTGCTTTGTACGGTGGTTCAGATGGCAAAAGCTTTTTTGCGACCGCCGAATAGTAAGCAATGCATAGTTCGGGATTTGAGATCTTCCCCCTGACACTCCATGACAGTGACCTTTCAACACTTTCAACGTACAAGCTTCCCTTGACATCCAGCTCGAAGGTTCTTCAGAGACAGAAATTTGTCTTGTCAGCACCAGGTCCTGTTGCGAAACGACAGGATAAAGCCCACCTACACTCTGTCTTGACAGACCCCACCGGACATTATCTTGTCGTGCCAGACCTCGGAGCCGATCTTATTCGCATCTTTCAGATCAATTCCTCGAACGGAATGCTCACTACTTGTCCTCCTGTGAAGACTAATCCTGGAGATGGACCTCGTCATGGCGCCTGGTGGGTCCAGGGAACCGGAGCCGGGAAGCTAACGGTACTGTACACTATCAACGAGCTGAGTAAGTCTCTGACGGCATGGATGGTGAGCTATCCTACGTCTGGATGTATGTCACTAGACAAGATTGGGACGGTATCTACGACTGCACCTGGCAAGAGTGGATCTGGCTCAGCAGCGGAAGTACATGTCGCAGGCAATTTCGTCTACGCGTCCAATCGCAACGACCAAGCTTTCGGGACGGGTCAAGATTCTCTGATAACATACACAATCAACCCGAGCGGATCTCTCTCTGTTTTGGAAGCGGCCAACAGCCACGGATGGTACGCTCGCACTTTTTCCATCAACAATGCTGGAGATCTGTTGGCTGTTGGCGGGCAGACGTCCTCGACTGTCTCGATCATCGCCAGGGATCCATTGACTGGAAGGCTAGGCGAACTCCTGGCCAACCTGCAAGTGGGAAAGAAGGGGACTGATGGTGGATGGGACGGTTTGAGCTCTGTTGTGTGGGTCGAATAAGATTCCATGCGAGCTCAAAGAGCAGCGTGGCACCTGGTACATTGCAACGCAAACTATGATTTATTTCTACATTATGCCTTCGTGCATAGTCCGAATGAGAATCATCCTCACCAGGGTCCAACTGCTTCAAGTCGTTTTGTTACTCGCTCTGACGACTACAGTACTTGTCTTCCCGGCCTCTTTTGAGGATTTTCATGTGTATGCGCTTATTTCTGTGCTTGATCGCATTACGGGCTTTGTTTTTGCCCTCGGTGCAAGATAGTAACATCATCATGAAAACGGGCCACTCGATCTTCGACACCATGCGAGACGTCGAAGCTATAGCTGCTTGCCTCAACGGCTTTCGCCAACTGTCGTTGTTGGTACCTTTCTACGATGTTGGCTTACTAGCGCTCAATCCTTCTCAACGCCACAAGGCGGAGATGAAGCTTGGTAAACCTTCGTGTGTTCGCATCGCCTCAGCCATGGGCCTGGAGCACAGCGTAGGCTTCAACTCTTCAATTCACACTTCAATACGAGTTGTAGATATCTTCTCTTTCTTTGGGTATATTTAGAGCACGAACGTGTATGCTCCGATCTCGTCGATGTTGTTGTGATCTTCACTCAGGTCGGACTACCTGACTATGCTTTGCTTGAACTAAAGCTTGTTTGAGCAATGAAGATCTTTCTGCTTGTAGAGTCCACGGTCCATGGTTGATTTCTCGTGACATCACGGAAATTCCAAAGCATCGCTTGTTGCGAGTATACACGGGTCTTTAAATTCCCGTTGTTGTGCTATCAAGGTGGCACACCAGGTGTGATCAAAGCCTTCGAAGATCAGTTCGACATGCCATATCAGTCACGGCCTCTTCCCTCTTGCTGTTATTGTTGCGTTCCGACTCTTCATCCAGATTCTTCAGAACCTTGCTCACTAGTTATCTAGATACCAGACTCTCCCTGACTTATCTACAGACAAGATGAAGCACAATACCCTTTTCGCCGGCTTCCTCGCAGCAACGATGGTCTCTGCGGACACCAAAGCTCAGGTGGCAGTCACCTATTACTCGAACGACCAATGCCAGGGCAGTGGTACTTTCACGACCAATGTCTACGACACGACCGGCCTGTTCAGCTCTACGTAAGTGAAACACTGCCAGTTCTCTCAATGAATGTATGCTGATTGCACCCAAGTCACAACTGCTACAGCATTGGCGTGGACAGTGCTCAGGCCAGGGCTATCCGAATCACCGGTGGTGAGCAGCTCCCACACGGTAACTGCGTTCTCCGTCTGTTCTCAGACGATGCCTGCCAAATACCGGCTGGAACAATCGGGCCCATCAGTGAAGATGGTGGCTTCCCAGTGAGTTGATAGCAGACACTCATCACCAACTCAAACGCTGATGAAATGCTAGCAATCTCCATCGTCCTGTATTGGCCCGGTGAACCCGAACACTGGATTGTCTGTGGTAGCTCGTGGAGCTACCCTGACTTGTTGAAGCATTTCCCGATCGATTGCCGTGCCGTGCAAGGGCTCGCGGTAGTAGGAATTCCATACAAGAGGTGAGCTCTCTGGTCTCGACTTCTGCAATCAAGCCGCTAGAACATTTCGTCTAACGCACTTGATAGCTGACGAACACCCTTTGGTACTGGATGTGGTAAATTAGAATGGTGAACGTCATCGGGTCCTACACACTCATTAAGCAATACAAGCTCATTGAAATCTCCACTTAAGCCATTCCCGAATTTTTCCTCTTCAGTCTTCATGCTCTGAAATTGAAACAGGAATTCTCGGCGTGTGTTATCTTTGGCAAGCTTCGTAGTTGTTTGACTGACTGCGAATCTGAGCATACGGGTAGACCGACGGTAGTCGACGATGTCTTCGAATTCATACCGCGACGTGAGCGCTGGAAGATCTGCGGGTTTGATCCACAAAAGTCACATCATGAGAGCGAGAGTGATTTCTTTCGGAAATATGTAGCCTCTAGGTACAATCATGATGACTTCGTAGTCATGGCACATGCTTCACGCGAAGAGCTTAGCGATCCTCCGATTGTTCCATTCCCATGCAGTGACATCCTCATAGCGACAAGGCGTAGCCGACGTGATGAACTCCCGTAAAGGCAGCAAAGAAGCAGAGCGATTCGGTTTCGCAAAGTAAGCGACAGAGTAACGTTCTGGGATTGCGACACTGTCGCCGGCTTTGATCGCGGGAGGGTATGTGACACGATGACAAGCGGCTTTGAAAGTATCGTTCGTCAAGCGTTGCAGTGAGTCACCGATGTTGAGGATGATGTCTGTCGGCCTCGATGACTCGACGCTGTGGAACGTGCCCAGGTCTGCCTGGTCTTCGACTTGCAAACCGCCGACAGAGTCTTGGAAAAGCATGGTGATTGTCCCGAAGTCGGTGTGCTCGGCGATGCGGGTAGCGCTTCCGTCGGCGAGATCTGATGCTGGAATCGAAGGGTAATGCAACAATCGGAATTCGTTCTCTGCACGGCTGTGAAGGGATCTCATGTGTTCCTCGGAGACCCCAAGAGCAATGGACAAAGCTGAAAGAAGCTCCAGCTCGGTCTTGAACGCCTTCTCGTAGAAGCTTTCCATGAAATGTCTGAAGCCGGGCAGTGTGTCCTCGGGTGGCCAGATGTTATCGACAAGGCTGTCTGTGGCAGAACCAAGATCGACAGTTTCCTATAAGTGGTCAGTAAGCTGGTACACAATGAGTAGCCCTTGGTTGCGTGCTCACCTTGATGTCTCGGGTCTTGTTAGGCCCTTTACCCTTCTCGTATCCGCTGATGTTTGCGACGTTCTCTTGACCGACATAACTATACCCGCGATTTGGATTTGCTTGTGCAGGGCGCTTCGCCTTCATCTTGTCCTCGAGAGGAAGCTCGAAGAATTTTTTGGTCTACGGTGTCGTCAGCAGTGTGTTGGACTCGATCCTTGTGGAGAAGAATCATGGCTGCTGGTGTTACCAACCATTCCAAACAGTTTGTGGACATCCTCATCAGGAATACTGTGGTTCGTGATCTTCACACAGCCATAACGTTTCAAGAGACGCAGAAGCTCATGGCAGAAGTGATGTTTCTGCTCCGCTGTTCCGAAGAACAGAGACATGTCGAGTGTAGAACCCTGAGAAGCCATGATTGCGGGTCTTGTTTGTAACAGATTGATTTGGGGCTGTTCTGTGAGAGATATATGTGCAGTGTAGATGGAGTGTTCAAAGGTATGCTCGATGTTGTTCTTTTGTGCGAAGGAGAAGCGAGCAGATATACTCAATCGAAATCGGAGTCACCTACCTTGAGACAGCCCACGCTGATGAAGTGGCACATGATATCTAGCGACTTGTGGTCCAGCTGATACGAGATATGGAGCCAAATGTAGGCAGTGTCGAGTATCACGATGCCTTGTCTTCCGTCGAGTGGAGTAGTCTACTCCGACCTGCGGACTCACCTGCCCGCTCGGAAGTTGGTTGTTGCCGGACGCCTGGAAAGAGAGCAGGTGAGTCCGAGCGGGAGCTAACTTATCTATGCGGTACCTCATCCACGTGACGATTACTCTCCCACAGTTGATAGTGAATCGTTTTGTGCGACCCCTTCGAGAATTGATGTGATGCCTGAGGCATGGATTCTCGAAGAGGAAAGCGTCCACGACGGTAGCGAACAATGCCCGAATGCGGATCTCGACCCCTCGGATAACGTGCAAACATTACTGGAACCAATACAAGTCACGAGTTGCGTTCAACCTGGAATGTCTTCAGACACTGCATGTCTGTTGACATGGATTCCAATGCCACGACCTGCAAATGTCTGGGATCAAGCCGAAGCGTCCACACTCTTTTGGTGGATGCGCCACTTGCCGCAGACGCCACTTGAAATGTGACCAAAAAACTCCAACTTGCGCCAGGTGTCAGCGATCGAATCTTGCCTGCAGCTTTGCGCCAACTCTTCGATGGCTTATCTCCACCGGTTCGCAGGCTGGCGAGGAGGATGTCGCTGACGACGCTGCAGCAGCATCACGCACTAAGCAGCAGCTGTATACAGGTAAGTCTGAATGAAAGCATGATGGGAAACCCGCTGACAAGTGCTTTCAGAAAACGATAGACGAGCCATGAGCGCATCATTAACGAACGGTCTTCCCTCCACCGTTTCTGCTGTTCTGAACCAACTTGATGGCATCGAGACAACCCCTCATGACCCAGGGCAACACTCCTTTCACGACCGCCATGTTGGTCCTTTCGGTGTCTTCGATTCACGTGAGCCTCTTCTGGGTGACGGGAGTGCTAGTATTGTCGACATATCGCTTCAAGTTTCTTCGCCTCAAATCGCGGGCAGTGTTCATGGTTCCAGGTCCCCATTTCCGACCAGTTCATCGTTTCATTCAGGACCAAGTGATCAGTCGTCTGAATGTCTCGGCCGCGCATCTGATTTGCATGAGAGTCTTGACGACTTCCTTACAAGCTCTCTTGACACGATGCAGTGGGGCGATCTATTCCAATGGGATATAGACTATTATTTACACACTGAGACAGATACCAGACCATCGGAGCTCAATGTAGGCCAGACAGCCACTCTTGAGATCACGGACAGCGAAGCAGCGACTGTTGTTGATACGAGTCGGGATGAATGTGTATGGCCTGAGATCGATCTCTCGAGTGATGCACCGCTCTTGCTCAAACACTTCAACGAAGTAGTGATTACACAGATGGGCTCACTACCTATCAACGAGAAATCAGCCTGGCGAACGCTTAACTTTCCTTCTGCTGTCTTGACTCTGAGTCAGCTCACAATACTGGGGTTCGAAAGAAGCACGATCAAACGCGCCAACTTGGCCAATTTCTTTGCCCTCATCGCCGTGTCCGCGCTTCACTGGTCCTTGAGCCATAATGTTCGGACAAATACTACCGATGCAAGCGACAACTCATACTACTGGAAGGCATTGTCGGAGCGCACGTACGAAGCGGCCAAGAACTTTCTGAGGTCAAGTTTGTCGATCGAGTGCACATCTCGAAGCAAGGCGAAGTATAAAGATCAACTGATGGCTGTGGGTGCGGTGTTGGCAACTGCTGTAAGTCGCTCCTCAACATTGATACTTCTCCAGCTAATCACCATCGTTAGTTAGTGTCTGGCAACGACAGAGATGCACGAAGATATCTTAGCGACATGGAGCGCCTGATCAGAAACAGAGGACTTACAAAGCGAGTAATCTCTCGCAGAGCCAGACTCCTCCATAACGTCTACGCCTGGATGAGAATCGTATCTGAAAGCACCAATGTCCTGCATCATGACTTCCAGTTGTCAGAGCTTTCTGAGACCATAACAACCGAAGACTGCTCCATGGACCTGTCGGCTGACGGGTTCCCTCTCCAAAGTATCCATGAGGCGTCGGACAGAGGACTGGATAACTTTCTCTATCTGGTGGAGTACAGGGCACAACCTCTCCATGACACTGACGCTCACCAGAAATCGGCGGAAGGTCAGCTTGACCTCCACTTGACCAGTCCTCTTGTCGACCGCGACGGCATGTGCATGCAAATCTACGGCGTCCCAGAAACTTGGCTCAGACTTGTCTCGCAAACCACACGGCTGGCGAATATGCTGGATAAGCTGAACCCTGGAGCTTCTGGAGCGGATTTCGAGGTTTTCACCAAACTACAAGCCACATCGGTCGCCCTCGAGAGTGCGGTGTGTGCTTTCCAAGAGCGCTTCCGGCCGCCAGCCCAGAGCGCGTCGCCTCATGAGTACATGGTTCGTGCACTTAGTGCCGCTCTTGTTGTCTTTTTCTATCGGCGTGTCAAACGCATTCGCCCGCTTACGTTGCAAGAGAGCGTCACACAAGTCATCACCTCCCTCCATGCCTTCGACTTCGCACTGCAACAGCATAATATGCTTGGTCCTGGTACAGCTTGGCCCGCGTTCATGGCCGGGGCGGAAGCAATGTATCAGCCGCAGAGACAGGCAATAACAGCTTGGCTGGAGAAAGCGAACTTGCGATCCGGATGGAAGGGCTACACGACGTCACAACGCATTCTCGATGAACTGTGGAAGCGAAGGGATACTCTCTTTGGTAGCAAAGAACTCCCGACTTGGGTTGAGGTCTGTAGAGATTTGCGTTGTTGGCCTTTACTATGCTAGAAACACAGAGAAGTAATGGCGGTAAGTGGAGTTTGAAAATCGCAAATGCGCAATTCGAAGATTCTCAAGGGAAGTTCAATTTCATTTCAATTTCCCACTGCACTGGTTGACTGCAGGAAATAAGACCAAGATCGGTCTTTGCTGATCAGCCTGCCTTGCCCGAGTTCGAGTTGTCCGCGCATGTCCATGCTGCAGCTCCGCCCGATTTCTCGTAAGCAGACTTGATCTCGACAATGGACCCATATGTACCTCCGATCATCAGAAACGTACCACTCACGATAACAAACACACTCCACGCCACCATCAACTTCCAGGCTAGCGTCTTCTGTTCCTTGCTGACACGCCAGTTGTCGTACAGCCACATGAAGCCCATCGGCTGGAAGGCCATGAGCGTTCCCAAAAGAGCACCAATGAGCGAAACAAGACCGCCAAACACGGGAATAGCACTAGCGATGATATAGGAGGAGATCACACAGCCGCCTGTGCAGCCGAACCAGATAGCCCAGTGAGTGAAAGAGTTGTTCGTCAAGTGCTGGGACCCACGCAAGAGTCGGACAAAAATATACTTGGCAGGAAGCTATAGACACAAGTCAGCTATAGTCGACAAGGCAGGAAAGTATCAGGTGAGACATACATGAGAGACGAGCGTCACTGTGGCGAGCAATCCGGGCAATGCGAGGCCATAGCAGACTTTCTTCATGGTTACGCCAGCAGAGCCGAGAGCTGGAGAAGCGACGAACGAACCACAAAAATAGTACACGACAACACCGATGGCGATGTACGTGACCGTGACAATGGTCTGGCATACGATCAATGATCTCGTGTACTTCTTCGGATCGCGCATCTCGGAAACGATCGAGAAGAAAGCGGGAGTGCCTGCGTATGCGAAGACCAGTGACGAGCATGCTGAGATGGCCGCTGACCAACCGCTGTCGGCAGTGATCTTGTAGTCAGATACAAAGGGCCGGCCATTGTCTGGAGCAGCAGATGGCCGATCTTGGACCCCAACGGCGATGGTAAGAGTGGATATCGCAGCGAGGATCCCAGTGAGCCCTACCCAGGCGATCCAGCTGATCTTGCCCAAAGTCTGGATGCTAGCAAGACAGAAGCCAGCGATTGCTGCAACAGCCACGAACACCGCCGTACATGTGCCATGCACGGAAAGCGAGTTTAAAGCGATAGAAACTCCTAGCATCCCAGCTCCGGCGACAAAGATCCAGTAGAGCACGAAAGCTGTCCCCAGGACTATCTGACCTGGCTTTCCGAATATCATCTTGCCAACGTCATCGATCCCGTAGACCTCAGGATGGTTGATCTTGAAAATGCCGACGACATAATCACTCCATGTCGTGATTACGGCGATAGCGATCAGAACAATGATTCCGGGTATCATACCGAGCGTGTCAAACACCAGCGGGATCGAAAGTACTCCAAGGCCGATCTGAGTCTTCATCATGAGAACCGAGGTTCCTAACCAACCGACCTGATGTTCAAGTTAGTCCTGATCGCGGAAGACAACGAGCAAGATGAGTGCATGTAGTTCAACGAACATCGCGATAGTTAGGTCCATCTTCGAGAATGCGGCCAAAGACAGCGTCTTCCATTGACACTCGTCGCTCGCCACGTTCCTCCATCTCGCCATCCTGCTGCGTGACAGTGGGCGCGAGATCTTCGAGCATCTTTTCGTCTTTACCGTTTGACATTGTGCAGAAGAATGTTGCGATACTGCGGGGGCAGTCGTTGTACGAGCAAGCAATTGAAAACTCGGATGATATCCAATAGATGGTGATTGTCACGACGACAAGATTGAAGAAACACCAGCAGACGAGTGGACTGGAGCACGACCTTTTATCAGTCCACATCAGTTAAGTTCTGACTTTATCTCTACTGCTCTGCCGTCCGCTTTGCAAAAGATACACAACAACGTGGTCTAGCCTTGAATCACACATTCTTATCTCCACGGGGCAAGATTTGCTGTGGGGTCTCGAAGTGGAACAGCAACAATGCCTGTTTCTCCATCACTGACAAGCCACCGTCCGCTCCCCACTATCCTGGATTCGCAAAATAGGCAAGCTTCCACGACCCACTTCTGACCACAGAACATTGTCAGATGCAAACTCACGAGAACAAGACATATGACAATATTGGAGAAATGTATTTGTGAACTTATAACTGAAGTTAACACGCCAATCATTCGACCGTTTCCTTCCGACTTCTATCTGCATACTCGTTTCTGGTCGCCTGTCATGGTCTACTCATCAACAATTGCACGTTCATTTGGTCGTCAAATTGCCCGTCCTGCTCATCTTTGGCTCAAATGCGGTCATCGCACCACGTCTACTGCAAAGTGGCCAACCAACCATGAAAAGATTCAACAAGTAACCGCGACGCATAACTACATCGACAACATCAAGAAGGAGTCGTCCACTACCCAATGGATCGATCTACACGACCCAGCAACGAACAACCTTGTCACCAGGGTACCAGAAAGTTCCGATGAGGAGTTGAACGAAGCAGTCCGGAGCGCAGAGCGTGCTTTCCCTGCATGGCGGAATACGAGCTGGCTCTACCGTCAACAAATCATGTTCAAGTTCGTTGCCTTGATCCGCGAAAACTGGGATCGATTAGCTGCCTCTATCACTTTGGAACAGGGAAAGACTTTTGCTGATGCGCGCGGCGATGTGCTACGTGGTCTGCAAGTTGCGGAAACTGCATGCGGGATCACTACGCAAGCAGCTGGCCAGGTTCTTGAGGTCTCGAAGGGCATGGAGACCCGCGAGTACCGTGAGCCGCTGGGTGTGGTCGCAGCTATCTGTCCTTTCAGTGAGCACTGATTCTTCACACGTTGTATATCTCACCCTTACTGATTAATCATGAAGATTTCCCCGCGATGATTCCCTTGTGGTCGATCCCCATCGCAACAATCACTGGCAACACAATCATTCTGAAGCCTTCAGAGAAAGACCCAGGCGCGGTCATGATCCTTGTAGAACTCGCCGAGAAGGCTGGATTCCCACCTGGAGTTATCAACGTCATCCATGGCGCTAAAAGAGCAGTCAACTTCATCCTCGACGAGCCGTCTATCAAGGCAATCAGCTTTGTTGGTGGAAACGCGGCTGGAGAGTACATTTACTCCCGCGCTTCCGCCAACGGCAAGAGAGTCCAAGCGAACCTGGGTGCCAAGAACCATGCGATCGTCCTCCCAGATTGCCACAAGAACGCAACTCTGGACGCAATCACAGGGGCCTCATTTGGAGCAGCTGGACAGCGTTGCATGGCGCTCAGTACAGTTGTTCTCACAGGAAGCGAGACACAGAGCTGGTTGCCACAGCTTGTCGAAAGGGCGAATCAACTTGAAACCAATGGTGGCTTTGAAAAGGGCGCCGATGTTGGCCCTCTGATCAGCCCCGAGAGCAGAAAGCGTGTCGAGGATCTCATCGCATCTGCGGAAGAGGAAGGTGCAAAGATCTTGCTCGATGGCCGAGGCTGCCGACCGAGTAAGTATCCTGATGGTAACTTTATTGGCCCAACTATCATCACTGGCGTCGAACCTCACATGAAGTGCTACAAGGAGGAAATATTCGGTCCCGTCCTGCTGTGCATGGAAGCAGATTCACTTGCCGACGCGACAGACATCATCAACAAGAACAAATACGGCAACGGCGCTGCTATCTTCACCAACTCCGGCAGCTCAGCGGCCTGGTTCCAAAAGAACGTAGAGGCAGGGCAAATCGGCATTAACGTTCCTATCCCTGTACCTCTGCCAATGTTCAGTTTCACTGGAAACAAGGCCAGTATTGCGGGTGGAGGAGTGAGCACTTTCTACGGTAAATCGGGTTTGAACTTCTATACCCAGATGAAAACAGTGACAAGCACGTGGAGGTCGGAAGATTCTACAGGCGCAGAGTCTTCGACGAACATGCCAACTCAACGTTAGCGTATCATCTTCATCGCACAGACAATTGCTTGCGGGAGAACAAAATAACAGTATGGTGGAGTGGGTCGCAGGTCCACATGTTTATCAGAGCGGCAAACATGGTCGCGGACGATGGTGATAAAATTAGTGATTCGCCCGCAAGCAGGACAACGAAAACACTTTCTCGTAAATACTATCAGTTGCTCGTCGAGTATGAATTATGTCGGGCCTGATTCTGGGCACATCAACTCAGACCGGCTGTGAAACTTGGAGCCGTCAATATCCAGATCTAGATGACACTGCTTATGGAGACCTGCAAGTTTCAGACCAAGCTCTGCATGTATGATAGCCACGCTGCCATTCAATGGAGATTCACTACACGAGATACGAGGCGACAGCGAAGACTGCATTGCCTTTGCCAATCGAAGCTTCCAAGTTTCAACAGATTAGACGACGGCGAGTTTTGGTTGAAGCGGAGATTCACGTCGTAAGGAGAGAGGATTCGTGACCGTCGCGGCTTCGGACTTTGCATCCAGTAAAGTCGTACATGCCTGTCGCAGTGGTTACTGTTATTGTACATGACCTCGTACGGGTATCGCGGGTCTGCAGGGATTGATCAGAGCATCACGCGCTCCTTGCCCCTGGGTGGCGTTGTACTGCACCGTTATGCTGATACTGTACGTGTGCCACACTGACCCCGGCTCCAGTCACCTGGCTCAACATTTGGATTCCTGTTTCCTATATGGCATCGATATCTCGCTTCAATCTCCGGGCTCGTAAGTTTCGACAGCGTCAACTGCGTAGCACGTCAGTATGATCATCCATACGTGCGAAAGCCACACTCGTTACGTCCAGGTGGTCGATAAGTCTGTTGAGCATACAAGGGGCAACTCATACCCTGATTTTTAAATGTGAGCATCATATGTTTCCCTACAAGTTTCAATAATGGCAATAACTGGTGCAACACGCCAAAGTCTACTCCAAGGTTCGTGGGCTTGTCTTCTCCTTATCGGTTGATGTTAGAAACCTAGATGAAGCTTGCGACCTCACCCCGCTCACGATCGTTCATTTATGTATCTCTTTAGGTCAAGTTTGGGTTTCCCGAATAATGAGCCTCACAAGTCGTGGCGCAAACCCAAGAACCGTGCGTCGTTGGCACATCTTTGATTCTTCATTCTCTCTGTCAGCACCAGTATATCCTACAGGAGGCGTTCTGAGCAATTCGAGATACTATTCAGCTATCGAAAACTCTTCTCTCGAGCATTGAAACTAGTTATGCAGTGATACGAGTTGCCAACCAGTAACCGACAACGCTCGCACCGACGTGGGACTTACCACAGGAGGATGTCGCCGACCCAGGAGATGCAACACTCGGAGATGCAGCATTGAGGTACTGTACCTCGTTTTATACCATTGACGATCGCAATGATGATATATCGTAACGGGTGTGTCCCTGCTGATCCTCTACAGCATAACAGTCTTTGAACGCGGTATTAAAGATGGCATGCCGTTGTCCATGAAACACGACCGAAAACTCACTTTTCGGAAACCAGGAGCTGGGCGGCTGGCTCTCGCGGCAGATACACATCGCTGGGAAACGTCGCGCTACAATGGTGCTACACAGCCGATCTCCGTACCTCAAACGGGCAAACGTCAGTCGAGCATCCTCGCTGCGTAGTTTCGCGGACTCCAACGACGAGCTTGCGATCAGTCTTGGAAGACTTGTGATAACTTTCGCTTGCCTTCATCCCAAGATTTTCGAACACGAGAGGTAGCACATGTCCAGTGTACCTGCTCATCATGCCTTACCGTTCGACGATGATGTTGCAGACTTACAGTACGCATATCTGACCCGAGCCTGCGGAGCATTCTGATCTACACTGCGGTCCATGACTAAGGTAAATCGTGGGAGTGAACCATAGTGGTTATGCAGCCTTTCGCGTCGTCCTGTGCGCTTACATTTCGCCTCTTGCTTCGGGGAAATCTCTCCAAGAGCCCAACAGTGTCTCCCAGCCCAATGCATCAGTCGACAACCAGGCTCGACTTCACTAGAACTAACACTACAAGTCATTGTGCGATTACCCATCGATCGTTGGGAGCCTCAACGTGCACCAAAGGACAACGGTCAGGTGTTCCCTAGAGCTCAGACTGAAACGGTGATCCTCAATCGCACCGTTTCTTCATGCCGTATCGCGGCTCGTACTGCTCGCCTTGCCGCTGAGAGATCAATATCGAGCTTGAACTTAGACGGCGAGGCTGTTCGTGCTGGAGTCACGGCAAAGTCGGCCACTCTTATACACAAGCCCTGAGCCCCAGGTGGGTATATCAGGGCAGCCACCCGGTCTCCAACTCGGCCCTAACATCATATATCATACACCACAATCCGTCGCCATGCGATTCTATACTTTTCCCAGCCTGTCATTTCTGGCAGTGCTCGTATCTGCTCAAACATCCGGGACAAGCGCTTCTACTAGTGACTTAATGGCAGAATTTGCGGAGTTGCCCATGTGTGTTGTGCGTATTAAAAAATGGCAATCTTGCTCGTTGCACCGAGCTGACACCCACATGAGATCACTTGCACAACGCGATCCCTCGCTCTACCTTCAAAATGCGCTCCGAGCGATCTTGCTTGTCTGTGTAACGACAAGGAATATGCCTTGAGGAACAAGCAATGTATAATGGCCAGCTGCACGATCAGAGAGGCTCTGAGTGCGTCCAAACCCCAAGCAGAGATGGGCACAATCAGTGCAAAAGTTGGTCAGGGTCCAATGCACTGATTAGCTAATCAACCAGTGCATTGATAGCATTTTGTCAATCAGTGTAAGGTGTTATCAATCAGTGAATTGATTAATTGATAACTTCTGGTTTCGGGGTATCACCCTAACCCTAAGCAGATTCCCCTGGATCTTCCCACACAGCGATCTCGGGCCGAGGCGGGCCGACGTCTGCCTTCTCGTGCCGAGCCGAAGCTAGCTACATAACGACGACTCCGTATCACCTCCGCTCTCGTATGTACTACTCCTCAAATTTGAGAATATCAATATTTATATACCTCAATGTACGATGACCTATATCATATCGCTTATGATAGTGACGAGGAGGTAGTCTACTATCAATATAAATAGTAGGTAGATAGTTATAATCATATATGTTAGCTAAAAGACACGAGACTCCGAAAATTCACTACTCTGACATTTTTATATGCCATAGTCTTGGCAGCGACATAATTATGTAATCAATGCACTGGTGCACTGATTGGTTCTACCAATCAATTAATCGATTCGGCCTATAGCTAATATGCCTATCAATTCAGTGCACTGATTGTGCCATCTCTGACCCCAAGGATTCTATGTGTGAGCGTTACACTGATCGTCTCTCAGAAGCTGAATCACGGCAGTACAAAGCATGCCCAGTGAAAGAGCACAACTCAGGGGTTGTCACTGTCCGACTTGCCATTGCTTTACTTGTACTTACTTCGCTCTGTGTCGGGGGTCGCTTCCTCGCGCGGTGGCGTCTTCCGAACGCCCACGTCGGTATCGACGATTGGTCGGTGTTGATCTCTTACATGTTCATTATCCCAGCTACGTTCCTCATCATCTTCAGTGAGTAATCACAACAAACATTCCTGCACTGGCTATACTGACTTTGCGCCGCTAGTGGCTAAGAACGGCATGGGCAGAGATATCTGGACTGTCAATCCTGACCACATAACTTTGATGTTGAAGGTAAGAGAATTGCTATCCAACAACCGTTTTCAAGTGACCAATGGAGCTGACGCGCGATATCATAGCACTTCTACATCACCGCGTTCATGTATCAAGCCACCATCTCTATGACCAAGGTCTCAATCATCCTGCTGTACCTTCGGATCTTCCCAAAGGAAATTGCCCCAAGATTCCACCGCATCTGCTGGACAATCAATGTCATATTGGTTGCATATGCCCTGGCCTTCATGATTCAGTTCATCGCTGGATGCAAGCCTATCAGCTTTTTTTGGACGCAGTGGGATGGTCAACAGGTAGGCCACTGTGTCGATAATCGACTAGTGGTCTTCATTGATGGTGGGGTGCGTGATCCCTAAAAGTAGCCCAATGAGATATCTGAGACACCACACTGACTTGAACGCAGATTAACATGCAAGTCAAGCGTCCATCTCTCTGCATGCATTGAACTAACCCGTGGCAGCTTCCTTGATCTCGTAGTGTTCTTCCTGCCTATCCCTAAGCTTGCAAAGCTTCAAGTCAACAGGACTAAGCGATTCGGGATCATCCTAACGTTCCTTACCGGTCTCTTCGTTACGATTTGCAGCGCCATCCGTCTGCAGTATATCACGAGAGTGGACAACTTCACCAACGTAACCTACTACTACAACAAAATAGGGCTATGGACCGGCTTGAAAGCCTACCTAGGCATCGTCTGCGCTTGCATGCCGGCGATTTTGGGTCCGATCGCTCGCTTTTTCACCTCCATCGTGGGATCCAGACTCAGCTCTGGCTCGAAAGAACATCAAGAGGCTCGGCAGCGATGCAATCGAGCAAGTCGAACTCGCACAACACGGTCAACAGCGCGGTGTGACGGAGAAGCCGAGTGTCCGATCGATGTACGACGTATATGACGGTCGATTGAGCAGAGATGATGTGGAGATGGTTTATCACCCTGCTCACCGTCAGGGCAGGGATGAATTCGGTGTTTGAGGGCTGCAAGTCTCAGCACTGCTGTTCTCGCCAGTTCATTATACCCACTGACAAGAGGATGTGATGAATCGACGCAGCACCATTGGGGAAGCTGACACAGCCAGCTGGCGGAGGATAAAGCTGTCATACATACCGCTGGCAAATACACAATGCGAAAGGAAGACTGCACATGGACAAGTGATGACTTTTGCTTCTCACATTGGCCATAGTGGAGCAGAACCGTTCATTTAGACTAGTGGATCCACGAAGACGTAGATGATAAGCAAACTGCGACTGAATATAACAGTTATACAAACCACGCCATGCTCAGCGCACCAAAGCCAGACTGAGCATAATGCCACGCTTCGTTAAGGGCTGGCTTCGAAATGGTAAGCTCCGGGATCAGCTCGTAGTGCTTTGCCGGTCAGTGCAACTATGCCATCATCCAGACTGTGTTATCGTTGTTAGGCTTCATGTCGCTTTGACAACGCTTCTGGCGGCAGGCTGTCCTTGGCAATCGCTACACCAAGGAATCACGCCTATGAAACCCAACCTCTGTAAATTCTGGTCTTCACATCTCCAAGAGTACCAAAACTCAGCCTGCCTCCGACCATTCTCGCTCGCCTCTGTGTACACACTCGACACACACTGGTATACATCATTTCCGCAACATGTACCAACCAGTGGCCTTGCCCTTTCAAAACGACAACATCCCCGCCCTGACCGATGTGGAGGAAGTTAGCCGATGCCCTGTGGTCCTAAAGGAGCGCAGCAACTCCAGGGTCGTAGCAGTAAATGACAAGATCATTGTAAAATTCGGAGGCGGCATTGAGCCTTGGGAAGGTCAAGCTCTACTCTTCCTTGAACGAAAAGTTTCCGACGTTCCTGTGCCTCGATTATACGCGATGTATCAAGACGATGATCAGACGTTCTTGGTAATGCAGCGGGCCCCAGGAGTCACTCTCGATGCAATCTGGTCATCACTGAACGAAATTGAAAAGAATCCCATCGCCGAACAGCTTCGCATTGCATTTCAGACTTTGCGAGCCGTCGAGTGTCCTCGGCCGGACTTTTTCGGATGCCTGGATCGCGGAAGTGTGCATCACTATCTGTTCTACGACCAGAAAGGCAGTAGCACTCACCTTGGTCCTTTCCCTGACGAAGTCTCCTTTGTTGCGGGAATGGTTGGAGACTTCCGAGCTCTCGTCGAAAACAATAGTCGGCTGGATTACAAGGTCCGTTTCTACGAGAAGCATCTTCCCAAAACATTACGAAATCACCGTCCCACACTCGCCCATGGGGACCTTCAACGGCAAAATATCATGGTGACTCAAAGGCCGAGCGATACGGACGCCACTGGACAAGGGACGTTTGATGTTGTTATCATAGACTGGGAGAAGGCAGGATGGCTTCCGGGATTTTGGGAAGCATTCTGCGCATCCGCTCTTTTCGACATGGTCTATTGGGAAGAGGACTGTTGCTGGCTTACGGACCGGTTCTTGCATGTCAGCGCTCCTGAGCTAGCCCTGATGCTCATGTTCGATAAAGACATGCGCTGAGTGTCGGCTAACATGCTTGTCTCCTATGCCGCTACTATGGCAACTGCGGCAACATTCTTGTTCATGATACCCCCAGCAGGCTTGGAGCTTCTTAGTAAGACTCGAAACACATTCCGATGTAGTAAATTGTATACAACGACTGCCTTTTCACTATTGGCCATCTACCCAGTCACAGCCTTGATAGCGTCCGTCAAGATAACCGCATCCCGCTCCTGCGTCAACTTCGAAGGGTGGTAGTCACAGCCAATGTTGTTATCGGTAGTATCCTGCGACGGGAAATCCACAACATGCGCCTTAGCACCCAGCTCCGCGACCGCAGCCTTCACCGCCGCCAGCTGGTTAGTCTTCTGTCTCGGGTCCTCAGGCGGGTAGTAGTCGCCGATCAGCGGCGAAGTGGTAATGAACAGCTCGACATCAGCGTACTTGTCCTGGATCTGCTTGCCGAACTTGACGAGCGCGTCGGTGTACTCTGTCATGTCGAGGAGAGGGCGGGCTTGGAAAGCGGTGCCGTTGGCGTAATAGGATGTGAAGCCAAAGTCGTTGGTGCCGAGATTGACGACGACGATGTCGACGGGTGTTTTGAAATCATAGGAATTGTCAGGTCCTTCGGCTTCGTAGCGCGTCCAGAGTTCTGGGACTACGGGCTGGCCGTCGTCACCTTCAGCAGTGACGTAGTTCCTGATGATGCCCTTGCCGCTCCAGGCGACGATACTGTAGTCTGCGGAGATGTTCTTTGCGGTGAGAGCGCCGTATGTGACGGTCGCGTCTTCCAGAGCGGCTGTGTTGACACAAGGATATGTGCCGCTGACGCCATAGCCAACGCTGATGGAGTCTCCAATAATCTCAATGCGTTTCTTCGGCTCTGCAGTGGCACAGAAAGTGCCATTCGTGATTGGCTCGCCGATGGTAATGCTGCCGAACAGAGCTTCCGACTTCTTGCGGATCTCCACAGTGTGTACGCCTTGAGCCAGTGTACCAGTCGAGAACTCAGTCCCTTCGACGCTGTCAATGGTGGTCTCGACGCCATCCACAATCACAACCACAGCATTGGTGCCCGAGATGGCCGCAATCGGCACGCTGGCAGAAGTGCCTTTGAACGTGAACGTGATGCCCGTAGCCGGCCATGTCAGCTTCTTAGAAGCCGGATCCACGCGTCCAAGATAGCGGTAAGAAGTTCCATTGAGGGGACTGCAAGTCGAAGTCGAATTGTCAACCCGCCTTGCCAGACCCGAAGAAGTAGTAGTCCGTGGGAGCGCCAGCGCAGAACCCGTCAGCAAAAGCGCAAAAGCAGCAGAATAACGCATGGTGAGCAGAGAGCGAGTATACAAAACGCAGTTAAAGAAATCCACACAAAGCGCAAAGAACGGAATATCCTACATCTTACATATTGCACTCAAGCATCCGTCCGTACCCTCCCCTAATGGGTAAAATGAATGGAAAGCTCCGGCCTTTTCTAGTCCGGGTTTGCAAAGGCGTAGCTTGTCTCGAATTGAGCACCACGGAGGCGTTTCGTCCGCATCTTAATTGAATCGTGACGCAATTGCCCTAAAGCATTCGCAAAGTAGAATGAATCTTTGCCTCAAGCCCGCGCAAGATCGGCAAATACATAGATGCACGGCACACGGAACTGGCATTTGCTGCGATTTTGCTTGATTCCGACTTGCGGAAGAATATAGAGCCATCGCTGCATAGAAGAATGTATAGGCAGAAGTCAGGACTGACAAACGAACGCCCTGTCGATCACTCGAGTGGGGATTTTGTCCGTCAAAAGTCTATGTACGGTAGACAAAGTATGGCTAAAGTGAATGGCATACCAGCGCCTGGGATCTTGACATTCGTATGTCACCAGCATCTCGACAGCCATTGCACTTACAACCGCGCCGTATTCAAGAGCACTAACATGCAAAATACGTCGGGATCACATGTACACAGACATACGCCGAACAGCTGTATCACTACATGCAGAGTTTCGTTCAAACCACATCGTGTTCTCCAATCACTCCAGGTTTATAATATGCGCAGTGTTGTCAATGCCATTGAATGTCCACAGCCCCAAGTCCAGCCCTTGCATCACTGCGTAAAACGGTGCATCGATCTGGTGATCCCGTTTGTCCAAAAGGCTTGCTTGCATTGAATGCTACTGTGCCTACATACATAATTATCCAGTCCCAGGACCCCATCCATCATTTCCAATCGTCATCTTCATATATACCCAATTTCCCATTTTCCCAGTAGTCCCCAATCGAACATCCCACCTCGTCATATCCATCCATCACAGAATACCGCCTTCAAATCACACTCCCTCAAACTATCACCTTCACAACCTTACCCCCTCCCCAAAAGCCCCTTCCACCCCTTCTTCTTCGGCGCCGCATCCCCAAAATAATCGTCCCTCTCATCATACCCCGGCCCCTCCCACTGCCCCTCCTCAAGCGTGCTCCTCCCACCCTGCATGCTCATCCTCCGATTATCCCCCTCTCCAGCCTCAAGCCCCAAAAACCGCTCCGCCTTACTAGGGCGGCGAGCAGGCGGCATAGCAGCAGCGGCAGCAGGGTTCGCAGCAGCAGCAGCGCGCGGCTGACCGGCCGGAGGAAGCGGACGGTCGTCGTAGTCCTCCTCGTCGGAGTAAGGCAGCGAGTCCTCCTCGTCGTAGTAGTCCGTCGAGGGCCCGCGAGCGGCGTAGGGGCGGACGTCGTCGCCGTTGTCGTTCGCAGGCGGGGTGTGGTGGTTGAAGTACTCGTCGCGGTAGTTTTCGTTGCTGCCGCCGTCTTTGCGCTTGTTGCGGCCGAACAAGCTGCTCAGTCTGCCGCCTGTGAAGCTTGGGCGGCGGTAGCCGGAGGTTGGCAGGGAGTTATTGCGTTGGAGTTTGTTGGGGCCTTGGGGAGGTAGAGGAGGGCCACGGGACATTTCGCCGAGGGGGGGAGGACCAGAGCCCCGAGCCATGTCTCCGATTGGGGGTGGGGCTCCTTCGTAGCCTTGTCTGTAGAGATCGTTTGCTTGCAACGGCGGATTGTGCGTGCCGTTTGTAGCGCCCATGGGAGGAGGCGCGCCTTCGTAGCCTTGCTTGAACGTGTTCTGCGGTTGAATACGCGGGTCTCGCATACCATCAGCCGCCATGCTAGGGCGACGCTGCGAGCCTGCTCTGCCCATACCAGCAGCCGTGGCTTGGAGATCTGCAAGCTCACCACGCTGGTTGTTATTCCGCGGGACGTCCATAGAGGCGCCACGCTGGTTGTTGCTGCGCGGAACGTCCATGGAGGCTCCTCGAAGGCTAGGCGATAAGCTGTCCCTATCCGGTGAGCGCGACCAAGAACGATCGAACTTCCGGTCCTGTTCAGGGGCATCTTGGTTCTGACTCTGCGAGGCACGACGGCCGCGCAGACGCTCCATAATGGTCGGCTTGTGGAAAACAGCAGTGTTGGGATCACCAGGTCCTTGATACCAGAGCGCAGGGATGAGGAGACGATACGGTTCCGTCTTGCCCGCGGGATCTGTCTGGTCGATCTCCATGCACAGGCTGACATCGAGTCCCCCTTCTAGATCAATGGCGACTGGGTCTACGCCATCAAGATTGCCATCTGCACCGCCCTTGGCGGCTGCCTTCCTCGCCTCCTTCACGCTGAGGTTGGTAGGACGGCGACGGAATTGGCTGCGAGGATCGAAGCTCGGGTGATTGGGGTTCTGGTCAGCGCCCATGCTGCTGCTCCTTTGTAATTTGCCCCACCCGGTGGCAGAGCCTTGCGAACTCGAACGACGCACTCCGCCCTGGCCTTGACCTAGAGACAAAGGCGGGTTCTTACTCCGCGACCCTGAGAGACGGCGAACGAGTCGTCCAGGCGCACCGCTGAGAGACATAGTCCGCTTCATGCTACTAGGCGGATACTGCGTGTCTCTGCCGCGGCCTTCTTCAAATCTCTCGCCAAACTCCTGCGATGCCTTTGGCGAAGGGGTGGAAGGCGGAGTGTGACCGGGCTGGTATTCTCTGATGACACAGAAGTTGCGGCGCGGCAGCAGGTGGGTATTGTTCCTCTTGCTGCCATCAACATCGCGCTCGAACATCGGGATCATATCCTCGTCAGTATCAGGGTCAAGATGGTGAATCTTGTTGCGCTTGTTAAGCACATCAGCCATCATAACGGGAGGCGGTGTGTTAACAATCGCCGAGCTGACCACGTTAGGCATATAGCGATGATCGTGGTCCTTCGAAATGCCGAGCTTCTTGTTACTGTAGAACTGACCGACAGCACCGAGATGAACGTCACCACCCAAGATGGTGACACGCACGCTCTTCTCAGCAGCTAGCTCCTGCAACTCCTGGATGAACCAGTTGCGTTCAGCTTTGTGATGCTTTGCAGTCCAGTGGTCGTCGAGGTCGTCCAAAATCTCCACACCACCGTCGAACTTGTTGACGAATCCACCAAGAGCGCCAGTGCGGCCCAGTGCCTTGACAGGATCCATGACTCTGCTCGTCAAGAGATTTTCCAGAAAGTTAAGACGCGGGTAGGCGATGGGCACACCTAGCATCACAACAAGGTGCTTCGTCTCACCCTCGATGATCTCCGCTCTGCATCGATCGAAGATGACATCGTAGCTCTCCTGGCTGAGAACCTCGTCGCGCATCCTCTCAGTCCTGCAGTCCAGGCCTAGGAAAGCCAGCTTACGTCCAAGGAACATGAAGACACTCCTGCTGAGCTCACTGATGTAAGGACCAGGACTTGCGCCCAGCAGCCAACTAGGCTCTTCTTGCGTGGTCTCGGCTACGAGGGACTGGTGTTGGAATAGCATATAGTACTTGAAAGCCACAGCGCCAAGACCAGTAAACACACGATTGCTCATGAAGTGATGTGGGTATGATCCAAAGCCGTCGATGATATCATGGTCGTCCCAGATGTTGACCATTGGGATCTGGCTGTTGGCCATACCGAACAAACCCTGCGAGAACCACATAGCGTAGCGATTGAGGTAGAATTCTTCCAGCTCTTCCTGCATCTCCTCGCTGAAGTCAGTTCCATGTTTGCGTTCCGGGTTCTTAATCTGCAGCCAGTCGCGGAAGAGCTCGGTATCGCGCATCGCTGCGTCATTGTAAATCTGATCTCCACCTCCGAGCATGACATGGAATGGACGGCGCTGGTGGCGGTTCAAAACATCACGCCACAGAGGATCTGGGCCAGAAAAGTTGTCAGGCTCCACAGACAGCGAGAAGCCATTGCACGAGTGGAACATGATGTTCATGGTCTCGCCACGAGCAGGCACCCAGAATCCTATGGCAGGGCCGCGGTTGATACGGTACGCAATACGCGTCTGCTGCGGACCCAATTCAATCTCCAAACTGAAGCGCCAGAAAGTGACGCCACGCTCACTGTGCAGACGATGGGCTTTGACCTCGCGATACTTGCCCAGCTTCTCACCATCACGGGCCTTGATGCGTGATTTGTCCTGGAAAGTGATCCGCGGATTGTGGGTCGGTTGATCTTCTGATCCAGAATTCGACTGTGGGCCCAGCAGAGGCGTGCGGGTAGCTGAAAACAAGCCGTAGTTGTTCTCTTCGCGACTCAGGTCGGCATTGGGTTCCAGATCAACAGCAGGACGGACATATAGTGGACGTCCAGTACGTGAGATCTTGACTTGGCCAGAGACTGGGTCCTCCTCCTCAGGGGGAATTTCGTGGACATTACGATCTGGTGGGGTATGAAGTTCCATGGGCTGTGCGAACATGCGCAATACTGGTGGCGTCGGAGTTTCCGAAGCAGCGTCCTCGGTGACGATCATAATGCTACCGCGCCAGATCTCCCTGGACTTGCCACTGGTCGTGCTGCTTTCTTGACGCAGACCGGTGTATCTCAACAGCGGTCCGCACTTCAAGAACAAGGCAGGACGGAAGCTTTGGGCTGCTTCTTCGTACGGGCCCTCGTACTGTCCAGAACTTGTTCGCGTAGCGCTGACGCTGGCCCGTCGGTCCTTCTTCTCCCACCACGCAGCGTCTGTCTCATCTTGTGGTTGCGGTTTTGGTTTCGGCGGTGGTAGATTGTCGAGATCGAGATCAGCAAGAGTCAGCTTCCCAATGCTAGCCTTGCGCCAGTCTTCAAGCGGCTTCGAGCTTGCCGTGTAGGCGCGTTTGTCCGAGTGGCTGCGGTGCAAGAAGTCTCGGAAATGATGTTGCTTGTCGTCGCCTGCCTGGTCAAAGCCAACCTGTTGCCTCGCCTGTTGTCCAGCGGCTGTTTGGGGGGGTACACTGTACGGAACTGGGTTCTTCGGACCGGTGGCCACTCTGTCCCGCGGCAGTGGATCTGGTCCCTCGTGTCGTGCAGCAGCTTCTCTTTCTTGCCTTGCTGTACCAGAACCGACGCGGGCATCTTGAAGTACGGGCTTACCTCCATGCTGAGCAGCAGCACCTCGAGGCTGATCGTGAGGTCCGTTGAAGTAGTTGTCACCACTGCCGCGCCATTCAGACTTGGGTTGGTCCGGGTGACGCTTCTGTAGCTTCTTGCTGTTGCTTCTCCCGACATTTGCATTATTCTCCTGTGAGGATCCGCGGTTGGGTGAGGGCCCTGCCGAATCTACCGCACGGCTGCCCTTTCTACGGTCATGGGCAGCCTTGCCACGTTCAGCAGCAGTGATAGCAGCGGCAGCTCCAGTACCGGCCACTCCAGCATCGCGCGCATAGTGCCTGTTCTGCTCACTCCGTGAACGATTGGCAACTGGTTCGTTTGGAATATAACCTGCCTCGTTGTTCTGTCGCGCCGCTCTACGCTGCTCACCACCATAAGCTCGCGTGTCCGGAACCCTGGACTGGTGTTCAAGATCGTCACCAGAGAGGTCGTCTTGCTCCGGCGAGTTACTCCTCAATGCACGTTGCGCTTGCTTCATCTTCGCCGCTCCGTTCTGTGCTCCAGCAGCATGAGAGCCTCCAGTAGATGCATGCCTGCCCATCGAGTCTTTCGCATCTCTCTGGTCTGGTCTACGCGAACCATCAGAGACAACCCGGCCCTTGTCTGCTCTCATCGTTCCCGTTCTGAGCATATCTCCTTCAGCAGGCACACTGTGTTTCCGCTGCTCTTTCCGCCGTGTACGCTCTTCCGCCTCTTTCATACGTGCACGCTTCTCTTCCTTGCTGATCTCATGTTCCAGCTTCTGCAGTGGACTTCTCTCTGGCACGGATCCTCGTCGCACAGGTTTGGAAGCACTGTTCGCTCGCGCAGGCTTCTGCTGAATGTCCAGGGGCAAGGGTTCCGGCGACCAAGGCTTCGATCGCATATTCTCGGGGACATTGTCGTCCACGGGCTCGGCGCGAACAGCCCGCTGCTTGATGGGGCGTGGGAGCGGCATGTCGGCTGAATCTTCGTATCGAGGCCCGGCCAGGTGTCGAGGGACGAGTTCAGGGTGTCGTTCAGCTCCACGGTGTAAGTCGGCGTACTTCAACGGCGGTGAGACCATCTGCTGGGTGGTGAGACCATAGTCGTCGGGAGTTTGCACGTGCGCGAGACGCGATCCGCCGGCGCGCTCGGAGAATGAGCGTCCTTTGGCATTGGGAGCGGGTGGTTGGTAGTATTCGTAGGGCGCGGGTTTCTGGCGGATGTAGTGTGGTTCTTCGCTAGGGCCCGCCTTGGTGGGAGACTCGACCCAGAGGCCGGATTGACGGCGGTTCTCTCCCATGTCTAGGATGGGAGGTGGAGGTGGACCCTTGGGTGGGTAGAGTTATAGAACAGTGCGTGATATAGTCTGTTAGGGATTGTCTGTCCAACGGGTATTTACTGCTGCTTTCTACAGAGAAAAGCAGGACTCTGTCAGCAGGCATGCGCTCTGCGTAGGTCTAATGGTTGTGGCGCATGGTGAGCATGTGATCTGGTACAATGCGCGCTGGTCCAGAGAGGCGACTCGAGGGTGTATGTAGCTTATGTCTGGAGGCGCTCGTCGCAAAAGTCAAAGTGAGACAATGTTTCGCGGGAGGATGATAGGGCTCATGTACAAACGGGAATGCGATGTATGTATTATCAAAAGAAAAAGTTGGAAGAGAGGTTGGTTGGGTTGACCGACTCTAGTGCCCAGTATGCATGTCGTCAAGGTCAAGGTCCCAGCCACCCAGCAGACCAGACCTCGACTCGGTTCGCGAGATGCTGCTGCTGCTGCAGGGCGCTAATCGCGGACACCTCACAGCTGCAGCTACCCACACTCCATTGTGCTGCAGATGTATGCCTAGATTGTACCACGAAGATATGCTGTATATCATCGCATACGCTTTCGTCGCAGTGAGGATATAAGATACTCGGAGTCAGCTGTATGGCCACCAAGGAAAGAGCAAATACCTCCTACCTTCAGTAGCTCCATACAATGATGCTCTAGTCCGGCTACATACCTACATGTAGGCAGGTAGGCAAGCAACTTTCTCTCTTGAAGCAAGCAAGCTTAGGGTAGTAATCGTGATGACCAGCTTGCGCACGAATCAAAAGAGCTTTATCGGGATCTTAGTGCTATAACTCTTCACTAAAGCAAGAGCAGAAAGTTATGCTAATGATGAAATAATGTCTGCTATCCATCTACTTCCACTTCCTTGTTCCCATCACTCGGCACATCCTACCGTGTCGGGACGGGCGTTCCCGCCTCCGCTTGCGGAAGAAGCGGGCTTTGCACGCTCGCAAGGGTTCAAGTGTCTCCTTAGGTGGTGGCACAAGGCAGCTGCTGGCTGGCGCTCTATTGATGCGCGCGCGTTGCCTGGCCTCTTGCTGGCCTCCCTTTCATACTATCAACCTCAATCATCTTGCAATCCACCTTCATACGCCCTCGGGATCGGACTTGTTCGCAAACTGTACTATACCATGCCTGGCGCATTCTAATTGATACACTGACGACACTCCCTCCTCCATCACAACCACCACCCGCTCGCATCTCAGGGTCAGCATTCGTCCCTCAGCCATGAAGTGGACAGATGCTATATTACTGCTGCCTGCGCTATGGCAATCAGCCAGCGCAGCACGCGACTACGACGCAAACGATTACTACGCCGTCCACCTCTCCCCGGACATCCACCCGGAGACTATCTCCTCACATCTCGGCTTACACTACGAGGGCCCATTAGGCAAGCTCGACGATCACCACATCTTCCGCACCGACCGTGCACACGGCTACGATCACATACAAACAGCCATCAAAGACCTGAAATGGAGGCGGCGGAAACGAGAATTGGGCTGGGACGAGCCGCACGTGCTGGACAATGTGCTGCTGTCGCAAAAGCAAGAGCTCGAGAAGCGCTTCCCTTTGTTTAAGCGCAGGGCATTGCCGCCTTTGGAGGACGACGACACGCTTTCGCAAAGACAGATCGATCGTCCTGTGGACTCGTTCGTGCAAAAGGGGCTGGACATTGCGAAGGCGCTCGAGATTGAGGATCCCATCTTCCAGGACCAATGGCATTTGTTTAACCATATACAAGTTGGACACGATATCAATGTGACTGGCGTTTGGCAACAGGGAATCACGGGCAAGAACTCCACCATCAGCATTGTGGACGACGGGCTTGATATGGACAGCGACGATCTAAAGGACAACTATTTCGCAAAGGGCAGCTACGATTTCAACGACGAGGTGGAGGATCCCAAGCCAAGGCTGAGCGATGACCATCACGGCACGCGATGCGCAGGAGAGGTTTCTGCCGTGAGAAATGGAGTATGCGGAGTGGGTGTTGCATACGATTCTAAGGTTGCGGGAGAGCGCATCCTCTCCAAAGTCATTAGTGATGCGGACGAGGCGATTGCTATGAACTACGCCTTCGAGGACAACCATATCTACTCTTGCTCTTGGGGACCTTCGGATGGTGGAGAAGCTATGGAGCGACCTGGAATTTTGATCCGCAGAGCCATGGTAAACGGCGTGCAAAAGGGTCGTAACGGTCTTGGATCCATCTACGTCTTTGCCATTGGAAACGGTGCTGCGAACGATGATGATTGCAACTTCGACGGCTACACTAACAGCATCTACTCTGTCAGTGTTGGAGGTATCGATCGCAAGGGTCTGCACCCATACTACTCGGAGAAGTGCAGCGCACAGCTTGTCGTCACCTACTCTTCAGGATCTGGCGATGCCATTCACACGACTGATGTCGGCAAAGACAACTGTTACACCAACCACGGCGGTACCTCAGCAGCTGGTCCTCTGGTGGCAGGAATCTACGCTCTCATGCTGGAAGCGAACCCAAATCTGAACTGGCGCGATTTCCAGTACATCACTGCCTTGACAGCCATCAAGGTTGACCAGCCCAGCGATTGGGAGTTGAACAAGGCTCTTGGTAAGGAATTCTCTCACCAATTTGGATACGGAAAAGCAGATGCATGGGCCATGGTCGAGATGGCCAAGACGTGGAAGAACGTCAAGCCGCAAGCCTGGTTGTTCTCTCCATGGCAGCACGTCCGACACGCTATCCCACAGGGCGACAAGGGACTCGCAAGTAAATACACGGTCACAAAAGAAATGATGAAGGAGAGCAACCTCGAGCGTCTCGAGCACGTCACTGTCATCATGAATGTCGAACACCAGCGCCGTGGTGACCTGAGCGTCGAGCTTCGCAGCCCTTCCGGCATGGTCTCGCACATTGCTACCCACCGCCGCAAGGACAACGCACACACAGGCTACGTTGACTGGGAGTTCATGAGTGTGGCGCACTGGGGTGAAGACGGCGTCGGAGACTGGACAGTCGTGGTCAAAGACACCAAAGTCGACGACAACACAGGCACATTCACCGACTGGCGCCTCAAGCTCTGGGGAGAATCCATCGACGGCGACAAGCAAGAGCTCCTCCCTCTTCCCAACGCCTACGACGACGATGACCATGACACCGAAGACGCAAGCGTGGGCACAACCTCCGTAGCAGTGCCCACAGTCACCGGCCAGCCAGAAGGCAACCCGACCGGCCACATCGACCGTCCCAACATCAGCAAAGCCTCTTCCACCACTTCCGCCACCCCAACTCCCACCGAAGCCCCCGAAGCCCCCGAAGCCCCTGAAGAAGCCGAAGAAGACACAGCAACAAGCAGCCCCTCTCCAACCTCAACAGACACCAACTTCCTCCCCCGCCCCTTCCCCACTTTCGGCGCCAGCAAAACCACGCAATACTGGATCTACGGCTCCGCCGTGCTGATCGTCGCTTTCCTCAGCGGCATCGGCGGCTACTGGTACTACATGCGCCGCAAGCGCGCGCGCTGGATGAGCCGCGACGAGTACGGCTTCGAGATGGTCGAGGGCCACGACGCGGACGAGGACGTCAACGGTGGTGTTGCTGGAGGATCGAGGAGGAACAAGCGTGCGGGCGAGTTGTACGATGCGTTTGCGGAGGGGAGCGATGAGGAGACGCCGTTTGGGCTGGATAGCGAGGATGAGAGCGATGATGAAGACGAGGGTACGGGCAAGGAGAGGTATAGGGATGGGGACCAGAGGGGGGATATGAGCTCTTAGACTAATCAAGAGGTCTTGCACCAATCATGATTTGATCAGCTCTCAGGATTTAACGTGGAGGCATGTATGCATTTGCATTGCGCGGTGTTATTTGGTTGCGTGGGTCGGCGGACGTAGGCACTGAGCCTACAGCACTTGGACTGGGCACGGTTATTATATAGATGAAACAAGCTTGTTGACGATCATTTGATCAAAAGGCTCCACATGTCACGGTCGCGCCCGAGGGGCTTAGGTTATGCATGGCAATCGTGAACCAACTCGTATCGTTACACATCCCTAACTATTTATACTCCATCGACCCGCGTAGGAAATGAGGCTCTCGAATCCTACGACGCTTGCCGCCAGCATGCACAGCCACCAACGGCTTCAGCTGTGCGAGCTTTGCCCAGACACCTCCGACTAGGTGCCATCTCATACTCCCAGCTTCAACTTTCGCGTGTGTATGGCTGTTTTGTACGAGGCAGACAGATTCGTAAGCTCTGAGCAAAAACTTTAAACCCAAATCGCCACGTGACGTGTCTTACTTACGCACGACTGCACTTCACCCTTGACTTCTGCCTGGCAGCCCAGCCCAACTCACCGATCCCGACTGCAATCTTGAATGTCGTCCTGAGACAGCGCGACGTCAACCCGCAGCTGGCCGCGACGTCGCTGTCGTTGTTTCGCGCGGAAGTCACTGGAACTGCGTAGGAGTATATCATCTTCGGTTCTGGCGTGCTGCACTGCACTGCGACTTTGCTTTGCGGACAAAGAGGCGACTTTCTGGTTGGCTGGCTTGGGCTGATCGCTCGCAATACCGACTTGCATCGTTCTTTCCTTCTGCACTTCGGACTGGATTCAACGCCCACCATCGGGAAGATCGGATCTCCACTACATAACTCGAACTCGCCACAGGCTCACTCTCACTCCTTGCGTAACAAAGTTCTGGCCTCACAGCGTGCACAACATGGCCCCATACGGCGGACCCTCCTTCTCCGGCCGCAACAGAACACCCAAAGAAGGCGGACCCTCTCACGTCCAGCGCAACAACGCCACCCAACTCAAAGAACACGAACCGCTGTTCAACTGCTACGAGCACCTCGCCGGTCTCCCGCGCGGTGATGCAGCCCTCACTCTCCTTCGTAGAGTCGCCTCGACCGTGAAACCCATCATGCGCAAGCGAGGCTGGCGCGTCCAAATCTTGGCGGAATTCTTGCCACCGGAGGGGAATCTGCTCGGCTTGAATATTAATCGCGGATACAAGATTTGTATTCGCTTGAGGTATCACAACAATACTGATTTGTTTTTGCCGCTGGAGCAGATTGTCGATACTATGCTGCATGAGCTCTCGCACAACAAGTGGGGCGAGCATGATCATAAGTTCCACGCTCTGTGGGATGAATTGCGAGACGAGCATGAGACGTTGGTCCGCAAGGGCTACACAGGCGAAGGCTTCATGGGTGCAGGAAACCGTCTTGGTGGCGGGCAGCCTCCGACTGAGCGTGCCTTGAGAGAACTTGCTCGGGCGGGTGCTGAGAAGCGTCGGACGATGAGCACGCTGAGTGCGGGCTCTGGACGTCGTTTGGGCGGGTCCGATATCATGTTGGGTCAGGATGCAAGAGAGGTGATTGCTGGGCAGGCGCTCTTGCGTAACACTATTAACAAAGGATGCGGTTCGACGAGGAGCGATGCTGGCTCGCTTGCGCAGTCTTCAACGGCTTCCACGTTCAAGACTAAGGCTGAGGAGGACGATGCGAACGACAGGGCCATCACGCAGGCACTGTATGAGCTGATGGAGGAGGAGGAGACTGCGAAGCTTCATGGAACTTTCAAAGCAGCACCAGCGACTGGCGGTCTCGCATGGAGTCGTGATCAAGGATTGTATGACCCCAGTACTGAAGAACGGCGCGCTCCGACCGAAGAAGAGCAAATGAGGTGGGCGATGGCAGAAAGCTCTCGAGCAAGCAGAAACTCACCAGGTCCGATGGCATCCGGCGCCTTGCCACCAGAGTCTCTCATATCGCCCGTCAAGCCTCGGAAATCATCTTCCAAATCACCACGCTCGGCCACCGGCCAATCCAGATCCACCGTCGTCTCCTCCGTCCCACCATCCAGCATCATCTCCCCCGTCAGCCCACTATACAGCACCTCGCGCTCAGCCTACTCAGCATCAGGAGCCAACCCGCGCGCTCTATCGACCACCGCCCCAAGCCCCGTCTCGCCAATCTTTCCCGCACCAGACAATGCGCCCCCAAAACGCAAAGCAGTAGCCGCTCCACACATGCCTCCGCCTTCATCCCGTCGCTCAGAAACCTCTCTCAGCTCCCCTATCGCCCCAATCGACATCTCCGAACCCTTCAACCCAGACCAATGGACCTGCTCGATCTGCACGTGCATCAACCCAGTGCGATACCTGGCGTGCGACGCTTGTGGAATCGAAAGACCGCAGCAAGTCACCAGGAGTCGCTCCGTGAGGCCGACGGCGCCCCGCTCGGAAGTGTCTTCTGTGCGCAGCAGTATGCCTCCGTCGACGAGGTATGGCAGTAACGGGCTGCCGTTGAGTTCGCGGAGGAGCGATATCTCGTCTTCGTCATCTTATTCGTCGAGATCGAGGCAGAGAGAGTCGATTGGGTGGGGTTGCTCGAGGTGCGGTGCGTACATGGAGCATAAGTGGTGGAGTTGTAGCGCTTGTGGGATGGTGAAGGATAGCTCGTGAGGGGAGAGGAGTGCAGGGTTGTTGGTGGGCTTTCATTTGTGTTGGTATTTTTATTGGGATGGAATGGGCAGTTCAAAAGACTGCAAAAAGGCGTTTGGGGCATGTGCATAGCTATTTCGGATTGGCAGCGATTTCCCTGGTGAACATTTTTAGCATGGCGTTTTACGGGACGGAATGGATGTCCAGAGCGTGTTTGATGGCGGCGCTCACATTTCGACGCTCATAGAGAGTCGGCCAGGAGGAGAGCCATAGAGACAAAATACAAGTTTGTTTCGGTTTACATTGGTATTCATCAACTCTCAATCTTTCCTATCACATCATATATTGTCAAACGACCAATTAAAACCAGTGTATACCTTATGTATTACATTCCCCACAAGTACCTGTGTACACTTCCATCCAATCAAATACCGCGAAGCCAACGCCCAAAAATACAAAATCGTTTGATATTCACTTACCCACGCATTTTTCGATCGCACCTTCCTCGGATTCGAACGATAGTAGCCCTGCCTTCCTTGGCTTCGACCGGTTTTCTCATTTGATATTGAGATCTCTGTGCTGGTCCAGGGACAGTTTTGCGAAAGCTTCTGATTGGCGCAGCTCGGATCACGCTAGTGGGTGTACCCGCGACTCCGACGACACCTGCCAAGGCTTGTGACGTGCTGTGCTGGGCTGGAGGGCACGGTTTGGGGATTGTTTGTTGTTTCTGCTGCATCGATGGACATGATTAAGGAATCCGTATGTCACGGGGAGTGATTACCTAGAAATTTCCTTATACAGCTCACAACATCATCTGCAGTCATTCGTGGCTTGCGGACATGTCTGGCGGTTTCGATGCGATGATACGTGTTTTAGGGTTAGTGTTGGTGCTATGCGTGTCACGGATGCAAGGCTCAAGAAAAAGTCAAGAACCGCTTTGGACTCGATAGTTGTGGCTGTTTGACAGTGGGAGAATATTCCTAGCTTTCAAAAATCATTAAGGTGTTGTGTAATCGATGACTTGAGACGCTGCCATGTTGAGTTGAACGATTTTTGCCCTGTTCCGCCCATCGCAGCTTCGACTTTACATCTATCAGCGCCTGCAGGTAGTCGGCATGATGGAAATCACACCAGAGACTGGACATATACATGTGGTACACGTCCGTACAGTGCACACGACATATCGACACTCTGACCACAAACCTCACTGGCGCACCCCCAGCAAAGCGCAAATCAGACCAGTATCTCTCTCGCTCTGTATAGCCTCGAGCAGATTCTCCTCATAGTTATCAAGGAAAGCAACGCACTGTGCCCTTTGGACTAGCACTGAAGTCGCGCGGACATCGCGAAGAGCGGCTGAGAGTTGATCCTGCGTTGGCTCGACGGGAAGGGTGACAAATGCAGCAGTGAGAACTACTTTGCAGAGGTCTCATTCGGGATCAGAGTCAGCACGATCGCAGGCTAGTCGGGTTGCTAGTGAATATTGTTTTGCAATTTACCATGAGTAAGAATTGCAGCGTTGGCGATGAGAGTGTACATTCGAACAGGCTTCATGTTGCTTCAAAAGCATGTGTCGTGTTTGTCATTTTGTCTTGACGGCAAAGCTTTACGAGCAACAGCGATTTCACGGATCTATACGTACTCTGTAGATGGTTGCACTAGACAGTGGTGCGATGTGCGATACTCAGGCGACTCGTGCTTACAATTGGTCCTGCTCGTATGTGGCGTGGCCACAAGCCGCAGAACCACATCAAAACGGAGACCCGTACATTTTGTTGTATTGACTGCATACCGTATGGATTAGGATGTGTTGTCAGACTTAGACCTGTGTAACTCGTAGGCTTCGGAGGTACACAGATATCAGCCACATGTGTCATGGCTTGGTCGGATACTGCCATGTTATTGACATGACCTCTTGGAGAGTTCCATTGCATCGATGTCCGGCAACAGCGCAGCGCGTAAATGAACCCATCCGCAAAGGACGCGTCAAGATGGTTTGTTTCTATGAGGTGCCATTTGAAGTCGCAAGACCTGCTTTTGCGGAGACAAGGATGCAAATCCTCAAAACTCACGTCTGAGATCGGAGTCCCAAGCCGAACTGGCCTGCAGTAGTGTGGAACAAACAAAGAAGGGGAGGAGGATCACGAGGATTCGCACCCAAAACGTCAAGATCCACAATTGTTTTGGCACTGCCAATTTTGACGTCAAGATGCGATACACCAAGTCTGCAACGGCTGAACGGCCTAAAGATTGACCACGATTCGAGACGCTTGTTACGTACTGAGAAGCACGACAGTGACAAGAGTTTCGGCCATCAGGAGAGGCGGCGGTGCAAAGGCGTGTGAGAGATATCGAAGCTGCCTCGGCATTTGTGTGAGGTATATATGGGTAAAGGTCACGAGGATGGTCATTATACAGCGCACCGCGTTACATCAGCAATTCTAGCAACACGTGAAAAACTGCTCTTCGGCAAGATCATGCTTCCTGCCAAATTGTCAAAGCTGCAAGAGAAGCAATGGCAAACCCAGGTCCCGCATGCACAATGCCCATCCTCCGACTTCCGTTCTTCGCGATGAACACGCCGTCAGTCCCCGCCACGACAGCTCCCGCGATCATGAGGATGTAAGCGATTGCGATGAAATGACCTTGTTTAGCCAGTAGCAGAATAGAGATTCCTGTCGCAAGTTGTCGAGTCGCCATGAGAGTGACATACGACCTCAACAGCGGAGTGTCGTGGTCTTTTGGAATTGAGATTCCAAATGTCTTGCTGAATGCGATGGGGTCTAGCAGTGCCTGTGTTCCCGTGAAGACTGAGGCCGTTGCGAAGATGATGGAGACACCCTTGAAGACCAGGAGGAGGTTGACGTTTGCCATGGCCATTATCAGGGCTTTCCCGTGGTTGGGGGAGGTAGCGTAGAGATGTGTCAGACCTCATCAAAAGCGAGAGAGCAGCCTCACCCTCATAGTAATCCCCATACCAATCAGCATGTACCTTCTGTTTTAGGGTTGAGGTTCGGCGTTATGTCATGCTATCGACCGAGCAGGCGGGACTGGAATTTAGCCAAACGAGCCAAAACTACGCGTTTCGCGTATGCTAAGGGTCTTGCGGATGAAGCAAAAGCCTTAGAGTGATATCATTTTAAGTCACGTGTTCTCCTCTTCCCCGGAAACGTGATCGAGGAGCCACGGACCGACGAGATTGACAGAGTCTGTGCATTGTGTCTGGCAATCTTGGAGGCTAAACTGGATTGGATAAGATTGACTACAACTGCTGTGTGCTGATTGGACCTTGCAAGTCCTTATCTCTGCGCCAAAGGTTGTGTCGCGGCTTCAGCTAAAAGCACTGTTTCTCTCACGTACTCCTTTGCGCATCTTACGTACTGGCAGTGGTATTGACCCAGGAACTGCGTTTGGGAGACCCTTGGCTGGCGCTGTGAAGTGTGTCTGCCGCAGTCGCCCACGCAAAGCAACACGGCCGTCGTACATAACCATCGCGAGTCACTTATCGCCTGCCAGCCCTGCTACTTACTTGAATGGTCAGCACCGCCCTCCCTATCGCCCTCGTCTCCCGTGTGTATTCTCTTGTCTTGCCTCGTTGCCGTTCTCGTCTTGTCGTGTGCCTCCTTGTCATTGCTGTTGTTATTGCCGGCCGGCAGTCCATTCAATGACACCCAAGACCACCGACCATCTCATCCTCATCTCCGCCCTCTGCGACTCTGCCGACCGCAACTGAGAGAAAGCACTCTCCACTCACGATACCAGATAGTGCTTACCATCGCCTTTCTTGCTGGCTCCGATAACGCATTACCCATACAATCCACATATCTTATTCCCACCCTAGCCCTATCTACCGCCCTGCGCCTAGTTTCCCTGTCTGGAGCCCGATTACAACCATCCCCTCGGGCTGTTCAGCCAGTCTCATCACTGCTACCCTCCGGAGTAGGCGGGGCCTGGACCGTGTTGATCTGCTCGTTATCAACACTTCGCATCACCTCCGCAGCCCATATACGTGCCGCATACCGCAGTCATGGCCACTGTGATGGCTGTCCAGCCGCTGGCACCTAGACCCTGTTCACGCGATATCGCAGCTTGGTCGCCACCCAAGCAACGCTTGATGGAGAACAACGACTCCCGACCTGCCCTCAAGCAAATCCAACAGAGTGCTCCTCAGCGACCACGCAGAGAGCGTCCGTGTGACGGCTGCCGACGTCGTAAGAGCAAGTGTGTCTTGCAAGAGGACCGTCGTTGTGTGCTGTGCGAGTTCCACAAGCAAGACTGCACGTTTGTAGAGAACGCCCAGCCACGCAAACGCAAGGTCGACGACTCTAGCAAGACAGACGCCTCACCTAATAAGAAGGCTGCTACGTCTTCGTCGACGTCGACACCACCACCTTCACAACCACAACAACAAACGCTCCAACAACAACAGCAACAAACCCACCAACCTATCTTCGACCTCTCTAACATCCCTGCTCCTGCGCCACCTGTCCAGCCTGCTGGCACCAAAGTCCTTTCTGTCGTGGACGAGTCGCTGAGTCTGCAACGCCACCGCCACTGCAGATATGTCGGCCAGACTACTGCTCTCGACGCCCGTCTGATTGGCCTCGGCGACTTCAACGAGACCAACGAAACAGAATCACAAGTCGGCCTCCTCCGACAAGTAACCGGATCAGAGTACTTCAGCACACATGACGATGCCGAGGTTCCTATACCGGACGACGAATCCAGAGCCTTGGCCGATATCGAGCGAATAGTCGGTCCTCACGGAAACAAACTGATCGAGATATATTTCCGCAATGTTCACCCCAGCTTTCCCATCATCCAGAAACAGGCTTTCCTGGATAGACATCGACATGGCGATAGGCAATTCAACCCACCTTTGCTTGCTGCCATGTATCTTCTTGCGCTTGGCTGGTGGCATCAGGAACCAACTCTTTCTTCACATCCCAAGCCTGATATCAGCAGGCTGGAATATATCGCCATCACAAGCTTGACCATGGCGATGCAAAGACCCAAGATCTCCGCTGTGCAAGCCGGCTTGCTTCTATTACAGCGGGCCAAGTCAAGTACATGGACGTTAACAGTGCAGCTTGTTGCTCTCGGCCAAGATATCGGTCTGCACCTCGACTGCTCGAACTGGTCAATACCTCTCTGGGAACGCCGTCTGCGCAAGCGCCTAGCCTGGGCCCTCTACATGCAGGACAAGTGGAGTGCCGTCGGCCACGGCCGACCATCGCACATTTCAGCAGCAGACTGGAACGTGCCCGCTCCCGAACCGGACGACTTCGACGAGACCGTCCCACCGCTCAATGGCTCCACCGACGAAGAAGACGAGCAAGCCCTCCGCGGCCGCTCCCTCTTCAACCAAATGATCACCCTCACCTCCATCATGGCCGAAGTCTGCGACACCTTCTACTCGCAAACCGCCAAAGCAGACATCGACCGCGCCGGCCGCTACGCCACCCAACTCGTCCTCAACCGCGCTAAACCCGTGCAAATCCGCCTCAAAGACTGGTTCGCCAAGCTGCCCGCAGAATGCAAAATGGACTCCTACAACACCGACCAGAACTGCGCCACGGGATACTTGCACCTCGCCTACTTCGCCACCGAAATCAGCATCCACAGGCGCATCGTCCAGTCCCTCGACCCCGCCACCTCAGACCCCTACATGCTCTACATCTGCCGCTCCGCCGCCAAAACCCGCCTCATCAGCGCCATGGACTTCGTCAACCGCCTGCGCCCAGAACACCTCAGCGCCTTCTGGTACTTCGCCTCGGCATCCAACTTCGCTCTAATCGGCACTTTCGGCGCTCTGCTGCAAGCGACCAGCCCCGGCAGCGAAGAAGCCGCTTTCTACGCCGCGCGTCTGAACGAGTTCAAATGGACGCTCAGCGTCAGCGCGCGTAAAGCACTTTGGATTTCCGGCGCGCTGGATCTCCTGGATGCGACGGCGACGATGCTGACGCGCTTGCCGAGTAAGCCTGTTAGCGTGACGGATGATTCGGAGGGGATGGACCAGGAGATGATGATGACTGGGTTTGGCGTAGGGGCTATGCGTCCTGAGATGGAAGTTGATGGGTGGTGATTATGGTTTGATTTTCTTTGGAATACGCTTTCCGTGTCATCTGGAATCCGGAGGCGTCTTCTGCTCTGGAAAGGAGTTTTTTTAAACAATGCTTTTCATGCTGTTCGCATAAGGAACAGATTTTATGATACAGGGATACCAGGATATTATCAGGAGTTTCGTTTATTTTCGATCAAGGGTCGGATATGCATTATGTTTTATTCTTTTAGAGAGTTTAAAACCCAGATCTTAGATATGCACAGACAAAATGCCATGATGAGTTTAGACTACCAGGCCGTCCGAAGACAACCGGACTTCCAGTCAATCGTAAGGAAAGTAAGAAAGGTTAAGAAAGAAAAAAAAAATCAAAAACTCCTCGCTACTACCCAAGAAACCCCATTAAGCGCCGTCAGATTCGTCGTTAAAAGTGCGAAAGTCGGAATGGAATGGTCCTCCTCCTTTCTCTTCATCATCAATCACCGAGAAGCAGCCGCAACCACTCTCTCAGTCTCCCTGGTATCGCCGCCCAATCTTCCAACAGTCACGCGCTCGACTTTGCGCGCTTGGTCTTTCACCATCATACCCTCCCAGTACAGCTTCTCGCCCATGTTGATGTCCTTGTCGGCATCGAGTCTGCCTAGACCGCCGTTCGCGATCCACTGGCTTACCACATCGGCGACGAATCTCAGCTTGACTTCGACGTCGTTGGCGCGCACAACTTTCGAGCGCACGCGTCCGCTCTCGTGGAGCAGGCCTTGCACTGTGTCGGCCAAGATCTCGCGGCCGGTGATGTGGTGCGGGAGCAAATCGCCGTTCACGCGCAAGTACTCTGCTGCTTCAGCCGAGATGCACGTCGCGCTCACGAGCGTGCCAGCCGCGGAGATGACCAGCTTGGTGTGGTCTGGGAAGTGCACCTGCATTGCGCCGTCTGCAAACACCCAGAGACCAACGTTGCCGATGCGCTGGTAAAAGCGCACGAAGCTCTCGCTCTTCGCGTCGCCCATGCCGACATCGCCTTCCAGGCTCTGGCACATGTAGCGTCCGAACTTGGCCCAGAGGACGCTGAGAGTCTTCCTACGAGCTGCTTCGGCAGCCAAAGGCCCTTCCTTGACGCTGCCGAGGCCCTTGTAGACTTTGTGGATGATGCCGTCGGTGCCGCGGTCCTCGAGGATCTCCAGGGGGACCATCTCGCTGTTTTCGAGGTCCTTGCGGAGTTTGGAGAGCCAGCGGCGACCGTCGTGGTTGTAGACGTGGGTTACTGGGGTGTTGTGCTTTGCGGAAGCGTTGAAGACGCAGCCGACTGTGCCGTCTTTGAGGACGTATCCTACACCATGCTTGACGCTGTAGTCTACCCACTTGCAGACGAAGGGAAGGTTCTCGGCGTCGGCTGGGTCTGGGCGGCTGGTTTGTTTTGCGAGAGAGGGCGAATTAATAATCGCACTGGCCAAGTTGTCACGGAAGGCAGTCAGGCGCTCGAGGACCGTCGTAGGGTCCGTGTCCGGGTGGGCGTCCGAAGGAGTCGTGACTTTACGTGGTCGAGGAAGAGTCTTGCTCATGCGAGGTGGTGGTGGCAGAGATAGCGCTGGCGCAGCCTGTCTCTCTTCAGGCTCTGGGTCGGAAAGAATCTCAACTACCTCTGCTTGAGGCACCTTGCGGCGCGGCCTTCTCACGGGAGAAGTTTGCTTCAGCTCGTCCAAGGTTGCGTATGGACCTGTTACAGGCGGAGACACTGGTCGTTCTGCCTTCTTCACGGTCGCCCGTGGCCTTCTCGCGAGACTAGCGTCTGCGCTTCTCTTGATTGAAGGGTTCCTTGATGGTTTCGCCTCCGATGACTCTGTGTTCTGCGATTGGGACGCCTGGTAGCCAGCGCTCGATATTGTGTTCGATTCTCGCAATGTGGTGGTAGTGCTCGTGCTCGTCGCAATCCGGGTCCTGGATGCGCGGTAAGGAAGTACCAATTCAGGATCAGATGCCACCTTGAGTGACTCGCCAGCCTTCGCTGCCTCCTCGCTGATCGTCCTTGCTGCGCGGCGCACTGTACCAGAACGAGCTGCTACTCTGGATGCTGGCCTTGATGGAGGTGGCATCATTTCCGCATCGCGCGCAATCCGTCTCTCGCCGGAGAGAGTCGTTCTTGGCTTCGCGACCTCGTTGTTAGAAATCTCGCGCATTCCCCTGGAAGACGATTGTGATGTTGGAATCTCCTCTGGTTCTGGTGTGCCCGAGATATCCCATTCGCTCACAGTCGAAACGTAAACTGTATCCTTGGGAATCGGCATGACAGGTGCTGTGCCCAATTGCGCCTCCTTCTGGAAATCGTGAACGATACTCTTAATCTTCCTCCCGCGATTGAGTTTGAAGGCCGTTCCATCAGGCAGCTTACCGACACCAGCTTCCTTGCAGAGACTATACCAGGAATCCGTAAATCCTTGGTCGCGCGCAGCTTTGCTTGGTAGTGATACCTCGGACCATTGGGGAATCTTCTCGCGTGCTGCAACTGGAATGTGATGGGGGACGTAACCCATTCTGAAGAACGGCTGGCCAATAATGTCGTCGGGCTCCGGGCGTTCCTCTTCGGGCACTAGTAATGAAGCAACTGTGTTTCTCAAGTCCGTCGAGATGTCGTTGTGAGTTGCGCTAAGTTCTGGCCACTTATATTCGCCCTGCTTGAGCTTCTTGTAGATTTCTTCTTTGCTGCTAGCGTGGAAGGGTGCCTTTCCGACGGCGAGCGTGTATGTGATGACGCCGATCGACCAAAGGTCCACCTTCTCGTTGTGTCCCTTGCCCTTCTCAAGGATCTCCGGCGCAAGGTAATTCGGCGTGCCACACATGGTCGTTCGTCGCTTCACCTCCATTTCCTTCTCAGTAACCAGGAGAGCGGCCAGACCAAAGTCGCCGACTTGCACATTCATGTTCGCATCCAGGAAAAGGTTGCCAGTCTTCAGATCGCGGTGCACGACGTGTCGTGTGTGGAGGTACTTCACAGCGCCACATATCTGGATCATGAATCGTCTGATCTCGGGGAGTGTCAAGCACTTTCGCTTCTTCAGCATGTCGGCCAATGATCCATTTGGGCACATGTCCAGGACGACGTAAGTGCTAGTGTTGAAGGAGAAAGCGCGGTAGAACGTGACGATGTTGGGATGTGAGAGTTTCGAGTGGATCTGGAGCTCGGAAACAAACTGACCGCTGTGTCAGCAAGCTTGATGTTATGAAATAAATGGTGGCAATAATTGTATACCTTCTGCGCGAGCTTTGCAGGCTCCATCTTCGTCTTGACGATCTTGAGAGCAACAATGTGTCCAGTAGGCCTGCTGCCATCGTATCGCTCTGCGCGGTGGCAGATGGCGAAACCGCCTTTTCCGAGCGACGGGCCAGTCGCATAGTTGATGCCCGTCGGCTCGGTGACAATTGGAGGCGGAGGCTCAGCGTGGATGGAAGACATGATGGTTGTCGCTGGCCGTGGATGCACAAATGCTGTGCTTGTCGGGCTTGTCTGCGCTGGACTGGACCATCTCGAGACGAAGGACGGGCGGTTGAGTTTACGGCTGCACACACTCGGTCGGCGTTGCCATGGGCGACGCCTTCGCCAGCGAAAAGCTCGGGGCGTTTCCGGCTTGCTCCACATCTCGATTCAGAGCTCAAGCTGCACGGATGAAGATGACATATATCTCAGCCCTTGCCAGTCATTGCGCGTAAATTACCGTACTGTTATATTACTGTGATCAGAAGCAATGTTCTGAACGTCGATCACAACGGGTTGCCGCGCCCGTGATAACCATTAATCTCAACCATGTCGCTCACTTTCAAGATTCTCTCGCTGGTCATCCGCACAGCAGCGAAACCGATTGGCGTACGTAGGCCAAGCGTCCATTCCACTATCTTTGGACCTCGTTGTTGACATAAGATCATGTAGAACTATATCAAGAGGCAAGCCAAGGAGCATGAAGGCTTCAGACGCTTTGCCGTCAACCAGGCGCAGCGCGTGCACAGGATTGACATGCGCATGCGCCTGGGTATGCTGCATGACAGCGCTGCACAAGATCGCATGGTCGAGCGAGAGCGGAAGCTAGCAGAAGAGAGAAAGAGAAAGGCAGAGACACCTACAGTGTTAAGTGAGCTACAGCAAAAGAAGGCGGATGAGGAGGCAGCGCGAGAGAAGGCTGAGGGCGGGACAAAGAAGGAGGAGAAACCACACATGCCGAGAATTCGGCCACTCAGCGAAGCGAAGGCTATTGAGTAAGGCGTACAAGCAGTGGCAGATGGAGCTTTGCTGACTCAGGATAACAGACTCGGAGCGAACTTCTTTTCAGAATCCTTCATTTTCGCTGTGGCTGTTGGTCTACTGGTCTGGGACAGCTGGCGAAGCAGAAGCAAGGCCAAGGACCAACGAGAACTGCTGGAAGATCGACTAGACATCGTAGAGGCCGAAGTGGACAGGCTGCGCAACAAGTACGAGCCAAACTGGGAAGCACTTGCGGATAAGGAACCGGAGCCTGAGAAGTACTCTTGGTATAACCCAGCCGGGTGGTGGACGCGGACAGAGCCCCAGCAGCTGCCAGCAATCGATGTTGTAAAAGACCAGACGGGCACAGTGGCGGCGGTTGCAGCCACAGCACAAAACGCGCCCAAGAAGGGTGAGGAGGCTGCCAAAACGAGCGACGACCAGCACAAGCCGACCAAAGAGGAGCTGGTCAAGAAGCAGGTGCTCAACGCGCCACCGGAGCGCATAGACTCAGTGGTCGCCGCGAACAAACCACGTTGATTCGGCTCAAGATCTGAATGCGCTGTATGTATGTATATATTCAAGATACCCCACTTCTGTAACAACAAATGTATATACCACGGCTCCAAGCTGTGTCAACAATCAGCCGGTTGCCAGCTAGGCAGCAATTGCGAAAGTCTATCCTGACCTCACTCTTTGGCTACCTTTCAGCACTCCAAACCTCACGTCAACGACTGCAACACCGGATTCATCCAAGATGTTCTGCACAACGCTCAGAAGACGTCCTTCGTACGCCTCTGCGCTGCCCTCACTGGTCGCGACCGATCGCTTGAAGCTTCGAGGTGAGTCGCACTGGCTGCTTTCCCAGCACATACTGACCTTGCGCGCAAAGAAAACAGGCTGGAAGCTCATGATCTTGCGATTCCACTACCTGTGTCGCTAAGCACCAATACAAGCAATGCAGAACCGACGCGCGAGCTTCGAGTGCTGCTTTTGGCGCCTTCCTGGACACTGGAAGCCACTCTGCCGAATACGCTCGACCGAACCCACCACTTTGCATCTCTGACCGGTGGTCAAGATCTTGCCATCGTTTTCTTGCTCAATCCACCCAAGACTTCTAGCTTCATATCTGTAAAGGATCTCACCTCAGCCGACAGCGACCCTGATGCTGAAACAAAGGGTGTCCTCGCGTACGCCAGACTTCAAGCGTCTCTGCTCTCTCGTAGCGATATCTGTCACATTCCTATCCTGCCGCTCGCATCAGTGGAAAGTCTGGCCGGGCTGCTGACAAAGACCATCACCGCTCTCTCGCGCACACCTCAGCACACGTCAGCATCTACGACTCCTTTGGGTATGCTTCAGCTTTCCACCACAGAGCCGCCCATGGAAAGGCAGACGGCGTACTTTGCGACAGACTGCTTCGCTAATCTGCGGGAGTTGGCTGTTGCGTGTACGGCACCGCCAACAGAGCCCACCTCGAGCTCGCCTTCATTTGGTACTGGTGGGAGTGGATTCTCACAGTCTAGCGCTGGTGGGCAGTTTGGCAACATTGGAACTGCTTCTCGCGGACGTGGTACCGAGGAAGGCTTGAGACAGCTACGGGCTCTCGTTGGCGAGCAAAGATACACGGAGCTTGTGGAGTTCTGGCTTGATGAGTGGGTTGTGGAATGACTACTCATGCCAAATGAGGTAACATGAAATCGGGACGGAACTGTGACAGGCAGGGAAGCCCACTTGCGTGAGCAAAGTCGCCCTTCTAAAATGCTAGCACGGGCCACCAAGCAGACAGCTCCAACATAAAGTATAGCCTTCCACCAGACTCTTTTTCCTCACGCTTTCTCGCAATTTTGCCTACTTCAACCAGCCTGCCAGCTCAGCAATCGCCGATCAAGCTCTCAGCCACACCGCCGCCCTTCTCAGCCACTGCATCAAAGCATCGCCAGCCGTCTTGAACAGCCAATCATGTCCGACTACGTGTACGACTGGGAGCTTCCTGCCGACATGGCCAGCTACCGATTCGATCTGGACGTCGACCTCGACCAATTCATCGATCCAGCGCTACTGAGCCTGCATGATCCGAAGGCCGACCAGGATCTCTATCCTGCAGCTTACGGCCTGCGCCCCTCTGATGCTGGCCAACCTGGGTGAGTAAAAAAAAAGCCACACGCTAACAAAAGGGCAAATTCAGCGGCGGGACAGCCGTTTCGCTTCAAGGCACGCATATGACGTGCTCTCGTTTTGTGAAACGCGACAAGACTGCAGCCCTGGAGTGCGACGTTCCTGGATGCGACCATAGAGGGCCCTTTGCCAGGAAGTTCGAACTCCGGCGTCACGTCAGGTCTAAGCATGGTGGCGCTCGAGCCTACACGTGCGGCGCTCAAGGATGCTTCAAACATGGAACAACCCGTCGGACCTTCTCAAGGCTTGATAAACTCACCGACCACATCAGAACTGTGCATTCTCATGATACACTGTTCTCAGGTTGTCCTGTCGACAACTGCTCGTTTGGACCGCAAACTCTGGGCGTGCTGGGAGTCCATGTCCGGCGAGCCCATTCCCGTTACGAAGCTGAGGCTCGCTCAACCTTGAATAGCACGGCTATTGGGCGTCGAAGATGTCCCTTGTCGGGTTGCAATAACAAGATGTTTCCGCTGGACGACTTCACTGCACACCTCGAGACACACGACTTTGACGATCTGCGAGCAGCTAGTTCGAATGATTGTTTTGACGGCCTTGTTTTCGATGATTTTACTTCTCCGGGCTTACCTGATATTGGCGCTCCTGGGTTTCAAATTAGAGTCGCTTGCCCGGCTTGTTCAGACGTCTGTCCGTCGTTCGAAACATTGAAGATGCACCTATGGGAACGTCATCTGTTTCTGGATCCATTGCACGGCGTGGAACACTTCCTCGGCTGGCAATCCCATCTGGCACAGTTTGGAGTCGCGGCTTTTCTCCCATGGAAGAATCCCAGACTGATTCTTCAATGGGATCAACATGCTCAGTGCCCAATGTGCAAGCACTCGATCACCCCTGATTCCATGAATCGTGCTCAAATTACGGGTGCTCAACATCCTGGTCTGGTCAAACCAATCGAGCAAATTGACCTAGCGCTCAAGCATACTCGCATGCAGATCCTCAGGCTTTACCCAGACTTCTTGAGCCACCCTATATTTGATGACCTCGCTTGAGGCGATGGATATAACTTTCGAATTTTTTGAGCGTATAACATCCTACGACCTGTATGCCCTACAAGAGCCCAAAGGAACTTATCTTGTCCAAGCGCACGAGTCACGCCGCGAGCACGTCGCATGATTCTGCTTCGCATTGATTTTCAACTAGCTTTCGAGCCCTCCAATCTTGCATTCAACATGCATTGCTAGCTACTCCTCTTATATAACTCCCAAATCCGAGTCATCAATAGCATAGTGCGAAGTTTGTTCCTGATTTACACTTCGATGCGCCCTTGAGCTTCTTGATCCACAGCGCAGGCTGACCCATACATGCGATGAGCCTAATTGTAATTCGCAACGATAGAGCATGGCTGTGGAAGGCACAATCAAATCGGCCGCATGCGATAGACAACCTCCCGATCTAACTTAGAGCCTCACTAACAGAGAAAGCTCCTCTGTCGCCCGCCCTCCGAAAAGTGGAGCAGCTTTCGCGCAAATCACGCATCCAAACGATAAAGCAAATCAACTACCCACACCCTTCCTCCTCACACTTTTTGCACTCTGCTCACCAGCTCTCCGCCAGAAAAACAGCACAAGCACCGCAATCACCGATCACGCCACCAGCTGCGCAGCCGCCCTCTTTGCGAACCATTTGCCTTGCATACCGCCCTCCGCTTAGCCTCGTCCGATCAGCCAATCATGTCCGACAACATCCCCTTTGACGCGCAGGAGATTCCTTCGACCATGGACTTCGTGTACGACTTGGACCAATGGACTGATCCGGGTCTCTCGGACTTCAACATCCCTGATGACTTCGACTGGTCCGACTCGATTGAAGCGTTTGACTGGAGCGCCAACGACGCACCTGATGCCTTGGGCAGCTGCAATGCTGGCCCAATCAGGTGAGTAAAAAAAAGCCACACGCTAACTGAAGGGCGAAGGGCGACCATATGCGCTGGCCGTTCCCAGGACGCTCACGAACAGCCAATGCAGCTGCATGAAGGTGCACACGAAGCATCCCCAGACAAAGACGAATCCACAGCTTGTGCCAGCCTTGAAGCACCAGTAGACGTCTTGGAAACCAATGCGTTGGATCATTCGTCATCCTCATCACAACCCTGGCAACCTAAGGGTACTACAGTTACCTCCTTGGAACTCGCAGACAAGGATCTCGAGAAATGTACGGTTGACGGATGCAAGCACAAGAGAGCATTCAGCAGTGCTTACGAGCTTACCCGGCACGTTCAAACTGTGCACGGTGGTGAATCTGCGAAAAGGTTCGTTTGCAGTGCACGCGGCTGCTTCAACGGACGCCTCCATTGGTCTTTCACCAGATCCGATAAACTCACTTCTCATATCAAATCGACACACAACTACAGTACAATCTTCAACACATGTCCGGTCGCTACGTGTGCCTTTGGGCCGTGCACTTTGGAAGCTCTTGGTGTACACATTCAGCATGCCCATGAGACCCTCGACGAGGGCCGTGCGGTTCTCAACGCCACGCCTTGCAAAACCCGTAAATGCCCACTGTGGCGATGCGGAAAGCATTTAGTTGCCAATCAATTGATGGCTCACGTCCAAAGTCACTCTTCAGAAGATCTAGAGGCGGCCAAGTCAATCTTAGAGACTGAGGGTTTCCTCATCGAAGGCACGACTCAAAGCGGCATCTCGGTCTATGTGGTATGCCCCGTCTGCCGTGCCGTCACCGCCGATGCAATCCAATTTATTCGACACTTGGCTACCGACCACCTTCAAACATCGGCTTCTGGTGGCCACGTACACTTTGAGAAGTGGAAAGCGTACTGGCGCTGGAAGATTGTACAGTCTGACGCAGCGAAAATCCAGAAACTCCTGCCTTGGGCCCGCATCAATCACTTCTGGACACTCAGTCGTATGTCAGACTATGAGTGTCCGTGTTGCCCATTTTCCATCTCCAACGTTGGAGGCAACTACAAAATCCATGATCGGCAAGATCAGCGAGACAAACGTGCTCTTATTCAGGAGCACCACCTCAGCTTCTTGCGACCCGAAGCTGAGGTCATCGCCGAACTGTACCCTCACCGCATGGCGATCTTGAGGCTTTGGTCCGAGTTTGTGACCCATCCTGTCTTCGCAGACTTCGATCAGCTTCAACAGCAGAGCACCTCTATCATTCCAGAGATGTAAGAGACGTGAGTGGGCCAGTACCACGACGACTTCGAGATCCCGCAATGGACTGCAGACAACTCCGACGCCCCAGAATGAGTTCATGGTGGTGCACTTATCAGATGGATCCCCGTCGCACAACACCGAGGTTCAATGCGCGGAGCAAAGCCTTACCATTTTGATGGTAACCTGGACCGACACACTTTCGTTTTATGGGTGGTTGATCACACGTACGTTTTCATATCTGACTGTCTTTACCTCGAGCCCGCATGTCCTTATGGTATACATCAATTCATGGATTCGCAGCCTTATCTTCTCAACAAGCAAGGTTGGGGGCCAACATTTAGCTAGCTTTAATGAAGCTGATGAATGCAATTGGATGGTCCCAAGATTTTCCTTTCATAACCATGTCGAGCTCAATTGTAGAAGGCCAAACGGCGGTGGTTGACGCACAGTCGAGAATGATATTATTCTGATGTTACGAGGAAAGGTACGCCTTGGACAAAGCCCTTAGAGGTGTCGTTTTTAGAGACTATGGGATGAGAATACATACTTTTGGCAAAGAAACGCACAGCTGAGGCCGCCACTGATCTGCCGAGATGAGAACCATTGTGCTGTTCTCAAGGACGTACCAACCAAACAAGACATCAATTCGACTAACTCGTATGCGGCACAACTGCGCAGGATTGAGACAAGACCGCCCACGAAAGCTCACTTCAGCGAGTGAAACCACGCTTGACAGCAAAGACTGATAAAACTGGCTGTAGTAGGTCATTCACTCTTGGAGTCGCTCAAGGATCTCAGCTTCGATGAGCGCTTCTTAAACTTTTGTCGCATTGTCAGTGTTAAGGCAGTTGATGTCCAGCAAACCAATATCACGCACCTGGAAAGAGTAGTGGGAAGCCTTCAAATAAGACGAGGCACCAGATGCCAGAAACAGCCCTGCTATACGATTCGGGATTTGTAAGTACCTCCAGCTGCCTCACAGTTTGTCTTCTGCTCGCCAAGAAGTGTATCGAGAGCTTCAAATGAATCTTCAGTAAGTTCGATGGCACAGAGCGCGGTGCAAGGACTACTAGCACTGCATTTGCCGTGCGCCTTTATTTGGGCGAGATACGCTTGCGCAAGGGTTTTAGGCTCCTTTGGAGACGCTCCGGCTGCATAGTTGCCGGGGAGACGGTTACAAGTAATGGCCGCGGCATTGATGCCAACAAATATGACAAAGGTAAGGGCTGAGGCTCCATTGCCGCAGATATAGGCGCGGATAGGAGTTTTAGCCACGAGCAGGCCGGCAGCAAGGACGGTCTTCATTTTGAATTGGATAGGGTAATCGAGGCCGTGTTGTTATAGATTACCGGGGTCGATCCGTCTATTTGAACGGGCTCGAAGCTTTCGTTGACGAAGGTTCGCGATGAAGAAGGTACGAGGTTCTGATGAGTGCTATGAAACTCGTTTCCTGTGCGTGGGCGCATCGCGTGGACATATGATCTTTCCCCAGGTGAATGCGACTGATAAATGCTGTCACGCAACCAAATTTGCCTGGGTGATCACAACTGTGCTGACCCTTCCTCTTCAGAGATATCGAGGTAACCAGATATCGGGGATTTCAAGGCCGAATCGAAGTTCCGCGTCTGCTGTGCACCCACACGCGAGGTCTCGGATTCTCGGTCGCTCACGGAACAACTGCCCACATATATTGAGCAGGGCGGCTTACGCAAATGGCTGCAGCCATCTCCGTGCCCCGTAGGTTCGCTTGAACCACAATGTTGTATCGCGCAATGATTCACAACCCCCCTGATCTAAGAGAGCAACGCAGAGTTGTCTGGGGCTGACTTCCGAGGTGTAGTAGAGCTATGGATTGACGATCGAGACCGGAAGAAGCCAGCGCAAGTCCTGTTGGCCACGGATAGCTCGAAGGGTTTGATGCAAGCTTTCGCTGCGTCTTTGAGCGAGATGTGGTTTGACTGCCCATGCAATCTTGGTAGGTACACTTTTGCACTATGGGAGTCGGACATTGATGGTGTATGCACAGTCACAGATAGCACTATCGCCAAAGTGCAACGTAAGAGAGGACATGGAGCTTGTGGAGTTTTGTTCGATGAATGAGTCGCGGACTAGTCTCCTGCAAGGTGTTACCTTGCACAAGCCCAATGGGGGCTCGAATGAGTTACTCCAATAGTAGCTGCTGATGAAACCTCCTGACATCCTAACTAGGCGAATGCCAATTTCAAGTTCAATGCTCATGTTGCATTGCAATCGACAAGACTCAGCCAAGATCGGCAACGACTGATAGCGTCGACTGCCAGAGCACTCGAAACCCCTCTATTCCCAATGGACAGGTTTTTCGATGCGTACGCAAAGAGGTTGCCGAGTTCCCAACCTCCATCGAGCTCTTGCATTGCCATCAACTTCTTTAGGCCTGGGGCATCGCGAATATTAAAGTGTTCGCAGACCAGCAATCGCATCGCCAGACCGGGAGCGTCCGCTTTCATTCCAATGCGTTCCTTGATCCGCTCTTTGAGCATGTCGTTCATCTTGCGGTACATGTCGGGTCTAGAATTCTCGAGACGTGGCAGCAAGCGAGAGAGAAAGAAGAGGAACGATTCCGGTATGGGATAGAATGCCGAGCCACGGATGTAAGCACGCTGCTTCAAGACCTGCTGGACCCAGTCCAGAGTGGCCGCAAGCTGGTTCCCTCGGCCATATTGGTGGAATAAACTCAGAGCATTACAGCACACAGTAGGATCGACTCGGTTCTTGTAGTCTGTAAAGTACGTCTGCGCGGGCGGCGTTAGCCCATCGACTGCTTGCGACCACAGTGGATACTTTTTCTCACCTGAATTACACCATCTGGTGACAGATTCTGCAACATCTTGTCCATGACAAGGTTTGCAACATCTTTGGGTTGACCAAATATCGTGATACCCAGGGAACTTGTATCAACGTCGTTTGGAAAATTCGCTTGCGTGAGGACCGGGGTGCCTAGTATTGATGTTACTAACACTGGCGCCCATACATAGAACGCCGACTCTCACCTTTAAAATAATTCCAAGTATCCGGTGGCATCTCAAGATCCACGAGAGAGCTAGAATCCTCGTCAGTCAAACCAAATCAAAAGTGGAGATTGTGATTGTACCGACCGGTCGCCTGTTAGCTCGAGAATAATCAATTCCGCGAAGTTATCATCGATTGCAACACCAGTGGAAGTGTACGAGCGAAATTCTTTGGCATTGTCCTGCATGAATTTCGTGCCTTTCAGGACCGCCTCTGTCGCAGAGTATACGGGTCTGTCGGTGTCATGTTCGTTGCGGAGACCAGAATCCCTTCGAGATCGTTGCTTGCAATGTGTGTTCTCGTGAAAGACATTCAGATTGGTGACTCTCTCAAGACGAAGAGAGAGTGGATCGTGAAAACTGCTGGCATGCTGCAGACCAAGGGATAAGGCTGCGAGAACGTTGTCCGGATCGCTGTCGACTAAGACTGCTTCACCTGCTGAAATATCGATCATAGAAAGGATTCTACGATAGAATCGGAGTTCGGGCTTCTGCATACCCAGATCGCTGGAAAGCAGCGTTTGATCGAACAGGGTTTGGTCCAGACCTAGGCTAACAGCATGTGCATAATCTTCGCGAGACAAATTTGCGACAGCGAAGAAGCGAACCCGACCCTGACTTTCGGATTTCATGGCTGCCAGTTCCTCTATCATAGAGCCATTGATCTTCATTGATCTTCGCACAGCCAGCAGAGACGCTTCAACCTCCCGTCGCGGTAAATTGAAGTCACAGGCCAACCTGTCAAAGTACTGCTCTTGCGTGGACCGACCGCACTGATATTCCTTGGTCGCTACACAATGAGTGATGGATTTCAAAGTGTACTTCGGGATTGCGGCATCTTCGACAGATGTAAGGATGATGGTGTCCTTCAATTCGACCAAGACGGCGTGGTAGCTTGGGCAATAGCTAGCCTCCAGGCTTTGCTGCCCATTGGGCACATCGTACTCGAGGGTTGGCATTGCCCTTCGAGGTCCGGAAACTGTTAGAGTAGCTTTCTGAAACGGTAGGATGATCGACTTTGTGCATACGCCGCCTTTGATAAACGGCAGCAGACTTGATCCCATACACATTGTCGTCATTGTGCATGCTGAGAAGTTCTAGATCGCTCGGACGACTTGGGGCAACGAAAATCGTCGTCCATCTCACTCCGTTATTACTAGCGCGTCTTATTGCATCTCAACCAATGGTTGATCGACCAGCTTGGTCCCGCGAGGTGTTCTTTGCTTTTGTCTCGGTCCTTGGTCTGTCTAGACAGAGCATTGCATTCTCGTCATCATTCAACGCCATTGGGCTCGAGCTGTACCGCCCGCACGAAAAGATTATATTGATACTCAGTCCCTATGATCGCGCAAAGGGGCCGATCCACGAAACCGCACCCTTGGGAGCTTGGCAACATCCCTCTACAGTTTAGCGTTGAGATCGGCGTCCTTTTGTGGATTCTCCACCGCCTTTTTGAGATTGAGATGGGTCCAGCTTAACTTTAATTCCGATCTTGCACATATCTATGGAATCTCTGCCGCATTGGTATGCACATTACGTTAACCCGTCCAGTCGTGGCTTTTTCGAGGCCATGCGATCAGCATATCATAGTCCTTTCAATCCTCTGAGATGTATATGTTCTTCGAGCTTGTGCTGCAATTTATGTATGACATCGTCGACTTGCGTTTCCGCCACACGCAGCCATCTGATATTGCTACTGTGATATAGTTTGGGGCAGTTCAGGCGTTAGACTATCGTAGCTTTGCACAGATCCACACCAGACTAGCTCAATGGATCTTGAACATCAAACTAATGCACAACAGTCACACATCCGATCAAGCTAATGACGCTCAGTCGTCAACCGAAAAGTTGAGCATTTTCGCCCCCTTTTGTACAACCTTGCCGGAAAGACCCTGGATCCAGGATGTCGGTCGAGAGAATTTAGGGCACTGTGGGTAAAGGCCGAGGATCGCCTTGCCCACATGTGCTGAGAAAATGAATTTGAAGCGATCGGTCTGACAATTGCTCCGAGCATCATATTCCGAATTTACGACGCCTGTTCAACCCTATTGGAGGCACTCCGAATTGGGGAACAAGCTTAACACTCCTTCCACCTGAGAAATATTGCTCGTCCATTCCTCTCCTGAAGCATAAGAGCCTCGTTCTTCTAGTCTCAGGTCTCGACACTGTGCCAACACATTTCGCTGCAACCTTCACATCATGGGCCTTATTCCGCCAAGGGCGCAAAAATGGGATGCCATAGTGTTAGATCTCGGCAATGTCGTTTTCGAATGGTCGAACAAGCCTCTTCCTGGTGTCGTAGCCAAAATGAGCAGCATCATGGCAACAGAAACATACGCCCGGTACGAGACCGGCGGGATTGAGACCGACTCCGAATTCTACGAAACCGTTGGCCAGCAACTTGGCATCCAACCAGCGACAGTCCGATCGCTGTTCGAGGCTGCACGCTCTTCTCTCAGCGTTAACGACGATCTCATAAATTTCGTTGAGACGTTGAAGCAAGAGATGGGAATCGCTATCTACGTCATGTCGAACATTTCGCAGAAAGAAATTGCTTATCTTTACTCCAAACATCCCAATACCATGGCAGTCTTCGACAAGGTCTTCACATCCGGCCACGCTGGCGTGCGAAAGCCAGGGCAACAATTTTTCCAGACCGTGATCGCAGAGAGCCGATTGGCGCCGCAGCGCGCCATATTTGTCGATGACAAGATGAAAAATGTGGAGGCTGCAAGACAGGCTGGCTTCCATGCGCTACAGTTTTCGGAGACGCAAAAATTCATCTGCGACCTCAGAGATCTGTTGCCCACTTAATGGAGGAAGTGTCTGCCTGCGCCTAAGCTAGGTGCCTTTCAAGCCGAGGTAGGCCTAGATGCGCACATACATTCTGCCAGATACACGTTGTCGTAAGCGTTACATTTTCTTTTTGGAAGTTGGCGCATTTCCAAAAATGGTATAAGGCAGTAACGTGTTTGGGTGACACGACAGGATAGAGAGGGCCAACATACCCAATTATTTTCTAATATTTATCTCTATATACTGTTGCCGGCTGGCGATGCTCTTCTGCAGAACATAAGCACTTAGATCAGTCCTGTTTGACACCGATCTTTCCTACTCGGCGCAACCCCAATGCGCCTATGACAAAGACGATAGCCATGGATGCAAACAAGGCCCAGAAAGCAGCGCGGTAACCGGCCATCAGTGCCTTTGGGGATGACTTGTCAACTTCTTCTGAAGCCGCCGTGATAGACTCAGAGATGACAGAAGTTACAGTCAGTCCAACCGAGGTGCCGAGCTGCGCACAGGTGTTGAATACCGCGCCACCTAGAGCCTGCGTGTTTGCGGGGAATACAGCAGAGATGATGAGTAGACCGACGGTGAAGAGGACATTGGTGCAGACGAGCTGGAAGATCTGTATAGAGATGTGTCAATGAGGCATTACCAGGTATTCTTCGGGAGACGGTGGCGTTGGTGGGCTGTTGTTAGGACATGGGGGAAAAATCTGTATCGCGTTCTAAGCTTCACGTACCTGTGCGGTGAATGCCATGTACCAGTATGGATACTGAGGATCGATGAGAGCCATGAGAAGTGGTGATACAGTGGTCAGCGCGGCGGAGATCAATACTACCCACGTTACCGAGATACGGTTGACGAAGTAGCCGGTCGTGATGTTGCTTAGGACGACTGTGATCAGGGCTGGAAGAATGCGCAGTGAGGTCTCAAGCGCTGTATGACCTTGGACTTCCTGGAAGCTGGGAGATGTCAGTGATGATCGATCGTGTGCCACGAGCCTAAGGCTTAAGACTTACAACAAACTGCAGAATAGCTCCATACCATTGCTCACTGCGCTGGCGAACAGTATCATTATACAAATACTTGTAAAGCTGGAGTTGCGCCAGAGCGCGTTCGGCATCAATGCTGTACGGTTGTGCTTCACTTGGTAGTTCATCCACCAGACAAACACCAGGACCGAAGTTGCACTAACGACTAGCAGCGCAATGCTGGATGCGCGCCGGATGCTGTTAATATCGGACGAAAGGATTCTGCGGGTGTTAACTCTTGTATTACACAACCCACGAGCCGCGGAACTTACGCCAATACATATGACAGCGTCGCTATTCCAGTACTCAGAACTATCGTTCCCACCCAATCAATTCCTAAAGCTAGCTGCTTCAGTATCGTGCCTGCGGGTCTTGGCTGACGGTCCTTTGGCAGTACCCAGAAGCAAAAGACGAATGATATAGCAGTAGTGGCTCCGGCCTGATAGAATGCCGGTCGCCATCCGACGGTGTCCACAAACACACCTCCAAGAACCAGGCCAAGCAAAAATCCAAGTGGACTTGAGAACCCTAAGCACGAAAATCCAAGGTTCCGTGACTGCCCATGGGGAACATTTGTCGAAATGATAGAAACTGACGCTGGGACTGCCATAGCGCTAGCGACGCCTTGGAGACCACGGAAGGCGATGAGTTCGTTTCCAGTTTGTGCTACTCCGCAGGCGAGAGCACTCGCAACGAGCAAGATGTTAGCCGCCAGGATCATAGGCCTTGTACCCACGACATCTGCGATAGATCCAGCCAACATCAAACATGACCCAGCTGCAAGGTAAAAGACGGACGTTGGCCAGAGGAGAAGGGCTCCTTCCAGCTTTAGAGTGCTAGTGATAGCAGGCAGACCGACCACAATGATGCCATTGCAAAAGCTGGAAAAGAGCTGCAAGAAAACCAATTGTGTGATGACAATGATTGTCCGGCTCTTGGAAAGGACTGTTGTTGTGTTGTTAACGGGTGACGCATCAGGCAATATATTTGCTGGCGATGCCGGACTTCTATCAGACGCAGAGGGAACAGGAAGGTGAATGTCGGTTGCGCCGGACTTGGACTCCAGCTTTTGCAACTCGAGCACCGTTGTTGTTGCCATAATCGGGACCGACTAGAAAGTACAAGATCTGGTTGAGGGTAAACAATTGGTTGAAGAAGCATGTCTCTTGGAGGACAAAGGGTTATAAGGTACATATGTAGACACCACAATGGATGACCAGCTCAGTGACTCAGGAGTCTGGAATCCCTAGCGCCGGGTTCGCCTACAGTGTGCACAGTCGGCCTTATCGTCGCGATCCTCCAGGAAAATGTTGTGGCCGATAGGAAATTACAGTTGTAAGAGGTGTTAACCAGCCGGCCAACTCAGCCATACTGAACGCCGGGAGAGATACTGTGTCATCAAGCCACATTTGCTAGCTAGAAAATTAGTCTGAATTCCCCCCACTCACGCAGTAGCAATCCCACCAGTTCGGACTCCACCGCCTGTAATTATTGTTTTCATATTGATGGAGTCAAGCCGCCTTGACAGGAGCTGGAGGACAGGACCCACTTTCAAACGCCGTTTGCAAGTGAAAAGTACGCACTGCCTGGTGGCCTGACTTATCACAGCGATTGCTAGCGACCCAATCATTAAATGGGACGAACTTCTCCAGATGCATGGAGGACAAACTTGAATGGTAATGGGCTTGACATCGCTCGTCTATCTTCTGAAGTCGCCCTTCCTGTTGTCCTTCCGTATGTCTCTCCTTTCGTTTCTCAAGGCGTCCCGCCTCGTGACTGACCAGATACTCGTCTTTCACATTGAACTCCCAAGAATCCCGAATATGTGCGTGCAAGAGCCGTCATCGCATCTTCTGTGAGCCAATATCACCTGCGAATCTTGCTGCTGTATCACCTTTGCTACACAGATGTGACTGCAGCATTAAGCGATTGTTGTGACTGTTGCTTGGTAGCGCGTGGACGCGGCGATTTCTCGCCGCTGGGCTGGAACGAAAGTCAAACAATCGGCGCCCGGATTCCGACTGAACGGCAATTGATCTGTTGACGGCGATTCGATAACATATTTGAGCCAAAGATATTCGAAGACAATGGATGCATAGATATTCCAAGTGTCTGCTTCAATAGCGGGAACTTAATTCGATCAACAACGATTTTGTGCCCATACTACATAGACTTTTAAGCGCAATGGATCTTCTGACCACTCAAGCTCAAGAGCTTCGCCTCTCCGCCACTCTCGAGATCAACGAGCTCGTGCAATCTCGACTTGTCAAGGGAAAAGATGTTGTCCATCTGGGTTTCGGCGAAGCGACGTTCCCGATCCACCAGAGCGTATTGGGCGCGCACTCAAGAGCGTCCAAGAATACCAGCTACATGCCTGTCGCTGGGCTCATGAAGCTCAGAGAGGTGTGTCTGGATCCATACACCCTTGGAGAAATCAGATGGGACTGCGATTATTGCTAGTTGCCCATCATATGCAAGCAGTGTGCTAACAAGCCCAGTCTATTGCCAGATTCCAGTCACGCCGCTTAGGCTTCACGATCAGTCCCGATCAGGTCGTCGTCGCACCAGGGTCGAAGCCGCTACTTTTCGCATTCTTCGACATCTTGGAGGGCGACGTACTCCTACCACGGCCCTCATGGGTTAGCTATGAGCCGCAGGTCAAGCATGCTGGCAAACGTCTGTTCTGGGTCGAGACAGATGAACATGACAGACATACCATTACAAGTAAGCCTTAAACGCTGTTACGACGTTGCGACAAGCATCGTGCTGATAATTCCACAGCATCTTCTTTGCAAGCGTCTTTCAACCGAGCTGTAGAGGAAGGCGCCAAACCCAGAATCATGCTTATCAACTCTCCATCGAACCCCACCGGCCAGACATTTTCTCACACTACCCTGCGTGAAATCACGGACTTTTGCAGAGACAACAGCATCACTTTGATCAGTGATGAGATCTACGCTGATCTAACGTTCGACGAGAAGGACTGGACAACCACCTGCTCAAAAGAGAACTTCGATACCGGGCGTATAATCATGACTGGTGGACTTTCGAAGGTAACACATCAATGTATAGAGTATTCCAGATGTACCAATGCTCACAATGATTCAGACGTACTCTGCAGGAGGATGGCGCATTGGCTATGCGATCTTCCCAGACACTACGTTCGGTGCAACAGTGAAGAGGACCACGCTGGCGTATGCGTCTGAGTGCTGGTCCGCCGCCTCCGCTCCAGCGCAAGAGGCGGCCGCTGTCGCGTTCGACACTAGCCCGGAGATGGACGTTTACCGCACTCAGGTGACGCGTCTACACCGCCATTGCACAGCAATGTTGTACAACGCACTTGTTGATTGCGGTCTCGCCGTTGCACCTCCGAAGGGTGCCTTCTATCTTTACCCATCGTTCCATCCGTACGCTGAGCAGCTGGAAAAGATGGGTATTCGGACGAGTCAGCAGTTGTCTCACTGGCTCGTGGAGGAATGCGGTATCGCAGCTTTGCCTGGCTCAGCATTCGGCGAGGACGATGAAGGTCTGCAGGGCGGCCGCTATCGACTGCGAATGGCAACGAGCTATCTCTTCTTCGAGAATGAAGACGCGAGATACACGAGGGGCTACAAGCTGATTGGAAGCGCCATGCTTGAGAATGCAGCAACATCAGGCCATCTGCCAATGTTGGGCAAGGCCATTCATGCGATTCAAATGGCCGTGAAGAAGGTGCAGGAGGCAGGTCAGGTGCAATGAGGCGAAGCTTGGTTTCCCGAGGGATTGGCTTTCGTAAGACATGGCTCATTCCTGTTGCATCAGCCAATCATGTCTTTGATCCACGGAAGGATCGAGATGTGTCATATCGTCGTTGAAAAGGCCGGCTTCAGTGTGTAGAGCCATATCCATGTCTTGTGAAGGAAAATCCCAGAACGACGAAGTTCCACATGCGCCGAAAAGCTCCCCGAACGAGTCGTAGTTCTCCACGAAATCTGGCACATATTGTTCATAGACACAAGAAGGGTTACCAAATGATGAACTCTCGGCCGCAAAGATACTGTCAACCTGAGTCTCCGTATGCCTGGCTTGTTGAGTTTCATGGGTGGACTGTTCCAATAGTACTGTAGAGATCATCCGATGAGTGCCGTCGGCGAGTACCTCAAGTTGGCCAGTGAGCTTCGCTAGAAGAGTGTGAGACCAGCGTTCGTTCATTATTGCAAGGCATACAGCACATCTGCGGGTCCAGGCTGGGAAGTCGACTAACAGCAGTGGCAATGACACCTGACGAGGGATCTTCATGAAGTTTGTGCGTGAGGTGACGAGCATCGTCAAGCCTGCAAACAGCACGCCTTGTGCCAGCATCCAGGATGTAGGCACATCGCTGTTCTTCAGCAAGTCGTATATATTGTCAACATAAGCCCCAGCCGCACGAATGCAACGTTCTAGAGAAGCGGTCGAAGGCACGGGACACAGAGGGCTCTTCCGATGCAGTACAAAAGATGTGCCATGGTAGAGTCGATTCCAGTAGCTGCATTCGTCAGCCAGTGCATAACATTAAATGTGGTCAGTCGCACGCACCTTTGCGGATATGGTTTCATATCGCTTGGTAAGCACAAAGCATTGACATCAACTTTCCAGTCATCTAGTTCGGTCTGCAGTTTAGCAATAAGGTGTTGCTGTTCTTCAGCGGTCTTGTGCCCGATCGCAAGAGCTCCGCAGTAGACCTGTGAGATGATGCGACTTTGAATGCGTCGGTGTTTGATGTGTTGGACTGCGAGAGCAGTCTCTTCGGAATACGCGGGATAGCTAGCAGTGATATGCTCTTCGCTAATGGAAGGAGGTCGACCCAGGTTATAGGAGATAGTGATCTCTATAGCATAAGCTGTCCAGAAAACACGGTTGCGGCTTTCAATATCGTCTTCTGAGACGCCACAATTCGTCGATGAGTAGTGTAGTCCGATCTCCACTGCAGTCTCCCTCGTGTCAGCATACATATCTTGGTATACGCACGACTAGTTATGTCTACCTACCCGCATCGCAAATCCTGCCAACTGCCACTGACTTGGTCCAAGAGGGCTCTGTGAACTGTAAATGCACACCAACAAGAGCACTTGTATCACCGGAACGCTCGCCTGAAGATTTGCTGATAAAGACTGGAAGGATTGCATGGCTAAGGAGTACAACGTGGTCGGAGATGGTGTTGCCACTGTACGCGATGTCAATTCCGACGAGGCATCTGGCGGGAGCTGCGATAAAGTACGGGCGCAGTTCATTGCGCCCAGAGCCATGATCAAGTAGAAGATGCCAATCTCACTGGCTTGCTCGATAGACTCGGGCGTGGATTCGGAGTGATTTGCTTGCGATTCCGCGCATCTCGTCACCAGGTCGCTCAGGTTGTCCAGGCTTATAAGGGGATACAAAGGGTTAATCCACATCTCATAAGACTTTTGTAGGAGTTTTACCGTACTCGACTGAAGCGGAAGGTACTGTCCAATCGCATCTTGTGGTGTTTTAGTAGCGTTGCGTGTGCCAGCCTGCTCAGAGTGAACGTGTGTTTGGCCAGGAGCACATGACCGGAGGATTGCAGCTGCATAGCTGGCAAAGAACGATCCACTCGATGGTCCAAGGTACCTCTGCTCGCCAGTCGCGTTCAAGGCAAGCATACTCATGTTAGAGCTTTCGGTATGAGGAACCTCGTCATGGGCGTCTCGATCAGGTTCGGTCGTGATTGAATCGCCGGCGTCTGCCTGTGCGGCCGTGGATGGTGCACATTGGGCAGCCGCTGGCTGTGGTATCAGTTCATGAGCACGAAATGAGACTGGTGTCCCAGTCGGCAAACGGTGGCAATCTACTCCAACCTCTCGGTTAATGAGATCTTCAAGCCATCTAACTCTCTCCTCCCCATCCTTGAGGGATCTACCGCCGGTTGTCAGTTTGTCATCAAAGAGCGTGGTGCAAGGTCTACGAGGCGTAAATTCGTGGCAGGATTTACTGTGTCAGGTGTTCTTTACGTCGGCGAGTGTGTGGTTCGCATGTTGCATCGATATCGTTGCACGCACGACATCTAGGGAAGCCGGAACACTACAGCAGGTGGTCAATGCCAGTAACGACTCGTATGAAGAGCTAACAGGCTACCTTGATTTTTCTTTTGTGACATCTGACGCACGCTCGTACTGCATTTTCGACCATGATATTTAGTCGTTGAGATAACGTGGCGAAGACAAGACCATGGATGGTGTCAAGAACCTCGATCCCAAGAGCGGCGACAAAAGCGCCGGCAAAGGGGACCGTGCGTGCTTGCCCGGCGATTTTTCGCCGTGCGATGGCGGCAACGCTGTGGACTTCCACGACTGAGCATTGAACTGGTCTGTATGATTCATCATCCGTGCAGCGGCGAGGAGATAACGGGATGATGGTGCTCCGGTTATATGGTTTAGAGATAGTGCCGGGGAGAAAAGCCAGGCGCCAGATTACACATATATGTGCTGTACTACAAGTATTGCGCGGAAGTCCTGTGACTGACAGACATCCTACTTCAAGATGGGTCATCAAATCATGACTTGGGAACATACTGTTCAATCCAAGCGAGCTGCCAGAGAAGAACGTCTCGACGCCGGTCTTTTTTCCCTGCTTCCAGATGTTGCCAGACTCGCCGATTTTGAACGAACTGATGGGCGAACGCTTATTTCCAAATTAGCTGGAGGCGAGGTCACTGCTGAGCTAGTGACAACCAAGGCTATACGCAAGTAAGTATGTTGCGAAACTCTGCAGAATTCGCAGCTGATGTGGCGTCCCTATCGTAGTGCTATACATGCTCAACGAGATGTAAGTTCAGTCTCGGGATCCCTCTCCTATGCCGAGACTGCGCAAATGCTAAGCGACGTAGACGAACTGCATCAGTGAGCCACTTTTCGACAGTGCGTTGAAAAGAGCCCGAGAGCTAGATGAATACCTACGATCGACGGGCAAGACGATTGGACCATTGCACGGGCTGCCCATGTCCGTAAAAGACCAGTTCAATGTTGAAGGTGTTGACACGACGCTTAGCTATGTCGGGCGGTCATTTAAACCCGCGAAGAAAGATGCGGCTCTAGTAACCATTCTTCGAAAGCTCGGCGCCGTCATCGTCACGAAGACGGCCATACCGCAAAGCATTCTTGTAAGTCTACACGAACAGTCTGCAAAGCCAGAAACTGACCGATCGACCAGTGGAATGAGACCGAAAGCCCGCTCTGGGGCGTGACAACATATCCTGGCAGGCCACATCTCACACCAGGAGGTTCTTCGGGAGGGGAAGCTGCGCTTTTGGCGATGTCAGGATCTCACGTGGGCTGGGCGACTGACATTGGCGGTTCGATACGCCAGCCCGCAGCCCTTTGTGGTTTATACGGCATGAAGCCCTCAAGTACGCGATTACCATACGCTGGTGTACCAGTCTCTCACGAAGGCCAATCCCATGTGCCTTCATCCATCGGCCCTATGTGCAGAGACCTACCGACGCTCATCACAGTGACGAAAGAATTTCTTCTTGCCGAGCCATGGATTCTGGACCCTAATGTCACTCCAATACCATGGCGTGAGGAGATCTTTCAATCCATCCAGAAGCGACCGTTGCGAGTTGGAGTCATCTTCGATGATGGCGTGGCCAAGCCTCACCCTGAGATCGAAGCTGCCGTCCACTTGGCTGTCGACATGCTCGAAGCTGCCGGCCACGAGATTGTCGTTTGGGACACATCAGATCACATGGAATGTATCAAGATCATGGACCGATTCTACAGAGCCGACGGTGGCGAAGACATCAGACGCGAAGTCGAAGCAGCCGGCGAGCCGATGATACCTCATGTGGCGGCACTCGTTGGGTCGTCGAAGCCTATATCAGTATACGAATATTGGCAACTCAGCCGCCGAAAAGCGGAGGCTCAAGAAGCGTACAATGACAAGTGGAATGAGACTGCTGCTCAGCCCGGCCGCACCGAGTCCTCATCTCAACAGCAGAAAATACTGTCGCATTCGGTAGACGTGATCATCAGCCCCGTGACACCGCACACTACAGTCCCCTATCGATCGGCTCGCTGGACAGGATATACAAAGATATGGAACCTCCTCGATTACACCGCACTGGCTGTTCCGTTCGGAGCCTTCGGTCAGTATCCTTGTCATGATGGCAATCTGCCTGGGATACACGCGGGCGTTCCTCGACAGAACTACTTGGAACACTACGTCCCACGAAATAACTTGGACAAGTGGAATAAGGACCTGTACGATCCTCGGCTCATGGATGGTCTCCCAATTGCTTTGCAGATCATTGGACGGAGGTTCGAAGAAGAGAAAGTCCTGGGTGTGGCGAATGTGTTGGAGCAACTTGTGCTAGGTCGTCAGCAATAGTAGACATCTGTTGCATGAGCCGTAGGCGTCCCTCTCAGCGGAAGCGATTCTAAATTCTTTGCCAGCGTTGCGTACCCTGTCTCGACGGAAAGATAGGATTCGAAAGGATAGAGTACTCTTGTTCGCTATAGGCAACAAGTACAAAGCATTTCACGGAGCCCAGCAACGTCGCTCTCCCACTTCTTCAATGTTTGCACAGAATGCTATAGTGGCAACTTAGTGTCGGACTGGTGGATCTCACTAATACGCCATGCGCAGCGCTTTCATTATTGAAGTCACTTCGGGTGCGTGCAGAGGTTGACAAAGAAGTTGATCTGAACATGGCCGAACTGGGAAGCCTTTGTCTCTTTATGCATGTCTTTTATGTTCACAGACTACCATCTCGCACCTGAACAGATCTCAAGGATTAAAATGTCACACGCCCTCTAGCAACAAATCCAGCATCCTCAACCACAATTGCACGCGGAAACAACTTGCATCATCCGTATCCATTCAGCCTTCGCACAAGCTCAATCAATATCAGCTGTAAGCCACACATCTTTGACCCTCTTCTCTAGCACCGCTAACTCAAATCCAAAGCACAAATATGACCCCCTCCGAAGAAATCACACGGCATCTCCTCCTAATCAACGGCCTCATCGGTTTGATTTTCATCCTCCTACTACAACAGGTGATCCACTTCTTTCCCAGAAGAGCTCCGACAGGCCTCCAGCTTTGCGTTGCGTTCGCTGGCACCTACGCACTTGCCATCGCCATCAACATCGTGCTGCCCGACTTGTTTGATGCCATTGGGGCGCTGGTTTCTGCACAACCCGTCTGCGCCAAAAGCATCAAGAGCTGCTACGCCTTTGGTGGCGCGACTTGGACTGATAACATTACGTTGCAAAATCGTCTGGCTCTCGTTGTGTGCAACGGGGCTTGGCTCGCCTGCTGGTGGACTTCTGTTGTCGGGTTCTTTGCTAGGGTTGCGGGATACTTTATGTGATTTTGCAAGGGCTGGTGGTCTGGTTTGAGCAAGCATCTCGGGGTACGTGAACGAAGGATAAATCCCGGTCTCGTGGTCTAGCTCCGTACTGATCTCTCAGCGGCAGGGCGAGCAGTGCGAATCTTGAAGCCGCACTACTGACGCATGGAAGGGCATGAGACACTGTGTTGACCCAAATCTTTTGCTCTGCGCGTACGCCATACTAGGCTTTGGTGAATGGTGTCGATGCTGTGGAATTTGCTTCTTGTGGCTTTTACATGGGTCGATTGAGTGAATGAGCGACTGAACACTTTGCATGTTGAAACTTGAAGCATGAATGATGTTATGCTTGACGTCCCATCGTTCTTCCACTCGCGTTCGCCCTTACACTCGCGTTTTCCTATGTAAGAATCAACCGTGAAAGTCACTGCAGGCTAGTAAAGTGAAGGTGGCTTTCACAAAACGCCTGGTGCTCACAAAAGTAATCTTTACTTACAAACCTAACAAAAGCCTTCCTTGAGCTTGCAAACGCATCAAACTAAGCAACTGCTGTGATCAGTGAGGAACAATCCAACCAAGTCGATTCCATACTCCGTACTTGACACCCAATCTATTGTAAGCCGTTCGACGATCTTCTGCCACATCTCAAGCAAACAGCCGCTAACAGTCTCTCGAAGCGCAAACATGCACCTCGGAGATGCGTGCCTGTTCGGGCTGCGCCACTTTTTCTGGGCTCTGCAGGTCTTCGTCCTCACAGCTCTGGCCATGGCATGCGGCACTAACGCCGAGCTCGAGTCAGCTCTTCAGTTCTATGCCAAGTGCCTCTCCTGGGTCCTGCTCATTGGTGCATACACCATGGCGTACTGGCTCACCGGCTTGTACGCAAGCCTGACCTCCTCCGAGATGTGCCAACTCGGACTCTTCCACGCTCTCACGACCTTGATCTTTATCCATTACCTAAAGATGTACTTCCACTTTTGCTGCATGAGGGCCACCAGTCGTCTCCGATTCGCCGCCGAGCTGTTCGGAATCGCGCTGCTTCTCAGCACGTTTCTCGGCACCTGGAGCACGGGGCTTGTCATCTACTTTTACGTCTCGGATTACTACGCCCAAAACGCTGCAAATGGGGGACTATAGTTTGCCGGAGCAGCCTATCCGTTTCGCGTGGAGCAGAGCTTTGTGCTTTTGCCGCATGGGTATCCGCAAATGCTTGTGTATATTTTACAGGCTCTGATATCAATACAAAGCACGCCCATCGCTGGGGCAATGCTCCCCTTTTCTCAAAAATATCCCAGAATAACGCCGTCTCATGCTTTCCATATTCCTCGCTATCACCATAGCTCACACTTTTTCTCCCTCTAATCATTGCATGGTGCCATTTCCCCAGTCCACCTTTCCACCAACATCCCTAATCTCATCGAACTTCGTTCCAACCTTGACCATGGAGTAGCGAATCAGGCGGGGATCTAGACCGAGAGTCCTTTTGACGGCGTGCTGTGTCTTTGCGCTCGAGTCGAAGCGCATGATGAAGTAGTGGCCATTGTGGTAGGTTGCGCCCTGCTTGCGGGCGGGTTTGGGGAGGAGGAAAGTGCCCCAGTTTGTGATGCCGCGGACGACGCCGCCGGCAGTGAGGACTTGGTTGCCTGCTGTGCGCGCGATTCTGAAAGAGGTGTTAGGGTGGTACGGAGGTCGTGGTGGTAGCGGAGGTTAGGATGGAGCGTACTCTTTGATCTCGTTGACGCCGCGGCCGGGACGGACCTGGGAAAATGCGTTAGTGTGATTCTTGCAAAAACGAACGCGCCGCGACTTACCACTCCTATTAATTCGTACAACATGGCTGATATGTGCTGGTGGTTTGTTTGCGCGCCGGCTGCTGCTCCCCCGATGATGTTCGAAAGATTGGCCGCACCTTCTTTATCTAACCCTAAGATCTCGCAATCTACTAGGGTACAGGGCATGTCACAATATCAGATCGCGCCCTACGCATTAGCCCTACGTAATAGGCAATAGCACCCGAGGCTCTTCCTCTCCGATATGCTATCGATTGGACTCATTTCCTATTGACATTGCGATTGCAACTAACCTCTTCTTCCTTGTCACACACAAACACACCAGTCTCCCCTCAATTCACATACACACACACAATGGCCTCCGTAGCAGTCGCAGGGCGCGCCTTCGCCCGTACCTTCACCACTCAGAGCTTCAGATGTGCTAGGCCTCAGGTCATGCGCATGAGTGCGCCTACCAGCAGGACATTCGCTGTCAGTGCAAAAGGTATGGACTGGTTAGTGGAAACATGGTACGCGATTGTATAAGCTAACCACCTCTCCTAGCATTCGAGAAGAAGTACACAGAGGACCACGAATGGATCGAGCTCTCCAGCGACAGGAAGACTGGTATTGCCCATTGAACGAAACCCAAGCTCTGCGCGCAAGCTTCTAATCCCCCTCCAGGCACCATCGGCGTGTCCGCATACGCCGCCAAAGCCCTTGGTGACGTCGTCTACGTCGAGCTTCCCTCCCTCGACCTCGAGGTCAACGCCGGCGAGTCCATTGGCGCCGTTGAGTCCGTCAAGAGCGCGTCCGACATCATGACACCTGTTGGAGGAAAGATCGTGGAGGCCAACAGCGTGCTGGAGGACAAGCCCGGCACCATCAACCAGAGCCCCGAGGCCGACGGTTGGCTCGCGAAGATCGAGGTTGCCGACCCTGCGGAGGTTGACAGCCTTATGGACGCGGAGGCGTACAAGGCATTCACTGAGGACGCCGACCACTAGATTCCCCCGGAGCGACAGGCGCGGAGATGCAATTCAACTTGTATATATGTTGGCGTTTGGGCCTGCTGATGCAGTTTAGTCTTATGCTGAGAGGCAAGCTTCGAGAAGAAGTAAAAATGACAAGCCATAATTTCCGCTGGATGGTAGCGCAACTACACAGTGACACGGAGAAACATGATAGCTCTCGATGGTGTGACAGCTGATCTATGATTCCAGGTTGTTTTGATGAACCATTTAGACAAGACTGGAGATGGAGACGATGCGTGTATGCGCAACATGTCGCCCGCGCTTTCTTTGCGATCGCATCTCTCGGAACAAGTCGCTGCGATGAATCACTATACAGCAAAAGAGAATACAAGCTTGCCGAGCGCATCACGCGACATTGCAAATGCATATGCAATCAGCAGTTATTCCGCAATCGCGTCTGCAATGCAGTCAAGACCCCAAGAAACCAAGGCCATCACGGTCAAAGCATGTCAGACAGAAGCGAATGCGCAGCTTTGAGGTCAGACACGCTATTGCATGAGACGTACCAATCTGTTAGAACGCTGATGCTGGCGCCGAGGGTCCGAAGCTGCTGGCAACGCCACCAATTGCCTTGTATGGCTGCGCCCTGCAGTGGCTGAATAAGCTCAAACCCCCGAAGTGTATCGCGTGATACACATTCCTTCAGTAACATCGATACTCGCGCACTGGGCGCGATTCTCCCAGTATGACTACGGCAAAGTTAGACGAACACGTGCAGACAATTCCTCACCAGAATGAATACGCGGAGAAACACCACTCATCGTACATCCAACATCGCTCGAGCAGTACACCAAACCTACAAAAGCGTCGCTGAAGCAAGAACACTCCCAGTGTTGCACAACGCTTGTACCTCAAGAACCTCACCGGTGGTACCGCGCCCCGCAATCCATGCATATCGCTCGACCAATGCTTGTGTTTACCGGTGCATGCTTCGTCGAGACTTGACCCGTTCAGGCGGCGCCACGGACGTGCCAATGCCTCACGCTGATGCTGTATCACACTGCCCTCATGCATAGCCTACTACGCGACTGGTCTTATGAGTTCTACGCCATCCTGCAGCTGATGATTCGATGCTTCAGCTCTGTCCTTCAAGAAGTAGTCGTCTCCTCCTTGCAGCTCTGAGAGAAAGCTTTGCGTCTTCTAGTTGTGACATGCGCTGTCCCTTCTAGAACTTTTCTACTTAAATAGCTACGCGTTGGAGATTATCGGCGCTGTGTTAGACCATGGCGACTAACGGCGTAAAGTATCTACTTACCATGAGCTCCCGGACAGTGCACAAACTGACAAGCAATCAGCGACGATGCTGTGGGCGTCCCCAAAGAGCCTCAGCTTTCGACTGACGCGCCGCGCGCAGGTGTCGGTACCTATGGCGATGCCGACCAAGAGCACAGGCGCAAGCAGAGTGTTGTCGCAATGACAGAGAACGTCACAGGAGAGATCAAGAACCCTCTAGTCGGCATCCCGAGAGAGCAGCTCATGGCAGACGTGGACGAGTTCGCTAAAAAGTACGGCTTCAACTCAGAGACCGAGGTGCCGCTCCTGCGCAAGGGTGCTTTGGTAGCACAGAGCCCGGCAGACTTCGAGAATATACCAGACCTTGATGACGATGACCGCGACACGCTGCGCAGAGAAATCACGCATCGGTAAGTCTAGATGTATTGCTTCACCATGTGCCTCAGGAAGTGTACTGAACCAGCCCTCCCACAGATGGAGGCAACCCTGGCCACTCTACATGACAATCGTCCTGAACTCAATCGCCGCCGCGATACAAGGCTGGGATCAAACCGGAAGCAACGGCGCCAATCTATCATTCCCAATCGAATTCGGCATCGGCGACACAGTCCCACACTGCGATCCCGTAGATGGAAACGCTCGACTGTGCCAGGACAACGCCTGGATCGTCGGATTCGTCAACGCGACTCCGTACATCACAATCGCTTTCTTCGCCGGTTGGATCAGCGACCCTATCAACGACTTGGTAGGTCGTCGAGGCACCATCTTCATCGCGGCGATCTTCTCTCTTTTGGCGCCCATCGGCTCTGGACTTACTCAGCACTGGGGACAGCTGGTTGCTTGTCGAGTCTTGCTTGGTATTGGCATGGGCTTGAAAGAGGTCACCGTACCTGTATTCTCAGCTGAAAATGCTCCTACGATGATCCGCGGCGGTCTGGTCATGTCTTGGCAGATGTGGACAGCGTTTGGTATCCTCCTAGGAACCTCTGCCAACTTGGCTGTTTACCAGGTCGGCGAGATTGCTTGGAGGTTGCAGCTTGGATCTGCATTTATCCCTGCGATTCCTCTCGGTAAGTAGTGTCCAAGGCACATTTTGACATCGCGTCTAGAACGGCTTGCTAATCAATATGTTACCCTGGTGCAGTTATTGGCATCTACTTCTGCCCCGAGTCCCCCCGATGGTACCTCAAGAAGAAGAAGCCGTACAACGCTTACAAGTCTCTATTGAGACTCCGCAACTCGCCTTTGCAAGCAGCAAGAGATGTTTACTACATCCAGGCACAACTTGATCAAGAGCAGCGCATGGTCGAAGATGCCGGCCTCGCAAAGACTGACAACTTCTTCTCGCGCTTCATCGAGCTGTTTACAATCCCTCGCATCCGCCGTGCTACGCAGGCTTCTGGTATTGTCATGATTGGACAGCAGATGTGTGGTATCAACATGTAAGTTAGTCAGCCGCCGAACCACATAGAGACTTGCTGACCATTGAGACAGTATCGCGTAAGTCGACTGTGACGTTCAATCAACGGCAGACTACTGACTATAGTATGACAACAGCTTCTACAGCGCAACCATCTTCTCGCAAGCCGGCTTCAACGAAACCGACTCCCTCTTGCTGTCCTGGGGCTTTGGTCTTACCAACTTCGTCTTTGCGTGGCCTGCCGTGTGGTCCATTGACAAATGGGGCAGACGAGGCCTCTTGCTGTTCACGTTCCCAAACATGGCGTGGTCCCTGCTGGTAGCTGGCTGTTGTTTGCTCATCGACGAATCGAGCAGAGCGCACGTTGCCCTCGTGGCGCTGTTCGTCTTCATCTTCGCGGCCTTCTACTCCCCAGGAGAAGGACCCGTGCCATTCACCTACAGCGCAGAAGTCTTCCCCCTCAGTCACCGAGAAGTCGGCATGTCCTGGGCCGTCGCCACAAACAGTAGGCCTCACCTCACCTCCCCTCATCTCTCCAAAACTCCCTCCCTCTCTCAAACCCAATCCGCTAACCCCCATGCCAACAGATTTCTGGGGCGCCATCCTCTCCATCTCCCTCCCCCGCATGCTCGCCGCCTTCACGCCCACCGGCGTCTTCGGCTTCTACGCCGGCCTCAACATCATCGCCTTCTTCCTGATTTTCTTCTTCCTGTACGAGACGAAGCAGCGCACGCTGGAAGAGCTGGACTACGTCTTCGGCGTGCCGACGCGCACGCACGCCGCGTTCCAGGGCACGAAGCAGTTCCCGTGGTGGTTCCGGAGGTACATCCTTCAGCGGAAGGGAGAGGCGGAGCCGGAATTGTACCACTTTGATGGTGCGGGTGTGAGGGATGAGTATGCTGGAGGGGAGAGTGGGGAGGGGGAGAAGGCGTGAGGGGGGCTGGTGTTGAGAGTGGTGGAGGTTGCGGATGTGATGAATGGTGGCTCTCATTGGTTAGTGGTGGTGTGAATGTTTCCAGATCAGTGGACAGGAGCGTTTGAGCAAACTCGCTATAATAATGCCACGACAGATTGTGCTTGAAACCTTTTTCTCTTCTCATGTGGCCTCTTAGCCAATTTCGAAAGCGTGGAATAACTTTTTCCTAACATGACATGCCTAACCCTTTGGTATCTCTTCCAAACCCAATGCAATGCTTAAACCAAAACAGACCTCCCGGCAATCGCCTAGAAAACAAAATGCGAGTAGTAGAATCATCAACTCCCCCTCCCCTTTTCGTCTTTCACACCCGTAATGGTGTGACTGCACTTCCTTAACTAGCGGCCTTTCCAACGGGCAACCTCAACCCGCAATTCTCACAAAACAGCGCAACCCCATCCATGCTCCTCCTAGCCGAAAACCCCTTACTCCCACACCGGCGACAAGTCATTTTCTTCTCCGGCCCCTCCTCTGCCGCATCATCGAACTCCTCATTCTGATCAGACAAGTCGCTCTGCTCAGCCGTAAGCTGACTGATAGCGCTAACTTGCGAATGACTACGCTGCATAGCATTGTGAGCTTCGTGTTCGGCTTTGACCTTCTTTTGGCGCTCGTAAGGGGCGCGCAGGCGGGAAGCATCCCAGAAGAAATCGGACCGGCCGGCGGCGTCGAGCACCATGCCATCGCCGTCGGAGCGGCGGTGGGCGATGTCTTCGTCGAAGGACGAGGTTTCTGCGTCTTTTTTGAGGCCTTGCGGATCGGTAACTTCGAGGGAAGTTGGCGCTGTGGACGTTGGGCTGGTTTCTTCTGCTTTTGAGGCTGATGCTTGTTGTGAGGAGCCTTGCTCGAGCGACTTGTGCGGTGATATGCTGCGGCTGGTGGTTTTGCTTTGGGGCGAGGTGTTGATGCCGTTGACGTTTGGCGTGCTCGCGATGCCTTGGCGCCAGGATAATATACGATCTGATGGCTGGACTTGCGAAGCTGCGGAAGTCCTGCCGTCGCGAAGACTACGCTGGCTGGCTTTCGTGGCGATTGAAACACCCGCAATCGAGCCAGCGCGACTCGAAGTGCCAGGCCTCTTGCTAAATAGCGATGATCGGTCCCACTCTTCTCCTCTTCTCCTGGCATATGCGCAGTCCTGCCGGAAGACTTTGATAGCGCCAGTGTAATCAGCAGTAACGATGATGTTCCCACTCTTGTGCATTGCTCTCGCCGCATGAGCGAAAGACTCCCTCGGCCTGTCCAGACTGCCTCGTCCCTCGAAAGATGTACGTATGAAACTGCCGTTCTCAGTCGCTGGCCGTGAAGATGCGTGGCTTTCTGTGCGTTCTCTCTGGCTCATGAGTGTTACGGGTGGCGGGTTGCAGAGATCGTACACAGGGTCTTCGCTTTGACCCAGGCGATGCCGTGTCTTCGCGGGGGCAAAGCATGCCACTGTCGTAGGCGAGTCGTGTGCTTCGAAGATCTCTACCGGCTGCTTGTCTCGAGCATCATTTTGAATACCATTAAGCGACCAGATATGTGCCTTGCGATCTTCACTTCCACAAATCACGTATCGGCCATCGTCGCTCAAAGTCGCTCGAATCTGCGAAGAATTGTTTTGTAAACCTCTGAACTTGAGTTCAAGGCTCTTGTCTCGGAAGTTGTAGAGACGCACTCGCGAATCGTTGCTTGTGATCAGGAGCTTCGTGTCGCCACTTGAGCCATGGTATGCCTGAATAGCCGTTATCTTGCTTCCGCGCGCATTGGGGCCTTTCGCTGAGCGAACATGAAGTTGTGTCTGGTATTTCAATCCTTCCGTTTCGTAAAATAGACATTGACCATCGAGACATCCCGCCATCGCGTATCTGCCATCTGGTGTAAATGCCACAGCTGTGATCATCTCTGGTGCTTGTGCCGTGAAAGCAACGCTTTTATCCGCAATACTCCATAATCGTAGTTTCGAATCCAGCGATCCAGCCAAGAAGAATCGATCGTCTTTCGGGTGAAATGATATTGATGGTACAAAGTCGTTGTGTTTGAAAGTACAGAGGCACTCTTTCCGAGAAACATGCCACAGTCGGACGGTTTTGTCCATCGAAGAAGAGAGTAAGAAGTTGTTCTTGCTCCAGCTGAGGTCCAGAATCGTTGATCCGTGTCCGTTCCATTCGCGAACGGGTTGCGATGCGAATACTGGAGCGCTTAGACGCTCTCCTTGATATCCATCAATGCTGCTTGTCTCCGAAAGAGAAGACTCGTTCCTCCGGCGGTCCTCAGGGCTTGATAGTACCTGCCAAACACGCACAACCATGTCTGCTCCAGCCGCAGCAAGATATTTTCCATCCTTGCTGAATTCCATTGCCCATACTGTGTCCTGGTCTGTGGCTGCTGAGCTCTTTCGCCGAAATCTATTACTGTCCGTCCTGATCAATTTCCGTCGTGCTCCACAATATAACTCTTGCGCCAGGAATAATCGATCGAAATCGCGGCGTGTCTTGAATTTTGAGCGAACCTTGATGTAGACTGGTGGTTGTGGGTGTCGTGGATTGTATTCAACGTTGTCGAGCGATTGTGTAAACACATGCGCATCAGTTCCTTCGGGTCTTGGTTCATTGTTCTCGATCTCTTCCTCGTCGGCAATGGCTTGTTCTGTCGATTTCTTCTTCCCTCCCATCAAGCGGCCAAGGAAAGTCACTGCTTTCACGCCCTTCTTCAAGTCCTTTCGCGCAGTGTCATTGGTGTCAGTCCGTGGTGGAGGCGCTTGTACGGGCATGGCGGCATGCTGGCTTTTCGCATCGTCTTGCACTGTGTATGCGCTGCCCGAACTTCTCGGTCGCAGAGCATTGGGTAATTGCTGGGAGCCTGTTGTGCGTTGTAGGATTTGCTGTGTGACAAAGAAGGGTTAGTGGGTGTATCCTTGCACTTATGTGGTGGTAATAGTATCAAAGTACGTACCTGCGACAAAGGATCAATCGGAGGCCGGACATCCTGTCTCAGACCTGCATCACAGGCTGGGCTTGGCCCTCTGGAGGGCGAGTTGGTGGTGTTGGAGTTGGTCTTGTTGTGCTGTCGGCCCGGTGATCGCAGTTGAAGGCTTGATTGGGGAGTATCGGGTCTACTAGCTGACGGCATCGTGTCAACAACTTGATTCGTGCGTCCCTTGCATTGCTTGTTCGAGCGTGGTGGCACGTGGGAGAGGCATGCCTGCTTTTGTTCCCCAGCTTCGCTCCCTCCTCGTGACATAGATAACGACATGAACTGGCTTACCATCGTCATTCCCAGTGCTTGAGGCCGTGCCGGGCCGGCCGGAGCTTCTATCGAACTCAAAGCTGGTGTTACTGTCGCTTCCTACCAGAGGGCTCATAACGAGGGATATCTCTGAAGCGAGATGGGATGGGCCGGTGAGGGTGAGGGTGGGTAGCACCATCGTGAGCGCTCAAGAGTAGGGGGAGACATCGGCATCTCAGGGCTGATCTTGCTTTTGACGTAGAGCAGGCTGGCAGGATGTTGGTGGGCGGCGGCGCAAGGAAGCACGAAGTGTGGATTCCCGGTAGAGCTCGCGTTCTAGCCCGGAGTTTGTGTCAGGTGTGTTATCGCGATTGCACGCGCGGAAGAGCACGGCTGGCCACTGGTTTTTTTGCAGGAATAATTATGCTGAGGTCACGCGGATACGACGGCAGTGACTGGTACAGTATACATGTCCTGCTTACGCGACAATTGAGCAGAGTTCGTCGTCCTCATCTCGTTCTCGTCAGCCAACATCAGCTCTTTTGTGGCGCATCTCGAATGTCAGCTCGAACCTGCGTCATGCATGCATCTTCACGTCCGTGCTCATATGCGGACGAACACAAGCAGACAAGGTCGAGGCTTGTTCGGATACCGCACCGTTGGTCCTAGCCATCGACACCTGGAGATCGGGGCAGGCTTTACCTTTCTTACCTCAAGATGCCTACATACAGCTTCGCTCGCTTCGTTCCGGATCTCCGTGGTAAGCATGGCTATGACTGAACCCAAATCTGGTTGCATTAGCGCACTCTATACTCGGTTACAAACCAAGCTCTGAGAGTGTTCCAGTCGAAGTCTTGGTCGCTTGTTTGTAGTATTCCAGAAGCTATCAACATGTAAATGTGCTGTACAACTGGTCCACGTGACTCGATCTCCTGGCAGGTGTTATGCTTTTTCTTTCTGAGCACGCGTCGTTTGTGTACAGCTCACTGACGACAGGACAAGACTGTGATTGGGTACGGGTAAAAGTAGTAAATGAGAGTTGATGTCAAGTCTGTCTTGTTGAAGCTTGATATGGAGCTCTGTGGTTGGCGCGCTTCGCTCTTTTCAACCCTGTCCAGCCGAGGAGGCTTCAATTAGGCCCTGCTGACACTTCGCCCAAGACCAAGGTGCAACACGTGGCTACCACATGTCTGTTATGCGTAGCGTATGGTATCGCAACAGCCACTATGCGATACCTTGTCCACGCACTTATTCCTCAACTGCCTGGGCGACCTCTTCGACGACTTCCTCCATAGTCTCTTCGACGACCTCTTTGACAGATTCAGTCGCAACCTCCGTGACAACCTCCTCCGTGACGACCTCCTCCGTGACGACCTCCTCCGTGACGACCTCTTCCGTGACAACCTCATTCGAGCCTTCGCCAATCTTCAAATTCTCCTCGCTCTCCACAGAGGACTCTCCGTTCTGCGCCGTGGTGATAACTTCCACATCCGACGCCAGCATATCATACGCCAGCACTGGAACCTCTTTCAGCAACCCCATGAACTCCGGCGACTTCTTCAGTACCGGAAACTTGCGACAACAAGCATGAGCCGCAGCACCAGTGACAATTCCAACCACCTGTTTCCCAATCTCGATGTCTCCTGCTCCGCCAAGCGTGCCGTAGAGATCGCGCAAAGCAGGAACAAGCTCGATGATCTGGATCTCACTGGCAATGAAACCGAACTGACGATCGAGCTTGTCCGTGAGGTGCTTCTTTACTCTCTCTTCCAGGGCGAAGATGCCGAAGGCTTTGGCGGCTAGGATGAGTTTGACGCTGTGTTTGGCGACGTCTTCTTCCGAGATGTCGTTGCCGTGCAGGTAGTCGATGGCGTCTCGCAACAGGTCAAAGCTGATGTTCACCCCAGGGCGAATGCATTTCGGCGCTTGGACCTTGGTCGACGACGGGTGCTGTGAGCAGTCAGCTGAGGCTCGCTGTCGCTTGCAGGGAAGAGAGCTACCTGGTAGAAATGGTCGCCGAAGAAAGCGGAGCCGGTAATGAGAGCGTTCTTGTGACCTTGAATTGTCAGTTCGCTTCCGACGAACTTGATCGTCACGTCGGGGGATCCGGCGGCGTGGCTGTGTCTGCTTCTTGTCAGTGGTGGCGGGAGCGATGTGGTCAGAATGCGTTCCACTTACCCGTTCATGCCGAGGGCCTTATCTTGCAACTCGTCCGACGACATGTTGACAGTTGGAGTGTAGTGCTGAAGGTCAGGACGTGTCTCAAGCTCGCGCAGTGTGAGATTGGTGAGTAGGTGTTTGTTTGGGGTGAGTCGGCGGGGTCATGCATGACGAAGCCACGTGCACGAGTGAAGTGAAGTGAGGTAGGTTGAGCAAAGTGAGGCGACAAGGGTGGCATGTGAGAAGCTTGCGTGTGCCGTCACTCGAGCCTGCTCTATCTTTGAAGTATTGATGAATACGGTATTAGAAGGGCGTCCTCCATCTTCATAGGGATCGAGAGCATCACCATGCTGAGAGCAATCATCATAAAATATGATATGATCTACGAACTGGAATTGTAGATTTTCGCGTTATCGACCTCTTTCCCACCTGATCACATGCCACTCATTCGTCATCTTTGCGATAGCCAATCACGTGAAACCATTCCGCCTAATACCTCTCGACTGCACTGGCTCGTCGTCCTATGATAACAGTTAGCGCATGAAATGAAACCAAGACTTCAGGAAATGCTTACCTCCAAGAACCCAGTAAGAACAATCAGCCTTCCAAACTCCTCCGCAACGCTCTCAGCATCGTCCTGTTGCTCCTTCGCGCCCTTCACCTGCGAAACTCGGCTCGCCCGCTTGAAGATGGCTTGCATGGAGAATCTGTTCTGCGTCAAGAACGCCTTGGCCTGTTGCACAGTGCTAGCGTTGCTCGGTCCTCTCGCGGCCACGACAGCCACAATGACCCGCAGCACCGAGCTAAGGAGGCGGTAGAAGTGATGCAGCGCGGTAGGGTTGTCGATATCAAGTCCGATGTCTGGGTCCGTAGAGAAAAGCTGTGACTCGCTCACCGAGGCGAAGAAGCCCGAGTTCAGCACGAGCTGGGAGCCATCCGTGGTTCTGCAGAGGTTGAGCAAGAGAGCCAGAGCGGTGTGGAAGTACGACAGAGTGGTCGGCAGGTCCTTGTGGTCGGCGCGGAAAGCAGCGCTGATGCCGCCGAGGCTGCCGTCGAGCAACACAGGCACGAAGTTGAGCTTTGTGAGTGCTCTGAGCAGAGACGGTGTAAGTCTTGCTGTTTGGAAGAGAGCCACGAGCGCGTCGAGGAAGAGGAGAGCGGAGACTCGGGTGCTGCCTCGGCCGGAGAACGCGTCCTCTGTCAAGACTGCAACGATGCGCTCACCAGAAGTCTGGACCTGTTGTAGGAGTTGTTTGGCGCTGGAGTTGAACCTTGCTGTTTGAGCCCTGCCAGGCTCAATGGGCGCCATGGATGAAAGGGAGGCTGATGTACTCTGAATCAAGCAGCACGTGCGGTAGCACACATCTCTGAGAGCTGGGGTTGTGTCGGCGTCAGCGATTGCCTTCAGGCAGACTCTGAATGCGGCCAGCACTCGCTCATCCCTGTTGTTTGCGATTTGTTGATTGTGTTCGTCAAAGGTCGCGTTGGCCGCCGCGCTGACGAGCGTAAGTGTCAGTCGTGCGAACAGACCTGCCAAATCCATGTTCTCTCCTAGTGACTTCTCGAACTTTGGCAAGACGATCTGCAAGGCTTGTAACGCGACAAGGGTGCGATCGGGTTCGTGTAAGCCTCCATCGGTGACAATGGTGGACATCAGATCTGTCCATGCCTCGACCGCGTCCAGGCGCGCACGTTGAATTTCGCTGTACTGGTTCTTGCTCTTCAACGATGCGAGTACCGCGGAGATCTCATCGTCAGCCTGTACATCGTCGTTCGAATCTTTGATCGTTCCATCCAGGCGAAGCTCACGCTTGCGAAGTGTCAACAGCTGCTCAACCATGTCCAGGTCAAATTTGATGACCGCCTCTGCGTCCTCGACCACGCAGACCGACAAGTTGAGGCCAGTAAGAAGCTGGATCGCGGCTTCGAGCGGGTGCGTAACTTCAATCTCGAAGAAGTCAATGAGGTTGAGTACTGAGGCAGATGGAAGCTGCTCGCCGCCGGTTTCTACCGCGCCCAATAGCGCGCCAACCAGTTTTTCACGGACAGAGTCCATGCGAGCGGCAGCGACGGATTGCACTTCAAGAACGGCGTACTCGAACCAGGCTTCCCGAATGCGCATGAAGTCACGCACACCACAGCCTGCCGGCTTCAGTAAGATGTCTCTCTCGTGCAAAGGAAGAGAATCCCACGGCACAGTGGCGTCAGTTTCGAGGAGCTGCATAGCCAAAGCAGGGAGGAAATCTATGTTTCTGAGCTCGCTCTGTACCAGGGACGCTGTCAAGCTCGCAGTGGCAAGCTTTGAAATGAGTTCCAAGCATCCGGATTTGATAGCGAGAAGCCATGAAACATTGCCCGAGCCTTTAATTGTAGGAAGCTCCACGGCGCATCGGGCGATGGTGTGGAACAGTGATCGACCGGCACTGAAGAGGCTATCATCGACTTTCTCTGCAGGGCGAACAGAACCCTGGCCTGAGAGGAGTCCGAGCAGACTGTGTGCAAGGTTGGGTTTGTTTGGCGATGCGGTGACGGCGCCGTTAAGGAGGTCCAAAAGTTTCTGCGCCTTGATGCACTTCAAAGGCTGAGTCTCGGACTCAAGGTCAATGGTGTCGATTTCAAAATCGCGGCTCAATTCGATCGCAATGACATCAGTGGCTTCTTGTATCTTCCCGATGAGTCTGTTACCAACTCTCTGACCTGATCTGCTGTCGACAATGCCTGTCAATTTCTTCGACGCGGATAGTTTCTGCAGCAGCTCGAGAGCGTGCAGGGCCAAGTCAGTATGTCCGCATGCAGCGTAGTTTACCAAGTAGACGACCACGTCCAGCTGACTTAGCATGACTTCGTCAAAAGATGCGATTGCGGCGTTGGCCACAGTCATCGCTCTCGATGGGGCCTGTGTCTTGATGACTGGCCTGACGATATCAAAGTAGGTTGGCTGCAGTTTCATTGCCAGGTTCATGACTTCAATGGCTTTAGCAGTAGCCTGTACGAGTGGCGACATTGCGTCCAAGGTTTCCAGCTCTTCCGGCAGCTGATGAACACTATCGAAGAGCGCAGCTATAGTGTTATTGTTGAACAAGTGCTCCATGGTGCGTGCGAACGGGTGAAGACGGGTATATGTGGCAAGTGATGATGTTTTCATCGAGCTTTCCACGGCAACGTTCGTTGAGTTTGCAAGTACAACAAGGTTCTCGTTGAAGGTCGACAGACACAGCCAAGCAAACGTAAGGCATGCGTGTCGGAGTACATTGCTTAGTACGCGATTTTCGTAAAGGCCTTGCTGGGCCAAGGGCTGAGTCAGAACCTGCCCCAGGACGAAATCGACGTACGGCTCCATGCCAACGTGACGGTGGCCAGATCCAAGCGATTCGGGGAAGGGGAGAGAATCGAGTGTAGTGTCTGATTCGATGCTTGCGGGTACAACCAATGCATTGAGAAGGTGCACAAAAGAGGCAGCCACCTCGGGGTTGGCGGCGATGGATTGCAAGTACTGCTTCTCTGAGTAACCTTTAGCAGCAGATGCTTGAGGCCTGGGCGCATTGGGGCTCGACTGTCCGGTTCCACCAATCCAGGAGTCCAGAGCGCTCCACAGACCGTCGTTAATATCCGGTGTTTTGTCGGTCAGTAGCGCCGCCAGCAAGTCGAAGCAACATGCCTGCACATTGGAGGGTGATGCACTCTGTACTAGCTGGAGCAGGTGATCATGCAGACGGAACGGCTGCTCCCTCAAAATCCAGTTGCGAGCATCAGAACTGTTGATGCATATGTGGGTTGCGAGACGAAGATAAGCCTCTAGCATGATGGGAGTTTCTTTCTCTTGGATGTCCGGATCGCCCATCATGTCATCAGGATTGGTGAGGGGCTGTGAGATTGCTGGTTTGTTTGTCGTCGTTGCAGCATAAACCTCGAGTTCGTTGAAGATCTGTGCCCAACTGACAGCGTAAGCCTTTCGCAGCTTGCCCGAGATCATTGCAGTATCTTCTAACAAGAATCTGTGGGCGTGGTTCGCGGACTTCTCATCTGTCGCGACGGATCTGAGCAACTCGCAGAATGCAGCAACACGAGGGGTGGGTAGCCTTTGGGAAGCCCATCGCAAGAAACCATAGAGATTACCGTCCTTGTCAGACCAGAAGTCTTCTGCGCCTTCTTGATCTTCTTGATAGGCACGTGCAACCACCAGTATGAACCGTTCCAGGTCCATTGTATCTGGGTGGCCTTGCTCGATAGTGGTTGAAAGATAGTTGCGCCTCTCGTCATCTTCCTGAGATTTTAGCTGACGAAGCAGGTCTGGCATGTTCGACACAAAAGCGTTAACAAAGGTTTGCAATTCCTCCATCGTGAGTATAGCAAAGTGCCTTGATGGTCCAGTAGCGTCGTGTGGGAACAAAGCGGAATTGTCGAGCAGGAATCCAACAAGTCCGGCTTTCGCAGGGTCATACCACACTTCAGGTTTCAGAAAGTCGGCAACTGACAGCATGAGATGGAATGCCTTTTCACGACAGCACTCTGTGAAGAGCTTGCTTCGCTCCTGCTCCAATTTGGCGATCGAGCTACCGTTAACGTTGGCGTCTGCTGGGTAGTCGGCGAACCGCGCACTGTACTCGGCGAGCCACCAGATTGTTGTGGCATATTGGAAGTTCTTCATCTTCCATTGCAGCTGTCCCGGGCCGGAAGCAAATAGCTTATGTAGGTCTTGCGCTGCTTGTTCAGTGGTCGCAGGGTCAGATCCAAAGTATGCCGAGCCACAGATCAGGATTGGAGTGTAATGGGCCATGATATCCAAAGGAGTCTCTGTGCTGGCAGCCTTACTTAGGAGTTGTCGGAAGTCTTCAGGGAGAACATGATTGCCGCGAATGGTGTATGTCATGATCGCAGCCAGCGTCTCGTGCTGGTGCGCCAGAAACATGCGCTGAGCCTGCAGCGCCTCGCCATTGGGCGTTGCAAGAGATTGACCAGTCATGGCAATGAGTTGAACATGATCTTGGGTCTTGCGAATCGACGCCTCCACATCTGTCAAACCCTCGATACACCTCCGCCAATAGGCGGACCGCTCGCTCGGTCGTCGCTCCTCGCCCATCATGATACGCGCGACAATGTCTTGTAGATACAGTGCATTCTCGTCGTCTGCGTCCTGGTCGGTGGCTTTACGGAAGATCATGCGGACACAATCCAGCATGACTTCTCTTTGGCGGTGGTAGTGGAGGATAGCTCGGAGTGAGAGAGTGTCGGGTTCATCTTCGGCGTCTTTGACAATAATCAAACACAGCTTTGCGGCCTCCAATTCGTCCAGGTCAAGCTCGTCGGAGACTTCGATTGCGCTATCGCGGAACTCGTTGCTGATCTGGTATTCCTGATCTCCAATTTGTACTTTGATTGTGGGCGGGCTGCCAGATGGGGTCGCGCTCAATGCATCCCTGCTCTTTTGGCTCTTCCTCTTGCGCTCCAGGAGCCTCCGTAGGTCCTCGATGCTTGTTTCCAGCTCATCGCTCAGGCGGTCAAGGTTGGCGAAACGCGATTCCGTGAAAGAGACGAGGTCCCGCTGGAGGTTTTGCAGCCGCTCAAAAGGTTCGTCGAACTCCATTTTGGTGGACTAGGATGGTGTAAATGGTGGGTCCAGTTTGCGATGAAAAACGGAGTTGGAGAAACCCTCGGTCGGGCGCCACGCAAAGTGGATTGTGGTGACTTTTGCTGTGTTATTGTTCAACCAAGTTATTGTCAATTTGAAGCTCAAGCAAGTCGAAACGCGAGGCGCAAAGCCTGGTGGCCCGTGCGTGCTTTAAGCGCGCCTTCACTTGACCCTGACGTGCGATCAACTACCACATCCATTGAGATGAGCTGCTACTCTCCTCAACACCCAAAAGTGACTTACAACAAGTCAGTTTGATTGGTGTAGCGTGCTCCCAGTGATATCGGTAAAGCGCGAGACTGTGCCAACATGATACGGCACATATCAGGAACACTCGACGTCCATCAGAGACGCCACAGGTCTTGAGTACCTTAACTTCTCGCCGTTTCGCCTCACGCTTCGATTATTGCATGCGAGCCTTTTCCCCCTGCCTGCCGTTGAGAACAAGTACCTCTTCTTCTTCCGCATTGCGCTAACATGAACGGCGAGATTACGCTTGCGGATGCGTTGGGTATGACCCCATAGCCTACACATTCACGAACTCACACTAACAGGAAACAGAACGCGTCAGAAAGGGCGTAAGAGAACGCTCTGATGGTCTGGCCGATCTCAAACATGTCCTTCGTCACAATCAGCGCAGCTCATCTATTGACTCTTTGAGTGATGCTTCATTCCACCGCATCTATGAAACCCTCTTTGGGGTTGTAGTCACTGAACAAAACGCGCATGCCACTGCGAAAACTCCCACACTCAAATCCGCAGCATCGAACCGTCTCTCATCATGCGCCGGCGTTCTGCGCCTTGCAGTCGAGGTGGGTGTCGCCTCGGTAAGACTCAAGACTGTTAAGGCCCTTCTTGACCACTTCATCGAGACCACATACTTACCCGGCGGTGCCATCTGCGAACCACTGGCGTCCGAGTATCCGAAAGCAATGCATGCAGTGCTTGCCTATCCACCACATGTTGCGCATCTTCCAAAGGCGGAATGGGAACGGACCGCGAGATTTTGTCTCGAACATATCCAAACAGTGCAATCTGAATCTCAAGCCGAGGCAGCCTCACTGGGCGTAAACACTACTTTCATGAGCTCTCGGTCCTCCAGGTCGCGTATCAACAACTCTGTGGGATCTCAGCCTGTGCGTGGACCCGCCAGACAAGTGGCGGAAGAGATGGTGGCCTGCTTACGCTTACTAACTAGCGCACCAAATGCACCCGTCACCACCATGGCTTCTGATATCCTTTGGGCGATGATCGCATTCCTGCAGGTCAACAGTGCTACCAGCCCTGCACATCAGAATGCCTTCGGCACGATTGGCAATGTGCTCGCCTGGACCAAAACCGAAGACATTCGTTTGACGCGGGGAGTCACTGGGCAGCTAGTTCGCCTGATTCGAACATATTGGGGCGCCAGAACTACTGGTCTGAAGGAAATGATAGTCGTGTTCATTCATCTTCAGCTGTACGTCCAGGATCAGTGCAACGCGATCAGTAATGAAGCGTTGCGCTTGGACTTACAAGGCCTCCTCGAGGCACTACGATCCGAATACTCCAAGCGCCAAGAACGAGATCAACTGCGTCTCGATGACATTCGATTCGGTGGTGAGATATCTGCTCACGATTTCTCGGGACTTATCAAGCAGGGAATCATGAGCCTCCAGTGCGTCGGCATCCGCGCTGAGCAATCGTGGACCGTCGCTCAATCAATGGCATTCATCGTAAGCATGTTGCGTAAAACCCGGGCAAACATCTCCTCGGATGACGAAGACGAAGACGACCAGCGACGAGCTCGCAAACGCCAACGTACCAGCGATGAACTAGAAGACTTGCTATCACTATCGTCCAACGGCACTACTGGGTCACGAATAGCTGCGCTCCAGACCGTCATCTTTGTGTTGCAGCAAAGCGCGATGTCAGCGTCGCAGCTCGCCAATATTCTAACGAAGACCCTCGTCATGTGCAGCGATGAAAACGCCACGATCGTGTCTTGGTCCATGCTTGTGGTCACGAGTTGTGCATATCAAATCGCATCTACCGATGACACGCTTTCTACTCTCTGGGCATCTATGTGGCAGCTCGCTTGTCGTTCTATGGCCAATGCGAACACCTGTCGTGCAGCGTGTGCAGTTTTGTGCATGATGATCCGCGTCAAACTGGTGCCTTTTGGTCCTGTTTCCGAGCTGTTCCAGTCACTCGCCGTTGCGTTCGAGTTAAGTGGACCTAACATACTTTGTGACACTGCAGTGGAGTTCGGGCGGCTCGCAATGTCGCAGTCAATCTCGATATCGCCCACTTCAGCCTCCACCATCAGTAACAGCATCATCGGCTGGCTTCTACGCAGATGGACGCCCAGCAAATTCGATGAACGCTCCTACGCCACGACTTGCAACATGTATAACAATGCGGATGTGGTCGGTCTCATCGCGCAATTCCTAGGGCAATCTACTCACTTGACCGCTCTGTCCGGCTACCCCGTGTGGGATACCCTGGGCAGGGCCTGGCTACTCGCACATGAGCACGAAAGACTCATTTTTTACCTCTTGTCTTTGGCGACAGATCAAGAATGCTTCCATCCCACTGCTGCTTTGGTTCCTGCCAATACAGTTGCAACCCTGGTCCCAAAGTCATCCTCGGAAGCGTTAGTGATGAACCATTTGGCAAGTGAACTAGCGCAAACAGTCGACTCCTGGACACAATTGGTTCGCGATCGCCCACAGAGCATCAGTCTGGATATCTTCTCTGCATTGTGCCATTTTCTCTCGGCCTCAGCGTGTTTAGCACATTGCGCACACTTCTCCAACGCACGAGATCAATTAAAAGTGCAAGACCATTGCAACGCGCTCTTCAAGCTCACCAGAGACTATGTTAAGACCAACGCATGTGGACAGGACAAAGTTGACAGTATGTTGGCTTGCTTCTCACAGAACTTGTGGCCACCACCCGACACTGAGACAAGTGATGAGTCCGAATCCCCGAGCTGTCGGCAGGAGCACTGTCTCGCGATCACGGAGGCAATTGCATCGAGAACTGCATCACAGTTCGTCGACGAAGAAGCCGATGATGAAGACTTGATGGACATGGACGACTCGTACCAGTCTCAAGAGAGCAGACGAGGACGCACTCAATCTGGAGCAGTCGAACTTGCGAATGATGACAGTGTAACGCACAGTGTTCTTGCTCTGCGTGCTGTGATTCCTTTGTATGCTTCGGTTGTCGCTACTGTCACACGCGGTTCCTCCTCTTTCGACGAAGCAGACACCATCTCAAATACTGTGGTGGAAAACATTTTAGCTTTACCCCAGTCCTCCATTCTTGCCGGCCGCGTGGTCATTACCAAGCTGCCACTTCTAGTGCCAGGATTGACCACAGATGACGTTGAACGCCTGCTCGTTCATCTCACTGAAACATTTCTGGAGGGCTACAAGTTTGAGCGCTCGGAGGTGGCGATTGGAACACTTCTGGACACTATGATCTCTCTGAAATCTTTCTGGATCGATACATCTAACAAAGAACTGGCGAATCTGGGACTCGACACGTACGAGTGGTGCGTTTCCACGGCCATGAAGGCGGGCATTCTGTCTCCTAGTGTGCAAAAAAAGGTGTCGACTCTTCTATTGCAGCTGTGTCACGTCAACACTGAATACGGACACAGCGAAGGCGCTCCATCCGTGCGCACAAGTCTGTTTGACCTCTTGCGCCGAGGTGCTATCTCGGTACAGTTCCATCTCGCGGAACGTATCTCTACGATCTTTGGCAAATTTGTCCTTTCAACCCACGGAGCGATGTTCGACGACCTACAAAGCAGTCTGCCAGTCGAATCAGAGTGGGTGGAAGGTCTTGCTATGCGTCTGCTGTTCCTCGCTAAGCTTGCTTCGTCATGGCAATCGCTTCTCCGCCAATCCGTGTACTACATCTTCGAAACGGCTGGACGTGTGAACAACTCGAAGCCTTACGCTGCGACTTGCGTTAGAGATGTCGCTGCCTCTTTGCATTTTGAATCTCCTCGCAAGCTCTTTCGACTTTTCGCACCACAACTTCTGCACACTTGGCTCGAAGATCAACCGATCGAAAATCTGCCGTACGACACTTTTGGATTCGAAACTCTTCGAGATCTACTTGTCGACGTCCAGACAGAAGTTGTAGCGCAATTGCTTATGCGGGATTTGGACGATGACATGCAGCTCGTGGCCTCAACATTGGCCACCGAGATCAAAGAACTACTCAAACACGCATTCGGGAAGAGTGTTGCATATGCTATCAGCTGGGACATTGCGCGACCTCCCTCAGATCAGAGCTTGACCTGCGAAGCAAGATTGCGGAACGTGATTGGCAGCAAAGAAGAGTACCGTCAGCTTTCCGCGGAACATTTTGCGACCATCATGGGCTACTTCTTTGTCTGCCAGAACCAGGATGATGTCGAGGATTCATGGCTTGGAAAGAAGCCGGAGGCTTATTCTTCCACACAAGCTGTGCTCTCTGAGATCAAAGGTTTCAGTTATTCTGCACGGTCTCTGCCTGCTCCTCAGCAACCATCTTTCCGTAGTCGATACCTGCCTGACCAGATGGAGCGCTTCTGCCGGCGGACAAGCCAAGACCCCCTGTCTCCTTGGGAATCCTCAACATTCGCAGTCGCTGCTCGCATGCTGTTTGATACTCTGGATTCGGCTTTGGGATCTATGCACAACTGTACCGTGTTGAGAAAGCTCAGAATTCTCATAGCCACGGCTGGATCGACTGCAGTAGACGGCTACCCACTTGAGATGTTGCTTCGTGGTATCCGGCCATACATCACGGACAGTCAATGCGCCGATGACGCTCTTGGAATCCTGAAGTACCTCATGCGTCGGGGCAGACGACAACTCGGCATCAATACCAATTTCATGTGTGGCATGCTAACCACCCTGCTACTGGAGACCTGCGCTCATATGGGTAAGAGACAAGACAGTACGACTCAGGAAACCCAGCATCGCGAGACAGTCCAGAAGATGCAAGAATTCCGTACCTTCGCTGTTCAATACATGCAAGAGCTCAGGCAGACCATCGATTCTAAATGGCTCACAGATTATGATGCTCTGGTCACCTCTCTCTCTCACTTGGAGCTTCCTGGAAACGCGCGTAAGGACAGTCCAGAGAGCACGCTCTTGCTCGTTCTTGTACGTCATGGCAGTGGAGGATTGTTTGACGTGGTCGACGTCACCGCTGCTTTGGCCATCCTAGCACGAAAGTTTCACGCACCTCGATCAACGAGCGAAGACGCGCTGGTTGACGATGATGTATGTGCTGAGATAGCGCCTCATCTGTGGCGCACTATCCAGTCAGCTTCTTTCGACGAGCAGTTTCTTCTTTGGGCGGGAAAAGCCATCGGCAGAGCATACGCTGCAAGCGGCAACTATGTGGCGTATTCATTCAAGCGCGATGTGGGAACACTACTTGCACAAGAGAAAGAATTCGTTGGTGCTGAGAGACCGTATGCTAATATCGTGCGGCGACTGTGCAACATGGTGCTTTCACCGACACGTTTGCAATCCGGCTTGGCAGAGTACGTGCTGCGGACTGTAGCCATGGAACTGGAGGAGGATTCTCCGGATGAGGACACCTTCAAGGCAACAATTCCCAACACTCTGGCCTCTTCAATATTGAGAGGTACCTACGGCTACAGGCCGCCATCCATCCCTCCATCTATCGTTGAAGCTAGCACCCGCCAACAACTCAAAACTTCACTAGCTTTCAGCGAGATTCCGCTGGATGAATGGGTGACAGGAGTGGCGTTGGTACTATGCCGCTGGCCGACTGCGCTCTCACTTTTGAGGGCGCTGCCTGCAGTGTTCCTCAACTTTCCGCGCCTTGCCATGGAATTCTTTCCTGTGATGGTCCACCTGATACTTGAAATTGAAACAGAGGCCAAGCAAGAATTGCGTCCTGAGCTATCTCTCGCGATCAACAAGTATCTTGACGAGAAGGCAGAAGCACTTGGGCCCAGGCAAGATTATCTGCTCGACCTTGTGCTATACTTGCGACGTCAGCCTTATCCCAAGGAGCACACAAAGGTCGACAGGCTGCGCTGGCTCGACATTGACTACATGCGCGCAGCAGCCACGGCCACCGAACGTGGCAAACCTACATTGGCTCTGATGTTGGCGGAATCAAGCGCACCACCACCTGTACAGACCAGCCGACGTGCGTCTAGCAGGATGTCTTCAGTTCAGCAGCTCCCGGTCGAAATTCCTGACAGCATGCTGCTAACCATCTTCGAGCAAGTCGATGAGCCAGATTCGTTCTATGGAGTCGAACAACCAGCTTCACTCGAGTCAGTGCTTGGCCGACTGGATTACGAAAAAGCTGGATTCAAGAGCCTCATGTTCCGTTCGGCTCAAGTTGACAGCCATATGCGACAATCGGGTCAGCTCAGCTCCACGGACGCTCTCGGAGTAGTTCGTTCTTTATCTTCGCTCAACCTCACCAGCTTGACTTTTGCACTCACGTCTGGCCAAATGGGAAGCATTGCGACTGCAGCGACGGAAGAAATGCTCGACAGTGCGCGAAAGCTTCAGCAGTGGGACATTGCTCTGCCAGAGTCTAGTGTTGATGGCTCATCGCGCCTGCTGACTATCTATCAAGAATTGCGTCAGGCGACAAACATGACGGCTGCGGTCGATGCACTCAGCAATCTGACTCTCGACCACGTGCGCGCCGCCCGAAACCTCCAGGCATCTGTAAGGCCATCTCGCGCATGGTTCAATTGTCTTGGCCTGATCGCGGAGTCTCTGGAACTGGCTTCCAGCGCTAGTCAGACTGAGCTCATGGCATCATGGAGCAGATTGCAAAATCGTGAATCCTGGATGAATAATGCACGCTTTGAAGATTTCGACCTTCTCCAGCAGGGTCGGATCACCACATTCAGCGTCCTTGGCCGCAATGAACCCCTTCTCAAGGATCTCCGCATTACACGAAACATGATGCGGACATCGGAGGTACAAGCTCTGCTCTCTTACTCTGTACTGGCAAGGCAGCACGGTCAGCTTCAGACTGCTCTTTGTGCAGCGACTCAAGTCAACGACCTAGCTAGAGATCTCGAGCAGTCCGGAATATATGTCGATGTTGCTGCGAAACATGAGGTCGCATCAGTAATGTGGGATTCACAGGAAAGGACTGCTTCGGTGAAGATGCTTCGCGACACACTCGACAAATGTGAGTTTGAAGCTCAAGAAATCAAGGTTGGGCGTGCAGGTCTTTTCGCTCAACTGGGCACTCAGCTTGCCGATGCTAGGCTGGAGAAACCAAGCGACATTCTGGAACATTATCTGAGACCCGCAATAGCTCATTTGCCCAAGAATGCTGTGGGCAAAGAAGCTGGCAAGGTTTATCACGCCTTTGCTGTGTTTTGTGACCAGCAACTCCAACACCCTGCGAACGTTGAGGACTTCAACCGTATTACTACGCTGCGGCAGAGAAAGCGTGAGGAAGTACAGCAACTGCAGACATTGGTGAAAGCCACGCGACGAGCAACGGAGGCAAAGGAGCACGAACGCTCGCTAGCCAAGGCCAGGCTATGGCTCAAGCTTGATGATCAGGAATTCGAACACCAGAAAGCAAGCCGCGAGACATTCGTGCAGCAGAGTCTTCAGAACTATCTTCTAGCACTGCACGCCTCAGATGAGCACGATCTTTCCGTGCTTCGCTTCTTCGCTCTTTGGCTCGAAAGTTCGGAATCGGATCTTGGGAACGCAGTGGTCAAGACTCACCTCCCAAACGTCCCGAGCTGGAAATTCGTCGTACTCCTGAACCAACTGATGTCTCGTCTTCAAAACGAGAATTCTACGTTCCAAGTAGCCTTGATGGCTCTGACGAAGCGTCTGTGTCTCCAGCATCCGTACCACAGCGTCCACCATGTGTACGCTTCAACGAAAGGCGCCAGCTCTGGAGATGCCGCCACAATTACTCGCTACGAGGCGGCTGTCATCGTTCGCAAATATGTTTCAAGCGACTCGACAAAAGGGAATTTGTTTAGGAGACTTTTCTCGGCCGATAGCAATTACAGACAGCTTGCAGATGAAGCGCTCGCCGATAGGAAGACCGGCAAACGGGCGCTGAAGGACATCAGAGGAGCCGTCGCAGTCGCGAAGCACATTCCAACCCTTCGTCTACCACCTGTTACCATCAGTTTACCATTGAGGCCAGATGGCAACTACGATGACATACCTGTTGTCCACAAGTTCGAACCCACAGTTTCGATCATGTCGGGTCTCAGCTCCCCGAAGGTGCTCACTGCGGTCTCAACCACTGGCCAGTACTACAAGCAGCTCTTCAAGAGTGGTAACGATGACCTCCGGCAGGACGCGATCATGGAGCAGGTGTTTGAAGAGGTCAGCAAGATGCTGCAGAATCACAGGGCTACGCGACAGAGGAATTTGCACATCCGCACGTACAAGGTGATTCCTCTGTCACCTACCGCTGGAATCATTGAGTTCGTGCCGAACTCGATTCCGATCAACGAGTTCCTCACTCCAGCTCATCCGATGTACAACCCTCAGGACATGAAAAACAGCACCGCGCGAGAAAAGGTGAGAACCGCACAAAATAACTCGACGGAAACACGTGTGAAAGAGTTCCGTAAAGTGTGCGAGAATTTCCAGCCGGTCATGCGCCACTTCTTCCTCGAACGCTTCGACGACCCGGACGACTGGTTTGAGAAGCGTACGGCATACACACGTACCACTGCATCGGTGTCCATGCTCGGCCATGTTCTCGGTCTGGGCGACAGACACGGTCACAACATCATGCTTGATGAGGTCACCGGCGAAGTTGTGCACATCGACCTTGGCGTGGCTTTCGAAGCCGGACGAGTACTGCCTGTGCCTGAATTGGTTCCATTCCGACTCACGCGCGACATCATAGACGGCATGGGTGTGAACAAGACCGAAGGAATCTTCCGCCGCTGTTGCGAGTTCACAATGGACGCCCTCCGCGAGGACAAAGACAGCATCATGACGCTGCTGAATGTGCTGCGCTACGATCCACTGTACAATTGGACGCTGTCTCCTCTTCGTGCGAAACAAATGCAAGACGCACAGGATGGCATCCACAACGCCAAGAACGTGGAAGCTGCGGAAGGCTCGAAGGCGAAGTTGGAGGCTGAAGGTGGAGAGGCAGGCCGTGCTTTGGCGATTGTAGAGAAGAAGTTATCGAAGTCATTGAGCACAGCGGCTACGGTGAACGAACTGATCCAGCAGGCGACGGATGAGAAGAACCTGGCTACTTTGTTCGCTGGTTGGGCGGCATGGTTCTAGGTAGCTGTGGTTATCGGGAATTCTTTGTTTGTACAACAAAGTAACACATTATGTATATTAATTTGAAGCTTTTATTAACATTCAGTCCCTGTTGTGTTTTTGCAAAGTACCGGTTTCATTCCGGATTCGTTAACCACTTTCAGCGACAACGGATGGCCTTCCGATCAACGAGCGGGGCAAGGTTTATGTATCATTCATACATCACATCAACCATCAAGCAATCATTCTTTGCGCTCGCATCAATAACGATCAATCAATCAACCTAAGCCTGTAGATTCGCATTCCATCGTCACAAATCAACAGCAATGCCCGAAACCAAAACTTACCACCTGCCCCCGACGCCTCTGATCCCCAATTCGCCACGCCCTCTAATCCACTATCGCAACCTCTTCCCATCAGAACACGATCGCTCTCCCACAGCACTTCACGAGACATTCGCGCGAAATAAATGGTCAACGCAATGGATCTGGCGTTACGGCAAAGATCAAACAGCACATTACCACTCTGCAGCGCACGAATGCATGGTCGTCCTAACAGGCTCGGCTAGGATCCGATTCGGCGTCGCCGACGTACATCCATCTGACAACAACAACAACGACCCTTCTCCCGATAGTAGCATCAGCACAATCTCTGAAGAAGGCGGCGTCGAAGTCGAAGCCAACGCAGGAGATGTCTTCATCCTGCCCGCCGGCACAGCGCACAAGACGTTCAATACGCTCCCTGAAACATCGCTGAAATTGTTGACGCCTGGTGACGGGCACGCTGTTGATCTCGAAGGGTTACAGAAAGCAGAATCGGAGCTGGAGGGTTTCACGATGATGGGCGCGTATCCTGTGGGAAGTGAATGGGACTTTGCTGTTGGAGGGGAGTCGGAGGGGGTGTATCAGCGGGTTTGGGAGGTGGCGAAGCCGGAGAGGGATCCTGTTCTGGGGGAAGGGAAGGAGGGGTTGTGCGGATTGTGGTGATTTGGTGTTGATTAAGAGAGTTCGGTGTTTGTGTACTTTGTATGTTAGGTTGATGATTAGTGCGTTGATATTTCTCCAACGAACGAGCGACCGACCGAACAGACTGCGATTGAAAGTTGATACTGAAACGCAACGATGAATATTTATATTTTTGGTCACTAGACCTAGGACTGTACTATACGTGCACTTAATTGGTCCTCGCATCGTCATCGTCGTCTTTACAGCCTACAAGAACCGAGAGCTTACATTTATCGCATACGAATCTATGTGCAACTTCAGCCATTCCACTACTGATATCTCACGGACGAGCATAGTCGTTACGGTATCCTAATTTATTGGTATTAGCATGTTATACACTGAGACGCGAAGTAAGCTCAACAATATCTCAGTGGCGAGAGTGAGTCTATCATCGTTCTGCACCCGACGGTACTAGTGCGCTAAACGCCGAAACGAACGTGCATTGTAGATGTCCTCTCAGCGGCAAGAGCGAGCTCATTGTTGTCTGCAAGTCGATGACAACAGCTTACTGAAAATCGAAATAAGCGTAAACTTAGACAGTATCTCAGCAGCAAAGGGGAGCGGATCATCGTCTGGGTTCGACGGCACAATTATGGTCAATGCTGAATAACGTGCAGTCCATCGACACTCTCTGCGGTAAAGACGAGAGGAACCGTACCTATGCCTCCATATGTTCGATCCCGAATCTGAGCTAGTTCCTGTGTAGGCTGCGGAGGAAGCGCACGAGCTGTTCAAGTTTGCCTCGGGTCCGCGCAAGGTGTTCTTACTTCGACTTGGGAAGAGCCTGTAGTCCGTCTAGCATGAGACCCATGAGCCAGATGCAGTCTTCTGGACTCGTGCGCAGGGACTCCTCGAACTTTTCGATCGTGCAGGCTCGTGCGGCTAACACGCCTCGAATATCAGTTTAATCGAAGTCTCTTTTGGACCCGAGAGTCTGAAAAGACACGTCGAATGGTGAGTTGTGCTCTGGATCGGGTGCCTCTCGCCTGTTTTCGTCACTCGGCCACCAGCCCTTGTGGCCTTCAAATTGCATGTAGGTCTCGTGCTTGTCTGAGTGAATGAGGAACTGCGATATTTTCGCATGCCGAGGGCCGTGATCTCGCAGCCAGTTGTTGAAACGATCCACGAAGTACTGAAGTAGTTGTGGTGGTGAGGTGGCGAGTGAAAAGAGGAGAAGGCTTGAAAAGGTGTGTGAGGTTCTCAAGATGTGACACGGTTCACGCGACCTAAACTTCCGCCTCGCGACCGTGAACTGAGTGAGTGAACTGATGCGACAGCAAGCGCTTGCCTCAGCTCGCGACTTGTCTGCTGAAAGCTCATCTACCAGTTGTCGCCCGTGGGCTTGAAGGCAACTGGCGTTGGTCGAGCAACTTTAATGACTCAGATGCACGTGCCTAGGATTTCTTGCTAGTATCAAGGTATGGTTTACCTGCACCATACGCTATCGCGGCTACCGGCGTCAACTGGTTACTCTTCTATAGATGGGTTGAAAGCTTGTCGAGCTAGAGTCGACGTGGATTGAGCTAGAGTCGATGCCCTTCAATTGCCGAACACAGCGCATTCTTCGATGCCTATAGCTGTGACCATTTGTGGTCGGTAGATTTCGAGCAACGACTGGCGCTGCTGGTGCCAAGAGGCCGAAGTCTAGCACATGTGAAACTCTTCAACTTATTATGGAGAGTGTCGAAGGCTTGCTTCAACGATGCAATCATACAACTTCACTGAGGCGCGTAGGCAGATCCAGATGCTACCCGTAGGTATGGACAGCAACTGGTCGAGGAAATTTCAAAAGGCAATCCGGCAATCTCACTAAGCTGCACGGGAAGGTCGTGGAATACCATCGACGCAATCTGGCAGTTTCAGCAAGCTACGGGGAAACGTCGAGGAAGATCATCGAGGCAATCCGGCAGTCTCAGCACGAGAAGATCCAGATTCTGTCCGTAGGTGAAGAAAGCAACTGGTCGTTACAGCTCATAATACATTCCCAAAAGTAAGGCACATTCCAAAGCGTGTAGCTGCCACCAGTTGTGATCCGTAGATTTTGAGCTACAGCTGCAACTACCGGGTTAGAGATCTTCAAGTCGAGCACAAGCGAGGATACCTAGCTTGTGCTATCTGTAGGCATGGAAGGCAGTTGATCGACAGTGAAGAATGCCGAAGGCTTGAGTCCATGATGCGATCAGGAAACTTCAGCAAGGTATGCAGGTAGATCCAAATGCTATCCGCGTAGACGGAAAGCAACTGGTTGTGGCAATCCGTGAGGATCAGACTGAGCTCTGTACGAAATGCCACCATTGACATCGTTTCTCTGAATTCTAGCATGGTAATACTGTCGGTGAAGTCGGTGTCTCAAGAGATAGCGGTGACAACATTTCTCACGCTACCAGTAACGGCTCCATCTAGTTGCGGCTTGACTCGTAAGCAAGCAGCTACAGAATGTACGATGATGGCATGGCTGGCCACTGGAGCTAACAAATACGAGGACTTCCTTGACTAGTTGCTTTCACATGGCTGCTCAGTAGGACAACCACATGGTAGTTGGCTGAGTCTCTTCTACGGTGCCGTGGAACAATCAGGCGACGGTCATCGGCACCCGGCATTAGTGAATACTGGAAAATTGGCGCCAAAAGCACAACATGAGTAAAAGGCTTCTCTCTTCTTATCATTCTGCATTTCGAAACATAAGAAAATACTACTAATAAAAGAGCTAGGTCAGAAAAGAAAGACAGCCGTGCTTCCACCGATCTCTAGACAGTAATTAGTGGGCAGGCACGCGAGACCAACCTCCAACTGAAGCCAATCCCGCGGTGCAAGCGCACAAAAGTAGTTGATTGAACAGCCTAATCCAGGGCCGTATAATGCTCCGGAAACCCAGAAGAAAAAAGAATCCCGAAAAAAAGAAAATCAAAATCCGCCTCGCGCCGAGAGCCAGCTGGCCAAGAGACGCCCTTTTGCATGCGTAGAATACAGCTTAAGTCCTTTGTGATTTCTCCTTTCCCTTCGCCTTGGCCGATCAAGGGTCTGCGATCAATGCGCCAGACTCGTCCTTGCGAGTCCTCTTTTGTTGTCAAATAGAATTGTGTTTGGTTTTTTCTCTTTCTTTCGTAGCGGACATGTTTCGCGTTTCCCTCGTTGTTCTTGTTCCAATTGAGGCGCTCGTGTGTCGCTCAGAAGGGTGTTATTGTTCAGCCAACGGATTGGTAGAGCAGGAGCGGTTCGCCCACATTTTCGATTTCCGGAATCGTGCAGCGCAGGTCGAAGGCTTTTGAGAGGACGATCTTGAAAATCTAGGATTGCTGTGTTAGCTGAGTGTCGGGCATCATAGAAATATAGCTGGAAATCTCACCTTTTGCACATTGATACTGTGGCTGGTCGAACTGAAGATCAAGCTTGCCTTCATGGCTTTGGCGAATCGCTTCGCTTGCAAGGAGATTTCTTCTTGCTCTTCCTTGGGGAAGTTGACGAAGTGGTCATATTTCGTTCCTACCAAGAAAGGGATGGCGGTCTTGTTGAAGCCGCGGCCTTGCCGATACCACTCCTTTATTGAGTTGAGTGTGGATTTGCGGGTCAAGTCGAACATGAAGAGGATGGCGACTGCGTCGTTGCATACTAGAGGAAGCATGTTGACGAACTCGCGTTGTCCACCCAAATCCCAAATGGAGAAGGTGATTTCGGTATTGCGGATGGAGATTGTCTTTTCCATGAAGTTGACGCCTGTGACCGTGTTAGTTGTCTGTGTGCAAGCTCAATGCGCTCATGTATCCCCTTACCGAGTGTCTGGATGTAATCCTCGTCCCAGCTGCCCTCAACATACTTGACCATCAAGCTGGTCTTGCCGATTTGCGCGTCTCCGACCATGCCCACCTTGATCACCACGCTCGAGTTCTTCTCTGCCTTCGACCGGTTGTCGCCATACTGACTGCCCTGTCCGCCTGCGCTCGGTGGCCTGTTTATGCCGTTCCCGCTGTGTTCTCGGTCTGGGGTGTTATCGGCAGACTGTGAGTAGGCGCGGCTGAAACCGGTATCTGAGTAAGAGGTCTGGGGGCGGACGTCGTAGGTGGGGATGTTGTTTTGGGCTTGTAGCGAGGAGGCGGTTATTGTGTGCATGCTGGCTTCGTCGATGTTGCTGCTGCTGCCCGGCGTGGCCTGAGGTGGTGGTTGCTCCGAGGGCGGCGGGTCCATGATGGGCAAGGGTGCGGATGTGGATGTGGACTAATGGTCGAGGGTGGGTGGTGCGAGACCTCTCGGGGGCACTTTCTGCGCGGGTGTCTCAATGAGATAGGCGGGCGCGCGCTGCAGGAGCTCGTGGTGGTGCTGTGCTGGGCCGCGCCAGCTGACTGGAAGTTGGCTAGAAACGGTGGTGCCCTGATGTTTGGTTCGCAGCTTGAGCGTGCGTGCGCGTGCGTAGGCGGGGTGCACACGGGCTGCTGAGCGACTGACGACGTCTTTTGCTTCTTCCTGCTAATTTCGGGCGGCGATAGGCTGGCAGAGTCAGGTGACAAGGAGTGAAGTGAAGTGAATGGGGAAGTGCTGGGAATCAACACACACACGAGCAACGCTCCTCCTTCCTGGCGCGACACGGCCTGCGGTTCGAGACGTGGAGGGGTGGCATTAACTGTGAGCCTATCAAGTCGATTCCGCGTTCGATTCCACGGCTTTTGGCTCCATTGTGGGTCCTTCATTCTCGGTCTAGCGCAATGCACAGACAGTATGAGGTAGGACAACCAAGCTGGACATGACTTGATGCCAAACACTCTGCCGGTACTCTCTGGCCCCAAGAGAAGAAGTTCTTGTAATCGAAGCTCATCAGAGCGCGGACTGTAATCTACTAACCTTGTAACGAGAATTTGGGCATCAGTCTTCTACACAGTGCATCCTTCACGCACACGCCTCCCTACTCAGGTAAAGCCGTCGACTTGCGGCTTATGATCTCCTGCATATATGTAGGCGTGGCAACGCTGCCTGTGCGATTGAAACTATGTGACCCTGCAGCGGTATATTACAGGGCAGAATATAGATGGAAGGGGATAGGAGCCGAATACCTCAGGGTGCGTGATGACGGAGAATGAATACATCGCATCCCATAAGACACATTGTACACAAGGTAGTTAGAGTGCAACTCTCTAATTCATCTTACAGTTTATCTGCGGCGTATATTAACGGATAGTATTTTTACTTCGTCCCGATGAACTCTCAATGACAAGCCCAGCCCATCCGTGATCCAAATCGACAGGCACATGCGCGAGATAGAGAAACAATTATATATTACCCTTATCGTCATCAAGATATGACCACGGAGTACCCTCGAATTCCCGTCGACGCAACCCAAAGAGACAAGTGAAGTCGCTATTGCATCGCTCCTTCCTCAAGTTGCGCTCCTGCCTTGCAGCAAGCGCTCTTGAACTTCTTCCAGACGCCCGTCGTAGACACAGTAAGCACTACCTCCAGCAACACGTTTGTTATTACCACATACAGTTCCAAATAAAAAGAAATAGAACTCGAAAATTGAAGATATATCATGCATTACACTTATTTCGTCCTATCCCATCCACCCCAGCACACAAAAAGTTGTTCCACCCATCTATCTTATCATCGTTCTAGAGAAAAAGAGTTCCACTCTCGCTCGAAATAAGACTTTGAGACCAAAGTCAAAGAAGTGAAGAGCGAAGAAGAACAAATAAAATGGATATGCAAAAGCAGTACCGCCAATTGCACATAAGAAAAGAAGTCAACAAAAGTCCCGCCCTGTCGCCTACAAAAAGTGTAGGGTATTCCGACCGTCGAACGTTGAAACAAAAAGAATCAGAAAACCCGCCTACGCGCCATGCTGCGGCGCTTTACGGGCAACGAAAAATAACACCAATAGTAACTCCCTGGCGATGTGCTTTGACTCGCCCCAGCTTAACACATACAGACGTTTCTTTCCCGCTCTGGGTTCGTGGCTTGGTGTTCATCGTAACCCAGTAGCAGTTTTTCGTCCGAAGCTTATACATCGCGCCTCTGAAACACCGCCCTCTCCATATAATCACAAGTTCAACGCCATGCCATAACGTAAGTTGTAAGTTTCAATGCTGAGCTCTTGTCGCTCGGTTCTCGAAGCGAGGGCTCTTAGAAGAGCGGCTGCTTGACGTCCTGGACGCCGCGCCTGATGACATCCTCGAGCTTCCACCTGGGAGCAACGACGTTGGGCTTCTCGCCGACCTCGAGGCTGTGACGGATCTGCATCTCTTTCTCGTTTGTTAGACCGTCGTGCAAAGGCTCCTGGCCACCAGCGATACCAGAGCTGAACTTGAGCTGCAGCGTCTCGCCGGCCTGGTCGACAGCGGCGAGCAGACGGTCCAGATCGTCCTTGGTGTGGGCGGCCGAAACACAGAAACGGGCGCGAGAAGAAATGAGCGGTGTGGCAGGGTATCCGACAACGACAACGGCAATTTTGCGCTTGAGCATCTCGTGTGAGAAGGCGGGAATCTTGGCGGGGTGGTAGAGAAGAAGCGGGATAATGGGCGAGTCGTCGTGGCCGTAAATAATGAATCCGAGACGCTTCAATCCAAGTCTGAGGTATCTGCTGTTGAACGCGAGTCTTTGCAGACGCTCCTCTCCCTGGCCAGGCACAAGGTCGCCAGAGATGATGCGCAAAGAGCTTGAGATTTGTGCCATCACAGCTGGTGCGGGAGATTCGCCGTAAATCGTGCCAGCATTGAGTACACGAATCTTGTCGATTATGGCCTTGCTGCTGGCGATGTAGCCACCGTTGGCGCCGAAAGACTTGGTGAAAGTGCCCATAAGAATATCGATGTCCTTGGTATCAATGCCAAAGTAGTCGCAGACACCGCGTCCCTTGGGTCCGAGAGCGCCAATGCTGTGAGCTTCGTCGACGTAGAGGTTGAACTTGTACCTCTTCTTCAGTGCAATAAGACCAGGAAGGTTGCAGAGAGTGCCCTCCATGCTGTACAATCCCTCCACAGCAACCAGAATCTTCCTCCAAGGACGGTGTGTACGCGGCTGACCCTGGCTGATGCGTTCGCGGAGAAGACGCTCAAGATCGGTCATGTCGTTGTGCTTGAACATATCAATGACAGCGCCCGAGACACGAGCACCGAAACGGATGGAGGAGTGGTTGAGCTGATCGCTGATCATGAGGCAGCCCTTTCCGACCAAGGCCGGGAAAACAGTGGCATTTGTGACGAAACCCATGCTGTAGATGGTGGCAGCTTCCTTGCCCACAAACTCAGCAACCTGCTTCTCAACGTCGACGTGCAAATCGCTGGTGCCAGAATCTCCGCGAGGCGAGCAGTATGAGATGCCGTACTTTCGGAGGGTAGCCTCAGCTGCGTCTGCACACTCTCCCTCGGATTGAGCGAAACCGAGATAGTTGTAGGAGCTCATGTTCAAAGTCTCCGTAGTCGTGCCTGTGAGCTTGAAGGACAGGTTGAAGTCGTCGCTCGTCCTGTCCAAAAGCGTGATGAAACGGCCTGGCACGCCAGTCACCGGGCGCCTGAAGCAGTCATTGATGCGCAATTGCAGACGGCGAATGTAGAAGTTGTCGAAATCGCTGTTCAGGGGTGCGTATCCGTCTCTCTCTTGAAGTTGCTTGTATCGATCTTGCTTGAAACGCTTGCCAAAGAAGTCCCGCACGTGTCCGAAAATGATCAAAATCAGGTAGGAGATGTATGTTGTGATCAGGTAGTAGTAGGGTGGCTCATCCTCTACCGGCTCTGGGAACTCCTCGCCCACGAATCTGGACGAGTAGAGGTGCTGTTTTGACCCAAGAGGACCGAAGGCTGCGTGCTGTTTGGCGAGCTTCTTTGCCTCTGAGGGCGTAGGCGGCGAGAAGAGAGTCAAAGGCCTGGTGACGTCGTCCATCTTGCTCTTCTCGCCGGTGGCAGTGGTCAGATTGATCGTAGGGAGGCTCAGCGAAGGCGTCTGAGGCGAAGGCGGACGGAAGGACGGGTGTTGTTGAGGCGCTTCGAGTCTCGCGTTTGCAGGCTTGGGCGTGCTGTTGGTAAAAGGCAGGTTGAAGCGTGGTCTGTACTTGAGTCTGGGTTCGCGTGTATCGGGGCGAATTGGCTCCTTCTCGTTGAGGAGGTCGAGAGAAGGGGAGGGTGATGAGGCAAATGGATTGAGAGTGCGGATCGGCATGTTTCTGGTGTTGCAATTACGATTAGCCACTGGCGGGCGGGTTGGTTTGGGCGGTGTCGCGCGGGCGACGAGGCCGCGTTGTAATGTTATGTGAGGATTGATCGAGTGTGGAGGGTGGAAGAGGGGTGGTGTGTATGTGTGTGTATGGAGGATCTGAGGGGAGGAGATTGCAGGTGGAGGCAACGAAACGAGGGTGAGGGTGGTGTTTGGGTGTTGTAGCACAGCAGCCCCAGCATCAAATCGTCAGGCACGACTTCCGCAGCCTCCCGCTTGGGTGTAGGCGAGAAAGCAACTTCAGCGATCGATCCGTCGCCGAGCCGCTATGCTTGCACTGCTAGAGTGCACGCGAAAGCGATGACGCTGCTGACGGCAATAATAGCCTGCTTATGCCACGCCAATTTACTTTGACGCTGCAGATGGTGCTGGAAATGCTGCTTGCTTGTGCAGCAGAGGTGTTGTGCTCTCAGCGGGCGCGTGGCCGTCTCGTGCCAGCTTGCGCCGCAGTGGAAGTGCGTCTGCACCACCTCACCACCGAGGCTGAGTCCAATGCATGCGAATGGGAATGGAGGGTGTGTAGCCAGGCTGTGCTTACCTATGCGTTCATTCCAGCCTCGCTCGCATACACCGCTGAGCTCTGGGTGATATGTCCAAAGAGTATTGTCTGCTTCTCCAAATCGCTCCCACTCAATCCCAATCTTGAACTCCTGCTCGTCTCTCTGTCTCCTGGGGTCTGGGCGTCGGGAGCTCTCGGTGCTGACTCGCTCGGTGGTCGAAGGATTCCTTTGGCGCTTCGGTTTGGCGATGGGAGTTGCAGTCGAACAGCAGACGATAGTCCAACACTTCGCAAGCACTGTACGAGAGCAACGGTAACGAGAACAATCGCGGTCGAGCACGGCGCCTAAAGAAAATCGCGATCCAATCCCTCACACTCCGACTCGGCTCCCGGTGGCACCTCGCGGGAGCGCGCGCCCAAGCTAAATTGCTCGGAGATTATACTCGCACGCTGCCCCTGAACCGCCTGTGCTTAGTTGAGCCATTCCGGCTAGGGCTATCACTGTTTCTCGGCACCTCGAGGCATCCGCGCCCATTCGACAAGAGATTCATTATTAAGGAATCCTCGAGTCCAGCCCTTATCCATGCTTCGTTGGACGGCGTTTGCTTGACTGGCATGGGCTGGGCTGTCAAACGGCTGCAATCCCTGCTGCCACTCAGGCACCCTGTCACATCCGCGAATACGACGAGTACGGTCACACGTTTCATCTCGTCAGGCGCGTGTTGCTTTGATCGCGACTCGACTAAGATACATTACACCTTGTCGATTTGCTTGGCTTTTGCCCAAAGTCTATGACGATGCGTGGCTGGTCGAGTTTCAACGCCAATCGATCGACTGGCGCATTGGTGTTAATCTAGGAGGCAATCAATCTACGCTTGCCATTGAGATAAATGACGATCAGACAATAATTGTCTGTAACAACTGTGCGAGGTTGGACCATCGGGAGCTCGCTTAGCTGTCAGCCTCAAGCTTCACTTCAAGTCTGGCGCGAAGATGAGCTTGTTGTGCAGCTTCAGCATAAAATTTTGACCCCAATGCGCCGCCGACTGCCAAACTTCGAGAATGATGCCCGAATCGCCTTCCTCTCGATCAGAGTTAAACTCAAATAGTGACGTGTATCGTAATCTTCTTTCTTATCCTAGGAGCCTAGATGTCCGAGATGCCACATGATGCATCAGACACAGAATACAAATCTTGGAATCGGGTTTCTCGGATGTGCACCGATCCCTCTGCCGAGTCTACACACTACTACATGGGCGATCTTCTGTGTGGCTGTTCAAGCTACCTGCATGCAGTCAAGCAGACTCGCAGAGAAGCCACCGGTCGCTCAACCCTGGCCCCTTCTCGTCGAGCTCAGGCCAGCGTGTAGAAGAGAGCTCGTAAAACGGTCTCAACGGCTGACAAAACTCTCGGTCACCTCCGTGAATTGCTGCTACTCACGTGACATGTCTTGCACTAACCCTTGTAACCCCATGATGGGTGGACGTGTTTTTAAGAGTGATATCGATTCAATTTGATCTGTAGCATTGAATTGACTGGGAATGCTTTATATTGCTACTGTTCAGTCACAGTACACCCCTATGTGTACTGGTCGCCATTTGGACCTTCGTGTGGCAGATTTAGAACAAGTAACATCAATAATCGTGATCAACCGTTCGATGCGTAAGAATTGTACAGCAATCTCGATAACCATTGGACTGTACGGAATCTATCTTTCGGTCTAAGCCAACAGAGTCAACCCATATATAAGGAACGAGTGACTAATGCCCCGGGTACATGTTCATGACCGCTATGCTTACCACTGAGAGTTAACGAAGTGAGGTCTCCAAATTTATACATACGAGTCGTACTGAGATATTTGGAAGCTTTGTTTCTCCTCGCACCTTCCTCGTCCTTCTTCTACGCAGAACAAACACGAGCATTGATCGAATAAGTACATGCCATACAAATGATGTAGTGCCGGAAGTGCTTCTAGCAGTCACTCCTGATGCGCAACAAGTCTGATATTATGCAAATACAGATCGCATGCTTGCTCCGCAAACGCCGCATTCCCGAGGCTCCAGCTTGCTCGTGACATCAGAGAGCAGCAATTGATGCTTACATCAGACGTAGGTACCAGACGGCATTATTGAAGCTCGCTAACCACCACCACCCTCGAATACACCAACCTTCATCACATCAAAACGAAACAGCCTTTTCAATCCTACCGTCTATTCATGAGTCTGCTGAATCTGACTAAGCGTGCACTCTCACGACCTATCAGCTCATCTGCCTATATCGCTGTAGGATTCGCCTTCTTATTATTGCTTTTACACAAGACACGTTCTGATCGCCAGGTTCAACAGCCTATTACTGCCAAAAAGATGCATATCCAATCGATTCCCATGTGTGAGTATACACTCCACGTTCTGAAATCGCGATTGGAAGCGAAAGTGGACTGCACCACTGCTTGAGAGGGCGCGTAGGATATATTCACACCAGAAGCTGACTAGAAATTTTAGGGGAGGGGACCGGCAACAACTACGCATACCTCGTGACTGATGACAAGACGAAGCAGGCAGTCATCATTGACCCTGCTAACCCCTCAGAGTCGGTTTCGCCTCGCCCCATATCCAGTATGCATTCCAACTGACACATGCATAGAGTCCTACCGCACTTGAAGAAGGCAACAGATAGTGGCATCAAAATCACGAACATCATCAACACTCACCAGTAAATACCTATGCGCCCTTGCCATGATGGCTTCGACTAACTAATATCCAGCCACCACGACCACGCCGGTGGCAACGTCGAACTCCTCAAGAGCTATCCCCTTCCCATCATCGGTGGTAAGGACTGCGATAAAGTCACCACCACCCCAGGCCACGGCGAGACGTTCACCATCGGCGAGAACATTAAAGTGAAAGCCCTGCACACACCGTGCCACACCCAGGACAGCATCTGCTTCTTGTTTGAAGATGGTAACGACCGTGCTGTTTTCACCGGCGACACACTCTTCATTGGCGGTAAGTATTGGCCTCATTGTTATCACCTATTACGATACTGACGGGTTTCTAGGCTGTGGACGCTTCTTCGAAGGCAACGCCAAGGAGATGGACAAGGCGCTGAACGAGACTCTTGCATCTCTGCCAGATGACACCAACGTATACGTAAGTGTGATGAGATCGTGGACCATTACAAGATGTGCTAACGAGGTCTACAGCCCGGTCACGAGTACACCAAGGGCAATGTCAAATTCGGCATCAAGGTCCTGCAATCGGAGCCCGTCAAGAAGCTCGAAGCTTTCGCCAACGAGAACAAGCAGACCCAGGGAAAGTTCACTATTGGTGACGAGAAGGTATGTTTTTCCGCAAGGATTCGAATGATGGCAACACCATGCTGACCCACATCCTGTAGAAGCACAATGTTTTCATGAGACTTGATGTAAGTGATCATTGTCCATTGCTATTTGTTCGATGATAGAGGGCTAACTGTGCTGTTATAGGATCCAGAGATCCAGAAGTTCACTGGCAAGACCGATCGCATTGATGTGATGTCGGCCCTGCGTGAGGCGAAGAATTCTATGTAAAGTAGGCGGGAGGCGCAGTGTAGGGATCAAAAGAATGACTGTGCCATCGATAGTACAATGAGCGATTGACATTGACGACGATCGGACGTTCATGTGGCATGTGACCCAATATAGATATATTGTGACGCATTTCTAGCCTCGTTATGGCTGTGCACTACCCATATTGGACACCGCACCTTGTATGACATGACTCGCTCGTATATCCAAGCGAAATCTGAGACACCGCGATATTCTGATTGGCAAACATGTTGTCCGGTGTAGAATAATGGGAAGCGACTAGAAGTGGAGATGACTGGTGATTGTCGGTTGGTAGACGTGGGGTAGCAAATGACTCCACATGTTTGACGTGCATTACACCACGATGCCAACCTTATTCTTAAGCTCTTGCAATCGCCACCTTACAGCTCCCATCTTTTCTCCTATCGCCTCCCATCACATTCCTCTCGCAGGTGCAGACATGATCCTACGAATATCGCATTAATCCCCAGATATCCGAACATCTCACTGGCATCCAAGCATGGCAAACCGAACCGAGCGGTATAAGCACGCCCACGCCCCACACACTGCTCAAGAGAGACGGGCCGGCGAGTCGGTATGCTCCAACCGTCGCATCAACACCACCTTGCGAACATGGTTCTGACAATCACTCCCCACAGGCACTGAGCGACTTCGCCGACTACGTTGAACAGCAGCAAGCACACCGCAGATTACCACTACAGGGCCAAACCACCGATGGCTCCGGCCCTGCGCAAACCGAACATGCCGAGCTCGACATTCTCGATACCCTTGACCTGAACGATGACAAGCCGAAGATACGGTTAAAGGAGCTTTTGCTCGGCGACACAGACGTTGAAGACAAGTCGAAGCAATTACAGACCATCATCGAAGGACGAATACTGGAAGGCCATGGAGAGTGCTTGTTCGACATCGGTCTTGAGGATAATGGCGACTCGCAGGCGCTGTCGGAGAAGGAGTGGGAAGCTGCGCTGGAGCGATTACAAGGCGTCTTGAAGACTATGCAGGCGGACTGGCGATTCTTGTTGACCAAGAACGTGCCAGACAGCACTGTGGACGTTGGGAACGAGAACAAGCGCGAGCCTGGTTGCGTTGGCAAGATGATGATCCGACGGCAGCCGAAGAGCATTGACGACACCATCGAGACACGAATAGCAGTGGTCGGAAACGTGGACGCCGGCAAGAGCACTATGCTTGGAGTGCTGGTTAAGGGCGGCCTCGATGATGGCAGAGGCAAAGCGCGTGTCAATCTCTTCCGCCATAAGCACGAGATCGAGTCTGGACGAACTTCATCCGTCGGTATGGAGATCATGGGCTTCGATACCAAGGGCGAGGTAGTCGTCTCAGGGGTGCCAGGCCGTAAACTCGGCTGGGAGGAAATCGGCAAGCGCAGTGCGAAGGTTATTACATTCACCGATCTCGCTGGTCACGAGCGCTATCTACGGACCACTGTCTTTGGTATGCTCTCATCGGAGCCAAACTACTGCTTACTCATGGTTGCAGCGAATAACGGCCTGATCGGAATGTCGAAAGAGCACTTGGGCATTGCGCTCGCTCTGAATGTTCCTGTCATGGTCGTTGTCACCAAAATCGACATCTGTCCGCCTCAGATTCTGCAGCAGACGCTCACCCAGCTCACCAAGATTCTCAAGTCTCCAGGAGCGCGAAAAATTCCTATCTTCATCAAGAACCGCGAGGACTGTGTCAACACTGCCGCTGAGTTCGTCAGCCAGCGTGTCTGCCCTATCTTCCAGGTCTCGAACGTCACCGGCGAGTCTCTGGATCTTGTGCGCGAGTTCTTGAACATCCTGCCACACCATGGCAAGTACGAGATCGATGCGCCGTTCGAATTCCACGTCAACGACACGTTCTCGGTGCCATTCGTAGGAACTGTGGTCTCTGGTGTTGTAAAGTCCGGCGTGATCCACACGGGCGACACTGTGCTGGTCGGACCTGATTCACTCGGCCAGTTCACCACAACCACCATTCGTTCGATAGAACGCAAGCGCATATCTGTGCCAGGCTGTTCTGCTGGCCAATCCGCTTCGTTTGCTCTTCGCCGCGTGCGTCGCAAGGACGTCCGTAAGGGAATGGTCGTGCTGTTGGGCAAGTCTGAGGCGAACCCAAACGTTCCTGTGCCTCAGCCAAAGGTCCACAGGGAATTCGTCGCCGAAGTCCTGATCCTGTCCCACGCCACGACTATCCGCACGAAGTACCAGGCTATGCTGCACGTTGGCCCGATTTCGCAGACTTGCTCCATTGTCGACATCGATCGCGCGTACATCCGAACAGGCGATCGAGCGACGGTCGCTTTCCGCTTCGTGCAGAGGCCAGAGTTCCTGGCTGTTGGAGACAGGATTCTGTTCCGTGAGGGCAGGACCAAAGGTCTCGGTATTGTCAAGGAGGTTGGCTACGATTACAACAAGCCTCTCAACCCGGAAGCGACCAAGGAGCGCGAGAGGATTGAGAAAGGTGAGATCCCGGCTGGAGCTGGAGCGACGACTGCTAAGGTTGGCGCTTGATTACTTTTGATGGCTGTCTGTTTTCTTTTGCAAGGGAGATTGGGTGTTAATGAGACATGAATTGCTGCATTTTGGAGGGTGAGAGCTAGGCGTTTTTGCGAATCGGTGTTGCAATACCTTTGAGATGCGAATGTTGTACTCTTGCAATTGTATTATTCGTACATACCCAACAGTTTATTTACCGATCTCTTCGTTCGGTAGGACATAGTCAGACCAGGTGGGCGCCCGCACTGCATTGTTGCACCTCTCTGGTTCTGTGTCCCTAGAGAGGAGTCATCGTTGAGAACACCATCTCTCCTAATTCTTGTCTGAAATTATTATTTTGTTCCATGGACTCAAATGAAAAGGTAATATTGCTCATAGGAAATTTGATATTATCGATTCGTCCCCGCTCATGATTGAGTCATGCTTGGGAATTTCTGCTCCTCCTGCGCGCCTGCATCATCGCGACGAACTCTAGCGTAGCACCACATCTCCGGGAACCCTCTGGATCAAACACGAAAAGACCATACTCCTTCGACCTCGTTCTGTCATATCCGCCAGCGAAAGCATTGCCGAATCGCAACGACTGATCGTGCCCTCATCACTCGGACTCGATCTGATACCCCGCCAGAAAGTCGAACTTCACGAGACAATATTATCAAATCATTTTCCTACGCGCAAAGACATACGGACCTAGGATATTGTGACACGATCACTCGCGCCACCGCATAAGTGCTACCACCACGGGATTCTACTACAACATACTGCGTACAACTGGACGCGAAACGAAGCACACCCACAGACACATACCTCACACCTTCCGACACAATGGCCGAGCCAGCGAAGGAGGCACCCAAGCCTGCGGAAGACGAGAAGCTGTCTCCCGCCGAACTTAAGAAGAGGGCAAAGGCAGAGAAGCAGGCGAGACGTGCCGCACAAAAAGGAACAGAAGGCGCACCCGCAGGCGGTCCCCCAGGAGCAAATGGCGCACCCACAGGCGAAGGAAGCTCAAATCAGCAGGGCGAGCAGAAGCAAAAGGGCCAGCAGCAGAAGCAAGGCGGACAGGACAAGTCTGGACACAAGCGCGCGGGCTCGCAGGCACAACAAGCTATTCCCATCAGACGGCGACCTTCGCAAGGTGGGCCTGCGCTCGCTGCGGCTCTGGCCTCTGTCGCGAAACCCAAGGAGCCAAAGAAAGAGAACAAGCAGGTCGAGCTGTTTAGCCACCTCTACTCACAGCCGAGGAGACACACAGTCGAGGGCGTATCAAAGGATGTGCATCCCGCCGTCCTCGCTCTCGGATTCCAGATGAGCAGCTATGAGATCTGCGGCAGCAGCGCGCGCTGTGTTGCTATGCTTCTTGCTTTCAAAGAGGCTATCCAGGCATACACCACACCCGTCGGCACATCGCTGGCACGACACATGACCAGCCACTTCCTCTCGCCACAAATCGACTTCCTCAAGACATGTCGCCCGATCTCAGAGAGTCAAGGTAACGCCATTCGCTTCTTGAAGAAGCTTATCGTGGAGATCGACCCCAGTGTCGAGGAGTCACAGGCCAAGTCATTCCTCTGCGAACAGATCGATATCTTCATCCGCGACCGCATTACCGTGACCGACCAGGCCATCGCAGCCTCAGCTCGCACACAGATTAAGCCCAACTCCGTTGTCCTGACATACGCCAACTCATCGCTCGTTTCTAAGACCCTGCTCCAGGCTCACGCGGACGGCATTCCCTTCCGCGTCATCGTGGCAGACGCACGACCTTTGTTCGAGGGCAAGAACCTCGCCAGGACTCTCATGCGCGCCGGCCTGGAAGTTGAATACACCCCCCTTTCCGGCATCGCACACGCGGTGAAAGATGCAAACCTCGTCCTCCTCGGTGCTCACAGCATGCTCTCAAACGGCCGCTTGCAATCCCGCGTCGGCACAGCTAGCGTCGCCATGCACGCCCACCAAGCCGACGTCCCCGTCATCGTGCTCTGCGAGTCCGTCAAATTCACAGGCAAAGTCGCCCTGGACTCCATCGTCCTCAACGAAGTCGCTCCTTCAGAGGAATTGCTATTACCTCAGTCCTCTGGCGAAGACGCTTCAGGAGACGACAAAGACGAGGAAAGCGGCGCTTCAAAGTCCAAGCAACTCGGCGATTGGAAAGATATCAAGAATCTGCAGATTCTCAATCTAATGTATGATGTCACGCCGGCTGAGTACATTCGCATGGTCATCTGCGAGTACGGCAGCTTGCCTCCTAGCTCTGTGCCGGTTGTGCATCGTTTGGCTAACGAGGGCGTTTGAGCGGGAACGAATATTTTTCTGTGGTTTGGAAAAGCGTTGGAGCAGGTGGGTCATGGGCTTCTGGGACAAACGCGGCTTGCTTGAGTGGATACATGTATGAGCCAAATGCCATTATGATGCAGAAATCTACTTGTTGCGACTCTCTATGAAAGCATCGATCGTGAGCAATTGACTGTGAAAATGAGGAAATGCACTAGCTAGTGGGAGATGTCCCTTCTCTCGTTGAAAGATGTCTCTCAGGCTTCTGTAATTTTGCTTTCATGCTGCTATGCGCGTTGGGTACAGTGAGAAGGCACGGCGTCCCAAGAAGAACATGTGAAGAAGTTCGAGGATATGCCTCATTCGCCAACGATAAAGGTCGTTTTGCACGCTAATACAGATGTTGCGTAGTTTAGCGACGGCGTGCATGGCATTCATGGTGACACTACATGTAGATCTACGCTCTCGCATATATACATCTAGCTACTGCCCAGAACGTTACATCGAGACTCGCCTTACAACGCTACCCCTTCATCATCGGTATGGACGCCACTGATCTAGGGCAAAGCGGCCAATGGTGGGTGTATTAGGCCATCGTCCATCGTACCGCAGGCTGTATTAGCGGGCCTCTTGGTCGCACCGCTGCATGTACACGTGAGTAGAGCTCCAGCTCTTGCTGCATCGGCCACCCCATCGGGTACGACATCACACTGGTACATCAGTCTGCTGCTCACTGTGATCACGTTCAGCCCCTTTGAACGACCGCCCTTCATCCTTTGCGAGGCAGGTATATAACCAAGACATACTCGCATTTGGAATATCGCCCTTCTCCTCTTCATCATACCAACCTTCAAACTTGCGTCAACGCGGCAGCCTTCCTTTTCGCCACCGGCACTTTTTGGATATCGTTGGCAGTCACCATGCCAGACAACGCCCGCTCCGAGTTCAAGAAGCTTGTAGGACAGATGTTCCAGATCCCGACCGACGAGGTACATAGCTAGGCTTCTACCTTGCCTCGAACGAGAATGTACTGACCATAAGACAGGTCAACAATAACTTGACGTTCAAAGGAAACCTCGGAGCGGGGCCGGACGAGATCAAGCAGCTGATAGCAATGGAGGAGACAGAGTGCGGTGTCAAGTTCGCTGACGATGCTACTGAAAAGCTCAAGACAGGTAAGTCATGTCTCGTGGCCGCCTGTGCATTTATTGTCAAAGCATGGAATAGGTGACCGATGATGTTCATAGTGGGGGAGTTTTGCGACGCTTTGGAGGCTCTCATCGCCGCGAAAGACGACTAGGCGATTGTTTGTTTTCGGCACTGAGATCTTGCGCACTCGAGGTGGATACTACGGTCTTATCAGTCTTGTGTATTCTTCATCACCGTTATGTATGCCCACGAGTCGCTCCAGTCCAGCACAATCATATCGAGGCTCGCTTTCGAAGATGTTGAGACGAGAAATATAGTACAAGCGCTATGGTAGAAAGCCACAGCGACCCCAAGCATGCATCGAAAAGCCTCCGTTCTCGCTGCCGGAGAGATAAGAAAGAGGTTATACACATAGAAGGCACCCCCCTTTTGCGCAGGGTATTTTTTCCGCTTCTCCCTTTAAAACAGCCATCACATCGATCGTATAGTCACACAACTCCCCATCCATTGTCCATCAAACCGCTCGCTTCACTTAAAGCGCAGGCCTAGCAGACTGCTCACCAGCCTGAGCGCCACCGGTCAGCACCTCGTTGGCGCCCTGCTGCATGCGCATCTCGCGCTCCATCTCCTGCATCTGCTGCTCCTCGCTGAACGCCAGCGCCCATGGGATGCCGAGCAGAAGCGCGCTGGTGCTGATGACCCAGAGGGCTTTGCCGCTGAAGCTGAGGCCGGAAGTGGTCCAGTCGTAGGTTGTGTTGGCGGCGGAAGACAGCTTTTTCCTGTAGGTCGGGGGCACGATGTCGGCAAGGGCGGCGATGCGGTCGGCGAAGGTCTCCTCGTAGTCGTCGCTGATGTCGCTGGCGTCGGACTCTGTTGGTGGAGTATTGTTAGTTGGGTGGGATTGATGTAGGGTTGGATGTGGATGGTGCATACCGGAGTCAGTGTCCCAGTCGTCCTCCTCCTCGATCTTAGGGCCCTGCTGCTGGGCGATGAAATCCTCATCGGGAACCTCCTCGAGCTTGACCATTTTGGCGGTTGTGTGTGGGTTTTTGGGGTGTTGAGGGAGTGACGGAGGATTGATTTGTAGATTGGTCGTCGATGGGTGATGATGTTTCGATGTTTCCCGTTCAGCAGCAGCGCCAGACGTGAGAAGCCAAAAGTGCTCGACTCCAGTCCGTCGCCGCAAGCCGGATATTTCTCGGGCTACGTCAGCGACACTTTTCTTGGAGGATGCACCGTTGACGTGTGAATGCAAGGGATGTACATATATTTTTGTCGAGTACATGTAGTTTTCAAGTCGAACACCACGGCGTGTGCAAATGATCATGTAAACACGTGGTGATAAAATCGCGGTGGTATTCTACAGCTAAAGATTGTCGACAAGTTTCGTACCATTGAGATCTTTACTTCAGAGTGAACGATTGAAAGCACCAAGATGAAAACACAGGAGCTTGGAAAGCTCTTCGATGTATTTCGCGACAGCATCCTTAAAGATGACCTCTCGTCTGCCTAAAGCCTGCAAGTCATCAATACTGCCATACAGGTGCATAGTGCCCAAGGAGTGACGAATTATCTCTCGAGGCGAAGAGTCTCGCAGCACCAAGACGCAGAATGACGGGAGGCTCTGCGTGAGGACCACGTGCCTCCATGATTGAGGGCTACATCCACATTCCATATCGGTTAAGGCGACATCTTAGTGAGTCTCACCATGACGAAACACACAGGTAGCAAGCAAGCACTGCTGCAAGCCTGCAGAGCAGCATCATGCACAGCTCGACAAACGAGTCGGGTGAGACAAATAGCCTGTGTGTCTTGAGGGAACACAACAAACATGGCAAAGAACGAAAAACATATAAAATCCGACGCTCCCAATTCGCAAAGCAATACTGCGTGGCACAAGAAAATCCAAAATACCTCCACCGAAACCTCACACCACAACGACCAGTACCCAAAGATCCACTTCCCCCATCCCAATCTGGAACCGCAAGAGAGCAGTGAACAACAACATGGCCACTCAACAACACCACCCTCTCCCTCTCCCTCTCTATCGTCACGACTCCGCCACCCACCTCCCCACCACCAAAATCACCACTAAACCCCTCATGACCCCCTTCCCCTGCTCTCACCGCCGCCATCATCCACACAAACAGCCAACATCATGCCCAATCTCCCCTCCTTCCCCACCGCCCCAACCCCCACAACAAGACCGCCTCCAAACCGCCCTCCTCTACCTCGCGCGCGCAGCCGCACAACTCCCATCCGCCTCTGCGGCCGCAGAGAGTCTGTACGATTTTGCGGCGCCGAGTTGGACGGTTGAGAGGTGGGAGGTGGAAGTGGAGGGGTGGCGTGCTGCTGGCGCGCGTGGAGACTTGAGGCGAGGTGAAGGAGAGACTGGGGCAAAGGAGAAGGGCGGCGCGGAGGACTGGGTGAGGCGGGCGATTGGGGTGCTGAAGAGGGAGGGGAAGGACGGAGAGTATTGGCGGGATGGAAGGGATTTGGAGGTGTTGTGGGGAAAGGTTGGCGGAGATGGTGTTTAGTTCTGGTCTGATTCTGGACAGGGGAGTCGGAAGAGGAGGAGAGGACTAGGGAGGTGTAGTCACGCTTTTAGTTGTGTCGTGTGGACTTGACATCAAGTATTGATGATTATCTGAAAGGCAACGGAACTGGAGACATGAGCGTGGAATAATGTACAGTGGAAATAACAGTATGATACATATCTTACAAAGGCGGTAACCCTTCACGGCAATTAGGGCACTGCAGACGATACTTCATCCAGCCCTCCAGACAAGGTGTGTGGAAGATGTGTCGACAAGGGGTGACCATGTACAGCCTTCGGGCCAACACGAATGAGCCACTGGCGCTAGCGACATCGCTGTTATCGCCCGCCTCAACGACTGGAACTTCCAGGTCTTGCATGCAAATGGCACAGTCGAACGTGCGCTTGCCTTTGCCCTTGTCTTTGGACTCCTTCTGCTGGAGAGAGTTGCGACGGCCGGTGGTGTCAGTTCCAGAGACCGATGCACGACGAGAAGTGGGCGGTGAGGATGCAGTGTTGGTGGCGCCAAGAGGCAAAGTCGCGCCCTCTTCGTCGTAGCGCAGGATAGGATGGTAGTCGTAGGCGGGTGGTACCCAAGTATCGCGGACAAACCAACGCGGGCCAAGGAGATCTTGCGAGCCAAGAGCAACAACCTGCAACCACTGCCATAGTACAAGGGCAGCGAGACTGTAGTAGTCCACGGTGGCAAACAAGATATTGTGAGGATAAGCGTAGAAGTATGCGAACGGCAACAGACGCAAAGCTGACTGACCAAGAACAAAGTCCCATTCAAGAGCGCGTCGACAGTTCCGCTGAACATTGCGAGTAATTTGTGGTATCCAAAATGACAAGTAGATGAATGCAATGAGTGTGAAAAAGCCGCGCTGAAGTATCGAGGGCCAGCTGGTGGCATTGATTGAGATGAAGACCACGCCAAAAAGCATGAGGAAGAATCGAGCGTAGTGATATCCAAAGGTGGGCACACGCGAGTTGGTAATGGCCTCGACGAGAGCATCGTGTTGCTCTTGAGTCAATGGTTGAAGTGGCTGTACAGTTTGGAGGCCGGCTTGGTCGGATGGCATGTAGAAGACAGGTTCGGCGGCAGGTCTTGGTGCCGTTGCAGGAAGGGGTAACAATCCATCCTGACTTGTGGGCTGCTGAGCAGGCTGCTGAACTGCTTGGGGCACTGATGGGGTCTCTGGCTGAGCGGGCACCGAAACATCTGTACCAGCATTCCTTCCAGTATCAGCGTCAGAGGTAACATTCGCAGCAGCATTTGTTGCTGTTGCGGCCGCGGCCTCTGCAGCGGCAGCTTGTCGTCTCTCTCTTGCTTCTCTAATTTCTGCAAGCACCGTCTCTCGACGTCTGAGCTGCTCCTCTACTTCAACACGTTCCCTCTGCCTAAGTTCTGGTGCCTGGACGTTCCAGATCTGCAAGAGGAATTGCATACCGAAGAAAAGCATTAGAGTGAAGCCCATGAATGCAACAGCCATCAGATCCATGGCAAGGCCATCAGTGACAGCTCCAAGCGTAGCGCATGCCAGAGTAGCAAAGCCATCGCCCATGGCCATGCCGAGGATTGTGTTGAAGCTGATGCGGCTCCGTGTCGATGGTGTGCTTGATTCGCCCATCTGCTTCTTGATCAATGCTAATTGCAACCCGAGAGCTACCATGAAAATCAAGAGATGGTGACGGCCTTGTCCAGTAAGTACTTGAGACTTGGGGCCTGAGAGATGATTGGCAATCTTAGGAGAGAAGCCGGGCGGGCCTTGTGAGGTGAGTATGTAGCCGCAATCGGGTGAGAAGACAGTCATCTCAAAGCGCATCTCGGGTACTGGAGGGACGAAAGCGCCGGTAGGGAATCGCAGTTCTCGCTCGAGGAATGCCAGGAAGCCAGAAGTGTAGGGTGTGCCTGACGATAACGGTGGCAGTTGCTGCAACCATACGATAAGCTCACACTGAGGAGAGCCCATGGAGTCATCAGGTACACCCTCAAGGTGGGTGGACCAAGGGTTATGTGAGATAGTGTCGCGATCCTCCTGACGCTTGATGGTCCTTGATATCGACTCATTCAGTATCGTTCGCGATAGGTTGAAGGTATAGTCGGTCGGAGTGAAGTGAGGAAGAGCAAAGATACCGGCGAACTTGGCGCTGGTTGTTGTCAAGACAGCGTGGCCGACATCCTGGAAGTAGATTCCTCGTAGCAGCATTTCGTGCTCATTATCGGTGAGATCGTCACCGAGCTTCAGCTCAATGTTCATCTCGGTCACATTCGCCACTCCATGGAGATTGAGGGTCTCACTTGGATGCGCCTTTTGACTAAACTCAATCCTGACATCGCCTTCGGTGCCAGTGAAGTTTCGTCCAAAGTGCCGTTCTCTCCTCCCGAATGGATCGTCCCTAGCATACTCAGTGAGGTTGAGATGTGGCGGCTCAACTGTCTTCTCCAGATCGGACCGAGCCCATCGCCCGTGAACATATCCTGTAACATTATTGTACAGTGGATACGGTCTGGCGTCCTTAATCTCGCCATGCAAGGCACTCTGGGTCCATTCTGAGTGTTCAGTCACGCGCTTCTTCAGATGTGGCCACGAGCTCCACGCATAGCCTCTCTCTGGTTCGAACCCTGTGATATTGAGGTCGGCGTAGGTGGTAGGGCCATCGAAACGCGTGTCTATGTAGGAGGAGTTGTTGAGAACCTCCAGAGAGTTCCGTTCCGTAGCGATGATATCTTTGAGAGTTACCCGGCTACCAAGGTCGTGGTTGACAGGCTGTGGAGTGGGCGAGAGTATAATCCAGGTCAAGATGAGCAGCGGGAATAGCGCTCCCCGCCGGTCGGCCATTCACGGGTAGATGTTTTACCAGCAGTAATAGGGCACTCGCACTCGCAGTATCGAGTGAGTGTCTCTTCGATGCCGCGATGAGTATGCCTGATAGCCTGCAGTGATTAATGGGATGCTCTGGAGTGAGAACCTTCGATCGGTACAGCATAGGTGAGGTCACGTTGTTAAGGCAGCATCGTTACCGATTCGGATTAGCGCATTGAGGTGGCTCGAGCTCATCCGGGGATGGAAGGAAGGGAGAGATCCACTTGGTTTGTCCCTGATTCCGATGGCTCTATATCTCAAGATTAAAAGCTACCTGTATATAGCGACAAATTAGTACTGGACACCTTGATGGCCTACAATACCTTTCGACGACCATGACAGCTCTCTCAACGGCATACCAGGCACAATGGGTGCGAATAGTGAATGCTTCCACACGGTCCAACCCGAAACGGGCGATAAGGCAGCCTTGCGCGGGGACATGTGACGGAGGCGTGATATGAGAGAGCTTGCAGGGCCAGCTCGTGACCTTGATAGCGCGCTACTGTTATCCACATAAGCTACTGCACCTATCTGTATCTATCTGCCTCATACACCAACAACACCTTCCACTGTAGTCATCTCCCACTCTTCGCCTTCACTTTCTCGCTGACGTCCTCGCTCGACCTCTGCTACTGTGTGGTTGAAAGGTAAGCAAGCAAGAAAAGCACTCGCACGCATTGTTGCAACCCGACAGTCGACCCCACCTCCAGTCGCCTTGCCTCGCACCTCATCACACTGCGCGCACTCCTTCACCTTCCAGGCAACAAGGCTTCGTCGCTGGCCTTGCCTCTTGCTCATCGCCTCTCCTCCTCTTTCGCGCTACCACATACCTGAACTTCAACCTAACTCTCCACCGCCACCATATACCACCTCCACCACTTCTTTTATTCCATCCACCCCTTCGCTCTCACACCACCACTCCGCTCGGCTCCCCAGATCAGCACGCACTGACTGGGACTGGCCGACCACCTCACCTACCGCACACTCACTGCGTCCTTTCTTGCACTCCACTCCACACCTCCAACATGGCTCGTGGTACTACCCAAACCCCTACGCTGACCAAAGGCGGAAAGACTGCCACCCCGCCGTCACCCACTGACTCCTCCACCCACCATTCCGCCAACTTCGACTTCCCTACCCTGAACAACGACGGCTCCGTGTCCGACCTCATCGAGACCCATCCGCCACCCGGCCAGCGTACCCCACCAGCAGCTCTGAGCTCTCTCGGTCTCAAGATGGCCGCAGACAGCAGTCCCGACGGGGTCACCGACTTGAACGACGGCGAGTATGACATGATGAGCGATGCTTCAGACACCAACGAAACCGTCAGCATTGCCTCAGACAACCTGACTTCCGACGACGAGCTCATGACTCCAGACTACGACGAAGACGAAGATGACGATGATCAGGCGCTCTACGCCAGCAACCACCCCTCCGCTGCCGGTCCATCTGCCGGCCCGCTCCAACAGCAGCTCGCCATGCTGGACATCCAGCAGCGCCAACAGCTTCGTCAAGCCCGTGAGCGCAGGCTGGCTATGGAGAAAGAGCAAGAGAGCGAGAAGGAGAGACAGATGAACAGCTTCCTTTCAGAGGATCTGGAGACACCCCGCCAGTCTACCATGAACGCATTCAACCCGTCATCGTCGACCAGCGCTCTCAACACAAAGTCATCTCCAGCGGCTACAGCCGACAAGGCCTCCCTGTCAAGCCCGCAGACTGTCCCTGTTGAATCGACCTTGGATTTTGTTCTTCGCTTTGCCAAGTACGTCGATCAGCAAATCATCAGCTCAGGCAAGCTCGCTCTCTTTGGTCTGTCTGCGATCGTGCTCAGCATCGGCATTCTCACCTTTGCCATTGCCCATGAGAGTTCCGTCCAACTTCACGCTCGTCGCGATGCTTTATCCGGTGCACTTGGCCAGCTCACAAATTCCACCAACGCTACCAAAAGCTTCAACATCGAGCACCTGCTACCTGCCCCCACAACCCTGCCTTCTCACGACATATTCGGTCGGCTCATGGCGGGAACGTCTGAAGTTCACTTCCAAGGCGCCCAGCCAAATTACATCATCGTCTCGCTGCCCAGAGAGAACGGTAATAGCCCTAAAGTCTCCTCCACTGCCGTCCACAGAGGGGACAAGTCCATTGCTTTCAACCAGACCAAGCTTATCGATGGCGTCTACGCCATCACCCTCGACCCCCATGAAGCATATGGCATCGTCACTGTTGCGATGCCCTGCAAGAAGCCCGAACTGAACATCACCGTCTCCCACAACTTCGGCCGCCGTTACCTCCAACTCCCGACCTTCGAGAAGGCTCGCACCGAGCTGAGCAACACCGTCACTAAGGACATCGCTGTCGCTCGTGCTGGTGCTCGTGGTATCACCGACTGCTTCACTGCCTTCTGGGGTGCTACTCATAACGTGAGCACACAACTGGTCCAGCAAGTTGGACATGAGGCTCAGATCCTCGCTAACAACACCGCTTCGCTGGCTGGCAAGCTGTACTCAGCAGGTGACGCTACTGCAGCTGTCATGCGCAAGGACATCATGGCTGTACAAGAGAGCTTTGCACGTGCAGAAACCCAGGTCGATGACTTCGTCGCCGATGTTGCAGGAAGAGTTAAGCGCTCCGTGATGGAGCCGCTCGCCGTGGCCCACGACCGCGCGGGTAGAATTCGAGCCAAGTACTTTGGCAGTGAGGCCGCTCGCGACAAGGTCTGCAAGCGAGATGTTGCTGCAGTTGACAAAAGTTCTCCTCTGTTGGCGGCCAGGCCACAGTGCCAGGGCAAGAAGCATGGCGATTGGATCGTCCGCACATACGCCACGACAACATATTGTGACTCCGACCGGGACCGTAAGAATCGCAAAGTGGTCACAAAGACGACCTGCAAGTCCGGGGACGGCACGAAGAAGACCCGCAAAGGCCTGGATGAGACCCAGGAGTGCGATGTTCACCTTGTGTGATAAAGGCGGCATCACAGGATGTTACCGGCGTTGGAAGGATTGGCATGCACTGCCACCCGCCTTGCTTGAGACCAGCAGACTCAATGCCAGCTACAGTTCAGGGAATTTTTGGGGAATGACGGCGAACGGACTCACGGATGGATGAATGCACGAATGAATGGATCGGAGGGAGTACGGATAGCAAGGACTAGGCGTTTTGTTGGAATGGCAAAGGTCACACACACACCTTAGATGCTGCTGCGACTGGCTAGGTTTTTTATCTTGGAGTTTTGAGTCCTAGTATGATTTTCTTGTTATTGATTCTGATTACTACTACTACTACTACTACCCTCTGCGCGCGCGAGCATGATACCACAGAAATCACTTGAACAGAACATGTTTTATCCCTGTTTGCCTTGTCCCATTGCCTTTTTTTCCTCGTTGCTGACGCCCATCCAAGGACGAAGAAGTCGTTCGATTCGCATGGCTGGCTATCACGTCTATTGTAAAGGAGCGAGTGAGCTTTAAGGATGCAGTACAAGTGAATGGGCACGTTCAATTCCTTCCTTTCATACCTACCCTTTTGGCGATAGGCTGGATGGAACCAGGCTCCTCTCCTCTCTCTCCTTTCCCTCTCCTAACTTTCTCAGATCACAGCCCATTTTCAAATCCAGTAGCTGGCACTTGCGGATAGGAACCTGCAAATGATCATGAGCGTAGCGATGTGGTGCGCTCCTCGGGAGAAAAGTGGAGAGTATTGGAATATTGAGTTGAGATTTGTGTTTGGAAACGCGGTGTGTTTTTTTTTTTTTTTTTTTTTTTTTTTGGGAATAAATGGTACAAGGCTATCTGGATAGAACTACAAAAGTAAAGGCCAAAGCAAAACCAAAAATTGCAATTGGCTCGGGGTAATGACAGTCGTGTACGTTGGTCCTGCCAATGTTGAAAACATAAGACTTAAAGGCGTGGAAGTGAGAAGAAGAAGAAGAAGAAGAAGAAGAAGAAGAAGAAGAAGAAGAAGAAGAAGAAGAAGAAGAAGAAGAAGAAGAAGAAGAAGAAGAAGAAGAAGAAGAAGAAGAAGAAGAAGAAGAAGAAGAAGAAGAAGAAGAAGAAGAAGAAGAAGAAGAAGAAGAAGGGGAAGTCAACGATCGGCAAGAATATCGATGTGGATTTGATGGGTGACGATGTCGGGGATGCCCAGCATCTGCGAGCAAGACCCGTTGGAGGATATTGAGGATGGGTCAGCATCCGAGAGAGAAATGAAGGATCGTAGGAGTCTGGGTGTGGATCTTATGGGTGATGTCGGGGATGTTCCAGCATCCGTGAAAGTGTTGGTAATAGTGCCTTGGGACGTCCAGCATCCGTAAGGAAAGAGAGTGAATGGGGATGATGTTGGCGTGGATTCAATCAGCGCTCTCGGGATGTCCAGCATCTACGAGAATGCCCGTTGGAGTAGTATCTTGAGGATGGCCAGCATCCGGCAAAGTTTGTGTCAGAGTGATTGTATCTGCTCGAGGCCGAGAAGTGTATATGGATCTTCAAATCAAAAGACTGCTGGCGGCGACCTTGAGGGGTTCCAGAAGTGCTTCGAGACGCTCGACCATGGTGGCGATGTCAGTGTCCTGTCGCTTAGCGACACCACCCTTCAAAAGACTCAGAAGCTTGTGAAGGCTGTCGATCAGAGCGTCAATCTTTGCCGGAGAGATATCGAGAGCCTCGCTGGTGGTGGTTACTTGACGCTTGGCAATCCCGTGGGTGAGAGAGCCGATGAGAGTCTTGACTTCGGCGAGCATGGATACTGCGAGCTTGGAGTCTGTTGCAAGATCACCGAACTCCTGACGTTTGGCGATGCCACCAGTGAGAGAGCTGATGAGGGTCTTGACTTCGGCGAGCATAGAGCTTGCAAGTTCTGCGTCTTTCGTGATGTCGCTGGACTCTTGACGTTTGGCGATACCACCGGTAAGACTGCGAAGGAGAGATTCGACCTCATGGAGCATGGAACCGACTGCAGCAACATCGGCCGATGAGGCCTGACGCTTAGCAATACCACCAGTGAGGCCGCCGAGTAAAGACTCGACCTCACTAAGAATGGACTTAATGCCGAGAAGATTGCCAGAATCCGCCTCGCGCTTGAGGATGCCGCCAGTGAGACCACCAAGTAGAGACTTGACCTCACCAAGCATAGACTTGACGTTGAGAAGATCGCCAGCAGACAACTCTTCGCGCTTGACAATGCCGCCAGTCAGACCACCGAGCAGCGACTCAACCTCGCTGAGCATAGACTTGATGCCGAGGAAGTTGGTAGAATCAGCATCGCGCCTGACGATACCACCAGTAAGACCGCCGAGCAGAAACTCCAGCTCACCAAGCATAGACTTGATGTTGAGCAGGTCGTCAGAGGATGCCTCTCGCTTGGTAATGTCACCAGTGAGGCTGCTGAGCAGAGACTTGACTTCATGGAGCATCGGGCCTACAGTCTCAAAGGCGATGCTGTTGAAATCAGCGCTGGAGTCCTCCTCACGCTTGGTGACGCCGGCGATGAGGCTTTCGATATGGTTCTCGAGTCCATTAGCGAGTTTGGTGGCTTCGCTGTCTAGCTTGAGCAGGTCGGCAGTGGGGTTTGCCTGGTTCTTGTTGGGCAAGGCGAGAGTGGAGGCCGCGAGGGCGAGGGTGACGAGAGCGTACTTCATATTGGCGAAGAGAATATTGGTGAGTTATAGTGAGTGTGTTGAAAGTGAAAGAGTTGCCAGCAACTGATGATTGTGGAAGAGGAGTGTTGTTGTGTTGGATGATGATGTTCAATCCACGGCGAAGTGGCCATCTTTTATAGACACGACGTGCAGCAGTATCTCTTCAGAATGTGAGACAGTTGGAGTGCGTGTTGTATTGTCGTAAGGCAGTGATGCTGTGCCATGGTCGTAGTTGGTATGACTGTATGTCTTATTGACCCACGACCATGGATTCGATGAGCTCGAAGTGTTTGGTACTGTTGTTGGAGGTCCAATAGACAATGGCCAGATCTAGATAGCGATGACGATAGCAACCGCTCGTATGCTTGTTCGTTTGTGGTAGCATAGCTCTGCATATTGTTACAGAGAGCCAGACAGACGTCAACGATGTCTCGGAAATGTCCAACCTTTCTTCACAACGGCCGGCTGAAGAGTACCAAGGACGACGTTAGGCAGTCTGCATCATGTCATGGCGTGATCCTCGAAACGGATTGGCGGACGCAATTGCAATTACCCATACATATCGGAATCCCATCTGCTGTTAGCTTGGAGGCACCTGCGACGATCACCAGTGCTTTACCAAGGCTGTGGTACCTGCACCTCGCCAGGACAACGGGTCCGTGTGAACATGAAACATCAAGATGTGTGCGAAGCTTCCATTGTGGAATGGTAGTTGAATGTCACAGGCCTTCGAGCGAAGAGTAGAGTAGAGCATATCCTCTGCTAGCACACTCGATGACAGTTCGAAAGGCTTGTATTCTGGTCAGTGGCGCTTCAGGCCTCCCAGCACTGGCGCGGTGGCAGAGATACAGTTCGTATGTCCGCCAGGCAGGTTGTGTCTTTCTCACAGAAGTATAGTACCTAGTTATCGAGGCATCTCCACGGCGTTAGGTTGTTAGCACACTCTGATCGTTTTGCTGGTCTTCTTCATACCAGCAACACAACCCCGGGAAAAGCAACCAAAACGTCGGTAACAGGCCTCCAGGAACCAGGAACACGGATCTATCTAGTGTCGTCGACTAAACACTTCGACCGCTCAAGAGCTCAGAAACCTGCAAACGCTGATCTCCAAAGAGCCGCAGTAGCATACCATCCCTTCACCACCATTCGATGCAGGCTATACGAGGTCTCGGATGTCGGATGGTCGGGTATCGACCGCTGACAGTTTTCTCTCGCAGAAACCGCACAGAGAATCGAAGTCCCACGGTACGCGGATCTGATATCGAAGGGTTGGGAGCATAAATTGAAGGTAAGCCCGGCGTACCTTTCAGTACGTTGTGCGTTTCCAGTCGTCTGGAGTGCAGTGAGCCTGGGGCTCGAGGGATGGAAATGCTTTGACCAATGTCTCAGTCCTTTCTCCGCGGACAGAAGAGGAACATAGATGATCGTCGCCAACAATTGTCAGTACAACCAGGATAGCGATACACCCATCAATTGAGCTGGCGGCAGGTGTGACCGTGAGCGGAAACACAGCAGAAGCAGAAGATATTGCTCAGGAACCAGTTGCCACCGTGGAAAGAAGAGAAGGATCGAAGTTCTGCTCGAAAGGAAGGGGTATCATTGATGCATGCTATCTAGTGCTAGAAGGGAAAAAAGAGTCGCTCGTAATGCTGTGAAGCGTCTAAAAGGTGTATAAAGTCCTCCGCTCTATCCAGCTTGAATCGTAATCCTAAACAATGCCACGTAGACAACGCGTTGTCCTCGCTCATTACCCAAATCCAATCCCATAGACAGCCGAAAATCCAGAAGCGCCAAAATTTATCATTCTTCATCGTCACTCTCGTCCCAGCTTGCAGGTAGGTCGGCCCAGCCACAGTGCCAGCGCTTGCCGCCTCCTTCACCGGTAGTGCGTAGGTGCTTTGCGTTCTCGCGGTCTTCGCGCCAGCAGCGTCCGGTGAAGTCGTCGCCGATTGTGACAAGGTTGCCTTCTGATGTGAATGAGAGTGATGTTACTTCTTTGGTGTGGCCACGGACGAGAGCAGTGCCAAAGGAGTCGTAGATGGGCGGGCCACGCTTTTCAGATGGAGGAGCCATTGATGTGCTGCGGCTTTGTGGACGGGAGAATGATGGAAGTTCGTTGTCGTCATCCTCGTCGGAGTCATTGTGTGCGTCGGAGCGCTCGGGTAGAGGGCGATTGTTGCGGAAGGGAAGGTGTCGTTCGTCTGTCGGGATGAGTACAGGAGAGGTATCAGTGCTTCCGATGGCAAGCATTTCTGACTTGTCGTCCTTTGCTTTGCGGATCGCAGCACGAACGTAGAAGCTGCCCGCGCGCATTGAAGGGTGTTTGAAGCCGTAGAGAGGACCGATGCCCATGCGTCCTTCTTTTGCCGCGCGGCGGCCAGGGTATGATGGCGCCATCTCAGGTGCACAGCCAAGTGCGAGATGGTTTGATGAGTAAGCGTAGACGACAGAATCGCGGCAAACAGAGTACAGTCGGGAGCCGTCGCCAGAAAGGGCAAGGGCACTGATTGCGAAGTTACGGTTGTGGTGTTCAGGTACTGGAGTACTTGAGACGGGAATTGCTAGCCCTCGTCGTCCAGCATTGCGCAGATCCCATAGTTTGATGCTTGAGTTGGCTTCGCTAGCGGTTGCAAGTAGGTGACTCTTATCATTTGCAAGATGCTGGAATGCTGTGATCGACGTACCGGCAAGGTCGCCGGGAGCGTAGGCCTTGCTTTGATTTACACGGTGAGCCCGGCCGATGTCCATACTGACTTTCGAGTATAGCGTCTGTGTGTGTGGCTTGCTTCCATGAGCGGGATACAAGATCTGAGATGCAGTCTTTGTCGAACATCGAAGATCCCAAATCTGCACGCTGCCATCTCGAGAACTTGTTGTGAGCATTTTGTGAGCGTCGGGGTGGAAGCGAATTTGCTTCAGGCTACCTTGATGACCACTCAAGGTGTACATCTTCTTCTGAGTCTGCATATCCACGATGCATGCCGTTTGATCGCCCGAAGCAGTTGCCAGCATGTAGTCGTCCGAGCTAAAAGCGATGTCCATGATGGCATTCCGGTGAACCTTGAACTCGATGTAGGAATCGCTGAATTTGGCGTCGGCAGAGCTATCAATCACACGAATGCCGCCCTCTTCATCGGCAAAGGCAACTAGAGGGTTGGTGTTGCAGCTCGCAGTGCAAAAAGGCAGCGCAGTGCCTCTGAACGAGTAACGGTCTTTGGGAAGCGTGACGAAGTCGGCAGTATCTGAACGCCAGTCGACACAATGTTCCGGGCCGCGGAAGCCACGAGATGTACTTTCGTATCCACCAAAGCTGCGTTGCATGAGGCGATGGGTCCGACCAGTGTGACGGATTCGTTGTATGGGTTTGGGAAAGGGTTCCAAGCACTCAATGAGATCCGGTAGGTCGTCATAGTCCACAGAGACGGCGTCGTCTTCGGCAACATCGATTCGGTCGTTTACTGGCTCCACCTTGCGCAAAGGCGATGATTGTGGAGGCGAGCTGGGCATGTCGAAGGAATGTTTCCGCCTCTTCAATGGCCTTGACGAGAAAAGGTCGCCGCCATCTTCGCCTAGACCAAGACTCAACCTCGAACCTCTTCTCCGGTTGTTTCCATCCTGGGTGATGTCTCTCAGCTGCCGTCCTGCCTTGCTCTGTCGACCACCTTGGCTGGACAATGAGCTACTGCGAGGCGTGAAGAATTTGGTGAATCGTTTTGGCGTGACAGTCGGAGGCTTTTTTGGTTTGAGTGTGCTGGAACGTAGAGAAGCTGCCGCGTCGCTCCGAGATTTTAATGGCGATGAAGGTAGAATATCATGGTCGACGAGGATGGTTGAGAGGCATTCCGACTGGCTTTCCTGAGAGGAGGGGAACGGTAGCTCAGCCATGGTGGGAATGATGGACTCGAGTAGGTTTGTTAATGAGACGACGACATGCAGGGAGGAGAAGGAGGTGTTGTAGAGTGGTGGTGGTGGTATTCTTGGATGGTTGGGTGGTTGCTTGGGAGAGCAGCGTGGCGTTAGATAGATTTCTCGCGTCCAAGTCGCGTTCCCCGTGACGCGAGCGCAACAGCTCTTTAGCGAAAAGTGGGTCTCCGCCGCTTACGATTTTCTCATCGACCTGCCAGCTTGAGACCCTCACTTCCTCGGCTCTTCCGGGGCGAACCGCCATTAGTCAAACTCTATCTGGTGCAAAAAGTTCGAAGTCGTCTAGTTCGGGTTTTGGTTTCTAGCAGAGGCGGCTTCTTTTCACACAGCAAGCATGGCTCCCGCAATCAAAAGAAAAGCCGGCGCCGACGAGCGACCGCTCAAGAAGGCCAGGTCGGGCAAGGTGGAGGATGAGAAGAAGCTCATCGCAAAGGGCCTCGCCAAGGCAGGCAAGCCTGGAAAGGCGCAAGAAGACACAGCCGGCGAGCGCAAGCCTGTCGCCAAAACCGTGCTGTCGCAAGAGGAACGCAGCTTCCCTCGTGGCGGTGCAAGCGTCTTGACGCCCATTGAACAGAAGCAGATCGAAGCTCGCGCCGAGCGTGATGTGCTATTCGAACAACAGACTGGCCAGAAGCCTGCGCGCCGTGAAGGCGACGACGACTTTTTCAGCGAGGAGGAAGAGGCTGCCGCACCCAAGGCAAGCAAGAACAAGAAGGGCAAGAAGGGCTCAGGCCTGAAAATTGCAGGCTCTGGCATTAAAATTCAGAGCTTGAGCTACAAGAACCTGGTCGTCGGTAGCACAGTTCTCGGACGAGTGACGGCGATCACAGGAAAAGATGTTGCAGTCGCTCTGCCTAACAATCTCACTGGATACGTCCCCATTACTGCAGTCTCTGCACGCCTGAACGACCGCATTGAGAAGGTTCTTCGCGAAGAGGACAACAAGAAGGAGGACGATGAAGAAAACGACGAGGATATCGACCTCAAGAAGCTATTCTACCAAGGCCAATGGATTCGCGCTACTGTCACTGGTACTGGATCCGAATCAGCCGACAAGAAGGCCAAACGCCACATCGAACTTTCGGTCGACCCTGCACACACCAACGGTGGACTCGAGTCCGAAAATGTTGTTGTCAACAGCACCATCCAGGCCAGCGTAAGGAGTGTGGAAGACCACGGTATTATTATGGATCTCGGTCTGGCCGAAGCCGATGTCAAGGGCTTCGTCAGCAAGAAAGAGCTTGGAGCTGCCTACAAACTTGAAGACGTCCAAGAAGGACAAGTCATGCTTTGCTTGGTTACTGGAAAGGGCAGCAACGGCAAGGTTCTCAAGCTTTCTCCAGACGCCGCAAAATTCTCTGTCCTGGTTCCTGGCCAGAAGAATCCGATCGTTGCGACCGCGCCTGTCGTGGATGCGTTCCTTCCTGGTACCGCAGTCGATGTGCTGATCACGGAAACAACGACTGGAGGTGTTGCCGGCAAAATCATTGGCATGCTTAACGCAACAGCCGACTTCGCCCACTCCGGTGCCTCTTTGGGTGTTGATCCTACCGAAAAGTACAAGGTCAACACCAAGACCAAGGCTCGCATCATTTGGGCATTGCCTGGAGATGAGGAGGGTCGCAAGGTCGGTATCTCTCTTCTGGACTCCGTGCTCACCTTGCCTCCAGCAGCAGACAAGCTTGCAGAGGCCACCAGTGCCAAGTTGAAGGCGCTGTCTGTTTCTATGGCACAAGCTCTGCCCAACTCGAGCATAATCGAAGAGGCGACTGTCTCCCACGTACTTGCCGACCGCGGCATTTACCTAACGCTGCCATCGGCCACTGGCGTCAAGTCTCTCGCTTTCGCTCACATTTCACAAGTTTCAGATGCTCGCATTGACTCTATCTCATCATCTACTGGTGCATACAAGGTCGACTCCACACACAAAGTCCGCATTCTTGGTTACAACCCAGTCGACAACGTGTACTACGTCAGCTTGAAGCAGAGCGTCTTGGACCAGACATTCCTGAGGCTAGAGGATCTGGTACTCGGTGATATCGTAAAGGGCACCGTCGAGCGCCTGATTCTGGGAGGTTCCAAGGGTGTCACTGGCATTCTGGTCAAGCTTAGCGACAGCATTTCCGGTCTGGTCCCTGAGATGCACATGTCCGATGTTCAGCTTCAGCACCCGGAGCGCAAGTACCGTGAAGGTTTCCCTATCACTGTTCGTGTTCTTTCCGTTGATTTCGAGAAGAGGCACGTTCGTTTGACACTCAAGAAGAGCTTGTTGAGCGACAAAGCACTCCCCATCTGGTCGGATTACAGCAAATTGGAGCCCGATATGGAGTCAAAGGGTACCGTCGTCAACCTTAAGCCCAACGGTGCCGTCGTCCAATACTTTGGCAGTGTGCGTGCTTGGTTGCCTGTGGCAGAGATGAGCGAAGGATACGTCCAGCAGCCCGATAGGCACTTCCGAATTGGCCAAACGATCACCACCCGCATTCTTTCTTTGGACGCAAGCGCACAGGAAATGAAGGTCAGCTGCAAGAGCGGCGAGCCTATGGATGAGGACCAAGTCGACGTCTGGAACAAGGTCCAGGGCGGCGAGATTGTGACTGCCACTGTGACCGAGAAGACTGCTGACAGCGTTTCGGTCGACTTGGAGAATGGACTGAAGGGTGTGATTCGTGTTGCACACTTGGTCGATGCATCCGCTGCAAAGGCTGAAAATGCCTTGAAGCGCATCAGAGTTGGCGGCAAGCTCACTGACCTCCTCATCCTCGATAAGCTCCCGCGCACCAGACAGGTACTTTTGACCAACAAGCCTGGTCTTGTTGAGGCTGCTAAGAGCGGCAAGCTCATCAAGTCCTTCGCGGACGTGAGCAAGGGTGCCAAGGTCAACGGTTTCGTGCGCAACGTCACCCCCGAGGGTGTCTACATCGAGTTCGCCAACGGCGTTGTCGGTCTGGCACTCAAGTCTCAGCTTTCACCCGAGATGCTCACTCAGGCTGCCTTTGGCTTGAGAAAGGACCAGAGCATTGCTCCCACTGTTTTGAACGTTGATGCGGACAGGGAGCGCTTCTTGCTCACTATGAGAGAGGCTAAGGACACTCAATCGGCCGCTGAGAAGAAGACTGAGGTACCCGCACAAGAGCTTGTTAACCCTGTTGACCCATCAATCTCGACAAGCGCAGACTTGATCCTCAACCGTGTGGTCAAGGCCCGCATTGCAAGCATCAAGGGCACACAGATCAACGTCCGTCTTGCCGACAACACTCACGGACGCATCGACGCTAGCGAAGCCTACGACTCTTGGGAAGAGTTCAAGAACAAGAAGGCTCCTCTTCAGCAGTTCAAGCAAAACGATTTACTTGATGTGAAGATTCTTGGTATCCACGATTCTAGAAACCACCGCTTCCTTCCTATCAGCCACCGCCACACCAAGAACCCCGTCTTCGAACTCTCTGCCAAGAAGAGCAGAGTTGAAGGTGACAACCAGGCTCTTCTGGGCGGTCTAGAGGGTGTCACTACCGGCGGAGAATACGTTGCTTTCGTCAACAACCACGGTGATGACTGCGTGTGGGTCAACCTGTCGCCTAGTGTCAGAGGACGTGTCGCTCTCATGGACTTGTCCGACGATGCCGGTCTGCTCGGCGATGTCGTGAAGAACTTCCCCATTGGCTCTGCCCTCAAGGTCAAGGTCAAGAACGTTATGCCGCTTTCCAACCGCCTCGATCTGAGCGCAAAGGTTGGCGAGGCTGCCGGTCAGGTTACTCTGGAGAACATCACACCTGGCAGCGTCATCGCTGGCAGAGTCACCAAGACTACCGAGCGTTTCGTCACAGTTCAGCTTTCGGACAGCCTCGCTGCCCCCGTTTCATTGCCCGAGCTCAGCGACGACTTCGACCAGGCCGATCCAACACAATACAGCAAGAACGACATCGTCCGCGTTTGCGTGCTGGACGTCGACATTCCCAACAAGAAGATTTCCCTTTCCCTCCGCCCCTCTAAGGTCCTCAGCTCAAGCCTGCCCGTCAAGGACGCTCAGATCCCGAACCTGGCCAGCCTTAAGTCTGGCGACCTTGTGCGCGGATTCGTCAAGCATGTCAGCGACAAGGGTGTCATCGTCTCACTTAGTGGCACCGTCGACGCATTCGTGCGTATCGCCGACCTCAGCGACCAGTACATCAAGGACTGGAAATCACTGCTCCAAATCGACCAGCTCGTTCGTGGTCGCATCATGACAGTCGATGCTGCTGCCAAGCACATTCAATTGTCTCTCAAGGCATCTCATGCCGATCCCAATTTCACCGCTCCCCTCAAAATGGACGACATGAAGACTGGCATGATCGTTACTGGCAAGGTTCGCAAGGTTGAGGATTTCGGCGCGTTTATTGATATCGACAACACTGTTCCCAGGCTTAGCGGCCTCTGCCACAGGAGTGAGATTGCCGACAAGCGGGTAGCAGACGTTCGCAAGATTTACGAGTCTGGCGACAACGTCAAGGCTATCGTCTTGAAGGTCAACGCAGAGGAGAAGAAGATTAGCTTGGGTCTCAAGGCTAGCTACTTCAAGGACAACGAGGACGTCGACATGGAAGACGATGAAGATGAGGAGGAGGTTTCGGATGCCGAGTCTGGCGGTGTTGATCTCGATGATGAGGATGTCGAGATGGAAGACGACATCAACCTTGATGATGTCGAGGATATGGACAGCGAGGACGAGGGTGTCCGCGTTGAGCAGGCTGACAGCAGCGACGATTCTGACGATGATGAAGCTGCTAAGCCCTCTAAGGGACTCGCCACTACTGGCTTCGACTGGACAGGAAACTCTCTGAACGCCAACGCAAAGGACATCGCCTCTGACTCTGAAGGCGAGACTTCTAGCAAGAAGCGCAAGCGTAGCAAGAAGGAGATCAAGGTTGACATGACCGCCGACCTTGACAAGGACGGTCCTCGCAACACATCCGACTTTGAGCGTCTGCTCCTCGGACAGCCCAACGACTCCGGTCTTTGGATCCAGTACATGGCTTTCCAACTCCAGCTTGGTGAAGTGCAGAAGGCTCGTGACGTCGCCGAGCGTGCTCTCCGCACCATCCATATCCGCGAGCTCGATGAGAAGGCCAACGTGTGGATCGCATGGATCAACCTCGAAGTCGAGTACGGCGAGGAGGAGCGTGTCGAGGAAGTCTTCAAGCGCGCCTGCCAAGTGCAAGAGCCTCTGGGCATGCACGAAAAGCTCGCTTCCATCTACATCGACTCCGGCAAGCACGACAAGGCCGACGCTATCTTCGAGCGCATCGTCGGCAACAAGACCTTCCGCGCTTCGCCCGACGTCTGGCTCAACTACGCCACTTTCCTCATGACCTCCAAGCAAGAGCCCGACCGCGCCAGAGCCCTTCTGCCCAGGTCTCTGAAGAGTGTTCCCACAAGTGAACACCGTCTCCTCACCGCCAAATTCGCCGGTCTTGAATTCCGCTCTTCAGGCGGCGACGCCGAGCGCGGCCGCACCATCTTCGAGACCATCGTCGGCGAGTGGCCCAAGTGGACCCAGGGCTGGGACATGTGGGCGGACCTCGAGCGCGCGCAGATCGCGACCGCAGAGACCGCGGAGGCTAAGAGCGAGGCCGTCGAGAAGACCCGCAACCTCTTCGACCGCATGTGCAAGCAGAAGATGAAGAAGAGGCGCGCGAAGTTCGTCTTCAAGCGCTGGATGGAGTTCGAGGAGAAGGAGGGTGAGAAGAAGGATGTTGAGCGCGTGCAGGGCATTGCGAAGGAGTGGGTTGAGAGGGCACAGGCTAAGGGTGGGGATGATGAAGATGATGAATAGTAGAGTGAATGCTGCTCGTCTGACTGCCCTTGGCGACTTTCCTTTTCTCTTTTCTATATATCTGTTTGATACTGTAAATATTGATAGCGTGTATGTTTGAGTCTTTCGCTTTTCGCTTTTAGTTTTGTGTTCGTGGTGGTAGTGCCTTGCATCCAATCTGTCAATATCTTAGGTTTCCCTGCGATCGCCGGAATCGTTGACCTGTTCGAAACATTCTTTTCTCATCGGTAGTGATGTCCTGTCTTCTCCAGTAATTTTTAAGAAAATTTGAAAAGCAGGTATGTCAAACCAGGCTCGAGTCACCGAAACATCACCAACGAGATACTCAATCAGAGACTTCGATCCCAAATTAGATCACACACCAGAATGGACTATAGTGGCTCAGAGCAGCATGACCGCTATACGACTAGTTGGCACAAGCCAGGGCTGCGGTCGACGATTCACTATTTGAGTGTTGCAAAGGTCGTACTCCTCCTCACGCCAGCATGAAACAATGACACTGGAAGCAGCGAAAGCAGGCATTACTTGTAGATACCGCTGGTACCCGGTGATGGCAGATCAATGTGGCGGAAACAATGATATCGGCTTGATACACATATAGCTTGCTCGATGTTTCACACCCAAGCATACATGATTATGCATGGGTCTTCGCTCTTTTCGGGACGCTTGTTCGATCTGGTTTCCTTTGTGAAAGGAAGTGTAGGTTCCACACATCTATTGTTCTAGACTGATGGCGTGGGATAACTCCCTGCTCTACGAGGGTCGATATTTGTCTTTTTTGTGATGTCTTTGGATCAGTATTATCGATCGGTATGGATTCCTGGCTGTCTGACAACATTTGTAACATTGCCAGATCAACTGGAAACCTGTAGGCGTGATCCATCGCCGTTGCAGTTTGTTTTCAGCGGTTATCTTTGCTCAACGCACCATTAACACCATCAGGGGATATGGTCTAGTGGTATGACATCTTCTTAGCATCGAGCTTCACAGCTCTTGTTAAGTGGAGAAGGTTCTGGGTTCGATTCCCAGTTTCTCCATGATTCTCATCGCTCAGATGAGTTCATCTTTTGCCTTTTGATCCTTTACATCATTTTTGCGTGGCTGAGTACAGACTCACCGCTCCAGGTGTCACGCCGTCGTGCTGAGACCGCGAGGAGATTTCTCCGACTTGAACAGGACTCGATATGCGGCGAGGCTGGCTTTGGTAGCACTCTGGCATGGTAGAGATACCCGGTTTAACGAGGTTGAAGTGAGGTCGTAGGACCTTCAACCAACCAGTCAGGGTCTTGCAAGTACGTCCTGGACAAGCGTGCCGTATTCAGAAGCAGTTGAGTGTGAAGCCATAAGCTTTTATCTGGGTACTTGGATCCTTTTCAATACGGTATATCGTGGTGACGGACTGCCAGCTCCAAAAATCGAGCTCGACATTGATGCAATACATCTGTTGTTTATACCATCGAGAGAAAACAATGATATGTTCTGTGTGCACGCAAGGATCGCTGCTACTCCGTATAGGACAGCAAGCTGCTAGAGTCGGCTCCAAAAGTATCATAGGTTCGATCGCCGCTGAGATGCTTCGTCTTAGCATTGTCTTGAGGCAGCCATTATGCATGTCAACTCGCTGTCTTCGGAGGACGAACATGGATATTCACCGCTATTTCATTTCGTCATGGTGCTGCACCCCGGGAAATTGTAGTGGCCACTACGCCTTATGCCTTATGCCTTATGGTAGGGCTGGTCGAGGGTCTGACTCGGGGGTCGGTAGTCGCACATGCTGGAGGCAAACGTGGAACGAGGAGTAGCAAACGAGGAGCTTTAGTGGACGGCATGTGGTCTTGCACTGCCTCTACAGATCCGTGGTACACTATCCACGAAGGATGTAGTCGAGTGAGGCGCATGAAGATGTCAGGCTGATGTCGTATGGTCGATCCACAAAGCCTGATGTGCTGAGGCTGTGCAAGCTAGTTAGAGCGCATTGGCTGCGGCTGCCCTTGCTCTTCAGCTTCCAAACACAACCACATCTGCATCCACTTCTGTCCTTTTGCTCCTCAGAACTGCAAAACCTCACACAACCAGCAAGGCAGTCAACCACAAAGAACAACAACACCACCACCACCAAACATGGGTGTAAGTCCACTCTCAAGCATCTCAATCCCTCCTACTCTCTCCGATATGCCCTTCTCCTACCCCACCTTCAGCCCCTCCACCACGTCATCTCAACCAAGACTGGAATACGCAACACGTATAGCAAACAGAGCAACAAGGCGACAGGATAGCAAAGACAGACAGCATGGTACAGCGAACAAATCACTGACGATATGAGTAGCTCGCACAAAAGATGGCCGCGGCACAGGCTGCCCAGGCGGCGGCGCAGGGCGGTGGAGGTGGCGGAGCACCACCGCAGCAGCAGCAGGTGAGTGACTGCTTCCGCAATACCCAGCCCTCCAAGCTTTTTGCCTCATGACGCGCCAACTAACTCCTCTTTAGTATCAAGCCTACAACCCTTCTCAGGTAAAGACTCACCACTCCCACTTTGCTTCTTGATCTCGTTTGCGCTTTGCCTAAGCACACCCCTACTACACCCACCCACACACCATCTCGGGACTTGGACCACTGGAAGCACATCCAACACCTCTTGCGACCAACTGCGCGACCACACTCGAACCTCGATATGCCTCTCGCAGCACGTCTGGCTGCCGGCGGCGCATCTGCTGCGCCAGCCCAGCAACAACAACAACAGGGCTCACCATACCCTGCGCCGCTCCAGCCAGGAAGGCCTCAGAGCACACAGTCACCATATCCTCCGGGAGGTGGTTACCAGTCTCCGGCACCACCTCAGCAATATGGACAGCAGCCGCCGCAGCAATATGGACAACCACAACAATACGGACAACAGCAACAAGGCGGCTACTCGCGCCCTCCTCCGGCCGCACCACCCTCATACGGACAGCAGCAGCAGCAACAGGCACCTTATAGCCCTGCGCCATACAGCCCAGCTCCCTACAGCCCCGCGCCCTATCAACAGAGTCCTGGACACCCTCCTCAGGGATTTGGCGGATATGTTCGTTTCACATGCGCGAGATCTGTGGCTTAGATATGCTATGAGTCGAGTACTGACTAGATTTTGTTTTCAGGGAGCTCCCCAGTCCTACCCTGGAGGCCCGCCTCCGCCAGGCCAGCAGCAGCAACAGCAATACCCTCCCCAGGGCCAGCAGCAACAATTTGGTGGACCGCCTGGCCAGGGTCAGTTCGCTGGAGGCCCACCGCCGCCATCGTCCGGCCCTCAGGATGTCGGTCAATACGTTCGTCAGCTAGAGGAGGCCATCCAGCAGAAGCGTCTCCAGAGCTTCTACCCTCCTGGTGATCCTCGCATCCAGCAGACTGCTCAGCGGGCTGCTCAGCAGGTCGACAAGCTGGTTGCTGCATGGCACATCCCCAGAGAGATCGCGGTTGATATCGTCAGGTAAGAGAGCAGGTTACAATATTTGCCATTGAGACATGTCTGACATGCATAGACTCGCTCTCTACGATGTCGTCATTTACATCGACGACAGCGGCTCCATGGCTTTCGAAGAGCAGGGTGAGCGCATCAAGGATCTTGAACTTATCATGCAGAGAGTCGCGTTCGCCGCAACTCTCTTCGACGAGGATGGGTATGGTATCCCAAAATTCTGCTACGGAAATAATGCGTTACTGACAGGGAACTTAGCATCGAGATCCGCTTCATGAACGACGACAGCACCCCGCCTAACATGCTTGGAAACATTCGCACTGAGCAGCAGATTGCCCAGGTCATGTCCAACAGGAGATACAAGGGTCTTACACCGTTCGGTACCAAGCTGCGTCAGAAGGTCATTGATGGCATTGTCCTGCCCAAGCTCCGCCAGCCGCGCAAGCCGGTCTTGGTTATTGGCATCACAGACGGCCAGCCCGCAGGCGAGAACGCTGGTGCTCTCGAGGATACCATTCGCTACGCTGTCAACTCCACTCAGAACTTGGGTCCCGGCGCCATTGCCTTCCAGTTCGCACAGGTTGGAAACGACCAAAAGGGTAAGTGAACTTTTGTCGCATTGTACATGAGGATTTTTTCTGACAATTAATTAGCCACTGAGTTCTTGGGCAAGCTCGACAATGATCCCGTCATTGGAAGCATGGTGGACTGCACATCCAACTACGAGAACGAGTCTGCGGAGATGGCTCGTGCCAACCCACCCGTCGACCTCACCCCGGATCTCTGGGTCCTCAAGCTCATCCTCGGTGCTATCGACCCCAGCTACGACACCCAGGACGAGCAGGGCTCTGCTCAGGTTCCCGGCCCTGGTCAATTCAGCCAGCAGCAGGGTGGATACGGTGGCCAGCAGCAATACCAGCCTCCCCCTGGTGGCCCAGGTCAGCAGTACCAGCCTCCACCAGGTGGTCCTCCTAGGCCTCAAGGCGGCCCTGGTGGTTACGCGCCTCCTCCAGGCGGTCCTCCTTCCGGTTACCCCGGTCAGCAGACCTACGGTGGCGCCCCTCCCGCCCCGCCGAGATACTAGGGGTATGGTCAATGTTGATGGGTCTTGTTCGGACCTTTACTTGAAAAGAAACGGCTTCTTGCGGTCAAGCTGAACGATGGAAGCGCTGGCATGCTATTAAACACGGTGAATATCATACGGAATCGCCTGGGCGCCTGGAAACCAATGATCGCGCACTTCCAGGGGAACGGTGGAACTACAAATGAGCTGACTTGATGAGTGATAATGAATTAATAGCGCCCAGAAATGAATTACATTGAAACATTTCATGTTCAAGTCGTCCTGTTGTGCGGACATAGCAAAAGGACCAAGCAGTGGTCCTGACTCGTTTTTGGAAATCACGGCATGATGACACAGCGCAGGCCCGAAGTCCTACCGCCACGAAAATGAGTCGCAGGACGATCTCTCTCGTAGATAACAAAATACATCGAAAGAAACACTTAAACGAGTTAAATCGAACGGAATGATCAATGATGGCGCAGCACGGATTCTTTGTCGCCCCAGGGGAGATTGAACAACTAATGACCGCCCAACCACAACCCAATCGCACACCTGGACTCCAAAACCCCATACAATCTTCCATCGACGGAGCCAACACCGCGACAGATGATGTCTTGGATACTTTCCATGCGGGACGTCACATCACCGAAATCTATGAACTATTAGAAATGTGCCTCCTCGAATTACCCGTTCAAGATCTTCTACTCGCGCAACGGGTCAGCAGACGGTTCAACGCCGTCATTAATACTTCGCCACGGTTACGGGAGAAACTGTTCTTCACTTCGCGGCTAGCTTTTGGACAAGCGTTCAAAGCGAAGCTCAATCCACTCATGATCCGCGATAATGTTATGCGGGCGATCCCGCTGTTCTTCGACCACAAGGAGAAGCGACTAGCGTGCTGCTATCAGGAGGGTTTTACCAGATTGTATTGTCGGTCGATAACGGCGACGACGGTGTGGGTTTATTTGGAGTTTTGTGATGATGAGCCTCCTGGTCAATCTGCAGAGGGAGACCATCCGATCAAGACTTTGAAACGGGGATCTTGGGAACGAATGTTCATCTCCCAACCGAGTTTTTTCGTCAGTTGGCGGGTCCATCTGTCCGATCCAGTTGGAGAAACATATTCGGGCATTGTGAAAGGTGCCAGGACGATGGGGTCGTTGCTTGATGGGATGGTGGAATCTTTGGTAGTTCGGCAATGAATGACTGCTACCTCCCAACTCACGACCCACGTCAATTCGTCTCATTTCAGCTTCTTTTACCCTCGCAATCAAGGGCTACCAGCCTCATACCTCCCCTGCTTCGCATTGGCCGCATCATCAATAGTGCCCCTGAACTCTTTCCACAGCTTCTTCACCACACCCTCATCCACCATGCGATCCACGATTTTGTTCGCATATTTGCGCCTCTTCTTCGTGCTCATTTTGTCGCGCTTCTTCAGCTCCTTCGCACTGCTATACCCATTGCCATCAATCCAGATCTTCACCCACTCATACAAATGAAATCTCCAGTGGTGCAGCGCGTGCGCTGTGCGGGCATTGCTCATGCAAAACTTGCCCACATACCACGTCTTGTTTGCTGGTGGGACCTCGCGGCCCGAAGCATCATATGCTGGGCGATCGTCTGCGGTCTCGCCTGCGCTGTCGCTGCCGCTGTCATCGTCATCGTCATCGGAGTCGGAGTCATTCCTAGTGACTTCGTCGAGAGTCAGGCGATTGTACGGCTTTCCTTGGAACTGCACTTCGCGGGTAGCAGGGTGGCCGCTGCGATTGCAAGCGTCGCATTTGTCGCGATAGGCGTGCTCGGCGGTGCTGCGGTCGATGCTATTGTATGCGATTTCGGGCCTTGACCGCAGCGCGATGGTGAAATCGCCCGTCCACGCCGACGAGGCAAATTTGGAGCCCACGAGCCCGGCGACTTCGTCGTCGAGTTTCTGGAAGGTGAGGCCGTAGATTTCGTCGTCCATGGCGAAGGCCGGGTTGATTTTTTTCTGCACGAACCATTCGATGGCGAACTTCCAGAGGTCTTTGGCTTTCATGGAGGCGTAGCGCGTGAATGCTAGTGGGATGCCGTCTGGGACGCCGAGAGTGTCGTCTTCGCCTTCTTCGATGAAATCCTCATCGTCTTCGTCGGCGGCGAACATAGCTCGGCTGCTGGTAGGTGCAGGTTCTGGAGATTCCTCCGAATTGTCGTACATGTCGTCGAGCTCTTGCTGGTCGACTGCCTCGTCGTCTTCTTCGTCTTCTTGGATGTCAGGAAGCCCTGACTTTTGACTCGATCTGACCTGTTTCAGACGCTCCAGGGCTTGTATTCTCGCGTTCTTCTTGAGAGTTTGGGAGTCTCTCGGACCGCGGTCGTCATCAACGTCACTGCTGGGACCAATGAAATCCATGTCTTCGTCGAGATCGTCTTTCTCTTGCTGTGTCATCTGGCGGCCACGGCGTTGTAGACGTCTGCCTGGTGTTCTGGGCGCCACATCCTCTTCCTCGCTCTCGTCATCGTCTTCCTCCTCGACTTCCGAAGTCGGCTTTTGCTTCCTGCTCGACCTGGTACTTCGTTTCGGGTTCTCGATGATCTGCAAATCGTCTTCACTGCCAGCAGTCGCCGCTGGTGGCGAAGAGCTGAGAACTGACGACTGTCTCTCCACTCTGCGGCGCTTCTGTGTGCCCAACACTGGCAACTCGTCCTCGCTGTCGTCTTCCACCACCTGCTGCGGCGGTCTTCGCGCCTTGCGAGCGCTTGGAACGACAATCTCATCCTCATCTTCTTCAGACTCCTCCTGTGGTGTAGGTTCCGGCTGTGTCTTCTTTGCGCTCATAACCACAATCTCATCATCCTCTTCCTCTCCCTCGGACTCCACCGGCGTCGCTTCCTTCTGCTTCCGTGACTTCTTCATCATCTTTTTGCCGCCGAGATCCATGAATCCGACATCCCCAGTCTTCTGCTTCTTGCTTCCACCCTTGCTCTTACTCTTTCCCAACTTCGCAGACGAAGGCAGCTCGTCACTATCATCGCTCGAGAACTCCGCCGCTCTCTTCTGTCCCCGCTGCGTTGTAAACATGCTGGGCGCAGTGGGAGGATCCAAATTGACCGTGCCGCTCGAAGGTCCAAAATCCAACCGTTGCTGCTTCGCTTTTCTCTTAGACTTCCTCTGAGAGGATGATGCTACTGGCGCATCTGTGATCGCCGCGAGATCTTCATCTGTTGGCGTTGGTAGCATTGTGCTTGCTACAGTTCTTTGGCTGGGCGCGGTCGGCTGCAGCTTGCGCCGCTTGTTTGCTGGTTGTGAGGATGCGTCGCCGTAGCCGACTGCGGCGGCGCGATCTTGGATCTGTTTGTTGTAGCCTTGCGCTGCAGGATCGGAGCTCGGGAGAGGCGTGAAGACGATGCGCGACTGGCTTTTGTTCTTGCTCTTGCGCGTGCTGGGTGCCATCTTGGTGGGTGTTAGGTTGTCGGTTTCGCTATGCGATTATGGATAATTTTTCGAGGCAGTCAGGCTGTTGACATTTGTGCGACCGGCTGGAAAGTGGAAGACAAAAGGGAGCAACGAGTGAGCAGCTGAAGCCAGTGAAGTCTCTCAATAGTGACCAGACAACAGCATGTGATCCTCTCACTGGCAGATGTTCATCATTCGATGTTTGTTAATAAACCAAACTAGCGTAATTCGGCGCGTCTCAAGTCGCGACTGGCCCTCAATCCATGACGTACGCACTTTCGAAGAAGGAGCCGTGCTTAAGCAACATCCTAGACCTCGATCTTCAACATTGAAGATCATCAGACGAACGGCTGTCGTTTCTTGCATGAGACAAGCTAGACCAAACGTCTGGAATTACTCGGTTTTGCGACATACAAGAGCCCTCGGTTATCTATCAAAAACCACAAGGATGTCGAAACAGAACCTCGCCTCAGCAGATGACTTCGAGGAACACGTCCAAAGCACATCTGTACCTGGCAAGAAATCAACAAAGCACTTCCCCCGCTCAGCTAAACCAAATGCCTGTAAGGAAATCTCGACTCGCTATCCTTCCACAATCTGATCATTGATGTAGTCACAGAACTCATGAGACACAAGCCAGCTGGCGAAGCAGCCGACAAGCCAACCCAGAAAACAATCTTCCAAGGTCGTGATGGCCTCGCCGCATACACAGTCGATCCCGAATCCTTCCCTCCTACTCGCGTCGTCTACCACAACGAGAAGTTCGTCGTGATCAACGACCTCTACCCCAAAGCCGGCGTACACCTCCTCATCCTGCCACGCGACCCGATTAAGAACGTGCAACGGCCGCAAGATGCTTTCGACGACCCACAATTCCTAGCAGACTGTCAGGCGGAAGAGAAGAAGGTCCGCGAGATAGTTGCCAGCGAGCTAAGAAGACGCTTTGGAAAGTATAGTGCTTCTGATCGGCCACGGATAGAAGCACTCGAGGCCGACGATCCGCCTGAAACGCTCCCGGTCGGGCGAGACTGGACGGAGGGAGTCATGTCTGGCATCCATGCAAACCCTTCCATGAGCCACCTCCACATCCACGTGCTGAGTAAAGATATGGTTAGTGAGCCCATGAGGAAAAGGAATCACTACCTGTCTTTCACCACGGACTTCTTGGTTGGGCTGGAGCACTTCCCATTAGCGGAGGATGATTACAGAAGGGCGTACAAACATTTCCCGGAGGATATGCTGTGTTGGAGGTGCGGTCAGAACTTTGGAAATAAGATGTCGAAGCTGAAAGAGCATTTGGAGACGGAGAAGGAGAGCTGGATCAGGGAATAATAAGGTGAAAGAAGCATTATGATCTCGGATGGGGGAGGCATCAATTCAGCAGATACAGAATAGAGTGGCAGAACTGAGCTCAAGTAAGTCATAAAAACAATATGGCCATAGGTGTGGAAGACCTGTCGTGTCGCCACGATACAGCTAATAGACAACCCATCGTCCAGCCTCTCGTTGTACACCAGTCCGTTCTCTCGAGAGTCAAAATTCTCATGTCTACCACCATGAGCGTCTTCAGGGGCGTTTTGTAACAGGCCAAGACGAGGGCGGCCGGCGGGAATGCGCATACCCGTAGATGCAGGCTGCCATTCACTAGTGCGAGAAGTGAGGAGGCTGGCTGCAGCCTTTGGGACAGGAGACAAACGGAGCAGTGCCAGACCGCGCACGAATGCTCTAGAACTATTGCTGGCGATGCTGTTTTTGACTCTCTATGCCCATAAGCGACAATGTGAGACGATCCAGTCGTAAGTGAACATAATGTCTCAGGAGGTTGGTGGCGTGAAGATAGGGAAGGAGCGTCCGGGCTAAGCTTGTCTCAACCTCACTCTTCACTCTTCACTCATCAAGAAGTGAAGCTCTCCACGAGACCGCACGTCATCGCCGTGGCGACGCGACTTTTTCTACAAACGCTGACCAAAACAAGTCGCTACCACTGCCACTCAAGCTCGCTCCAAAGCCATCAAAAGCCTTGCGCTCTGCCAATCTGCCCCTACCACTGCACATTTGTTACGCATAGCATCCATCGCGAGCAGTATGTCTAACCATCGCAGTGCCGTCATCCCCCTCACCGCCGCTCACGCTGCACCTCCCGGCGTCATCGGCTCGCAGCAGAACAACATCAACGCCAACATGGCTCCCGCCGCGCCAACTAACGGCCGTTCTCGGTCGTTCGCGCAGGACCACTGGGACCGCTACGACAAACTCAGGGGCGTTGATGATGCCAAGAACGCGCTCGTCGAAGACATCCTCAGTCGCTACGACGCAGTCATGCGCCAGTGCCAGAACCTCATCGACGAGCAGAACGAGCAGAATGCCCGAGAGATTCGCAACAGGCGTCGCAACGACGTCACGGCACTCCTGAATCAGCAAGCTGAGTACATCACCCACCTCCAGAACCTCATGAACAGCAACCCTTTCATAGTCGTGGTCGTGGACGGCAACAACTTCCTGTTCGACGATGCGTTCATTCGCGACGGAGAGGAAGGTGGCCGCAGAGCCGCGGTCCTTTTCAGGGATGAGGTTACCGAGTGGGTGACCAAGAGCGTCGAACAGCCGCCGACCGACTTCAAGATCCTGATCAAGGTCTACGCCGACTTCAAAGGTCTTGCTGGCACTTTTATGAGTGGTGGTGTCATCGAAAAGATGTCAACCTTCGGTGAATTCGCCCGAGGCTTCAACACGCTGTTTGAGTTCGTCGACATTGGAGATGGCGATGTCAACAACAGACTCGTCGGTAAGTCGTAGTCTCATGACCCCTTTTTTTGCGTTCATCACACATACTTATGTGCTAACTTCTTCTAGATCACTTCAAGCTGTTCCTTTACGATTACCACTGCCACCAGGTCGTCTTTGGTGGTGCTCCTCAGCTCTTGGACAACAATGTGGAGCATGAAGACAAGATCACGAGGCGTGTCGCGCTTCTCCAAAGCTCTACCACAGACGTGGACATCCCTTTCAAGAAGGTCTCTTTCACTGAGGTCTTCCGCACGAGCAAGATCGTTCCGAGCATTGCTACCATGACTCCACGCACTGGGACGCCTGTATCCCTCGTGGAGAATAGCAGCGGCAATCTTCCAGTCGCTCACAGTCGCAACGACTCTTGCGCTTCCTCCGTCACATCCGCCACTGCGCCGGCTGTGCCTGCTGTGAGGACCTGGGCCAAACTCGCGCAGGATGTCGCTACGCTCCCGCAGACTAGCACAGTCCCACCCCCGGTCGAGCCGCCGGCTCGCCGTCACAACCACAAGGGACAGCGCCTCGACCCGCCTTTTCTCCTCGACTGGGAGGCATTGAAGCGTGTCAAGCAGATCAAGATGTGCAACATGCACTACCTCCACCCCACCGGCTGCAAATGGACCGAGGAGAAGTGCAATCACCGCCACAACTACGAAGCCACCGCTGAAGAGATCGAAATCCTCAAATCAGTCTCGCGCGAGACGGCTTGTAACAACGGCGTTGGCTGCGACGACCTTGTCTGCCTTTACGGCCATCGCTGCCCGTACCCGCCTACCAAAGAGGGTAGCATGCGCGGCATTGGGTGCATCATGGGCGAGAGGTGTCGGTTCCCGAGGGAGATGCATGGCATTAATGATACCACTCCCGCCAGGGCTACCAACACTGGAAAGCACTAAGCTTGACAAGACCGAGGGAGATGCATGTCTTCAAGAATGTCACTCCCGCCAAGGCCCCCAACACTGGCAGACGCTGAGTTTGACAGGATCAGCAGACACTGCGTGTACTTTTATGGTTTTAAAATTGCAAGGGGAGTGTTCTGGATGCGTGCTGAGTTTGACAAGATCACGAGCAGAAGCTACGTGTTCTACTTTGCTTTTGAAAGTTGCAAGGGGAGTTGTTTTCAGTGCGAAGATACCATCGACCAAATTGTCGGTCTTCAACATCCGTCTTTGCGCGGATTGTCTGAGATGTATCAAGCTCTCCACTCATAGGAAATGAATCAAAGCGTATGTAAAATCATGTTATTGCATCTCAGTTTCCCAATCAAGACTGCTGCGTATTCTAAGTTCATCCCACCAACCAGGATCGCGGGCTTGGGAAGCCTCAGCAAGCCACAGAAGCTGACACAGCCGTCTCACATCTGACACATCAGGCCCACCCGTAAGCATCCCGAAATACCCAACAAAGCCACCCACATCAGCCTATACCAGCCTATACCAAGAGCGTCCCCCATATAAGCTAAGCCAATATGAGAATGGACTCTTGCATGCCAGGAGTGGCTGCAGCCAAGCTGCGCTGGTGAGACGCAGGGATTCTGACGTGAGTACCGAGCGCCGCATTGGAAATGTACATAACCAGGCATGTAAGGACCTTGTGCTTTTGCTCTTTACTGCAGTCGAGTTTCCAAGTCGTAAACATTCCCAATTGCTCTAGAATCGGCCAGAATGCATTCCTTCCTCTTCCCAGAAGATATCAACGGGCCTTCGACGCGGCCAAGACTACAGCAGCAGTCCACAATAAGCACGCGCAAGACAACACAAGATTCAAGCAAAGCACCACCACGAATGCCTACCCGCGCTCCGCCAACAATACCACAACAAAATGTCTCCGCTCCACCACCGCCGACTTACGCCCCACCACCAATTCCCGCGATGAAAGAAAAGTCAGCCATCTCCATCACCGAGCTCAGCATCCCAGACCGCAAGCAAGAGCCGGGACTCCAAAGATCGAAGAGCATGTGGTCCCGTCGAGAGATCATCGGCGTGTCGAGCTTCAAGGAAAGAAGAGAAGCGAAGGCACGAGCTGCTGCGGCGATGCCTGAGATTGATGTCGTTTTGCCACCGCTTTCGCCTGTTGTTGATGAGGAGTTTTGGCGGACGGGGAGGTATCCTACTTCACCGTTGGGGTCGGGGATGGTTCACTTGGCGTTCTGATGAGCGGGCTCACTGGCACATCGTGGTGTTTTGCACGAGGCACCTTCGGCATGTGAAGACTCACGTCAACCCTATTCTTATGACCCCGTGGTTGATGTGCCAGGTACTGCGATATGCACCACATCAATGCACTAAGCCAAGGCACATCAATTTGATCTACAACCACCATCACAATCAAAACCCGGATATCTTGGAACACACATTACAGATACCGCGAACTACTCGCTACTGTCGGCATGGCTTCTTCACAGCACAGCAGTGACAATCTCATTGAGTATGCGCATCCTTGTCCGAACATTAAGCGTATGCTAATGTCTCCAGTCGACTTAGATCTGACTCTAAACCCGTCACGATTCATCCGAAGGGACCTAATGCACACTCGTATCAGATTCAGAGGACCATCCTGGCAACTGTGTCGCACCCGCTGGCTAAACGATGCTCTGAACATCACAACCACCTCGATGTCAGCAACGAAGCGCTCTGTATCTTCCTTGCTTGGCTTCTCTACAACGATGTCGATCGAGCCGTAAACTCTCAGACGTCTCTTGCTGAGGCCTGGAACTTTGGCGCAACATATCTCATGCCCAAGTTTCAAGATTCAGTGATGCATGTGCTCGTGCCACGCCTTCAAGACACGTACGTCTGTCCTGATGCGGTACTTGAGGCTTACAGAGTGAACGAGCGAGACACGCTTCTCCAGCGTGCTTTCGTGGCACAGCTTGCTATCGACATGATATGTCAGACAGGCTCCCAATGGGAGGAGAAAGTCTTCACGAAGCACAAGTTGGAGAATTTTGCGGGCTTCTACCTCGCCCTCACACAAGCCATGTGTGTCACCTTTGACCACAACAAATGTGTCGAAAAATCCATTGAAGCTCCGGACTTCCTCCACGATGATGCAGATGAGTAATCTAAGGTATACTTGGGGTATCACCGCGTGTAGGTTCCTGTGAACGCGAGGATGAAGGCAGTAGGTTGAGGAGGTCTTGGCGGTCTTGCGAATGATTCGAAGATCTAGTTGGCTCAGACATTGTGGTGAGTACATCTCTTCATTTTGGCTTACACAAGTCAATCAAGAATGCCAACTCACGCACTTTCACATGATGCTACGATCCACATCACATGTGAGCTCAAAAGCAAGGTAGGCGGATCTTGTGAGAACATCTCTTGACATACCGCCAATGCGCACGACTCTCTACATTTCCACCTTTCTTGTGCTAGACTGTACCACTACTTAAAACTTCGACACATATCCTGTGTGAAGGTTCGGCGCACTGCCATGGCTTGCACAGGCCACGAGAGAGGCATCGTAGAGTATGCCCATCCAGTTTCCAATATGATACACACCTTGACTGACTATGCGACGCAGCCGACTCCTACAAGACGGCGCATCCCCCCTCAAGATCTGCGCCTCGGCTACTCCCAGCGACTCCAAGGACTCGAAAGAGTCGGAAGACTCAAAACATATGAGTTCCACCTGCTACGTTCCAAGATCTCTTCTAGCAATTGTGTCGCCAAAGCTTGTCGACACTTGCTCCCGCGGGCTTCACCTCACTCATGTCAGCGACAAAGCGATCCGCATGTTCGTCACTTGGCTCCTTTATCGGAAACTTGACATGAACGGAAGCGAAGAGGGCAGCGCACAAACACAGCTGGCGCAGGCTTGGAACTTCGGTGCCGAGTATGAGATTCCCGCGTTCCAAGACAAGGTGATGCGGAAGTTGGTGAAGCTTCTAGGTACGCAGCGCGTTTATCCAGAAGCTGTGGTGGAGGCTTACCGCCCGCGCGGGCGTGGAAGTCTTCTTCAGAAAGCATTCGTTCAGCAGCTGGCTTCTGACAGGGAAGAGGACATCGAGGGCATTGTTTGGACCAGGGAGGACTTCACCGGCTGTGCTCTGGGCACCGACTCGCAGTTTCTATTGGATCTGCAGTTCGCGGGTCCTATGGGTGATGTGGAGGACTACCTGAGCTCAACGGCAGTGGGTGACGCTTGAAGATGTTGTGTTCGAGTGGCGTCTGAGCCAAGACGACCTTCGAGCGATGGCCCAGGCATGCTGCGAGATAAATAATACTGAAGCGGCTTGATCCTAGAATCGCCTACCATCGTTGACTTTGATATCCAAGTGTGACGGGTGATGTGTTGCAAGGTTCCCCAGGCAGCACGGCACGATTCTTTGCTCGTCTCGAAACTCTCACTGCACCACTTCACGTGCAACATCAACCTTTGCTCGCACGTGCCGCGGCTCAACACGATCACAAATAAGACCTTTACTGAGCTTCGTTGGACTTCCACTCTACTTCCACTACCAGCGTTATTGCAAACTTAAACTCCACCAACGATCGATATATCAAAAGCTGTACAATGGCGACAGTTCAGGAAACGGATACAGCTCAGACTCTTGTAAAGTAAGACTGGAGACAGCGTATCCTCGTCTCCGAGACATGGATGCTGACTGCACGTCACAGTCAACTTCAAGCCGACAATGTCATTCTGGGAGTCAGCGCAGTGAGTGGCCCACCCTTCTATATCCAAAAGACAATACTGGCAAGCGTGTCAAAAGAGCTTGCGGACGATCTCCGACCCGACCACGAAGGCGTCTGTCGCTTGTACACCACAACCTACGAAGCTCTGCGCATCTTCATCGGCTGGATCCTCCGTCACCCAATCCAGAGTAAGTCACAAGAGCTCCTGGCACAATCGTGGCGCTTCGGCGCAAGATACCACATCCCGGCATACCAAAACGAGGTAATGAGGCAACTGGTGGGTTTACTTCAGGCCGAACCGGTAGATGTGTTCGCTGTTCGCGATGCTTATGTTTACACTTGCGACTTTGAGCCTCAGATCGCAGACATCATCGTCAAAAGAGATCAGTTGCTGCGCAAAGCTTTCGTCACTCAGCTTGCAAGAAACAGTCGGCTTGAGCATCCTTGGGAAAGTGAGGAGGAGGCATATATGAAGAGCGGGCTTCACATGAACCACGACTTTCACAAGGACTTCTTCCACGCTGTGTGTTTTGGTTCTTCTGAAGATGGCTTGAAGGGACCTGGTGCACGGATTGAAGAGCTTCTGGTTGAAGAATCGAGGTAATTGAGGCGCTGATGGAAGACCGAGTCAGGCGTTTCAGTTGCTCAAATGAACCAGGTTGCGGATACACAGGCTTAGCGTTACCATGCGTACAACGCTTTTTAGTTCGAATGCAAGTGAGCACACATGTCATCGTTTTGTTCACTTGGAACCAACCACGTGAGGCGAATCTTGAGCTTGATGAATACGCATGCGATCATCCTGTTCATCGGTACGTCCAGTGAATCAACTTACCAAGCCAGTGTCAAGACTCTCACATGCCACTTTGGGAGACGAGACAATTCTGTCACCTGAAAGCTGAAGACCTACTCGCGTGTGGCATGTTCGTCAAACTATAAGAACAAAGACGTCCCTGGCCCTTTGATCAACACCACCTCCATCATCAAATCAAGCCAATGACACGCCGAGGACGCCGCCTATATCCACATACTAAGATGCCACCAGAACAAAGGGCTGGCCCTCGCAAGCCTCTTATTGAGTAAGTGCTCCAAGACTAAGCATTGGTATACGGAGTACGAACGCTAATCGATTAAGTAGTCAACTGCGAGATGACATTCACACAGTGAGAATCCACCCAGCCCAAAACCTCCTAGGAGCTACAGGAAACTCTTTTCCGATTCAGAAGACAAGGCTGGCAAGCGTCTCTACAAAGCTTGCAAACCACTGCAAGCACCGCGATTGTTTCCTTCCTGTCGGCTCAGAAGTCTTGACGGTCTTCTTCGAATGGATCCTCCGACGTTCTGTCCAAATCAACGGACAAGAGACTATGGTGCGCGCGTGGAAGTTTGGTCGCGAATGGGAAATTCCGGCTTTCCAGAATGAGGTGATGCGTTGCCTCATTGCTGAGTTCCAGCACAAGCACATCAATTTGCGTGCGATGCGTCAAGCATACGGGACCACGTCGACTAGAGACGCGGATCGCGACGAGCTCCTCCGGAGAGCGTTCATCACGGAATTCGCGTTTGAAAGTCGAGACAAAACCTGGTTCGAAGAGGACCTGGTTGAAAGTGGGCTGGATAAGAGCATCGACTTCCACAAGGACTACACTCGCATCATGTGTCTCGCCTATGACTACGACGATGACTACGACCCCAAAGAAGAGGGTGCGCGACTCGCGGATCTACTGGTGGACGAAACGATCGAGTGAGACCACAACAATCCACCAGTTTGAGAAGGCGCAATTGTCCAAGTGCGGGAGAGTTGATGGGATACATTCATTTACCTGTGTTCTGGGGACTGGCAGGCGGGCAGGTTTGTGATAGAAAAATCAGTCTGTGCTAAAAATGTGTTACAACTATGGAAGAAAGCCCTCGGCATATATTCTCCTACAACTCGTTAGGCAGCGACTCAGGAATATAAGCCAAGTTCACAATCGAAGCAAGACCATAGTTCGCCGCCTCATTAGTAGAGATCCAAGCGACCTCGTCAATCGGCGCCAGCACCTCGCTTCCGTTAAAGCGCTGCACCTCCCAGTTCGCTGATGTGTTCAAACCATCAGCCTCGAACTCGCTCCAGGCGCGCTTTGCGTAAGTCTCGTTCTGAGTGAGGTAGTAAGCGTGAGCCAAGAGTCTAGAGTGATCCTGACGGAGTGTGGCGGTCTTGGTCCAGTTTGTGCCGTACCGGGCTGTCTGCTCGGCGGTAGGCGCTCGGTAGTAGTAGCAGTAGTCTAGCCATGCTTGCTCGAAGCCCTCGGGGACATCATCGCCGAATTGCTCGAGGATTTCGGCGACTACTTCCATCAAACCGAATGCACCTGCGAGATGAGACACAGCGACAACGCCCTTGTTGTCGGGGTCTGTGGGGGGTGGCAAGAGGGTGCCGTCTTCGCGGTTGTAAAGAGCCGAGCCAGTCACGAAGCCGTTCTTGAGATCCACCACACCAAGCATGGTGTTTGTGAGCTTTGTCTTCGCCTCTTCCCACCTTGAGCCACGGCGCTCCCACTCAAGAAGCCACGAGGCAGCAAGTCCGGACCAGTCGGTTCCCAAGCCGATGGTAGCGGGCTCACCAGGTGCTGGCTTCCAGCCATCAGTGCGAACCTTGCGGTTGGGATCGAGACGCTCATAAGTCAAGTCAGTGTCGAGCGTCTCCTCGACGAGCTCTCCAACACGCTCATCGCCACCAGAGATGAAGTAGAAGATCTTTCGGTATTGCGCGGTCGAGATACGAGCCTGCTTTGCAGAGTCACCCCAGTGCTGAATGCCGTGTCTGGTGCCAAGTCCCTTCCAGTCGCCGGCGTGGTACACATCCACCTCGCCAGTGTGACGGGTCAATGCTTCAGAGAAGCGGTAGATGGCTTCACCTCCTGTGCGCAGGAATTGTGGCCAGAAGAAGAGGTCAGGAGACAGCTCAGAGTTATCCCATGCGTAGCCACCGATGTCGTAACGCCATTGGTGCCTGTCAACATCGTAGGTGTGCATGAAGTCTCCGAAGTCGAAGAATCCGTACCATCTGCGCTGCTCCACCTGGTCCTGGTAGAATTTGGCGAGGAACTCGAGGTTGCTCTCGATCTTGGCAGCGGCGCTGCTAGAGGTGTTTGACGCTGGCGGGGCCCACCAAGTACCGGCAGCCTTAGTCTCATGAACATACTCGGGCTCGGCATACAGAACGGGTGGGTTGTTTGTGTGCTCTATGAGGCTGGCAAGCTGGTCTTGAGGCGGAGTCTGCTCGAAGGCGTAGATGTACAGCTCGTTAGTGCGTGCGATGCCATAGGGCGTATCGAAGCCATCTTCCCAATCCTCGTAGGTAATCTCGAGTGCATCGAGTTGATCCTTGTAGGTCTCCTGGCCCAGGCCATCGTGATACGGACGCAAGTCCAGTGGTTGGGCCTCGGGACTGTAGAGCCAAGCAGTGATTTCACCAACGTCTTGTGCTGCGTTTCTGATGTCAAGTCCGACTGGGTAGTGCTTCCAGAAGTTGCGCAGGCCGACAGCAAGGCCACCCTGCGTCGCTCCTCCAAGATAAGCCAGACCACCAGAGCGAGTCGATCCTTGAATGTTCACCCAGCTTTGGCCAGCCTTGGTGCGCTTCTTGAGGGTGAAACCATCGGGAGACAATTGGGACAAGGTATAGTCGTTCCAGTCAGGGATCCAGTGAAGCCTACTTGATACGCGCGTATCCCAGGTGTCGGTGCTGGGAGTTGCCTCTCCTTTGAACTGAGCAGACCTGACGGCTGCGCCGGGATCTCTACGCAGCCCAGTGATGCCCTTCACCGCTTCACTCAAAAGGCCTCCGTCGACACCGGCGATGCGCACATGGCGGTTGTAGAGTTCTTCGTCCGCAAGTGGGACTTCAAATCGCACTCCAGCACCAGTGACAAAGTCTTCGTCGGCCTTCCCATCGAACACGAAAGTGTGAACGAGTCGGATTGCATCGGAGTTTGCGTACAGATAGAAGCGGAGAACGAAAGGCAGCCAGTTGTCGTGAGCATTACCATCGGCGACCTGATGACTTCCGCGCACTGTCACAAGAGCGCGAACCGGGTTGTTCTCAGATATGGTGACATTCTCAATGTTGCTCTTGAAGTTGAAGTACTCAATCGAAGAGTTGGCTCTGCTCTCGATGTCGCCACTGACACCGGACTGCGAGTTCAAGACAAGCTTGCCATTTTGTCCAACAACCTTTCCACTTGATGTTTCGATCTTGCCAATGACATTGCTACCGGACCTTGGGAATGTAACTGTAATCTTTCCAGTGTTGACAGTGTATTCTTCTGTGGAGCTTGAAGTCGTAAGTCCTGCAGCCTGGGACGAATTGCCATTGCCAGAGGACGCAGTCACGGTGTACTGATCCAAGCTGGTCTCTGCTGCTGCAATTGCGTGTCCAGTCCACTTGATCGACCCATCGTTCCAGTAAGCTGTGATCCAGGATTGCAAGTCGCCTTCAGTGAGGCCAAAGGTCGTGCTGTTAGGGAAGAACTTTCCGCGAGCCCACGGAAGTCCAAAAGTCGTTCCTGAGCTGTAAGCAGGTGCTGAGCCGCTGATCCAATGTACATTGACGCTTTCTGCACTGTTGTTCGTGTACTGTTGTGCACTGCCGCTCTGGATCAGGGCGGCAGTAGCAGCAAAGGTGACGAATTTCCCAAACATGCTGATTGACAGCAGAAGCTCGGTATCAGCTGCAACATCATGCGCCCGGCCTTGCCTTTAATTATACCATTTTCTGTCAGTCGGAGTATTGCGTTCGTTAGTAAATCACAGCAATTCATCCGGCGCGATGCGACGCCCCTCTTGCCCTCATGCGTGACAAGACGCAATTATGGCGCTATGTCACCATAGCTTGGATCCTACATTAATGCGCAGCAGGTACAAGACCAATCAAGAAGGAGGCGCGCTCGCTTGAAGAGCCAAGAAGATATAAAGCGGGAGCGCTGCCGATATTGGCAAAGATATGCCTCGTCGGTGATTGATACAGCGAAAATGCACGTCGGTCTCGGGTTAATTACGGCAGCATGCTCGACGCGATACAGAGCATATCCGGCGCAATGGAAAGGAGGTGCGAGGCTATGTGCGACGTGATGATGGAGATTTTGCGCCAATGGATGGAGTTTGTAGAAAGAGAGGTCGAAGAGGAGAAGGCGGCAGAGTGTTGTGGCGACCGCAGGATCGGAGGATGCTTTCTCTTGGCGATGCGAGGCAACTCCTTCACCAGACACGCCGGCAACAGGACAAGAAAGACGATGCCGGCACTCCGACATCTTCATATTTTTGCAGTATATACCTGTACCGCATCGGATGGCCTCATGGAACGATGGCCCCTCGGACGTTCCATGTTTCGCACTGGACTGGGCTACTTCGCTGGAGCCATTGACACATAAGTTATTCGCCCATAATGCAACTGGCCACGTGCCATTGAACCATACCATTGATCATTAGCATATACCCTCCACGACAAGATGCTCCTTCCAGTAGTTTGAGGCGCTCATAGACACATTCGCTTTCGAGTTGTTTCCTGCATCTGCCCAGCCGCCCGCTGGGTTTGTGAGAGCGTCACCGCTGGAGCCTTTCGACTCTTCAAAAGCCTCCGAATCCTCCACCAGAGCTTGGTTCCCGCACTGCTTGAAACCCTCCGGGCCCGCATTAGATCATTAGATCTGCGTGCTAGGTCTTGATCATGCTACACACAGCCGTAGCTTCACGTTCTGTGTACTCATCTCTGTGATCTTTAGGCCGAATGGAGCCATCGACATGGAGATCACTTCGGAGGGTACACAATTCTAATGTAGAAGTTCCTGACGTAGCGGGTCTACTACTCTGCGTGGTGGACATTCAAATACCACTGCACGTCTTAAGTTGCACAATGTCTACAACTGCTCAACACTCACCATGCTCCTCGTCACCTCAAACCCCATTGCTCTCGCTATCTTTTGCATTGTCTTTGGATCGATAGCGGTAAGTCTATCCGTTCAGTGCTAGGACTACCAGGAATATCTACGGAGCCGCTGGGAGAATAGTATCTGACTCTTCTCAGATCGTGTATCGCGCATTTACTGGTCCTCTGAAAGCCGCACCAGGACCATGGCACTCCCGCTTCACAAGACTGCCACTCTCGGTTGCAATCGTGACCGGCCGTCGTCCCGAATATGTCGATTCACTCCATAAGAAGTACGGACCACACGTCCGCATTGCTCCAGATGAGCTCGCAGTCAGCGACATCGAAAGTTTCCACCAAATCCATCGCATCGGCACAGACTTCATGAAGAGTGACTGGTATCACAAGTTGACTGGTGCAAGGCCGAGGAGGTCCATGTTTACTTTTACCAACGCGAAGGACCATTCTGTTCGCCGCCGCATGTTTTCGAGACCTATGAGCCGGAAATCGTTGCTGGAAAATTGGCATGATACTGTCAAGGAGATGACTAGCCTTACTGTTCACAAGATGCACGATGTTGCAGCTAGAGAGGGGAAGGTGAACATGCTGGACTGGTGGACGTTCATGGCCATGGATGTCGTTGGACGCTTGATGTATGGGCGAAGCTTTGGTAACCTCGAAAGAGGTGGCGTAAGTCTGCGCAGTTTCCACATGATGTACAAAGGGATAGATTGTTAACATACCTCTCCACCAGACATCGGAATACATGCTCGACATCATGTACCGGATCAAGATTGGGACCATGACCACCGAATTGCCGATTCTTGGCCCTCTCTCACAGGTCCTTCGTTTCGTGCCCAAAGCAATGCTTCCAATGGTACTTCACTCCAACGGCACTGCCATCAAGGAAACCGAGAATTCTGCTGCCAGTGCGAAAGCAAGCGACGACTCCAACACTATCTTTGCAGGTGTCGCCGCAGAAGCGGAGAAAGGGGAAATGCTTGATGAAGAAGATGTGTCTACCGAGGCTGGCGTGTTTACCGTCGCGGGGACTGATACTACAGCCGTCACGATGACCTACCTCGTGTGGTGTGTATTCTCGCGACCTGAGCTGCGTGAGAAGATTGAAGGTGAAGTTGCTGGATTACCAGATAGCTACACTGATGTTGACCTTTTGGAACTTCCCTGGCTCAACAGAATAATCTCTGAGACTCTTCGACTCTATGGACCCATTCCCTCAGCTCTTCCTAGAGTTGCACCTCCCGAAGGTGTTATCTTGGGTGGCCTTTCGATCCCTGGTGGCACACTCATTGGCACACAATCGTACACCATCCACAGAGACCCTGATCTCTTCCCCAAACCTCTTGAGTAAGTCAAGATTGACATCCAACGCCTTCGTGCACTCTGACACGTGCCCGTCTAGATATCTGCCCTCTCGCTGGGTCAACGACGAAGTGTCCGGTGAAGCAAAGAAGGCTTTCCATCCCTTAGGCGCTGGGTCCCGCGCTTGTATCGGAATGCACCTTGCATACATGGAGATCCGTTTGGCGACCGCAGAGTTCTTCCGCGTGTTCAAAGGTGCTCGATTGGCGCCTTCGGCGACGCCACAGTGTATGGAGATGGAGCACTTCTTCGCTGGGGCTCCCAAGGGACACAAATGTGAGATTGTGCTGGGCTGAGCTTGACACTATAGATACTAGCAACTCGATGGTTTGACTATATCCATAGTCTATGTCGTTTGTATTTTTGCTGCAGTATGACCAGTCTAGACTATCTGTCGCCGATGCACTGAAACACCGTGTCCGGCTAGGATCAACTTCTATACCTCCGTGAGCTGAATGGATTTGAACTACACAACTAGCGACGAGCGTCCGATCTTGCACTTCGCCGGTAATTCACGTCAAGCAGAATCACTCTCATGTCCTACAGCAGTACGCGCGACGGTTTTGGAATTTTGGATAAAAGTGAATATGTGATTCCCAGTGCCCACACAGACTGTGAGAACATCATTTAAGTTGATTATAGACCCAATCCAAGCCAGGCTGTTACGACACGGCATGGTTACCATTATGCTCCAAGTACGTTCCTCGATTACATTTGATTCCAGCAGCCATGGACGATCCATGAATTCAACGCACCTCCGCCTGCTTCCAACGATACCGACGCATATCTCTCACTCATCCGCTCTCCGTTTTTTATTTGTCGTGTGCAAGGCTGTTAAGCATGTCTTGCCCGACGTTTCAATATGTTTGCCCTTTATTCGTTCGGCGACTGATCTTGGTCTGCGCCCTTTTCCTTCTGCTTCTAGCAGCGCATGCCGACTGGATCTGCAAGACAACAAGTCCAGAGAAAGCGCCGACACTCACTCCGTGACTTCAGCCAGATACACAGCCGCGCTGGGCTCCTTCTTCAATGGCTGCTGCAGTCGCTCCAACCACTCCTCTCGGACTATGCCCCACTCCTCCTCTGGGCCATATGGTTGGATGGTGACTTGTCTGCCAGGAAGACGGGCATTGACTTGCTGAACAGCTTTTCCGGGAAACAGCTTCGCTACCTTATCCAGGAAGGCGGTTCTAGTGTCGTTGGGAGACCATCTCAAGTGTCTTGACATCGCTCTACCACGAGATCCAGCCGGGTCGAGACGAACGATGAGTTTCGGCGACTCGTCTGAGCGGCGGTGGCTTTCGAGAAACGATGTGTTACTCAAGGTAAGGGCATGAATTCTTTCATGTGCCTTTAGTCCCGTGTCACCGTTCTGGCTTTCAGGAACACCTGGTGAGCCCTCTGGTTGCTTGCTCACGCCTGCCGTGTAGGTCGGCGGAGCTTGAGGCAGTGTAACGCTGCCTGTGGTGGCGCGTGCCCGTTCATCTTGTAAGGTCTGATCTAGCGTAGCAGAAGACAGCGAACTCCGCGATGGCTCTCCTGCGATCTGCGGTCGTCCAAGGGACTCAATTGGCTGGGTTGTAGCATTGTGCTGCATCTCACGTTCGAGAGCGTTGGATACCAGTTCCTCTTGCCTTCTGAGACCTTCCTCGTAAGTAATACAGGTCTCGTCTTTCCATTTACTTTTTGTCCAGCCATCCGCGTTTTTTTCAGTGAAGGCTTGGTAGCTGTCTTTCACATCTTGGCTATCAAGCTCCGTCAACATGCGAGCAATTGCAAATTGACGGTTCAGAGAACCCAGAAGGTCATGGAACACGTTTGCGCGGCGCCCATGCAGATCAACTGTGCGGCCAAAATGTTTCAATTTGATACCCTTCGAAGCCTTCACATTGTTCTCGCCGAGGAGTACTCGAAAACTGCGGATTCTTGAGGCAGCTTGAGGGCCAGTCATCGCCGTACGTTCCGTCACAGACGGGTCGCGCTCCAGGCTTTTCAACGCATGCTGGATCTCGGACAACATCTCCTTTTCGTCCTCGGGCGATGTTCCCAAAACCCATCGACTAGCCTCGTCCATGGTCTGACTCTTGGATGTCGTGTCATCCAGCTCTGCGAGCTTCGTGTGCAGCAGCAGTTGGTGGTCATGAATCCTAGCTAAGCGATCGTAGGCTGATCCAAAGGGCTCTTCCATGCCGAAGAACTCGGGGTTCACCTCGTAGGGATCGGGCGCTTCGCCACGTGCGAGGTGACGAATATTCCACAGGATTCGATCGCGCAGACGTGAGATGCGCATGCGTAGTTTCTCATTTGCTGAGCGTTTTGTCTTAGAGGGTACTGATGGTGCAGCAGTCTCATCCTCCGGCATGCGGTTGAGCGGCGATGTGACGGTCCTGCACACTGTCAGTAATAACATTCTCCACAGCCGCGTCAGGTGTCGAGGTTTGGGTGCAGACCTGGAACCAGTCGGTGTCTGACCGTTGACTTCTACGCTATAAGCTTCGGGCTTGGCGGTGATGAGCTTGTCGATGCGCATCCGCAGGTCGCTGTCCGTGATGGTGGTGGTCTCTAAAAACAGCTCGTAGACTCCCGCTGCCACCATGCGCTGATCGTGATTCCATTGGTTCGAGTCGCCACGCCATAGTTGCACAAAGTGTTTCTTCACCTCGTCACTGCGCGAGTTACTCATCTTGGGTGAGCGAGAGCCGTAGTGTCTGATGTGATATCGGTGTGCGCGTGTTACGAGCAGTGGCCCTGGCGAGTTGAAAGAGAAGAGGCGAAGGGGTTGTTGAGACTTTCCCAAGGTCAAAGCTTGAGTTGTTGTGAAGGTGCACAGTTCCTTTTCTATCCGCTCTTTTCCCTGTGTAAGGCTTGACTAGCGAACAACTTGGGTCTCAGGCAAGCTTACTCGGTCTTCACTCTATCTGATCGTGGTACCGTTTGCTTTGCAAACAGTAAACAGAGGTAGGGACTCGTCCTTCACTTTCAGATAGAACATTCTCGAATGCAACAATGGAATACACCCACCTTCCCCGTGCAATTGGTTCACCCCTCCATTCAATCACGGCACACTCTTCCCAAGCCTCGAAGTCAAGCGATCATAGCAACTGATCCTACACAAATGGACAGAATCGCGCTTCCAGGCAAACAATCGTACGTGACCGGCATCCCAACACTCAGGATACCATGCACTGCTAACCTTCCTATCAGCCTTATTGACCACATCGTAAACCTGTTTCACGCAGCTGGGAAGATTGATGCGCAGGACTTGCCGTATACCAATCCCACGCCACCTAAAGGCGGCACAGCGATGCAAATGCGCTGCGTCAAACAGCTCTTCGAACTAGATTCGGAGGGTCTCGCGCGAGAAGCGTACTGCTTCGTGCCAGCCGACCATGACGCTGCAGATCTCGACCGCCCATCGTTCAAGCACTTCCAGAAACAGTGGGAGAGGGAATACGGGAAGAGTGGGAAAGGTGACGGCAGGTTTCCGGAAGTCCGAAAGAGAACCGCGATCGAGTCATTCTCGAGATGCATTTTGCGGTGTATGCGTGATGCATGTCGCCACGGCGAGGCTGCGGAGCTGCAGTGCGATACATACGACTTCGGGAATGACCACATGGTAAGCAACCTTGCCCTGCATACGTATTGGCTTGCTGACATCTCGAAGATTCTCGTTCACCAGTTCCATTGGGATAATCGAATTTGGGCCATGATTCTCGGCACCAGAGACCACCCGGAGGAATACAGCATATGGGGCAAGATCGATGCTATCACGAAGCAAAAATCCTACCACGATCAAATCTTGCTGGAAGAGGTCTCCTCGACAAAGACACCCATGCGCTCTGATGGAGGTGACATTGATGCTGGCGAAGATGACGACTTCACGCCTGAAAAAGAGATTGTCAGGAAACGCAAAGATGCATCGACTGCATTGATCAGGAGCAAGCGTCGTCGAACCGTGGCTGAAACTGCTAGTGTCGGAGAGCCTGCTTGGAATGGAAGAGCACGTAGCGGAAAAGCGGCTTTGTATACAACCATTAGCGACGACGACGAAGAGGACTTCAAGCCTTCGGAGCAAACCACTTCCAGACGCAAGACCATTGCAGGTCCAATCACTGATGACAATTCAGCTGTCACTCCTGGCCCAGCAAGTGTGTCACAGCCTCGGCATGCGACTCCTGTTGTCGAGCAATCGCATGCGCACGACCTCCAGAAAGCATTTGTTCATATGCGGGCGCACGTGAACAGCCAGGTTGACAGTGATGGCTTGCCGGTCATCTTTTCGAATGCAGGAATTGAAAGATACATGAGAGGTCTGGAAGTCGCCGCCTCGAAGAACAATTCCTACTTGTTTGGAAGCATGCGAGCTATGATTGACGAAGAGCTGGCGAAGGTCGGGCTTCCAGCTTTGCCAGTTGTTTGAGACAAAAGATGATGCTCGAGGATATTGGTGCTGAGGCCTAGCCATTGGCAATCTGCACTTCTGCGCCGAATTAGGCGAGACGTGGGCCTCCCTACACCCTTCACAGAACTAGACACACGCGGTTAGTGCCGGAAACATGATGAGCACTAGGCCCAGGGTATGAAGGGTCGTTATTTGGCTACAGGATCTCTGATACCAGGCGGGAATGCTTTCAACTGTACGCAAAGACTCTGAGATGGACAGAGACTGTGCAGTGTTTGCGGTACAATTGGGTGGAAAGACTTTCAGGGTTGGCAGTAGAATGAAACCTCTGTTATAACGTTAATACCCGCAGTCTGTTGCGTTGTAGGCTTGCTTTTGGAATTCTCTGGCCTCTCGCAATGACACTATCTTCTAGTCCCAGATCATGCCTGTCGGTAAAATTGTGTCAGCGCCCGGGACATTGTACAGGCTAATGGCCTCAAAAGCTTGCACAATCGTTTCTGTGACAGAGTGCACGTTGCGTAGATATGGTTGTAGTAGAGATTGCTGAACGTAATCAAGAATACGTGCAAGGGAGGAGTCAGCACACAACATCTGCACCGATTGGGCAAGTACAGCCGAGATGAACTCGGTTATTGCGGCTCCCACAGCACCAACGCATGCATGACCCAACTCCGAGCTCCTACGTCCCTTCAATATCGCTTCGAGGATTTCGGAGTCACATTAGAGCATCCCGTGGTAAACATATATATATTGCGTTTTCGAAGCTCTCCTCAAACATACTTCTCACGTGATCCCACAGCTCAACTTGCCAGCACCTCCCAACTCATCACCAGTATCAAACCCTCCAGAGACATGTCTTCGCCATCAACCGTCCAGATCCGCCCAATCCAGGTCTCCGACAAAGAGACCTGGAAGAACCTCTGGGGCCAATACAATGCCTTCTACAAGCGCACCATCCCCGAAAACGTCACAGAAGCCACATTTGATCGATTCCTCGACCCCCAAAATCCCATCTCCTGCGCGGTAGCTGTCAAAGATGAAGACAGCCAGCCAATCGGCTTTGCCACATACTACCCCCATCCTTCTACTGCGAGCATCGATCCCAACTTCTACCTCCATGACTTGTTTGTTGACCCGTCCTCGCGGGCTGCGGGCACCGGTGAGAAGCTCATCGACTACGTCGCGGACAAGGCGCGTGAGGCTGGCGCTTACCAGCTTTACTGGCACACTCAGGTAGGTCATGATAGGTTTTTGGCACTGGACTATCGTCACTGACTAGGATGCAGTACTTCAACTACCGTGCGCAAGGACTCTATGCCAAGGTTGGCGAGAGGTCAGACCTGGTCTTGTGGAAGAAAGGATTGTGAAAGGCTGAAAGACTGATTTCACTGAATGGAAAGTATCTAGCAAACAGAATGTAGATCAATTAATGACGGATGTTTCATGCACATCTTCCTTGTCATTTATTACATATTGCATGACCGCCGGTGCCTTTGCTTAAGTCAACTGATTATGTATGCAGAGAGCTTAAAACCCCTCGACAGTATCAGAAGGTGGCATGAAGAATCCCTTATCCCACTCCACCTTGTCTAGCCATTGAAGGAACTCCGCATCGTTAGCTGTCGGCATAAGGAAGCTCATGTCTTCGAAAGTGCCATCTGCCTCAACAGTACCATTCGCATTGAATGGAGGTGGTACACTCGGACTGAGGATCTTGTCTAGAGCACTCTTCAATGCTCTTTGTCCCTGCTTGCAAATGTGGTGATTCGCGTCTCCGGTGCGGACGTCCGCCAGATGGCGGATGAAGACACTTATATCCTGGATGGTATCAGATCGCGGCAGGATATCCTGGGTGATCTGTCGTGACTGCTCCTGCTTCAACAATTCGACCGCCAGAACACCAGCGCTTGAGACTCCAACTTCTGCCATGAGGCACGCTACGTCCACTTGAAAATCGCGAAAGAAGTCTCTCCGCGTCTGTGCCATAAGTACCACCTTAAGCATCCGCCGCGAGATTGGTATCAGGGTCTCGGTGGGCGTCTTCATCCTGTTGATCTGAGCTCTGCGCAGATAAAACTCAGTCTGCATGATGCCTAGGTGTACGACTACCGCAGATAGGGTTGAGTTCGATGGCTTCGCAAGGTCGAATATCCGCTGTTCGCTCTGCACGTCGCTGTTTGCAGGATACTTGTCGATCTGAGGGATTCCTTGCCTGACGAACTCCGGTAAAGAAGCATCGAGACGCTGCATCTTCTGCCAGATCTCGTTGATGCGATATTCTACATCTTCATCGGCAGTACCAAGCGACAATTCCAGGATCTCTTCGCGGATACGGGCGTACAGGAACCAGACTCTGGACCAGGTGATTCTGTTCAAGCTACTGGAGGTGTTCCACCCATTGGAGTCGAGGCTTGCTATGGCGGCTTGCAACTCAGCCCCTTGCATGATAAGCTGATCACTCTTGAGATCGAGGGGCATCTCCAGCTTGCAGTACCGGTAAGACAGCCGCGGAGGTCGGCCGACAAACAAAGAGATCGACTTGTCGTGGTAGTACGCAGATGCGAACATCCGTCTGCGTAGTTGTTGGAGGAAGAAGGGCGTGTCCGGGTTCTCGTAATTTCCTTGATGCAAGCCCATTGCAACCATCGCATCGCAGAGCTCGCCATTGCGCTGCCACGCGGTGTAGTCTGGTGAAAGTTAGTATGTACTAGCGCTCAACGGTAGGAATAGCTTACGAGAGTCGCCTTTGAGTAGTTCGATCAGACATAAGCCTTCATATATGAAGCATATGTATAAGTCGTTAAGGGTCTCACATTCGTAGCAGAAGCATAGCACAAGCTCCGAGGCATTCCTCATCCTTTCAGAGAACGTAACGCGATCAACAATGTCATCTCGAATGTCGTCAAAGATCGAGTCCCAGTCACTCAGGTTGCCAGCAACGATTCCGACACAGGCGAGAATCATTCCAATGACTTCCCACCTCAAGTTGTTCCCAGTTGATATTGCAGCCCATTCGCTGTATGTCATCTGCCCATTATACTCGACGGGCCGACGTGTGTTCCTCCATACCATCTCCGAGAGCGCATACAATTCATCTGGTTTGGCTTCTGTCAATACATCCTTATGCACGTTCCACATTTCTTCATGCCAGATGCGAAAGACTGGCTGCAGGACGATGGCACTCTCACTGAGATCGTACCAGCGTTGAATAAAGCGGCTGAATCGTGACATGTCTTGAAACAGCGCAAGTACATCCGCTCCACGCTGTATATACTCGGGATGTATAGGCGGGAGATTTCTACCTTGTTCGAAATCGTCTGGCTCGAGGGCACTGAGGCTTGCTGTAGATACGACTGTTAGCGAAGAGGTCCTCCTCGAATAGTTTGATGGCAAGCACGGCGGTTTCAGTATTCATTGCTTATGATGTACATTTGAGAAATGGCAGTGGCAAATGATAGATCTGTGAGTGGCCCGCGGATATAGGGGGTGACTTATGAGAGGTGTGATTTGCTTACCTGAGTTTTCTGTGTACACAGCTGAGTACGATGTTGGACCAAGGAAACCAGTTCTGGCATCCCGAGATGAGTAAGTCTCGGGGGATCGGTGCGAAGCCGTCGACAACATTTGAGTACCACGTGCAGCACTCAGTGTTCTGGGCAACGCTGGTGAGCCTTGGAAGGATGGCGCCGAAGCACTACTCCGATTCGAAGGTTGGTCTGGTATAAAAGCATTTGGCATCATGCTGGGAGGGCTAATTGGTGTCGTTTGCTGTTGCACCGGCGATGCTCGTTCCGAGCTGTTTGGCAAAGATGGTGCAGCAATAGCTACGTCTGGAGAGCCTCTGGTCTTGGTCAAAGGAGCAGGGTGATAGACACATTGACTGTGATAAGTCAGTACATTGAACGGATTCGGAGACTTGGGACATTGTGCTCTCGCAACTATATCACTGTCTTGGTTATGCTGATAATATTTCGCCAGCGTAGAGACAACAGCGGTCGTTCGGAGAATCGTACCTGTGTTTGTTACGTCGAGCGCATCTACCACATACAGGGCTGTTGTGGTCACAACGCAGCTTTCCCTTGCGACACTGGGATTTGTCAGCAATATTCTATGGCCTTTGATGTGTTGTCACAGTATTCTGCATGACCTCCTCTTGAGTATTGCTGGTCATTCACGAATGCATGCACATGAGTACCGGTTGACTCACCGGCTCACAGCTAAAAAGCTTCCCGTTCCGTCTGTATGACACCAAGCTGGCGTTCCTTACTCCACGATGGGATTCAGCCATCGCAACGATATGCAGGGTTCCTGACTTGACGTGATTGACTATTGATTATGCGCCCACGAAGGTAGTCAAGTGGCCGATAAAATCACATCTGCTGATTCTGCTCTCAAAGTAGATTTTGTTTCTTGTGCGACAGGTCGCATGAGTTCATGAGCCGCTACCAGTATCGCCGCCTTTTGCGTATCAATATGTGTAGGAAATAGCTGCCGGGTCACCGAAAGCGAGAATCAAGATGGTAGGGCGTTCGGCGGTGTGCACGAAAATTGTCTTGATATGTACTCGGCTGGTGAGAATAAGACTGGATGATGCTCGACCCATAGAGCAATGATACACAGGTAACAATGTCTGCCTGTTCAGCTCACGGTGTCATGACCGGTTAGTTGGATTGGAAGTACGGAGCTCAGTGAGCGGAGAACCCATGTATCGGACATCGGAATCAAAATACGGCGTTCGTGATCGGTGAAGCCATACGTGAATCTCATTGGTCAACTGTCGTGCAAAGATAAGACAGCGATGTCGGCACTTCAGAACAGCTGAGCTTGCCGATGGAGGAAACCTGGGGCGCCAGCTCCATCCAGCCGCTTTCCTGTGACTCGCAACATCGTTCGACACATGTCGCTTAGAGCATCCGAGAGTGCTTCTGCAACTGTTTGCGTCATAGGATTGACATGCGACAATCCGACCGAGATGCCACTTCGAGTTGGAACGAGGTACGCTTGTTGTTCGGGCAGAACATTGTGCCTGAGCAAGGAGGTATTGTCAAAAATGGATTGGAATTGACTAGATCGTCACAGGAAAGACTATTGATATATAGCTACAACCGTCATCGTCGCACTGGCTTCTGTAATCACGGGGTTCGCGGGGACTAGCGGACATCGTACATGCAAACCTCCGTTCACCCTCGCACACGCGGAGCGTCAAGCCGGAGAAACCTCATATAATACATTGCGATACTTCACCAGACACGTCTCAAGACCCACCGATCTGCTTCTGGGGTGAATCATCTTGCGGTGTTCATAGGGCGTGAAGCTTATATGTGCTTAGTCGGTGTGTAGGACCAACAAGCCGTCGCAACCAGTAAGATTTCGAGACATTGTTCACAGGCCAATGATTACTAGATCGTCACACGATCAAGCAACGGATCACGACATGATGTCGTCCACGTCGGCATTCTTCATCTCAGCTCAGGTCAGCTTATATAACTATCATCAGGTGAGATATGTCGCAGCCTCATGTCCGATCGTGTGTGTGGAAGGGCGCGCATCAATGTATAAGACCCGGACATCCAGCCCTAGCTCCACTCATAGTACGGCGTTGAAAGTATCACACAGGGCGTGAGAGCTTACCAATGGATCCGTACACCCTTCGACATGCGACTGACGGCATGTGCTAGCGGCTCGCGACACCTAGAGTCATAGGAGCGTTCGTCCGACTGGGTTCATATATCGTAGCACTTGCAGGTATCCACTGACATTCCATTTGCCTACTCTCATCTGTACATATCACACCATGTCTTCCGAAGACGTTCTTCCCACCTATGATGAAGCCATGAAGATGTATCAGACACCATGGCACATCATAGAAGAGGAAGCAATGAACCTCACATTCAGAGAACACTCTACCACGTCGTCGAAAATCAAGTCATTCATCTCACGTACGGAGTCAGCGTCGCAGCAGGGTGTATACACTGGCCCCAAAAGAAAGAGCAAGATCGTGGTGTTCGTAGAGAACATGTTGACAGGTATGCACGGTGCTCGCGACGTGTCACAGTCTGAACTATACACTGACCTGTCTCTTCAGCTCGAACTCCGAAGAAGTTCCATGTCGCGGAGCTTCGAGAGGGACAAGCAGACTTGGACGATCAAGAAGCGCATTCACGGCAACATCAAAAGGTGTCGTCTGACGATGCAGAGTTATTCGATACCTGAGCTCAACCCCTGGCTCTTTCAGCAAGCTACACTCCTTTTCATCATTCTCGCGACGCGTCGATGGATGACCAACGACACAAATGGGACCTTACACGTCTCGCTTGTCAATCCGCATACCCGATGATCTCTTTGGTCTTTCGAAATTCGCAGCTCTTCACTCCAAGCTGCCTTGATGTCTTCTAAAACGACACTTAGCTGCCTTCTCTACGACAACCGCGGAGATGGCCCAAACCAAGAACAACTCGACAGGCTCCGTTTTCTTCACGGCCTGCGCAGATCAGCCGAGAGAGGCTTCGATGGATCGGGATCTACGAACAAGACTTACTATTCCATCGATGGTATTGGACACAGTCGTTCGATCTCGTCGCCCAAAGCCGTCATCACTAACTGGCAACCTGCTGACGATTCATGGCATTGACTTCGGAGAGATCAATCTGACACGGTTGACATCTTAGGCCGATGTCTTTCGGCTCCTCAAGCAACAATATCCATTACAGTCGGCCACAGAGCCTGGCCCAAGAGCGTTGATGCCAGAGTGGACATGCAGGCGGGCGCTTGAGAAAGTTGGAGTTTCTTTATTTCCCGTATAAAATCCATATCGTGTTGGAACTTCACTCTTCATCGATTGAAATTAGTTGGCAGCATCAACGAGAGATTCATGACGTACAACTGTGGTTACCAGAGAACAATGTAAACTGCTGAGACTGCATCTAGAACCTGGAGCTGTACGAGGACATACGTGTCGGCTTATGAGGCGTTATTCGGCATGTGACTATTACGTCATGACAACCAATATCGTAGACGCGCCTATGACCTTCCTAAAGAGTTTCCACGTCGACGCGTGTGCATGGACTGTCTCGCTTGTAAAGATAGTAGTTATAGATTTTGATCATCATGCCCTTGATTTCCAATATTATTTACCTCCCCCATAATGTCTTCCGCCGTCCGTGCCTTCAAAGCAGCAACCAGCCGCCGAAGCAGCGACGATGAAGCTGCCGCCCAAGAGGCTGAGAAATACCGCTTGATAGTTACCGCAGGATCCTCCTACGACAAATCGACACACAAAGTCGTTGGCGTCAATACTGGAGAGGCAGTATCGTTCGAGAACGAATTCGTCAGAGCCAAAGTCAAGGTTCGCATACGCGGCTACAGAGGCCTACCAGGACGATGCCCTCCCACCAGCCCTTATTTCGACGATCCGTGGCATGCGAAAGACCAGTATAGTGTTGCGTTCAGCTTTGTGCCTAAGCAGGACTTGCCTAGTTTGGACACTGTTTGGGGCAATGATTTTGGTATGGTGAATTCCTGCATCGAATAAGTCCTACGTTAGCTCGTGCTGACAGACAACACTTTAGACCACCCAGTCCGAGATCGCCTCCCACCAGGTTTCAACACCGCTTTCAAAATCGTAAAAGAGTTCATCGACCCCGGCCTACAATGCGACGCATACGCGGATGAGCCCTGGCTCTACGGACCGAGTCTAAGCTGTTGGTTCGCATTCAGACTCGGCGAAAAGGTGGAAGAAGGACAAGACTTCCCTGCACCCAGCGAAGAGAACGTTACACGCGAAGGCGCCGACGGATCAGGCCAGGAAGAGCGAGAGAGGCTTGGATTGCCAGAGAACAACGAGAAGCGTCGGAAGTACTTCCTTGATGCGAAGCACAGAGAGGGCTTCGTTTTCCAGAAGGGGAGGTGCTACGAAGCGGATTTCTTCAATCCATACTTGGATTTCGGCAATTGCGCGCTCAAATTGCCTGGTTTCAGCTTGAATGTGATCAAGTATGTGGACCAGAAGAGTCATTGTCTGCGGTATGTGTTCAAGAACCGGGAGACTGGTAATGTGTACCTGAATGTCAACATCGCACTTCTGTGGGACGAAGATTTGAAGAAAGCCGTCGAAGCGGACAAAGAGGGCGATGCTGCGTTGCAAGCGGTTTTGGGGAACGAGGTTGAGTCTGTCGAAAAGGAGAACTCGCCGCACGACTCGCTGCGCTCGGATCAAAGGGACAGAGACGAACAGCCAGCGGACAGTCCTGGAGAAACCATGGGTGAACAACCTGCAAGCAACCACGAAGAAGATCAAATCAACAAAGCTACTGCTGCGCTCAAGATTGACTCTGCACCTACTCCCAACGATGAAGAAGCCATTAGCAGTGATCCGGCCACTTGCCCAACACCACACGACGAAAGCGCACGCGATACTGACAAGCGCCCATCGGTATCTGGACTCACAGCTGTCGAGCATGTATCGAACGGGAAAACCCTTCCTGGAACCTCCACGCCAACATCAGATAGCACTCCTGGAACCCAAAAGGATGACACGCAGGATCTCCTGCATGCCACAGCAACGAGCGACAAGCGTGGAAGCGAGACTGGCATATTCTGAGATATTCGCTGCAGCGATTCTTGGAGATACACGCACCGCATCATGAGCGAAGATACCCCAACAGCGACGAATTAACGATGAAACGCAATTCGCTATCCATGTGACAATTATTACAATACTCGATGTAAATTCACAATGTTCTGATCAGACGATTGCGCGCTCTTCAGACAGCAATCCATAGAACACTTTCGACCATCTTACCACATCAGTTTTGGAGAAGAGTCTACATGTACAATTCTTTTTTTTTTCAATGACCAGGACAGGCATCCGCCGGATGATAGGGTGTGAGTCCCTGAAGGTGCGAAATCAAAGTAGTAGCTGCAATATTCACATGTAATCCTCATAGTGTATGTGTGCGTACACAATATGTATGTCCACCCCAACGCCAACGCTTCCGGACCACACCAAAAACACGTGAATCCCAACGCCAATCCAGTCCAAGTAATGAGATCAACTGTCCCGTCGCTGAGCATCATTCCATCTTTCTCTCTCCCTTTCCCGCTCGCGCTCCACGCGCCTGATTCTTCGGGCCTCCTTCTCAAGTTCCCAACCTGGTGGCCTCTCTCCATTCTGCCAGCCATCATCTAGTTTCTTGACCCTTTTCTTCTTAGCGCTTTTGCCACCCACAGAACTGCCTCTTCGCCGTGCCCGCTTGATGAAGTCAGGCGGCTGCACCAGCCTCGCGTCTTCAAGTAGCTGCTCGAACTCCCATCCCATGGCATAGAACGAGATGGCGCTTTCGTGTTTGGTGCAAGGCGAGTGTGCAACGGGTAAAAGCCAGTGGTGCGGATGTGTGCCAAACACAGAAGTGAAATTGTAGTACGCGCCGAGATTCCAGGGGTTCATACCTTCGGGTGTACGTATGATGGCAAACGTTCGGCTTTCTGGCGCTGGTAGAGGCGGGCGGTCAGGTGATACATACAGAGGGTAAGTGATAGTGCCGTGCCAGTATTTTGCGGCCGGGTCGTCGCGGCTGCGTTTTCGAGGTCGGGAGGAGCGTTCTGAGGCGAGCGGGTTGGTGTTAGTGAAGTAGCTGGCGTGGGCCGGGTCGTCAATTTCAGATGCCAGTGGTGCAGTGCTGTCGGCTGAGCGTGAGGGCGGTGTGGTGTGACGAGACAGAGATGCTGGTGGAGGGAACTGCATATTCTGCTCGTGTTGGAGCTCTGGAGGTAAGAGAACAGCAAGGAAGTATGTGGCTGTATTAACGTCGATGTTTTCAATCGTTGTAACATTCCGTAGGGCAAGATGCGTAGACATCAGAGCCAGGCCGAAAGTAAAGAGACAGAAGAAGGCGGATAGGCCAAGTACGACGGCCCAGTTGACGTTACCAATAGTGCCTTGCCTCTGCTTGGACTCGGCGACGAAAAATGCCATGACACCTACCAAGTAGGCGGTGAAAATCGTCGTGTATGTTGTGAATTGGACGAAGAATTTATGCCCATTCTCGCCAACGACGCCTCCCACCCACGGACAGAAATGATCCATCTTGAGACAACATCTCCCAATGTCACTGCAGTGGTGACTTCGGTCTGGCTTCCAGTTTGAACATGCTTGACACCACCTCGGAAGGCCGTTCGCGTCACACTGGAAGACATCCTTGGTGTAGTATTCCTCAATCCCTGGCGGCGCTGGCACGCGACCTTTCAAAATACCCTCCCGATCCAACTCTATTGGTTCCTGATGATCTGCTATTGTGGTACGGGTGCATGATCGTGTTGTTACTGTCTGATTCTGGGCGTCTGGCGCTTTCTGCGAAGGATCTCGGGGTGGGTGGCGCTGTTCCGTAAGACCTGGGTTGAAAGTGACAATGTACAAGAGGCGAAAGTATGATACCGCCACGGGTAGGAGAAGGCAGAAGTAAACAATTGGGAGGGCTATTCCTAGCCCTATGCGCTGAGGGATGGCAGGGCCTTTGACGTTCTCAGGCGGGTTGAGGAGGTATTCCACTGCGCACTTTTATTAGCGAACATACTATCATTTGCCATCCTGCGCATGCTCACTCACCACACAGTGGTCCGACGAATACCCAACTCGCGTAAATGACGGCGCATATCAAGAAGACCGGGATGCATCTGGCGACGGCTTGATTGCTCTTCTGCCGCCGGCGCAGCTCCTTCGCGTCCATATCAGCGCCGACGATGCTGCCTAGGGACTTCCAGGCGCATTCTCTGAGGGAAAAAGGACTGTCGCGCCGCGCGAAAGTGCCATGGGTTCCTGCTTGCTTGCTAGTACCTTTCAAGCTCGAGTGGCTGGTCCCGTGAATGACGATGGCGTAATGTTTGCGGCTGTTGCGGGGAGGATCTGCGGTCGGCCTGCACTCCGCAATTGTATTCCACCTTCTTCACCTTCACTTCTGCCCTATACCATCAACATGGCTTACATGTATGAATCGTACAGAGCACTGGAACGATACATCTCGTACTGGTATACCATGTTATACAAATCTCTCTCGTCAGCTCCGCGTGCTTGTCCTTCCCGCTCTGGTATGTGATATGTCCTGTCTGAGACATGCCCGCACGAAGACAGCCCCACCAGCCACCCGCCATGGTAATCTGATCTCGCTGGCGTACGATGTACGGACGCCCTCGGGTACTGCTGATTGGCTCAACAGCAGCGTTGCGGTAGAACTTACCAATGGTGTCAGGCGGTCAAAGAAACGACACGCTAGCTTTCTCTATATCATTTGGAAAGGTTGATGTGTCGAGAGTATCTCTGCGTTCTGTGTGATCGCATAAGTAGGTAGCACACGATCGTTCAGAAAGTTGAAAGGTGTTTTGGCCCATACAATACATGCATGTACTGTATGTACTCTACCTCTGTCATATTATTTGAGAAATTGATGCTCGGACAATGTATCGATCCATCACAGAAATTTGATCACGGCGTTATCCTTTTTCTGCGAAGTCGGACATCATCTGTGAGTCCTTCAATGCTATATGTCAAGCACGATCGAGACCATGACCTTCTCATGCTGGAGATCTTTTAAAAAATGCACACGTGCATGCACGTGTATGACCTTGAATTCACGTTCGTGCATGTACATTTCAAACCCCCAAGCCCTAACCCTAAAATACTTACTTGATCGTCCACAACACCTCGAAATACATGTACATATAGGTTTGCACATGTTACATGTATGTATAAAATTCCACACAACTATCATAAAGATAAATATGTCGTACTATCCTAAAAAGGCTGCTCGACCACGCTTTCCAACATCCAACGTCTGGCGTCCATAAAGAGCTTTGACTACACATACAATCTCAAAGCATCTGGTACAAACTCGTTAGAGATCACAATTATAACAGAGTGTCACCATCATCTCAAATGTCGTACCTTCCAGAAATAATAGTGACAGCTGTCTCTCGAAACTGACACATGCACCCAATCACCCTCGTACATCTTGGGTTCGATGTACTAGCGAAACTCACGCGGACAGGACGCCTGTCACAATACGTGCAAAGTACTAATCAGGAAACATCTGTGAGAAGAGGAGAATTTTGTGATTACTGATCAGTGCCAAGTCCATTTCATCACCCAAGGAAACCTGATACACCATCGTATCTCGTATGCTTCCCACCTCCCTCATATAGCAAGCCTAGTCCCAGCAAGCCATGCCAGGTGAACCGTGGTCGAGCAAACTGCAACCTCCCAGCGCTAAATCTTTCTCTTCCAAGCCCCCCATCTCAAAAAATCACAGGGTGTTCCGTGCGGCCCCGCATATGCTTGTTTATATAGAGTTCGGCTCGCCTGTCACCGTTGCCGGTGATGCTGTAGCCGAACTCTCGGGGTCAAGATCCCGATCAAGATCGTCCTGCGCCGTTGCAGGACGCCGTAAAGACTCTACTGGAAGGGGGGAGTAGGACGAATTCAGCTTCTGACCCGTGATTCCGTGGAAACTCAAGTCTTCGCTTCGAACCCTCGCTTCGACAGAAGGTCCATTCTTTTTTTTTGTGCGTGTAATAGTTGGGCTTCATGCCTTCGCTTGCAGAGCTCTCTGCCTGCCCCTAGGCTCGAGCACCTAGCACCAGGTCATTTCGCGTGTGCGAGGTGACGCGGCACATAGCCCATGGGAAGTATCACCGCCACAGCAAGCAAGCAGCCAGCTATGCGCCACACTGTGAAAAAACCGATCTGGGCTCGAGACTGGGCCCTCCCAGCCGCAGCCGTGTCATACCACGTCGCTGGGAGCGAGGCGGAACTCTACACACGCAAGTGGCCGAAACCCAGCGCCACGTCTTCGACGACGTGACCGACCCAGCCGTGCCTCCGTGAAGAACACCTGCACCAAGCCCAGGACGCTCGGCAGCATCGTGCCGAGAAAGTGACAGTAAACTGGGCAAGTAAGTTGCGCCACGCGCGCGACGGCAAACGACCTGGGTCCGTGGCGTGAGATATCGAGGGTTGAGAGAGGGACTGGGAAACTCTGATGTCGGAGAGGATGCAGGACGGATGAGTAGCTTACCACCGGCCTTTGGAGAGAGGGTTGGAGGGTCACCTGCGGCAGGATCTCCCGAATGATGTTTGACAGCTTTAAGCGAGAGTACGCAGGATGAAGGAAGTACGGAGTGATCTGCACGTTATGGCCGCTAGACTAGCTAGCGAACGTCGAGAAGTCAGAACCTCGTTAACGAAGGACGAAAGCGAGCAAAGCGCGTATAGAGCGAGTGAGGCGACCAACGCAGGTACACAAATATTACTCAACGCGAAGCCCGAAGGTTCCCTGGCGGCGGGTGTGCGAAAGCCCTTACCGCAAGCTTAATCTCAATCGTAAAGCTAGTGCTAAGCCTCCCCGTCGTCGAACCTTTCGGTCGATGGAAAGCCTACCGGAACGGGCTATCACATTCCCAGAAGCAGGTAGCAGAGTTCAAAGTTTCCAACGGGGTGGTTTGTGCGAGAGTATTGTATTGTTTTGTCCTGCCGTTGCTTGTCAAGACTCGGCTGTCGTTGGCCGTGCCTCAATTTGACATGTGCCCTAGCCACATGGCTGTTCGCGGCCTTTGAGGGTGCAATGTGCGTGTCCCCTCCAGCCCTAGGTCCATCAGACGCCCGTGAACGTCGTACATGCGGCACGTGAAAGCTCCAAGTCATGCTGAGCGTCGATCAAAAGAATGCTCTCACAGCGTGTGATTGTACCGCAAGTCAGCTTGGCAGCACGCCGTACAGCTGTAAGGACGTCAACCACGAACGGCGTTAACAAGCTCTTAAAACCATGCCGTCTATCACTCAATCACGCACATGGTGCACTCGGGACGATCTCCAAAGTGTGCGACATGAAGATCTCGAAGCGTTCTCCACGGCTCTAGCGCCACACGCAATTTGATATAGGCTTCCGCCGCGACCCTTGAGCGGGAGACAGCGTATAACGAGCCGTCCAATGATGGCTTGTGATCCAGGCTTTCGGGCCTCAAGCTGATACTGCTTGTTGTGTCAGTGGTGAGCGTGCGCTTCGGGGTGACAGGCATTTGGCAGGCTCCTGACAGCGTAGCAAGGTAGCATTGAATAAAAGGTGAAGATCACAATTTCTCCAAAAAGGGCAAGACGCCGTCGTCGATTAGACATTATTATATACATGAAACTCCGCTATGCACAAAGTTGCAATACGCTGCAGTGCTATGTTCGCTCGAAAGCCCGCTGCGGCTGCAGATCTCGTGGGCCCTAAGATTTCTGTGGTGTCGTCGGGGTGCCCGTCTCGAATCTGTCATTCGTTCCGCTGGCTCCATTCGTATCTCGTGTCTTTTTGACGATGGGTGAAGCGAGACTGTAATGTCCATCTCGGTTGCATGTGAGGTGGTCCATCCTGAGTTTTCTGGAGTGATAGAGTACGCCGGCTTTGGGCGTGCAGCTCCTTCCTGGAGGCCTGAAAACCCAACGACATGGGAAGGGTTCACTATGCAACCAGGGTAACGGGCTGGGCCGGATACGCAGCTAGCCGTATGCATTGCAGATGCACCAGATGTTGGAACCAGAGAATGCTCAATCGCTGCTGGCTCCAGCTGGGAAGCCCATTGCTGGCCTGACAGGAGAGTGGTGTGCTCGGATCGTTGATTTTTGTTGTCGTAAGTGTCGTTAATTTTTGTTATGTGTTCGTCTTGGTGATACAGTAGAATCTCAATCGCTGCCGTCCATGCCGCCAACGCGCGTCCTGTCGCGCTTGTCGCGTAGTTCAGGGCAGCGGCGTCGGTGGTTGATGAACCAGTTGCTGACCTGTGTCATGCTGATACCCGTTGCCTGTCAAAGTCATCCGTTAGCTGTGAATACTGATTTTCAAAACATGCTTGCAACTTACATTCGAGAAGACTGCTTTCTGCTCCTCTGAAGGATAAGGATTGGTGATGTTCTGGGGATTGTTAGCACACTTTCCGTACGCATAAGACTCTCCTGTCCCGTCTTACCTGATCGAACCATGTCTTCATGATCTCGGTAGACTGCTTTGGCAAATTGCTTCGCTTCCGTGTCTTGCCCTGCTGGTAGTCGTAGTGACTAGGCATGAAGAACGTTGGCTGGGCCTCTTGGTAGCCTGCAATCTTTGCATACCCTTCCTGTTGCTGCAGTCTGCTCCGCTCCATGTAGTGGGGATGTTCGTGTGCCTCGTCGCGCATCGGAAGTGAGTAGTGGGCCGGGCGTGTTGCTGGGTAGGCATTACGAGATAGCTCGACTGGGTGTGGAGGAGCGTAGTCTCGTTGACTTGTGACGGATGATCGTCGGGATGTTGGGATTGCGTAGCGATCGGTAGATGATGGGAAATAGTCGCCAGCTGCGCGCGATTGTGCTGTTGGTGTCTGGCCATAGGATACCTCTGATCGCGACGAGGAATAGGACGAGCTTTCTGGCGACCTGTGTGGGGCTGCGACAGCGACTCCGTTCGATCGTGAGCGCGCGTCGTCCACGTAGCTTCGAGTGTACTGATAGTTCACTGCACCAGGAGAGGTCTGCTCCTGTCTCAGCGTGGGCACCTGGTACAGTGATGGCCGGCGGATGCTGTCATGCTCTGAATGCGGCGTTGAGTAACTGTGCGGCGCGCTCGATCTCTGACCGATACATCCAGGTCGTGTCTCGATGGTCGAGCTTGACAAACCCGGAGAACTCAAGCTACTCCTGGTGTTGAAAGTGGGAGAGGGCTCCAGACCAAACTCGGTGCGAGGCTTCTTGTTCGGGTACAGAGCAGGAGGCTTGTACGTCGACGCAGAGAATGCTGGCTCACGAGGACCGGACTGGAAGAGGTCTTGCTGCGTTGGTGGGGTGTCGGGCGGCGATGTGATGGCACCATTCAACACCTATAGGATATTGATTAGTACATGACTCGGTTAGATTGACACAGCTTTACGTACCGTCTTCAAAGGAGGCAGAGATGGCTTTTGGCTGTCTAGGCCTTGGTAAGGAGGGGATCGAGGTGCAGCGTGATGCCGTCTCTCGGAGTAGGCCGTCGCATTCGCATACCCACGATCAGAGTAGTCGTTGCTGTGATCAGCCTGATCGCTCGAAAGCAATGAACAGATACGCATGCCGTCCCTGGCGTAGGTTCGTGGGATTTGCTCGTCGAGCGAACCGTTGCTACTCCGTGAGGCCTCAGGTGTAGGAAGACGAGGGGAACGTCGTCGGTGATCCCGCGCTCGTGGTGCATAAGCAACAGTTTGGCGATGGTAACCCATTGGTTCTGTATATCCCATGGTCATATAGATGCACTCAGAAGTAGAATCAAATAGTAGGTCGACTAGTCGAATATATCAAGAGGCTGGGCCTGGCGATGGTCAAGTCCAAAGAAGAATGCAAGGCCACGACGATCTCGGTCGTATAGCGTCTCGAACTCAGGCAGGATAGGGGAGTTGGAGCCGGAAGCTTGCTGTGGAGGATGGCGACGAGCTAGGCTGACACGTCTTCAGGGAAGAAGCTGCAAGCGTGCAGCTCAACAGTCCGATTGCCTCGATCTGGGAATCGCAAGGCTGCGTTGTGAAGTCTGCTTAGATAACGAAGAGAGGTTTGGAAATCGACCTCCGTCGACAGTGGCAGAGGAGAGTGTTTTTGTTGGGTTGTGGTTAACGATCGATCCCGGGACTAGTGGGAAAGTATTGTAGTGTAGTGGAGCAGGGTATCGTCAGGTCAAGTGGCATTCCAAACGCTGGGACGATCAGTGAATGACCCGCAGCCTGAGCTTATGCGGCCGAACCCATTTCATCCTGGGCAAGAAAGGAGTCCCTCGCGCTTATGCAGTGTTGCGGCAAGTAGCAAGAGAGCAGGGCGGCCGGGAGGACAAGGGTGGTGCGGATCCCGAGGATTGAGGACCGATGACAGCTCGTGGCGCCACAGGGGTGTGTTCGAGCGTCCCTAGTACAAGTCGTCAGTCAAGCCAGATCCAACGGCCCGCATCGCACGTCGTGGCTCGAGATGTCTGCTGCCGCACTTGGTGCCTATGCAGACCCCGGCGTCATACGCAAGCATGCCGGGTCTAGCTAACTCTCTTTGCTTGATGCACGCCGGTGCCGCAACAACGGTCACCGGCTCCGCGGGCTTCCCCAGTCCCGTTCGAGGTACTGCAAAATCGCACGAGCTTCAGCTCGAAAGAGAGCCCTAACGCACGGCACGCTCGCAATTACCATGGTATACTGCTTGTCGTTTATCTTACGAGCGTACACTTGCGAAGGTGGCGTTCAGCCGTTATATGGCAAACACGGGTGCTGTTTCAATCGTGAATTGACAACTCCGTGATGCAGTATTTTTGCTCTGCAACTAGATGACTCGTAATTACCTTCTTGCGCAAAGCGAGTGAAACTTTTAGCGGCTCAAAAGGATCAGGCACGTCCGCCATTGTGCCGACCACATTGATCTGCCGCAAGCCTGCTATTCCTGTACAGTAGAGCCAGTAGTGATACTGGCCGTTGAGTAGCCATATCGATGGCCCCAAAGAGCAAACGTAGCCTCCAGTTGAATCCAGGTTGTCAGCAAGAGCCGGTGATTTGACGGTGACGAGCTCTCACTGCTGGGAGACAAGCGTCATGGTTTCCAAGCGTGTGCAGTGCGCCACGGTTGCAGATAGAGAGCGTTGCATGGCAGTGAACACAGATGTGAACCCTTTCCAACGTGGGCCTTGTCGATCAGATCGTACATCTCGTAGAGACCCGTGCGGTGAGGGTCGGCGCGTTGTTGACCAAAACACCGCTAAGGGATGCATCTGCTACGCCTCCCCTGTCAGGACGATTAGCTCCGTGCTGTGCCGTAAAGAAGAGAACCGGGCTGCCGGCGTCTGCCAAGGCGCGGCTGGCGCGCGGACCTTCCCACGGAGGCAGCATGCTCACGGTCGTCTCTTGGTCTGCAGGACGGCCAGTCGACAAGACTGCAGGTAGGGCTTTGAGCTGTGCATTAGCCTTTAGGCGTCCTCGAGGCGTCCTCTGTCCTCTAGCAGTGACAGGCCGTCTCTGAAACGTTCACTAAAGCACCACAGAACTGTGTGTCTCTCGCGTCGAAAACAGCAGGTGGCAGCAGGTCACGCTGTGCAAGTCATGGTGCTGCTTGCTACCGTACAGTAGGAAGCACTATACCAGGCAGTACCGCGGTGCCCGGGCATGGTGCACGCCTGAAACGGCGCCAATGTGCTTGACAGGCGAGTTCGTGGAGATGGCGCATGTTAGGCGCAGCGTGCAAGGACGTCGAGGACGTGCAACGCGGTGCAAGGCCACAGGCGGGCGCTGGCGATGTCAACGGTGGCCGAATCAACGGTACAGACTCTCGCGGCGAGGGCTGGTGTGCTGGTAGTGGTGGTGGAGTGTCATCGGCACTTGGGCGCGTAAGCGTATAGCCCGGCGCGATCACAGATGATGGAACACTTTGTCGGACGGACAGACGCAGGGATCGTGGACGCACCCATAGCACCGATGGGTCGCTCGAGCCGTCGACCCGGAATCTACCCAGATTTGCGCGCCATCCGCCAGTGGCCATGCTTTTCCCGCTTTGGGCTTTTGACAGGCATTATTAGTGTTATTGCATGCCATTACGCATGCGATGTGGCTAGGGCTCAGCACATCGAGGGCATGGGTAGGGCACGCGCGAGAGGCACAGAGGCATCTGGACACGGCTCCTCCCACTCCTAACTACTGCCACTCTGCCTGGGCCTCCTCGAGGCCTCCTCCTATTCGTAAATAGAGTCTGCTAGAGTGTCAGATGCCCCCGTGCGGATTGCATACATGCCGTGCTGCCTTTCGGCTGCGTCAAGTATGCGATGCCACAGGAGTAGCAGCAGTGTCACGGATGTCTAAATGGCGCTGCTTCCGTACAGTAGTTGGCTGTAGGAGGCTGTCGTTCGACGGTACAGACCGTATAGTACCTCCTGGCAAGGTGTCTGGTGTGTCTCTTGCAGTAGCATGTGCTCTCTCTCGCGCCCCATGCCCATGCACGCCGATTATTCCCTCACCCTTCCACTTCCACACTCGCTGCGGTGACGCGATGCTGGCATATGCTGCTGCTGCATGCTGCGTTGCTGCTGCATACCACCACAACATGCCTGGATGGACGTGTGGACAGTGTCACCCACCGTCCTGGCTCCGCAACCTGCACACGACACCCATTCACCGTCCGTCCATTGCCCCGACCGAGCATCTGCGGTCTCGTGCTCGACCCGGCGCTGCGGGCGTGCCTACCAGCGATACAGCAACACACGCCCATGCCGTGTGCCCGTGGCGGACGGCGCCAGACGTGGTTTGACAGCTCGACATCACACGCCCCGACAGCTTGGGTTACCGCCTTTCCATCGCGAACCGCAGCGTGCGTGCCGACCGGGAGGGCCGTGGCGAGCAGGTTGCAGGTTGCCTTGTTGCGTTACGCAACGACTCCTCCATCTCCATCTCACCTTGCATTGCACTTTCGACTTCCATCGCCCATCCTGCCAATCGCGACGAAAACTGACTGCAGCGTGTAGCGAGCGCCTCGCTCACCCGCTGTGTGTGACGCCGCCACTGCTACCACGACCCACGTGACATGTCAATGTCATGCATTAGCTTGGTTTCGCAAAGGCTTCCGGTCCAGTTTCTGCCAGAAGTGTGCGCTAATTTTGTATAATCGCATGCTGATACCTCTGGTTATAGGGATGGATATATATTGTAGGTACCGAGAAGCATTGAGGTCCGTTCGAGTATCCCGAAGTCAGTGACAGTACTATACTCTGTTAGGGACGTATAAGCTTGCCCTCACCACCGAGCCTCATGCGCAGTCTTCTGACGAACACGGCGCTGGGTTGTATCGAATGACATCTTGGTTCGCGTTACGGGTGGCGTTCCGTCATCTCGACACGACCCGACAGTCGCAAAAGGAGCGAATGAAAAAGGCCCGGACCCAACGACCAGGCGCATGTGCTCGAATGCATGCTCCGCCCTCCCTCTCTCACATGCTGTGTTGCGACGTTCGGTCGCACTGGGATCTGGATTACAGTGCTCGGGACCGGGCAGCCGAATCGCAGTCCTCATGGTTGGTACACGGAGATTCGGTGCGCGGTTGCACAAGTGAGCCTTACATCTGCATTCCCTTCTGGATCTGACGACGCGCATGTGGGAGAGAGGAGGGCGCTCCCCCCAATAGGACGGGCAAACGAAGATATATGTGATACTGTGTTTCCCGCAGGCAATCTTGCGCAGCTCAACGGCAGGTCCGCAAGGCCACTCTGGACATGCTCATGTGATGATACCTCGGAGGTTTTTTAATTTACCAAAACTAGCAAATGCGTCTATATTTTAGTTGTGTGTGAGGCCCGGCAGCGTGGCTCCTCACCGCTGTCTCCTCACGCAGCTACCCTCAGCAGATCGCATACCCGAGCGTCGCCGCGATCAAACCCACACTCCAGTACCCGATCGCTGCATTCACACCCGCAGCAGATTCCTCAGACTCGGTGAGGACGTCTTTCGAAACGCTGGCTCTGCCGACGGGGTTCGTCACGCCGTTCACGGTATCCACCGATTCGATTGCCGGGCCCACGTTAAAGAAGTCGACCAGGACGAATGTCGGCTGCGTCCCGTACTCTCGGCTGCACTGTCCGAGGTGCATACCAAGCATGCCGGTGGAATTTCCGGGAGCATTTGTGGTGGTTATGTTACCAACGTTGGGACTCTGAATGCCAAAAGCCTGGTTGAGGTAAAGGAAATGGTTCATCAACGCCATCCTGCCTCCGGTCGAACCCGAACTCAATCCACTCGGTCTGTTAGGTGTGCACGAGAAATCAGAAAGCTCCGAGTTCTCGTAGTCATTCTCAAACACATGTGTAAACTCATCCAGCAGGTATGGCGCGGCAGTGTTACTATCGAGAGACGCGACAAAGTTGACCAGGCGAGTGTTGCTGCTGATCAGGCTCTGCAGCGTCGGCCACGTACTCGACGCAGATGCTGACGAGGGCACATATGAATACGAGTCCACGCCTGCCGCCTCATACTCCGCCGCCAAGTCGCTCGCGCTCGCATCGTCGGAATTCACGAGCAAGACCGTCACCACCTCGTTCGGATTGGTGTCCATGAAGTCCTTGACCTCACCCAGCCAACTACGAAGCGTTCCAGCATCTAGCAGGTCGCAGCTGCTATGGCACAGGCGTAATGAGCCATTTTGCGAGTGGACCTGCGCGCTGAGGAGGCGTACGCCGGCTTCGAGTTGCACGGTGGTGTTGTAGAACTGATTGCCGGATGTGCTAAAGCTTGTTGTTTCATCTCTGAGAAAAGGGCTGTCGTGGGCGCCGAGATGTGTGATATTGTTGTATTGTCGGCTGCATAGATCTGGGCTGTTGTTGCAGGCTTGTGTCGACTGTGCCACTGCCGCTCGTAGCGCCAAGGGCAGCAGCAGTAATGATCGTAGCGTTGATGTGAACATCGTGTATGTGTCGTTTTGCGAAGAAGGCTCAGAAGTGCAAATCGTAAAGTATTGACCCAAGTCAATTTCTCTCTATCTGAAGAAAAGGAAATGAGGGTATCTCGTGCAGTCGTGGCGAGGGTAATCGACACTAGGAGAAAAGCGACGATCTTGGCCAAGGAGAGTAGTGAAATAATTTGGCAGTAGCAATCAACTTTTTAGGAAGCAAACAGAAGTAGGCGAGAGAATATTGGAAAGACCAAACAACGTCGAGACAATACTGTAGGTACAGGTTTGACAGTCTTACAATCATCGCCATCCTATTTTTGCAGCGTGTCTCACAAGTGGCGCGGCGAACTGCGCCCCCCAAGTGAACGCGCAATACATCCTTGCTAAGCGCAGGGCAAAGTCCACTGGGCGACGCGGCGGCTGACGATTACTGTTAGAGATCATACGTTGTGTGAGGCCAGTCACCAATACCTACTCTGCTCTTCACGCCTGCGATACGTATCACGAAACTGGCTTATGAAGAGCGTCAGACGCCGTTGAGAGCACACCAGTGGCTGGTAACCTTCGCTGGGAACTTAGAAGTGTCTTACCGTTGCTGCGCTGAAGTTTGTGTACGCATGTCAATGGTAAGCAAGGCTGATCCTTTGCTGTGGCCAAAGGTACGAACAGATGAACTTCTGAGGCTGATGGACGCTACCGACTCTGTCTCGATGATCGACATGTACTTTATGGTGCCTATAATCACAAGTCTAGTATATAGGAATAGTAGAGAAGATGGAGAAGATCCTGTGGTGCTTGGGGGATATGCAAACTTGTGGGTACTGCAGAAAGAACGTGCTGTGCTAGTTCATAGGGGCACAGTACTAGACGTCGTATCCAATCTCGACAATTCGTAACACTGTGCTTTGCCCCCTTCACATGTCCGTGTAACAATGAACTGTTCTATCCATTGTGCCGAAGGACGTCCCGCCTCGTGGCGGCACGCTCTACAAATTCCAGAAACTCAAATCGTTCTCCAAGCCGTTTCTGCCACGCTCTGAAATGTCATGTCTACAAGAGCGGGCGATGCGCGTCCCGTGAAAAAGTGGAACTCCTAACTAATCCCCTTCGATAACGAATCCGGCTGGAGCTTCACGCTTGGCTCGTGTCAGCCTTCCACGCCTCTGCCGGGCAATAATCTGCCACGCTTGTTCTCACTCCGAGGAGACCCATCCCAGACTGGCCCGGCATTGTCTCCGATGCATCTTAGCCCTAGAAAACGCCGACGTCGACGCGGCACGAAGGATCGTAAGGCTAGGATGATATACTTGCTCACGGCGAGATTTCGTACAGGACTTGGAGAAACTGTATTGATTCATGGGTATGTGTCTTATTAGGAGTGTCTTCGGCGCTGATCATCCAAAAGCCTCGCGCCACCTCTGCAAGCCACCTGCATTGTCGACAGTCCTAGACCGTGACGATTGGAGTCAACACTTCGCGCCGTCATTCTCATTTGATCGCTTCATATGCGCTGTGTTCAGCGCTGTCGGTGGCGTCGCTGTCCTTGCAACTGCTGCATTTGGCAATGAAGTCGACTACATGCCGGACCATCTCGTCATTGACCGGCACGAAATGTCCCCCAGCGTGAACAATTGTTCTCGACTCTTTGCTGCCAGACAACTTCGCCAGCACCGCATCTCGCTCCTCATGGTCGACCATAGGACCCCACTTTCCAACAAAGTGACAGAATGGCGTGTCGATCGGCGGATCTTCGTACAGCCAGTCAGAGTAGCGAGTCGTTCCCACTCTGCCAGCATAAAGGATTCCGAACTTGAGAGGCGGATGTTTTAAGTTGATGAAAGCTTCAGGGTATGGCATGATATTTGAAGAGATCTGCAGTGTACGCTGAAACGTATCGCGTCGGGTCTGGCCCTCCAGCAACGAAGCCAATATAGCTGCAAGGATGGTGCCTTGAGAGAAGGCTATCACTCCGTCGAATGGACCGTCGCGATCGAGGATGTCCGCAAGCATGTCGAGACTTTGGAAGAGCCCATGGGGAGGGTCTTGGACGTAACGGAGGTGGAACCATGCTCTCAGCTCTGGACCTTCGAGTAGCTGTCGCTCGGTGTTCGCAGGTTCGTAGCCAGGAATATCGCTCGGATGTATTTGGAGGAGACCTTCAGGCCACACGAGCTCTGTGTCGGGAAACGTTTAATACAGTCGCTCCGCTATTCTGCGAAGCTTCCTCTGGAATGTGCGGCTGTTCTGGGAATAGCCATGGAGCATTAATAATTTCATCGCTTAGGTTGTAGGCAAATCGGGAGAGATCGTGGAGCATGCTTGAACATTCTTATTGTCGTTTGCACGCAGGTGAAAGTCCTTAATGCGCACTTTAGATTGCTCACCACCAGGAAATGCAGGTACGGTCGGAGGATGGCTCGCTGATCGGGACGTGGTAGTCACATATGTACGGTCGGATGTAGCACCTGCTTTCTTTATCCGGGCCCCCGATATTGTTCACCGAGAAAAGGGATAAGACAAAGACAATATGAAGCTGTCCCACATTCCGGCGCCGACAAAGTCCACCAAAGACATAATGTGAAAGCCTACCAGTATCGAAAATCATCATGATGCTTAATCAATATGACCTACTGTCAAGCATACGTTCACAACGATGGCTTAGATGCGCCATCGAGCTCACTTGGTGTAGAAACATGTTCTCTCCCCATCAAAAGTGATCGGTATGTACGCTCGAACATTTCAGTTAAACCAACTAGATATGTTTTGCCGATATCACGGCATACATGTACGCCATTCAGTCTCTTAAGAATATGGGCGGACGCAGTTTTCCTGGTGCGACTGAAACCGAGCAAGCGCGAGTTTACATACCCTCGATCGAATCTGGAAGGTCGACTGCAACCAAGCTCGGTTCCTTGCATTCACCAAGCTATAGAAGAAACGAGAAGGTCTTTGATATATCTTTTGAGGTGTTATCCAGGCTTAGGCCGTTGGAGGTCAATTTGCATGTGCTTGCGATCTCAATTCCGATGTCAATGACGTCTTTCAGCGTTGATGATCGCCTGTGCTTCTGAACATTGAGACCAAACACTGACAGAAGAACCATTGCGCATCTTGCAACCATCCCACAACTCCAACAATCCCTTTACAATCAAGCGCAAAACCGACAACACCACTTGGCGCGTCTTCTTCAACATACACGAATCGTATCACACATAAAAACAGCATATCCGCGACAATGGCTTCAACCGCAGCATCCGCGTCCGCCAAACGAAAGATTGTTGTATGCGGCGGAAACGGCTTCCTGGGTAGCAGAATCTGCAAGGCAGCCGTCGCGAGGAACTGGGACGTCACTTCAATCAGGTAAGCTCGTCCAAAACCAGGCTCGCTTAAGAGACAGGGCCGTAATGCTAACAATTCCTCTCCTACCCAGCCGCTCCGGCGAACCCAACTGGTCCTCAGTAACCTCCTCCCAAACCGCACCCGCCTGGTCAAAAAACGTCACCTGGAAGAGCGCCAACATCCTCAACCCGGAAACCTACAAAGAATCCCTCGAAAACGCCGACGCGGTGGTGCACTCCATGGGCATCCTGCTGGAAGCAGACTACAAAGGCGTCGTCTCGGGCCAGGTCTCGCCCATCGCAGGCCTGCAGCGCGCCTTCTCCAGCACGAAAATCGGCTCGAGTAAGAACCCCATGGAGGCGGATAGCATCGAGCCCGGCGAGAAGGACGGCCAGATCACGTACGAGCTCATGAACAGAGACTCTGCGATTATCTTGGCGAACACCGCGGCCGCGGCGAAGGTCGGATCGTTTGCGTATATTTCTGCCGCGGCGGGCGCGCCTATACTGCCGAAGAGATATATCACGACGAAGCGCGAGGCGGAGAGCACCATTGCGTCGAAGTTCCCTACTATGCGCTCATTCTTCGTGAGGCCCGGCTTCCTATACGACAGCAGTAGGGGTTTCACCATCCCTATGGCTGCCGTCACATATGGTGGTTTCATCGCGAATAGTCTGACTGGTGGCAACTTGACTTGGCTGATGGGTGCGGGCGGCAGCAAGCCCCTCAAGGCGGACCTCGTCGCGGAATCCGTGGTTGAGGGCCTGTCAGACGAAGGCATCAAGGGTCCCGTGGAGGTACAAGAGATCGAGATGTTGGCCAACAGGGCCTGGAGGAGAGGCATGCTTTAAGCGAATAAGTTTGGGATCAAGAGCGTTCAAGCGAAGAAAAAAACATAGATTTGTAAGTTAGTTGAACAGAGAAGAAGTAATATGAAAGGCTACTTCTGCCGTTGCAGTACAGCATCGACATCATCACGGAAGCCCTTGATCCAGTCCTCCTCTCCCCTGCTCGGTTTCCAGCCCAGGCTTCTCGCTACGCTCGCTACGGATCTCGAGTTCGAACACAAGCCCAACTCGAGCTCCGTCAAGTCCTCACCGCCAACCAAGTCTACATATGTCTTAAACGCCTCCGCTCCTTCCTCGAGGCTCACACTAACCACACGGCCTTCACCACCCATAGCATGAGCCACTCTCTGCGCCACTTCCATCCAGGTATGCCTCCCATTCGAAGCAAACAGAATACCCTTCTTCCTTTGCGGCAACCTCACACCCCCATCCTCCAAAATCTCCTCCACCAAGATCGCATACAAATCCGCCAGATCCTCCACGTGCACGTGGTCCAGCTCGCCACTGCCCTCGCCAACAACCACCGCCTGGCCCCGCCGTAACGCCGCTTCGACGTAAACCGGGATTTGGACGCTCACTTTGTTGAACAGCCCTTTCCCCCTCCCGAAAACAAGCGGCGGCATAACAACAACCGTCCTAACACCCAATTCCAAGCTCCTGTCAATAACGCCCAGCTCCGTCGTCCGCTGGTGATAAGGCCGCAGGGCGTTCCGCATACGCTCATACTCGTACACATCGTCTCTGAGATCGCCGAACTCGCGGTCTTCAATATACGCCCCCGTCACAGGCTGGTCGGCCAAATTCGACGCCCCAGAGAGATGCAACATGTACACGCCACGTCCAGTCTCGGCTTTCCGCCGCGCAAGACCAGCCAGGAGCGCTTGCGCGGAAGCAGCGTGGAAACCCAGGGTCATGTTGATGACTAGGTCGTGCTGCGAAGCGACCATTGTAGTTTTCTCTATATCGTCGAGACCGCCGTAGACGACTGCGTGGACGCGGATGCCCCAGGCGGCGGTGAAGGCTTCTGCGCGGGAACGATCTCGGACCAGGACGGTGAGGGTGAAGTGTTTTGATGCGAGGTTGGGGAGGGTTGAGGTGAGGAGGTGGTGGAGGACTGTGCCGCCGATGAAGCCCGTGGCGCCTGTGAGGAGGATGCGGAGGGGAGGCTTTCTTGGTCCGGAAGACATATCGTGCGTTTAATTACCGGTAGATGTGCATGTGTGGAGCGATAAGTTTACTGGCAAGTCTGCTCTGCCTTTTGAATGGGTTCGTAGTACGATCGGAGATAGCGGGCATTGATGTCAGCATGGCTGTACATACATGCATGATCGGACTTTCTTACCTCCAGCTTAAAATCCTGTGCGTGCATGAACGCATGCAGCCAGCTCGAAAGACGTGATGATACTTTGCTTGAACGGTTGATGTGACGCACGGAAGTCGGAATTGAATGTATATAGTCAATACATACTGCGAAGAATAATAAGTAAAGAATAGTCCAGCTGTTCTCGGTAGCCAAGGAGAACCAAGGAATGAAGGAAGGAAGGAAAGAGGTGGATTACATGGCCATCAACCGCAAAGAAAGACCCAAGGTAAAACCACAGCAGTGCGATGACACCGAGATGCCAGATAGTCTTGAGCGTGAACCAAGATGCAAGTAGTCTCTGTAGGTGGTCTTGTCGTGAAGAGCAGAGGTCATGGCCGATGGCGCATAGCCTGCGGGAACCCATGGAGTTCATGATGAAAGGCCGCTCAAGCAGGCTACTGCCAATAATGACGACTGCTTAGAACTTGCGGCAGTAGGCGCACTTGTAGTGTCCATCGAGCGAGCAACGCTCCGGCTTTGTCACTTTCGGGAGGTTGGTCTGGCTGCACTCGCAACACACCCTGCATCACAGGTGTCAGTGTATGGAACAGGTTATACGGGAAGCGTGGCAGCTGCTCGGACGTACCAGGATCCTCTGGGTGGGTATTGCGAAGCATAGGAGCTGCCGGACTGGGCACGCTCGGTGGTGCGTCCGCGTGTTGCCGCGGGTGAAGTAGTGGGAGTGTAATTCTGACAAGGCATTATGAGGGTGGTGATCTGCTATGGCTTTTGGGATGATGTTGGGACAGTGGGAATAAAGCTGTAGACTGAAGAGGAGCTGTTTGATTCTGGTACTTACACTTTGGAGCAAGAATCTGGTGCTTCTTATAATTGCTGCCAGCATCATTCTCAACAGAAGGGCGAAGAGGCCTCAGCACTACGCCTCAAAGTTCTTGAGCAATTAAAGAGCTCATGTCAGAACAACAGAGTTTCGATGGAGCCACGATATCAAGTGGGTCGAGAGGGCGGAGTCGATATGATGAAGCGGTCTGTGGTGAACATGACGTGGAGCAGTCGACGGCCATAGACGATATCAAGGGCGCCGAGGAGTCGTTGGGTAAGGGATCAAGGCAAGGAAAGAGGCGAAACAGGGGACGAGGCGCCACTCCGTCCACTCCGTGTGGCTTCCGATTGGAACGCGAAGACAGCATGTTTAGTGCTGTACCTAATGACTGTTGGGAGCTCGAGGGTAGCTACGCCTTGCAACGCGATGTCGGTGGCTATTTTGGGTTCAGTAGAAGGGCGAGCAGTGAAGTTTCAGACAGGTGCATGATGCGTTGCTGTGGTCGCCCTTCAAATGGCGCACGTCAAAGTCGGAGTCGAGACGGCTACGCCGATTGTCGGCAGGCATTCATGATTGAAGGCAGATCATGATCCAATCTTGTGGCTGAGGCGAGAAGACCACCAAGCTTCAGTCGGATATTGCGGAAAGTTGTTGCCAATTGGAAGTAGTGGCAAGCTGTCAGACGTATCAAGGTTTTCTCGAGGGTGAGGCGGTGCGATAGCAAGGACGGCCTCCAGATATTATTACATGCCCCCGAAGGCGACACGAGAGCCTCTGCATTGTCTACCAGACTGGTGCTTAAGGGTGTGGACCATATGCATGTCGACAACGGCCAAAATGCGTCACGAAGACGTAGTAGCAAGGTGAGGCGCTCAGTTGAGGTGCGTTACTATGGACCATAGGCAAGAGTCATGTTGAGGAGGCCTACCTCTTTCGTGGCGTAGCACCCAAGCTTTGCATCTCGAGCTTGCGCTTAGACATCATCATCTACACTGGAGGATGAGGTCAGCGAAGCCAATGAGACTGCTCTGTGGAGGGAGGTACCGCGCAGCGGATTATCATCACATGTGGGCAGTAGCAGTCGTGGGCCGGGCAAAGTAAGCACTCCATGGCGGTGAGCGACTGGACATTATCTGAGCGACTTCGAGGAGGGCTGTGTAACCAGGCGACATCAAGTAAGCCACAAGGCACCTTCTGATTATCCCGCAAATTCTTCAGGCAGCGATGATGTATACAGCAGTTGGAAATGGTCCAGAGGAGCTCGACGAAGTCCGCAAAGCAAGCAGTCGTCGTCTCCAAGCATGAAGTGCGCATATGTGTGGAGCTGAGGGCGGAGAGATGCATGCAAGTCATCCATTTACCGGCATTGGTTCCTCGGAACAATAGAGATCTAGAGCCCAGGATGGAGGTCTCGGAGAAGTGCATGGCTTGCCATCCAGGCGCAGTATGGAAGGCCAGGTCGAGACGCCCAAGGCTAGGGTGGCCTCAGGTGTGGCCAGTAAAGGGCCTAGATTAAGGTGAGGCGATGCCTTTCTGGTGTCAGTGCCCTCGGTTGACAGGCACTGCCATGTGGCCGACGTGGCACAGTGCCTGGATGCTCAAGCTTTCAAGGCAAACAGTGCAGGGGAGCTTGTCGTCTGAGTTTCACACCGCATATTAGGAGAGGCGTTCCTCCACGCGACAGAGGAAGCGATGTTTAAAAATTGCCAGCCTCCCACCTCCAGTATGTCGGTGAATAAATAGAAGGGTGGTGGAAGGTGGGAGTTCGCATGGTGGGGACAACAACGGTCATGGTGCATGAACTACAGGGCGATCGTGTTGTGCTTGTCGTCATGAGTGCCGAGGCCGATCCCTTCTTGCTTGATCAGGGTGACGGGTGACGTCGGAGCGTTGCGGAGAGATTTGCCCGGGCTTGTCTTGCTTGTGTTTGGAGCTGCTGCAAGATTTGGAGAGAGAATGCTCGTCCCGTGATATCGCTGCATCGCATCCCTGCATCTGCTCGCTCCTTGCAATCACAACACAACACACTTGCTCATATCCATCATCCCGGCCGACTCCGACTGTCCCCACGGAGTACGCAAATAGCACCTCCTCGCTTGCGCCATCAACTGCCCTCGTCCAGGCCGTGTGCGCCGTCCCAGTCGCATCTGAGCTTTATCCATGAAGCACGCGACACATCAAACACCCGCCCACTCTTGAGGTGCCTGACTCCCTCGGCCTCCAACCCTCCTTCACATCCGTCGACCAGCCTTAGCGACAACCAAAATGGCTTTCAACTTCAATTGGTCGCCGTTGATCGCCGACACTGATCGCGTGCGCGACATGCTTACCACCGCGCTGAACAAATCGCCCAAACCGCCCATTATTGTTGACGACATCCTGGTGAATGAGCTGAATCTTGGTTCAACACCGCCTGAGCTGGAAATCTTGGAGATTGGCGACCTTGCAGAAGATCGGTTCAGAGGAATTTTCAAGATGAGCTACACGGGAGATGCGTACTTGACGCTGAAAACACGGGTGCAAGCGAACCCTCTCAATACATACCTATCAACAAAGCCGTCTTTCGCGAGTCCACAACCCCTGGCGGCGAGCAGCTCGCTGACGATACCCCTGCAAATCACATTATCGGACATTCGACTCTCTGGTTTTGTCATCTTGGTCTTCTCCAAGCAAAAGGGAATCACACTGGTGTTCAGAAACGACCCGCTCGAGTCGCTGAAGGTCTCATCAACCTTCGATGCGATCCCGTTTGTGCGCGATTATTTGCAGAAGACTATTGAGAACCAGCTTAGAGTGCTGTTCATGGAGGATCTGCCTGCAATAATCCACAAGCTCTCGCTGCGCATGTTCAACTCCGAGTACCAGGTCGCCGATATTGTACAGCCTAAGAAGAACCAGGTGGAGTTGAGGGCACACTCGGATCCGTTCGGCAGTGCAGCCTCCCTGGGCAGCGACGAGGATGATTCCTTCACCCTTGATCCTCCGGCGGAAACATACGCAACCTTCTCACAGAAGAACCTCCTTCGTCTGGCCGCACTATCTGAGAGTCAGAGGACACTATCGCTGTTCACACCAAGAGTTAGGGATACTGTCTATCGTGCATGGTCGAACGCCGGCGAGCGCAAGGATGCGGCATCTGGTGCAATCACACCAACTCACAGGACAACGACACTATCAAGGATACAATCATCCTTGGGCAGACACAGCGCAGGGTCTTCGATTGCATCAGAGAACTCGGGAGATGTTGAGTCCCACGGAACCAGGCAAACCTTGCAGAGCATCCCTTCAACGACTTCACTACAGAGCCTCGGAACTTCTCGATCAAGACCCCGTCAACGTAAAAGGAAGAACAGAGTCGTTGATCTCCGCAAGAAAGCTGTGGCGAACGACAGCGGCGAGCTTGCGAGCGTGGCCAGCAGTTACGAAGACGGCTCGAGTGTGAGCGGAAGCCACTCAAACATTCCCAGTGCATCCGGAAAGAACTCTGCAGAAGCGACCAACGAGCGAGAAGGCGAGATTATTACACCGCCTCGAAGCCCAACAAAGAGAGTCGGTGCTCATCAGTCTGACAGCAAAGCCACCCAGCCCATGCCAGAGATGGTACAACCCAGTTCAAACCAGCGCCCAGTCACACCGCTCCAACAACCTTCACATACCATCGAAGACGATGACCCAACGCCACGTGCATCCATCGTTCTCCCAGCCCGCGACGAGAAGAGGCCCCACCGCCGTGAGCTGCCTCGCATGCGCACACTGCCTGCCAAGTCCAAGTCTCTGGACATCTCTCGCTCTCAATCCGAAGCAAACCTGTCCAGACTCGGGGCCTCCTTCGGCGAAGGATCCACGGGCGGCATCCTCGAGCAAGCGTGGATGATGAAGATGGCGCACGAGATCGCCAACCGCGTCGCCGAAGAAAAAGCCAGAGGCGGCATGTGGCGGAGCTCGAGCTCTGACGATGTGAACAACGTCGAAGCACCTCCTGCGTACGTCTCTTGAAGAAGTTTGGACAGCTGTGTGTGTTCCTGCTTCGCGAGCAGGACGATAATGAGTTTGTGTTTTTGAAAAAGTTGACGAGACTTGAGAGTCTCTTTGTATCGCGATACCCATTCATTTTTATTTCCGGTACAGCAAGGCGTTAGTGTTTCGAGACGGGCACACGGTATCGGCGCATACCAGTTGTAATGGCCGGAGGATGATTGATTTTCCTGGTTCTTGCGCAAACTCTCCATCTCACAAGTCACAGCCACCATAGAAGAGAAGGAGAAAGAGAAAGAAGCGTCATCAAATGCTCCCAGCATGCTTTTCTCGTATATCCCGTCCCGTAGCACGCGAAACCAAAACAAGCAAGGTCTCTATTTGAGAAAATTCCCATCATCATCATGCAACCTGCCCTTCGTCCAGTCCTCAATGATTCAATCATCAATGACACGTGGGTACGATCACGCCGCCGACTCATCCTGCTTGCTCTCCACCTTCGCTTTCACCTTCTCGTCTTCATCATCCTGCGCCAACAACTGCTGCACTTTCGCCACCTTGTCCGCCGGACTCTGCTTCTTGTCCGTCCGGCTACCCACGCGAATATCGCTTTGGATCCGCACGACGCCGTTGGCGTGTAGGAGGCAGTGGGCTTGACCGATCACGCGCATGACTTCGTCCCAGGATCCTTCTGTGGGCGTTGTTAGCTGGTGAAGGAGATGAGAATAATTGATATGTTGGGGAGATAGATGTTCTATGTGAGTTGATGGCGGTTTGGAGGATGGATGATAGATGATACGACGCACCTAGTGTTGTGCCGGCGCTATGCATCGTGTATTCGACGTTGCTCTTCTTGAGCAGGCGTTGCACGGCGGCGACTTCGCTGGAGACGGAGGCTGAGGGGGTGCCGATTGGGATGAGGCAGAAGTCTGATTGTGGATTTTGATTCAGTGGTAATTCAATGGTATGTCTATAGAGATATGATGAAACCGGTGGATGTGTTTCTTTTTAGGATGTTTCATTTTCGAGATGATGGTATCATACATCTCGCACCAGTACATCCAGAAACATTCACGACTCAATGAAAGAGGATAGATAGATAGCACTCACCAGCCAAACACGCCGAAGGCGTAGGCAGCTTAGTAGGGTCTGATTCGGCCATCTTCTTCAGCACGTGCTGCAGTTGCGGCGAAGAGTCCATATAATGCGAGAATTGTGAGGTTGCTTTTGTTGCGAGAGGTCAATCGTGTGGGTTTGTTTAGGCGTTTGTTCGGTTAACGGGCCTCACGAGCCGATGGGAGAACGCCACGGTGAGCTCTCAGCTCTCCTCTCCATAGTGGGGAGGCGAGTTTTGGCTTGGGACTTGCGCGTGCGACTTCGCTGGCAGTGCCACCAAGCAACCAAGCTCAGCTACTATTCATCCATGCAGCCTTGTGGGTAAGCGGCGATTGCGCCACTAAGTGGTTGCGCGTTAATCTATTCCACGTGCTTTGGGCTGCTTGGGCTGGCGGGTATTATCACAAGGCTTGCATTATTACGTGAGGACTCCTGTGTGCGGTGGAGAGAAGAATTAAACTTCGGGCTGGGAGGAATCTCATCGTAAACGGAAGTCTTCGACAAGGCGACCAACTACAAACTTCTGTGTGATCTGCCAAAAGAGGGCCATCTTGATAGCAGAGCTTAGGAGCCTAGCTCGATACATGGACGGGATGCCGGTCACAGCCTACTACACCGAGGGCACTATCCCGCAGCTCTCGGCGACTCGGACGGACGAGGTGGTCGCCTGCAAGATCAAATACCTCAACGAAGGCGGCGCGAACTTCGTATACAGCATCCTGAAAGCAGGTTCCGAGCTGCCCAAACCTCTGAGAGGCAAGCTGTTACGCCTACGAAAAGATCTCTCCCATGTGCAGAGTACCAAGGAGCAAGTAGAATCTTTCAACAACAACTTCCGGCCTCTGTTTCCGCCAGACTGTCTCGTGCAACCCGAACTCATCGCCTTGAACAGCGGTATTACGATTGCGCTGAACCGCGCGCTCGATGCTTTGAATCGTCCAGCGCGACGCAAGACAGACTGTCTGCCCGAAGATGAACGGTATGGGCTTCTTGTGACCGACATGATGCCCGCAGCGGGCAAGGCCATGCTCGAAATGAAGCCCAAATGGCTGCTGCAATCGCCAAGCGCACCGTTAAACGCGAAGCGCTGCCGGACTTGCGCATTGCGTGCGCAGCGAGCATCGCAGGGCAAGCGCACAGCCACAGATAAGCAGGGTAGCTGCCCATTCGATCTGGTCAGCGAGAGAGTGGAAGACAGACGGCGAGCAGCGGGCCAGATCACAAGTGACGCCGCGCTCGCGGATTTCCTCGTGGAAGGCGCGCAGCCTCTGTTTGCGATACTGAGGAACCAGCAGCGGTTTCTGGACCCGCGAGGCGTGCTGAAGGTCGCGGGCGCGGATGGCATTTACGATCTCTGCCGAGCGATGACTCTGCGGGATTGCACATTATTTGTTAGGGGCGGTGAGAATGGTATTGAGGCACGATTGGGAGACCTTGACTTCAAGCAGCCTGAGAAGCTTGGTCGGTGGAGGGACGTGGAGAAGCAGTTGATAGACGAAGGGTGGTACGTCAATGCTGAGGCGAAATCGGTATGGTCTGAGGAGAGAATCTGTCAGCTATCTCGGTACGCTTGAGCACTGTCGCTGCTGCTGGCGAGGATATCTTCTACTCTGGACTCATGACCAGAAAACGAGTCGACCCCGAGAGCGCGCGAGTCAGACTTACGAGAGTACAATATACACTCCTCCGAGCCCAAGGGCGCGGAGACGACTATATATTTGAGCTCTCAGGGCATATCGCTACACTCCAGGTATAGTGCACGTTGCATTATTTGCTAGCTCTGCATCCTCCATACAGGTAGAATGCCGGGCATATTCATGGCCATACCTCGGAGGTAAAGCACCCCGCAGCACGTACATATATATTCGAACTCTCTGTCTGGTTCTACCTGCCTGCCTCCGTGGCAAACGACATGGGGGTACAGATTGTGAGGTTTCACCGAGACCCTGCTCGTATGCAGGGCGTGAAGCCCATGTACAAAGTACTTGGTTATCTCACGTTATTTTCTTGACAAGCGGCTCTCTCGCGGACAAATCCTGTGTTGAGCATCGACCCGTCCAAGGAGAAGCAAGTGTTGCTCCGATATGTGCGTAACATTATGTATACCGTTGCTATATACAGAGAAGACGGCACGGGTGTGCGTGCCACGAGGCACGACAGCCGTTATCACGGCTCCCACCGGATCCCCCCGAGCCGGACCAGGAATTGGTCAGACTGGAAGTGTCAAGGAAAAGTTTCGCAGGAGCACGTGTGCTTCTAGCTCAGGAGACACATATTAATCACTATCATGAGGAATTCATCTATCAAGCGAGAGCCTGAGCAACCTGCTGACCGAGATTTGTGTTTAGCTTTCCTCTGACAGTCGGACGACAGGGTCTGGGCCTAGGGAAGCACGCTATCTCGCCATTTGTGAGAAAGACTCGCACGCTCGCATGCAGCCAAGGGGGTCTTCACGGCCTGGCCGATAGTGCCGGCGCCACGGGCTTTCGCTTGATTCGGATCGAGCGTTAGAATCGATACCAATAGTCTTGCTGCAGACTGGACGCCTCGCAATAACGCAACGGCTTGCGTCTTTCATGATGTGTGACGCTGTGCGAAGAAACAGAATGTGAGAGTGCGATTGACAAGCCAACCAGGATTCTCAGCAGGGGATCATCATCTGGAACAGACCAGGATGATCGACACTCGGGATCTCCTGTCGGTGACGTATCGCACGTATCAAATGACATGGGGTCTGTCACGAAAAAGGTGGGCCTCGATCCATTGGCCCGCCACGCGTGCTAAAATGGAACTCCCGATGACCCTCTAGAACGGGACGACCAAAACGCCCCAGAGCAAAAGGCAGTCGTTGCACCGCAGGTGTGCCGCCTATCCTCTTAGCCTGGCACGCCTGGTCTCTTAGACCTAACGTGAGCGAACGAGCGGGCGAGCCAGTCACTCGTATTCTCTTCTCTTCTCTTTCCTCTATACACGCAAAAGCAAGAAGCTGTATACGCCCTCGCCATCCTTGGAACGACCCCAGATCCTACGACTCCTGCGGACCCTTCGCTATAGCACTAGGCGTGCTGCACGATCAGCTTGGCTTCTCAAAATCCTGCTCGGACATACCGATCGCACAATGCAGCGCGAGCGCTCGATCAGTCCCGTCGGGACGTCCAAGTTCGAAAAGGAGTATGCGCCTCAATCACATCACACCGTGCGAGAGAACCAGATTTCGCCAACGCCCAGTTCGCCCACGTTTGATCCTCGCCGACATGCCGTCCATATCAGCACCGCTTCCAAAGCTTCGACGATCAACTCAATGCGTTCCGCAGACAACCATGCCTACTCGACAGCGCCCACAAGCCTCAACAACTCGCCGATCGGAGGAGGAGAAGATATTCAGGCACTTCCTAGACTACCGACACTTGTTTCGACGACCTCACTTAGCCAACGTACCCTGAGCTCAATCAAGCGCGAACCCAAGCTAGAGAAAAAGAGCTCGCGCAAGCTAGAGAAACAGGACTCGCGCAAGCTAGAGAAAAAGAACTCGCACAAGACTGAACCCAAGAATGAACACAACCACGAACATACACACCATCACAGCGCCGACACAGAGCGCGAAGTGAACGTAGTCGACACGGAAGAATGGTTCGCGCGCTTCCGTTCAGGAGACGACTACGATCCCATAACCGACGACTGCCCTGATCGCGCAACCCTGGCCGCCGCCTACAACATCCCAATCTATGCCGCCGACGGAACTCCCATGCCATTCGGCCAACTCTACCACCCAGCCACCGCCACGCACACCCGCCAGCTGATAATCTTCATCCGCCACTTCTACTGCGGCGCCTGCCAAGCATACCTCAAAGCGATCAGCGACAACATCACCATGCAGGAGTACTTCTCCATCCCGACTCCCACGAGCATCGTTGTCATAGGATGTGGCCACCCCGAGCTGATCCCTTTCTACAAACTGAAGACCGGCTGTCCATTCCCAATCTACGCCGAACCTAGCCGCGCCCTCTTCAAGCGCCTCGGCATGGTCCTGTCGATGAACATCGGCATGAAACGTCCAGAATACATGAAGGACATCTCCCCCGTGGCCTGGGCGGCCGGCCAGTTGACCACCATCCGCAAGGGCATCAAGGCCCGACAAGCAGAACTCAACAAGGCAAAGCTCGAAGCCTCTGAGCGACGGAGGCGGCAGGCCGAGCTGGACAACGATGTTGCGCAGCTGGAAATGATGGAGGAGCAGCAATCGGCGCCCTCGATCGTCGCGAGCTCGTTCGGCGAAGACAAGCTGGCGATCCGCAAGCGGGACGTCATTAAAGGCGGCAACATCTTCCAAATTGGAGGAGAGTTCTTGTTCGAGGAGGGCGAGGTGGTGTGGTGCCATCGCATGCGGAATTACCGCAATCATGCTGAGGTGAGCGTGATCAGAAAGGTGCTTGAGCTGGACGATTGAGACAAGATTCGACTCGCGAAGGAGAACCATCAAACGGTTGTCCTGAGTTCGAGACGAACATTCACGACAGACTCACTGGATTGAGATCAGGTTGCTCGTGCGTTGCGAACCTTGAATCTCGATGGTAGTGTTGCACGAGAAGCGCCACTTCGATGCGCGGAGGATCGTGCCGATATGAAAGGACGCAAACATGGCAGATATGCGAGCTCGTGACTCTTTGCGATCTCAATTACTGGATTTATGCGAGCGACGGAACAGTGTGCGCCTTGCTCGCGGTATGAAAACCACGATGAAGGTCAGGGGTGTTGCACTATCGGGGTTTACTTGTGTTTGCTGCAGCGCATTTGTGGGTTAAGAGAAAGATGTGGAATTTTTCATTTGGGGCTTCCCTGGGATCAGGACGCATGCAGATATACCAGAGTCGATACGAGCGCTTACGACTTAACGAGGGCCTTAGGACAGGAATCAGATATCTTACATACTAGTATTGATTGAACTTGAGAACAGCCTCCAGAAGTCATCAAAGCGCGGACGGCCATCATGATATGTGTCAGGTGTCCTTGATCAACACAACGAAGTCCTTGACCACATCTAAGTAATCCGTGATGTAAGGCATGTTTCTCCACGAAAGACCAGGCGTAACAATTATAGCAACGTTCAAGTTGGATACCTATGAAAGTTATACCTCTAACCACAAAAATAAGGAACTGTCGGCAGCATGAGGCTGCGGCTAAGCTTCTGCGAGGCGTCATCAAGCATTGAAGTGGTGCCTGAGCATGTACTTTAAACAGGCTGACTTGAGAATCAAGCCAATGAAACACACATCAATACCCATTGAATGCGCATTTAGCCGGCCAGACTGCCACTCCAAACTCAACAGCATGAGGGGTTTACAACACATCCCGTCTCTGCACATGCAAAAGCGTGGATGTTCACGGAACACGGCACCGGTCGTCATCCATCAGCCACTTTCTACAATGCCCGCGTTGAAGACTTCAGAGCTATTCTCCCGGACCCAAATCATATAAATTGCAAGCCAGCATGTCAGATGCAATGGGTTTACGATACACTTACCTCGTTCGTCAAACATGAAGGCTTACACTTTTCTCGCCGGCATCTCATGTTCCTATGCGCAGTCGTACAGCTACGACCCAGCTGGCATTGACACCCACGTGTCGATCAAAGTCAATGGCCACAACAAGCATCAGACCATGATCGGAGGAGGCTGCTCGGGCGCTTTTGGTATCGCTTGTAAGTCGGTTGATTATCAGAACGATTACATTTTCGAAACACATCACTAACCACATCCGTCATCTCAACCAGGCGATCAATTCGGCGCCGCCGGTCTCTCTTACAACAACCAACAAGGAGTCACCAAGACCCTCTTCGACGAGAATATCGGCGCCCTGTCCATCGTCCGAAACCTCATCCAGTCCACATCGCAAGGTTCAATCCTTCGCTCTTGCCCAGCGACTCCGTCCGGACCATTCAACTACACCTGGGACGGTAACGATGCATGCCAAGTCAACCTCACTAAGACAGCTCTCAAGTACAATCCGGACCTCTTCGTCTACGCCGACGCTTGGAGCGCCCCAGGCTGCATGAAGTCCAACCACAACGAAAGCGACGGCGGCTTGATTTGCGGTGTTCGCGGCAGCAATTGTACTGCTGATTGGAGGCAAGCATACGCAGACTATCTAGTCCAGCTCGTCCGATTCTACAAGGAGAAAGAGAATGTCACTATTTCGATGCTTGGCGCTTACAACGAGCCTGATTTCAATCCGGGATATTATTCGAGTATGCTTTCGGATGGTTATCAGGCGAAGGACTTCCTCGAAGTCCTCTATCCGACGGTCAAAAAGGCTTTCCCAGAGCTGAAGGTCGCTTGTTGCGATGCTACGGGTGCGAGGCAGCTGAGGGATATTTTGTATCAACTCAACAGGATTGGAGGAGGGCACCTATATGACGTGGCAGTAAGCAGAGAGCTGTTCCTGGTTGTTTTCTTGCACCACTGACGCGCTCGATAGACGTGGCACAACTACCAGTCAGAGCCGAAGCAGGAGTTCAACACCCTTGGACAGCCAAACCTTGAGACAGAGTGGGCAGATGTAAGATCACTGCGAACTGGTTGCTACGAAAGACTCTACTGACGCACGGCAGGGCACCGGAGCCTGGAACGCTTACTGGGATGTGACAGGCCAACTTGCGTAAGTCTTCACCTTGTTTTCCTCTTCCTCTTCTCACATCGAGAACGATATAGAACCAAAAGTGGCTATAACTAACACCCAAACCAGCGAAGGCTTCCAATGGGCAATCTACATGCACAACGCCTTTACCCGCTCCTCGACCTCCGGCTACACCCACGTAAGTCCATCCGAACCCCCAAACATACAAGTCTCATTGCCACTAACATCGTGTCTCCCGAAGTGGTGGTGCGCCCAAAACACAACCGGTGACAACGCCCTGATCCGCCTCGACGGCGACTCCTACAGCATCTCCGCCCGCCTCTGGGCGTTCGCAGGCTACTTTCGCTTCGCGCGCCCCGGCTCTGTGCGCGTGGATGCCAGTAGCGATGCCGATGACGTTTACGTGTCGACGTTCGTGAACAGCAACGGGACTGTTGCCGTGCCTGTAGTCAACGCAGCGCACTTTACGCAGAGTGTGAGGGTGGATTTGAGGGGGCTGGGGAGGTTGAGCAGGGGAAGTGCGTGTCTTACGGACAATGCGCATAATGTTAGTTTGGTAGGGAGCTTTGAGGTCAAGGGAGGTGGGTTTGAGGCGGTGGTGGAGGCGAGGAGTTTGAAGACTTTCTTCCTTGAGGAGTGAGGTGAGATGTTAGGAGCTTACTCGGCTGTAGAGGGTTGGGTAAGCATCTGAGGGAAGTCGGCCGTAGGCTTTAGAGCGAGATCGAACAATCATATTTTTTGATACTGAGTACTGAACCTGATTTTAAAAGAAAAGTCATTTTAGCCGTGAGGCTCTCGGTCTTCTGTTTGTTATCCTGTGAGTTTCGCCTGTACGCCAATGCTGCAATGACACAAAGGTCACTGGCCTCCGTTTCTTAGCCTTGAACCAGCAGAATTGAAAACCTGTCTGATCATTGTCAGTGCAGTCCATTACTGCGAGTGACCACCCCTTCCAAAGTGGCACCTTCCCACTTTCCCACTGCAGCAACTTTTCCCTCCAAATAAAGAAGTCGCGTACACCAAAAGCCCAATATCTTCACCACTACATCCTCACCTCCCAATCCTCCGATCCATCGCCTCAACCCTCGCCCTAAAACTCCTCACAATATCGCGAATCCTCTGGATCTTCTCAAACTCATTCTCCAACTCGTCGATCTGTCGCAGTAATGCTCTGAACCGCGCAATCTCCGCGTCCGCAGCCGCCAGAGCATCATCTCCACGCCGTTGCTGTGCTTGCGTCGCCAGTTCCGTCGCGCGGTTTAACTGTTCCAGCCGGGTGCTAATGGCACCCATGACGCGCTCTAGGTGCCGACCGAGCAGGGTTAAGCTGCCCGGGTCGAGCAGCAGGCGGCCTTGCGAGGAGGCTTGGCTGCCGGCGCTGCTGCGAGCGGAGGTGTGGGCGAGTTGTTGGTGTTGGCGTAAGGCGGCGACATCTTGGGCACTGAGACCGAGGTTTGTGTCGGGGATTGAGGTTGGTGGAGAAGAGGAGGGTTGTTGTTGTTGCTGTTGCTGGCGGGCTTGAGCTGGGTATTGGGAAGGTTGTTGTTGGCGGTATTGCTGCTGCTGTGGAGGAGGACGGGTACGGGCTGGTTGGTGGTGAGGCATGCGTTCGTGGCGCGCATGGGAATCTTGCTGCTGCTACTGCCGCTGCTGCTTTCGCTAGGCTCTCTGGTCGCCTCGCTCTCTCGCTTGTTTGCTCGCTTGCTCGCTAGGCTACCAGATTTGCGCGGGATGAGGATTGCTGACAACGGGCGAGGCGGCGGTTGTGGTGGTGGTACTGGTACATGTAGAGTGGTCGAGGCTGCGCATCATCATCGTGCATGCGAGAGGAGGAGGGGGAGTAGGTGGAGGTGGAGAGGAAAGTCGAAGAAGTAGCAAAACAAGAGGAAATACTTAGGCTGGCGGATAAGGTAGGAGGGATTATTGTTCAGTGCTGGGTGTGATCAGGTCGAGTAGGGTCTAGTAGGTGCTCCATGTTGCACAGGCTGTGGGTGTGATAGGAATCGGGATGTCCATCCTCCATGGCCATGGCTAGTGCTAGTAAAGACTGTAACGAGCTACTGCCGCGCGCTTAGCCTCGGTCAAGTCTCCTTCGAGTTAAACTCTTGCTGCCATGTTACACTCGCCAGTGTGTCTTGTTACTTCTTGTGTGGACGGTAATCTAATCGCTCTTCCTACTCGAAACAAAAAGCAACCCTTCTGCTACCGTACTTTAGTCTACACATCCGAACCCTCGGGTCATGCATGCCTGCGAAACGTGGCGTACATGCGGGACCATCGGCTTTGGTAACGGCAACAACGGTCACAGTGCGTGCATGAGGTGCTAACGCCACTATCTCATGCAATATCATCTACTTTAAGTCTACTGCCGTCGATCCATCAAGCACGGTAGTTCACAAAGTCCCGGCAGGTGGCCTTACACCTCATCCTGTTCAACGGCATATACGAGATACTATAAGCTGATTAAGCCACTGCCATCGCCCGCGACTCTTGGACGGGGAGGTTTGTCAGAGGCGGAAGAGATCAGCTCTTCTTTGTATTGTGGCTCATCTCCAGTCAAGCGCATGGATGAGGACCACAACGAAAGCATGCCTCCAGTGCCGACAGGGTAAGCGCAGATGTGATGGCTCTCTAGGGACCACTTGCACACCATGCAACAAGAGAGGGTTGAGCTGCTCATCGGCCACCCGTGTCAAAGCTGGCACCGCTTTGAAGCCCGCGGAACCTTCTCTCAGGCCATCATCAGATGTTAGAGACGTTCGGTGTACGCCCGGTTCAAGCGCGGGCTCTCAGGAAGACACGCTTGCTTTGACCGACCAGGAGACCATCATCAAGCTGGTCGAGCTTTACATTGAGTGTATACATGACAAACCACATACTTTGTTCCATGTTCCGACTTTGAGAGCAGACGTCGCCTCTCGGACTATTGACAAGGCGCTGCTTTGCAGTATACTGGCTTTGTCCGCAAGATTTGCAGCGACAGAAAAGACACGCAGCCTAGGCCCAAGGTTCTTCGTACAAACAAAGCGACTCCTGCAGCAAGATCTGGAAACTCTGTCATTGTCACGAATCCAGGCATGGGTCATTGCTGGTAACGTGGCTGGAGCCGAATCAAATTCTACATCGGAAAGTCTCTTTTTTGGTATCGCTATCAGAAGCGCACATCTTGTTGGACTGGCACAGCACAGCCCTGAAGATGGCACGGTCCTTCGGGAAACAAAGTCCCGCATCTGGTGGACCTTATATATGATAGATCGCTGGTCGTCTGCTGGGCTGGGCACACCCCGTCAACTGGAGAGACAAGAGTGGCAGCAGTTGCCACTGGACGAATACAACTTTCACAGACTGAACGTCGGCCAGAAACACTGGGACAGCCCAAGCAAGCTGGGAATGTGGGCTTATATGATCTTCCTAGCCGAGATTTTCGGCCCCATCACTGATCTGAACCATTCGATTGCTTCCGGCAAAGCGAGCCAGGAGCATGTGTCTTCGCATGTGGCACATCTATTCTCACGTCTGCAGAAGTGGCAAGAAGACCTTCCCGAGCTACTGCGGCTGAACGTTGAGAATCTGAACTTCCACAAAGGCCGAGGGCAGGGCAGGACGTTCGTTGCGCTGCACCTGGGCTACTTCCACTACGCTACGCTGCTTTCCTTCCATTTCTTGGACCAGTCATCAGCGTCGATTCCTTTCGCCGCAATTTATGCTGAGAGGTGCCGCCAGCATGCGTACGCTTATAGTGATCTCCTCAAGACATCCTACGAGCTGGGCGAGTGCGAAGGCATGCATAACATCGTCGGGCACATGACAGTCGTGTCTTCATCAGTCCTCCTCCACACTCTCCTCTTCGGTGCCGAAGAAGAACTGGACTCTGCAAAACGCCAGCTAGAATCCAACTTCAATATTTTAGTACGGCTTAAGGCCTGGTGGCCCAGCGTCGCACAGATGACGGATCGGCTCTTCCTCTTCCAGCGAATCTGCTTGCGCACTATGGACAACCATACCCACAAGATCGACCACTGGATGGTCAAGTTTCTGCTCGAGCATGCGATACTGCTCGAGGATAAATCCGACTTGAGTCGCCTGGAGAGTACTTCTCCGCAAGACTTTGCTTCTTCAGAAGTACCCGAATTGCATCGCTTGTCGGAGCGGGGCCGGTTCACCAAAAACGCTCTCTCCGGCTTGCGGGCATGAGGGACTTCCAGTGTGTTGGGTATGGACTGATGGAGTAAACTTCATTCATATGCTTCTTATTCTACCGTCTCGACCACTCGACATGCGAGGTCGCTTCGTCGGAATCGGCTTTCTCCTGCAGTACTGAATTTATCTTTGGCTCGTCCGCTACCGCGGCATTGGGTCCGTCGAACAGGATTGCAATCTCCTCCAAAGTAGGACCTTTGGTTTCCACAAACAAAAAGTAGACGCACAGCACTTCGATTACAAGGATGGCGATGTAGACGAAGTAGAAGCGCCACTCTAGCTTCTGGAGACCAATGGGATTGACGTACTAGAATAAGTGTTAGCCTAGGAGCTCGTTCTTTGCGGGACTGTAAGAGCCTTACCTGGTTCAGCACGGAAGCCGCAGAAGTGCACGCGAAGCCAATCGCCATGCCCTTGGCGCGAATGTTGAATGGCAAGATTTCCGCGACGTATGCCACTGTCAGACCAGGCCAAGCGAATCCGGCGGCGAAGTAGAACAAGAACACCATGGCGATGACGGCCGAGCCAGCTCCCTCATTCCCGCTCTGAGCATACACGGCCGAACAGCCTGTCCACACGCTGAATGATAGCAGCATACCGACTGCTGCAATAAGGAAGAGCTTCCGCCGTCCAACCTTGTCCACGAGCTGTGAAAAGCCTACCGCCACGAGGAAGGACCAGATCTGTAGGCCACCATTCACGAGAGATTGGTCGTAGGATCTTGTCACGCCAACGCTCTGCAGGATGTCGTGAAGGTAGTAAGACGCGATACCGTTTCCTGAGCATTGCGAGAAGAAGGAAGTCAGAACAATAAGCAAGAGGCGCTTTCGGTTGCCAGGAGTTTTGACGAAGACGCTCCAGCCATTCTGTTTGTTCAGCTTTTCTAGCTCGATCGTGTTGCGAATCTCAGCGAACTCGGCTTTGACAAAGTCGTCTTGGGCATTGCCGCTGGCGTGGAACTGCGAGTGTTTTGTTAGCTTAAAAATCTGGGAAGGGACCAGGGCGTTATGCATACCTTGATCAGTACGTTCAGTGCATCCTCCTCTCTGTCCTTGGAGCACAGCCACCTCGGGCTCTCAGGCAACAACCAAATACCAACGAATTGTATCAGAGGCATCAGAGCTTGTAGCGCAACAGGCACCCTCCAAGCTGCGTCGCCTTTGTATCCGATCGTGCCAAACACCGTCCAGGCTGCTACGATGGAGCCGACGTACCACAGGGTGTTATACATGGTCGTAATCTTGCCTCGGTGCTGTGGGTGTGCGAGCTAAAACTATAGTCAGCAAATCAAGTTATACGCAACATTGAGACCAATGTAGCTGTACTCACCTCCATAATGAGTAACGGCGCCGAGCCCTGCGAAAGATTCGACCCGAATCCAACCAAGAACCGACCGCCTATGAACATGCCGTCATTGACGCCCGGAACGGATTGCACAACGACTCCGATGAAGACCATGACAATCCCAACTTCAACACCAATCCGCCGACCAAACAAATCCGCAAGGTACGACGAGAAAGGCAAAGCGCAGACAGCGCCAACGTTCTGTATCGCCGTGAACAGCCCTAGCTGCGCACCAGATGGGTACCCGAAGTAGCTCCTCCATTGTTCCATCGTCTGCAAACCATTAAGCAAAGAGCCATCGTAGCCGTTGATCGTCGAGCCGAGGAACAGAATCGGCATCAGCATGTAGAGGTGTCGCAGTCCGGGGTCTTTCCACCATGTCACGGGTGGTATGTCGAGTTTTGCTTCGTACGGCTCGGTGCCGGCGTGCATGGTCTCGACGTCGACTGCTTTCTCGTCCATTGCTGTGCGAGGAGGCATGTCGAAGATCTTGCGGTGAAGAGAAAGCGAGAAGATTGACTGTGATCTGCTGCAACTCTGGAAATATACCCAGATAGATGATTGGGGAGATCCAAGGAGAGATATATACCTCAATGCCGTGATGCTTTCGTTCGGCAATGCTGCTGCTGCGTTACATTCACTTCAATGTGGACCTGCTACCCCATGGGAAACCCCGGACGGCATTCCACCCAATCGCCATGGTGCTTTACCGGGACTGCGTGTATGAATTGTCGATGTCCACGCGGGAGCAAAACGTGGCGCAAAAGAATAGTGCGGTTGATCAGCGGCATCGGACACATGTGAAACGATGCCTGTCCGGCATATCAGCGAATCAGAGCCTTGCTATTCCGTTGTCTCCGCTCTTCTCCAGCTCCTTTACTGCGGGGTGAGATACCGTATTCGCTGCCAGACATCCAACAACTCAAGCACACCGGCGAGAGCGGTTCAATCGGCTGAATCGTTGGTATGATCGTGCATCAACCCTGCTCCAATGTCACGCAGAATGCGGGTCCTAATGTCTTATGGTTGCATTGTGACATTGGCATCGTGAACCTTCTTAAAATCATAACATCAACGCACATCCCATCATAAACATTAGGCCACCTTCAACCCCTCGCAAGGAGTCCACTATCTCCATCATCTTTCCTTACCTCGTACCCTTCCTGGAAAAATGCAACTTCAAATCCCCCACCTCCGCCCAACGCCCTCCTCCAAACAGCTCATCGTCAATGGCGAACCCTTCCTCATGCGCGCCGGCGAGCTGCAAAACTCATCCTTCTCTTCGTCCAAATACATGGCTCAAGCATGGCCCAAACTCTCCGCGGCAAACATCAACACGGTCCTAGGAAGTGTATCGTGGGAGCAGATCGAGCCTGAGGAGGGCAAGTTCGATTTCGCAGAATTGGACGAGTGTTTGCGCGGAGCGAGACAGTATGGTATTAGGCTTGTGTTGCTTTGGTTTGGGAGTTTCAAGAATGGTAAGAGTGCTTTGCAGTCGTCGGTTTCACGGATAGACTGTGCTGACCACTGCATCCAACAGGAATCTCCACTTACGCTCCTCACTGGGTGAAGACTGACACAAAGCGCTTCCCGCGTGCACGACTGCGCAAAGCAGGCGGCGAGCTGGCCATTGGCGATGTGCTGTCGATCTTCCACGGCGAAGCCCAGAAAGCTGATGCCAAAGCGTTTGGTAGGCTCATGGCTCATCTCAAGGACGTCGATGAGAAGCATTCGACGGTCATCATGGTGCAGGTTGAGAACGAGACTGGACTGCTAGGCGATTCTCGCGACGGTGGCGCTGCTGCCAAAAAGCGCTATAACTCTGCCGTGCCGTCTGATTTGATCAAATCATTGACGAAGGATAAAGACATCTTGAGGCCGGAGTTAAAATGGGCACTCGAAAGCATCAGCAAGAACTCCACCGGGACATGGCCCGAAGTCTTCGCACGCAGTCGCCGAACCGATGAGCTGTTCATGGCATATCACTACGCCCTGTACCTCGAACAAGTCGCCCGCGCCGGCAAACAAGCGTATCCAATCCCGCTGTACACCAACGTATGGCAAAACTACAACGACGCCGACGCAGACAACAACTTCCCCGTCGTCGTCGGCGGCGGCGCCAACCCAGGCGACTACCCATCAGGCGGCGGCGTGATCAACGTCCTCGATATCTGGAAAACCTTCGCGCCCTCGCTGGACATGATCTCGCCAGACGTGTACCTCAACGAATACAGCAGCTCGTGCGCCAAATACCGCCACCGCGACCAGCCGCTCTTCATCCCCGAGCAGCGCCGCGACGAATACGGCGCGCGACGCATCTGGGTCGCTGTAGGAAGCCACCAGTGTCTCGGCTGCTCTCCCTTCGGCATCGAGACCCTCGAGCCGCACGAGAACCCGTTCAAGCGGCACTACGGCCTCATGGCGAAAGTCTCCGCGCAGATCCTGCAAGCGCAAGCGCAGCGCGATCTCAGCAGTGTGGGCTTCTACTTCGACGAGCTGCCCACGGGTTCAGACGCCAAAGATCCTTCGCCGCCGCAGAGAGTCAAGTTCGGGCCGTGGAACCTCACCATCGAGCGCTCGTTTGTCTTCGGCCATCCCAGTCCTGGTTTTGGCATGGTTATTCATCAAGGCGGCGCGAGATTCATGCTCATTGGTGCCGGTTTCCAGGTCACGTTCAAGCACGAATCGGCGCCCTTCACAGGGATTCTGCGCTTTGACGAGAAGGAAGCGCAGGAGGATGGGTCGCTTAAGACGCTGAGGATGTTGAACGGTGATGAGACTAGGAGTGGTGCATTCTGCATCATGCCGAGCAAAGACCCGGATTATGGCGGGTTCCCTATCAGTGTTACGATCCCGGCGAGGACGATGATTGCTGAGGCGGAGGTGTATGCTCTTGAAGATGACGAGGCGTGATGGGGTCACTTGCCTGGATGCTCTAGAATAGCTTGAGCGGTGGAGGTTGAGGGCAGTGGTCTGGAAGCATCGTTGTTCGAAAATGTGAATTCATTCCTTGCCCTCCCAGCCCCTCCTCTGATACCGGTCGCAACCTGTCCCGTCACAACAAACATTGTAGACAAGGCATCCAGTAACTCAATCAGCTTTTCTACATGACAACACAATTCTCGTCGTCCTTCTTCTTGTCTCGCGTCAGCTTGCCCTGCTGCACGTTCCTGCTCTTGCCACCCTTGCGCAATTCCTCCAACCGCGCCACAGCCTGTGGAAATTGGAAAGCTAAATAGAAAATCAGTCAGTACACACGCTATCGTCCGAACGAGGGCAGTCAAGCATGACTTACAAGCAGCCCGTCCATACCACCTCTTCGCCTCCTCCAGACTCTTCGGACACCCGATTCCCTGCTCAGTGAAGTAGCCCATAGCAAACATCGCCTTCGCAAGCGGCGGTTCCGACTGCGCGGCCTTGCGCGCCCAGAGGTAAGCTTCCATGTCGCTCTGCTCTAGCATGCCCTCCGCACCTGTGAGATACCAGCCGCTCAGCGCCAGCTCGGCATTGTGCTCGCCCTGCGCAGCAGCTTTGGTGTACCACGCGATGCTGGCGCGGTTGTCGATGTCAAGGCCCAGACTGCCGTACTCGTAGGCCTGGCCGAGGCGGAACTGCGAGCGCTTGAAGCCGTACTCTGCGGCTTGCTTGTAGAGGGACAGCGCGTAGGCTTCGTCGGGGATGAGCTTCTCGCGGACTTGCGGGTCTGGGTTGGTGGGTTCGTGCAGAGTGGCGAGCTCGTGCAGGGCGTGTGGGTTGTCTTTGTCTGCGCGCTCGGCGGCGCGTTTGAGCCAGCTGAGTGCTTCACCGACGTTGCGTGGGACACCGAGGAGACCTCGCAGCAGGACGATACCGATCTTGTACATTGCGGCTACGTCGCCCAGGGCTGCGGCGCGGCGGTACCATTGGACAGCTTTGGCGAGGTCTTTGCGAGTGCCGCCGCCTTCTTCGGGGCCTATCTCGCAGGAGACGGCGGTGCGGAAGGCTGCGGCTGCGTGGCCTCCTTTGGCGGCCGCTTGGTAGAGCGAGAATGCTTCTTTGGGGTCTACTTGAAGTCCCATCTCGCCAGAGCCGTAGCATTCGGCCATGAAGAATTGTGCTTCAGGATAGGTGTTTCTCACGAGCTCCTTGACTCTCTTGTATGCCTCGTTGAGATACTTCTCACGGTTACGCTGTGTGGTCTTCGCATCGAGGCGTCCACCTTCGGAGGCAAGCACGTGAGATGCTTCGACAAGTTTCTTCGCGTAACGTAGTGCAAGTCTCGGGCTGGCCTTGTTGGCTTCCATATCGAGGCGAGCAGACTCAAGGTCTGCTTTGGTGACAGGCCCTTCAGAGATGGACGCTGGCCTCTGGTGAGACGAGGTCGATGAGCGATTGTCATAGTTTCTGACCGGTGCCGGTTTTGGAGGCTGAGGCACTCCTTGCTCCATCAAGCCAGGCCTGTATGGAGCCGGATGGTGTGGGAGAGAATCTGGGTCGCTAGGCCTTTGTCCTTGCATTGGTGGTCGCATAGCCTGCTGTTGATCAAGAGGTGGCCCGTTGCGTGGTACACCGGGTGGAGGCACACCGCGCATAGGCTGCTGACCAGGTGGTGCACTAGGTGCTCGATGTTGTTGATTCATCAAGCTCCCATTTCGAGGCATACCACTATGGGGCGCACCATACGGATCTTGTCCCATCGGAGGCGCTGTAGGTGCGCGTTGCATACCAGGATCTGACCAGCCGGCCTGGTTGATTGGCGGACGGGTTGAAGCAGAGCGTTGTTGTGGTGGAAGCGGACCTCGTCCGCCTGGATGAAATCGTTGTCCTTGAGGGTTCTCGCCTGGTGGGCCGCCGTGCATAGGCATATTCATCTGTCTTTGATCGACGGGAGACTGGAATCGCCGCATATTCTCAGGAGGAACAGACTGTGCCGGCCTGTACGCCATGGGCTGCTGACGGGGTTGCATCTGTCGAGAATCATCGTATTGCTGTTGAGAGCGAACTTGTTCTCCAGGCACGCCGAAGACAAAACCGTCTACTGCGCCACCTTGATCATGCCTCATGTCCCTCAAATCTGGTTGCGAGGCGACTGCGCTTTCTTGATGATGTGCGTAAGGTTGATGCCTTTGCACTGGCAATGATTGCACGCTGGCATTGGCATGCTGAGAATGTATCACCGGCATTTGGGGAGGTGTCTCTGCCGGCGCGCTGTTCAAATGCTTGTCAACAGTTTGTTGACGCTTGTGAACTCCGGAAGTCTGACCAGGCGCTGCGCTATCAAAATCTGGCATTTCTGCCTCGATTTCCTCGTCGCGATTCTTCGGTGGCATCGGGACGGACGTATTTTGCGGCTGTTCTGTGCCGTAATAGTCATCGTAAAGGTCATCATAGTGATCATGTCGATTGTCCTCATGTGCTGGAGCTGCGGGTGCAGGATTCGGTCTGGCAAAGTTCTTAGGAGCAGGTTGACCAGCAAACCGCGGTTGCTGCGCGGCGGGATCGGGGCCTCTGGATGACGCTTGGTATGCAGCAGAAGGCTGTGATTGCGGCGGATACACAGCCGGCGCTGGGATGGGTTGGGGTTGCCGCGCATTGGCTTGGTCTTGAGCATATGCAGCTGGAGGACTTGTGCGCCGTGCTTCTTGTTGGTGTACAGGTTGAGGTGCAGGTTGGGGTACAGGCTGAGGTTCAGACTTTGGGGCTGAGGCAGCCATTGGTTTGGGAGTAGCCTTTGGTGCTCGATCGGCGAGTGGACGCTTTCTCGGCGGTCCTGTCCGCCATGACTCTTGCGGATAGTACTCGTCAGAGTCAGCGGTAGCTTCTGGCTCAGGCTGTGGCTCTGGCACGTTGACACGTGCAGGTTCGACCGCTGGTGCACTTGTCTGTTGTGGAGGCGGCTGTGGTTGAGCATATGGCGCCTGTGCATGAGGGGGTGAAACTACTCGTTGACGCTCATTCGGCTGTGCTTGATCGTAAGACTGTTGGCCGCCAGCTGAGTATGCTTGCGGCGGCATCCTGTTGTTCGAAGACATGTTTGGCTCACCGTGGCTTCGAGGCACAGAGTCAGTACGCGGTGGTAGTGGACGACGAGCTACGCCGTTTGTCTGTTGGTCTCGACCGTAGTCGCCTCGTTGCTGTGCATGCTGATTCGGGTGTCCCTGCCCAGGCTGTTCATGAACAGAAGCGTAGTTCTGTGGTCCACGAGACTCGTAATGCGATTGGCCGTTTATCGCAGGCGGAGGTGATGGGTGTTGCTGGTCATTACCTTTCGAAGTCGCAGGTCGAGATCTGCTACGGCCACCTGACGTCGAAGGACGCGTTTGATCCTCGCTGCTTCGTGTGCTACGGCCTTCATGGCCTCCTGATTCCTTCCCTTCTTTCTTGTTACCGAATGTTGGGAAAGCGTTGTCTTGGGGAATCATCTTTGGTTTGTTAGCAGCCTCATGCATTCGGGCCTTCTCCTTCGCTTTCCACTCTTCCATTGCGCTTTTCTTGGGATCATGTGGCGGCGGCGGCGGCTCCTGGTAAGATCCGCCATTCGATTGCGGCGGAGGCGGTCGTTGCTCTGGCCGATCTCTGGCAGCCCTTTGCTCCCTGTGGCCATTTCTTGAATCCTGTTGGTTTCGTTGTGCGGGTTGGCCTTGGTGACCGGGCCGTGGCTGAGGAGGGCCATTTCGCGAATCAGGTCCTCGGGCCTGAGGTGGTTGACCTCTGTAGTCCTGATTTGGCAGAGGTGGCTGTGCATGAGATCTCGATCCACCTCTATAATCCTGATTGGGCGGCCCTTGCGATCTTGAACGATTCGATGGTGGCGGTCCACCTCTGTCTGGTCGTTGCTGGTAGCGAGGATCATACTGACGATCCTGCACGCCAGCTTCTTGGTACTGTCCACCGGCATAGCCATCTCCTGCATATCCATGTCCATTGGGTTGCTGCGCATGTCCTCCTCTGCCTGGTCGCTGTTGGCCTCGTTGGTCATATTGTCGATCCTGCGAGCTATAGGCTTCTTGATGTCCGGCCGCGTAAGCCTCATTTGGCCTCCCATATCCATTCGGCTGCTGTTGACGGCCTGCTTGCCTGTAATCTTGGTGTCCGTAATCTTGTTGAGAATAGCCTTGACCGTATTGCTCGTGTCCGTAGCCGTTACTCGCGCCATTGTCTCTGTAATTTTGGCCATGCTGCTGGTTCATATCGTATCCGTAATCATCGTATCCGCCGTGTTGCTGGGCGGAGTGGCCGTAGCCCTGATCATAGGACTGGTCATAGTTGTCATATTGCTGCTGCGGAGGATAGCCGCCATTCTGTCTTTGCACCGGAGCCTGCTGGTGCTGGTCGTAGTATGCTCGACGAGGAGCTTGGTAGGAATTGGACTGATCGTACGCCATGCTGCCAGAGCATTGGCTGTGAAAGTGGTGAGATTACGTGTATGCTACAGAAGGGCACTAGGAGAGAGGCTGCATTCAATTGCAGTAATGCGGTGTGTACGGCCGAGAGGCAGACTCCGGAATGGACGACTCCTACTGGGGCGATATGAACGAGATAGCTCCAGTGTTGCTAAACAGCATGGGTTTATTTCCAGCGTTCCAAGTTTCGGCTCTGGTTTGAGAGGTGGGAGGGGGGTTGTTTCAGGCGCGAAATGGCCGGGCCGAGAAGGTGATTTGACGAGTGATTGGAGCAGTCGCAGCTAGTCGAAGGCAGTGTGTAGTGAGCGTGAGGTAGAGAGCGGAGTGGGTGAGAAGTCAGTGTTGGCGGTGGTGGTGCATAGGAGAATGAAGTGGCCGTGGTGGCATGACGGATGCTGGGCTGGATGCAAGCGCGCAATCTTCAGATCAGCCGCCTTCTTGTCGCAACACGCAGCCAACCAGCGTCGTGCCTGGATCAGCACCGCCACACATGTAGGGATCGTCATGCGCTAACATCATGCTTGATTTAACTTGGTACCGCGACGGTGGCGCAGTCTTGCTCTTTCTTGGTGGTAGTTGGCTACTCATGTTACATGCTTTATGTGTTTCAGTATTGTGTTATTATTGGTAGATATATTCTGTAGTTACTGCGTATGTACGATGTAACTGTGGCACTCGTAGTATATCATATCAATACACCACATGCAGCCCTATATCAGCCACATCTCCCTTGGATCCTTCCTCCTCGGATCGTCACCAAAATAAATCCGGGGAGAGGATTTGAAGCCGTCTCAAACCATAGCATTGCCCATCTGAAGCAAGCATGTCATAGCCAACGTGCACTTCTCACATACACAATCACCTCCCACACAACATGCCACCTGAAGGCCCTCCACCTGGCGGCCAACAGGGCAAAAAGCGCAAAGACCCGCCCAAGCAATCCACAGGTGCACCCAAGCAACATGCCGCCAAACGCCCACGCTTCGACAATGGCTCCAAAATGCGCGACGCCCGCTTCCTGGCCACTCAAACCACTTCCAAAGCTTTTAAGAATGGAGAATTAGACGTCGATAAGTTCGTGAAGTCACGCGAGTATGAGATTCGCGCGCTTGAGCAAGGCCTTGCGCGCAGCAAGAAAGCTCTCACCAAGAGGGCTTTTCAGCAAGTTCCCAAAGAGTTGAGGAGGAGGACGGCGAGCCACAATGTTAAGAGAATTCCCAAGCGACTGAGGGAGAGAGGCAAGAGGGAGATGGTTGAAGATAACACACCCACGGTCACTGCACGACGAAGGAAAGCTAGCCGACACATGCGATTGCGACTCGAGACGGTGAAAAAGATCAGAGCTATGGGCGCGAAGAGAAAATCGAAGAAGGAAGAAGTAGAGGACGGAAAGGTCACTGTCAAATCTGCAAATGAGCCCGCCAAGACCTCGAAGACAGAACAACCCGGCGTGGTCAGGACTCGTGCGCCCAAGGTCAAGAAGGCGACCCTTACTGAACCGCCTGTCGCAAAGGCCAAGTTCCGTAAGCGTCAAGTGCACAAATCATGGCTACCAACACACATGTTCCACACCAAACGAGCTCGAATGACATCGCCGAAAGAGCCTCTATGGAGATTCGCCGTTCCAATGACGCCGACCGCGAAGAGCTACAGGCCAACGCATCGGACGGCGAGCGAGCGGGGAGCTCTATGCTGGGATGTCAGCTACATGAGCACGATATCTTTGACAGGTCGGGAAACCAGTATAATTGGCATGCTCAAGCAACTTGGTGCTGGCGAAAACGACAATTCAGTATGGACCGCAAAGGGAAAGAAATGGCGAGACGGCAAACGAGTGACGGAGTTTTTCTTGCACGAGCGCGAGATTCCTCACTCTCCCATAGCGCCTGTCACAGTTATCTGGTGCGCATCTGATTCGGTCAAGTCCGAGGAGAACTGCAAGCGTCAGGTCATGCTTCGCGTCCATCCATCGGCCTTCCTACAATTATGGGAAGAGGTTCTGCGAGTAGCAAAGATTGCGAAACCTGCTGTGATGGTGGAAGACTTGCGGTTTGAGATAGGCAGCATCGATGTGACGGGTCCTGCTTCGACAGAGGCGCTGCTAAGCGCTTTGTGGCCAACATTGCCTTCTGGACAATCGGGGCTCCTGGCAGGAAGTCCAGGACACACATTCACCCATCTACATGGTCTGACCAATCCTGCACTACTACCAAGTGGTGCAGTGCTTGCGTTCGATATTCAAGATCCGAGATTACACCACCCTCCACGACTTGTCAAAGCGCCCACTGCTGCCGATGCTCAGATGAAGCTTCTAGAGCTCATCGCGAAGTGGCCCTCAGACAGCTGTGAAACTCCGGCCAAGATTTTCGATCGCAAAGCTAGAGTCGCTGCTTCTGCCAGTCTGCCCAGCCAAAAAGCCATCAACAGACGACGCACTCTCGCCGTACCAGGCGAATACCCAGAAGCCGCGGCGAAAGATCCTCGTATTCCAGTCATGCTTTACGTCTTGCCATCAAAGCCTCAATCCAGGAACCAACAGCTCACATATCGATTACTGCTGCCCTGGAAGTGCGTTCAGCCGGTGTGGTACTCACTCATGTACACACCATTGTCAACAGGCCAGCAGCCGAAGTTCGGTGGCTTGGACGAACAGCGCCAAATCGCTCTCGAAAGAGGCGAGCATTGGTTCCCTGCAGATTATCCGGGCACGAAAGCAGGCTGGAATTGGGAGGTGGAGGAAAGCAGGAAGAGAAAGGCAGACTGGGAAAAGCGGCCCAAAGCCAAAAGGGCAAGCTGGGAAGCCGTTGACCTCGGAAACGGCAAGAAAGGCGAAGTAGGCGAAGGCTGGGCCTGTGACTGGCGTATATTGCATGAGAAGACGTCTGAAAAGACGACGTCCTCGACCGAACCTCCTACCAGCACGATCCCGACAGGTCTGACACAGCTCCCTCCCTCGACCTCGTGCGCAACTTCCAACGCCGCAACAACCCTCCTGCCAGTCCGCATCGACCTCATCACCCGCGGTCTCCCCACTCCTTGCGCTCGCATCTACCGCCTTCCCACAACATCTCCAAAACTCCGCGCAGCCTGGCTCGCTCTCCACCCTTCCAATCAATCCACAACGCGCTCCCAACGCAAGAAAGCCGCTCCGCCAGCGTCCGCAAAGAACAGCAAGGACATCGAAGCCCACGTCCGCCAACAGCGTCTTGCAGCCTCTCTGTTGGCACCTCCGACCGCGGGCGCGGAGAACTATCCCGCTTGCCCTGGTGAGGAAGATCTCATTGGGTTTGTGACGAGTGGGAATTACGATCTGGGTGCTGGGAAGGGGATGGGAGTTGGATGTGTGGTTCTGGGGAAGGTGGATTTGGAAGCGAATGGAGAGGAGGAGAGGTTGTGTATTGTTAGGAGTGCTGGGGTGGGGATGGCGAGGTTGGGCAGGTGGGAGGTCTGAGGAGGGGTGTAATAGCCCAGCCCCATTGCCAAAAACCTATATTGTACAGCGACATCGCTTTGTTTTGTATTCCGGTATTAGCGAATCTGGACACGGGAGCGATTATCTTTGCCATCGAGAACTTTGTCGCAAGCTCCTCCTCCTATCGTAGCAGCTGATATGCTGGTATCGCCGACCGTAGATACGGTTTGCCTCTACTTGCCGTTGGACCCTGAGGGTTTGTACGTAGACACGACTTCAGCGAACATGTTCCATCGATATACTTTTTATCTGGTCCATTAGTGTTAGTAAGCTTGGGAGCGTCTTGCACTGATCTGACTTCGAAACATGCCGAGGGCTAGTGCCTGTAGGTCACACTGTTGTTCGAAAGTAGCTGTGACGACCCATCATCATCGTTATCGATGCGGACATTGCACGTACTCCTTGGACACACGGCTTAACTACGAGGCCGCGATATAATCCCTCCGCCAAACTACAAACAGCTCCGTCCAGACGATTCCAAGAGCAACCCAAACCTCAAAAGACCGCCCAAACCACCAAAACTTCCGACCGGACCTCAGCGCAGCTACGGCCACCGTAGCGGAGGTTCGAACCTCGCAGTGGAATCTTCTCCGCCGCTCCGCACAACTCTCCGCCGTCGCGGCGGTGTTGTCAAGGACACTGCTCCGACGGGTATGGCCATCCCACTAGCGCCTGCTGCTTCTAAGCCAGTGGGAGGGCGAGATGGGTAGCTCCTCCGCTGCGTGATTTGTCAAGGCGGACACAGGGCGGACGCGGCACCGACGCAGATGGACATCCCATTAGCGTCGTGGAAGAGAGAGCCAGTGGGAGGGCGGGATGGGGAGCTGAGTGCTTCGGGCTGACACTTCGGAGCGGCGTGGGAGCCGGGCGAGATTGCTTGCGGAAATCTAGGCCGTCCGTCGGAGAGCTCCTCCGTGCTGTAGCATTCATGTTACTTTGGCGGAGACATCGCTGCGACCACTTCAAGGGAGATCCCCTGTCCCTGAAGCGCTGTATGCTTTTCAAATTTCCCAGGAAAAGCATACATGTACCTGGTCGATCAGGATATCTTGTTATCGAAACGCTTTCTCCGGTGAATCAGCGCCGAAGCGAGCTTACAGTCTAGCTTCAAAGTCCGTAACCGTTTGCTCTGCCGCTGAGATGCTATCTGCGCTCACACTTCTTACAATGTACGATATGCTATCATCGTCGGCCCCCGAACTACTACACAATGTATCTCGCCGTTGAGATACTCATGACATTATATTTGTCTAGCATTGATTACGCTACTGTAGTTATACGTAGATAGACGATACGATCACTCGCAGAGATACCAGTAATGCGGAGCGGAGTTTGAACCTAGACCATAAGACGAGGTCGTTTTGAGCGTTGTCATTGGTCCGGGAGCGCGGGAAGTCTAAAAGTCACGCCGTACCACACCCTCCGCGGCCGTGCATACTGCTGCTGCTCGGATTTGTGGGTGCGCTTGAGAGGATAATTTCCTGCGGATAACCTAGTATGTACTGTAAGTTAAATAGTAACGAGATGGCTTTAGAAGGCCTGCGTTTTGCAGCGAGATTGTCTGCTCTGCGGGATCAATACGGTTCGGGACCAGGGCGATACGAATAGACATTCTCAATACTACAACGATTGTTCTGAACCACAGCCTCGATCGATTGATGCTTTTCGATGCTAGTAATGCGTTTAGACGGTCTTTTTTGAGGCCCTGTATGCTCATGTCTCCGCCCATGGCCCTGGTCAAAATTTTCACTTCACAACCTCATCCGGACAGTAATCAAAAAGTCAAAAGAAGAATCGACGCCTGTGTGATTCGAACACACGCTCCCGAGGGAACTGCCTTAGCAGGGCAGCGCGTTAACCACTCCGCCAAAGCGCCTTTGATTCAATGCTGATTGATGGAAGGTTCCAGGAAAAATGTGTATATATCACTAAACATAATACCTGTGATTGACAATCACGCGCTTGCGAATGTCAATGAGCATCAAGTCTAAGCAGACTGGTGCTAGGTACTGCTGGATAGCTAGATTTATTGGAAGTGGTCCTCATCGGGCCGAATACGCATCATAAATACAGCTCTTCCAACTCGCTGAGCAGAAGTGGCCGTAGGCTAACGTCCGACAAGCTGCTATTGTGGCACTGGATCCCAACGTCGATGCAGAAACATTCGTACGTACAGGAAATACCATCATGACGACTATATGTGATTTGATAACGCCGGATGATACTTACGGATATCGAATAAAGCCTATTGACCTGACTATCACCACCGTAATCATACACAAACATTATACATCTATTCCAATCAAACACCAACCCGAACCCTTGAGTCTCTCTCCGGACGGAGCAATTGTGTTCGATGTCGACGCCGACTCCGTTTCCGCCTGTTGACAAAGCTGCTTCTGGAATATCGGCACGTCTGGTCGAGACTGCTGACAAGACTCGGAGATATGAATGGTACTTCGAGGTGTTCTTGTACCTCTGACCGTGTACAGTGGTGCCGAAAATCGCTCGCCTTCCTAATCGTGTCGTCTATGCATGCGTTGTCAGCTTGCACAAGACCATCGGACAGCTCAGAGCTGAAGGGATCCGGTCTCTGACTGACGATCTATACTGTACAATCGCGTTTCCGTCTGTGCATATAAAGACAGATCAGGGCGCAGCCAACAGCCGTGAGTTTACAAGCATCACAGAACTTCTCATCTATAACGTAGCCTGTCATCAATCCCAACAAGCACAAACCCACCATGCCTACCATCACCAAAGTCGCCCTCGCCGGTGCCAGTGGCAGTCTCGGCAGACCAGTCCTCGAGCATCTCCTTGGTAGCAACTTCACTGTCACTGTGCTCACCCGCGAAGACAGCACCAGCACCTTCCCAGATGGCGTCAAAGTCGTCAAGGTGGACTACACCTCCGAGGAGGCTCTCACAGCAGCGCTCCAAGGCCAGGACGCACTTATCTCAACCCTGGCAACCGAAGTCGTATCATCGCAAGACATCCTCATAAAAGCAGCCATAGCAGCGCGCGTCTACCGCATCATCCCTTCAGAATTCGGCTCCGACACATTTCTGCCAGCAAACAAGAAACTGCCAGTGTATTACCAGAAGATCGCCATCCAGAAACTGCTCGAGGAGAGCGTCAAAGACACGAACGGCGAGGTGACTTATACCTTTGTGCTGAACAGCATCTTCCTGGACTGGGCCATCAACTATGGCTTCTTGATCGACGCGAAGAACAAGAAGCTCGTGCTCTACGACGGCGGCGAGACACCGTACAGTACCACACCACTTCATGCTATAGCCAAAGGCGTGGTAGGTGTGCTAAAGCACCCAGAAGAGACTGCCAACCGCGCCGTACGAATCCATGGCGCCGTGTTGACCCAGAAGCGTTTGCTGAAGCTGGGCAAGGAAGCTTTGGGCGAAGACGGCTGGACTGTGACCGAGAGCAGCACAGAAGACGGCATGAAAGAGGGATTTGAGATTTTCAAGCTAGAGCCGGGCAAGGTGATGGAATGGGCTCTCAAGATGTTGGAGAGCGCCGTCTTCTCCAACCAGCATACGCCAGAATTTGCGGAGGTTGACAATAAGTTGCTTGGTGTGCCTGATGTTGACGCCGCGGAGATCATTGGTTACATTAAACATGCAGCAGGGGTCTAGCTGACCAGATTAGAGTTCGGTGTACTCTATGGAAAGCGAAGGTTTTAAGTAGGTTCGTTAGAAGCGACATAACACATGCGTAACCTTGTAATTCCACCTACCTTGATATAGAAGGTGGCACACATGATAAAACCCGACCGAAAGAGGCGAACGCAAAAAGAGTTTGCTAGTAACATGTCCCAGGGTCAAGAAAACCGGTTTGCACGAGATAGACTTAACACAGTTCAGAGATCTGCGAGATCTGGACAAGTCAAGGTTCACATCTGGGACAAAAGGCACATGGAAGGCAGAATTGGTTTAGACAATTGATTCGTATCGTGAAGTGATTAACTTATGTAACATCATGCAATCGTATCATGAAATGCTCGCCCTCAAATCCTCCAACCGACCAAAACTGGTGGAAGTAAATTCCGGGTATCCATTCTGAAGCAAAAGGTATCAGGCCGGTTGGTGGGAGAGTGGCGTCAGGTTCTCATGGTAAGAAGTGTTTACTTCTTGCCGAGGCCAAGGGCGTCCTGGGCGGACTGAGCGGCGTTGCCGACAGTCTCGGAGGCGGAGTCAAGGACAGACTGGCCCTGCTTGGAGGCGTTGTCGTTGGTGCCAGAGACGGAGTCGGAGACCTTCTGGGTGGCGGACTTCTCGCCGGAGGGCTGGGCAGAGCCGGCAACGTTGTCGGCGGCGCCCTTGATGGAGTCACCAGCCTGCTCGAGGCCAGACTTCTGGGAGTCGGGCTTCAGGCTGGAGGCAGCCTTGTCGGTGGTGGATTGGCGGCTGAGAAGTTGTTAGTAAGATGTTCAGGAAGATAAACAATCTCGTGAAAGTCGTTGGGAGGATACTCACAGAGCGTCAGACATGTTGAAGGTGGTTAGATGGGTTTGTTGTTTGTTGTTTAAGGTTGTTGATGTGAATTGAGAATGCGGTTGTGGTAGGATGGGAGAAGAGGAGCAGGCAGAGACGGTTTATATATTCATCGTCTCCAAACACAGATGCATCTTCAGGCGGGGCTAACATGTGCAAGTGAGTGAACGATAGAGGATCTCTGACGTCACATCAACATTGAGGGCAGCTCTATAGTGGGGGGAAGTCGAACTGCCACGAAGTCTCTCAAGCCTCCTGGCGGTCACCTGCGCCCGCTTGCACGTCCACGCGCATCTTGGCCTGAGCTATCCTGTGTCGTCGCCTGAGAAGCTCGTCATGATGATGGTGAATGTCAAAAAGCTGGCGCCTAGAGGCCTGGCTCAGCATGGCTAGAACAGGCTGATCTTGTCGTTTGCCCTCGAAGGCACACGGCCAGACCAGCCATAGTACCTCCTCATTGGCATACACTGCTTCCGATGTGGACCATCGTCGATGTCTTCTCCACGTGATGGCGTCGTGCAGCATAAACAATGATGCTCTAATCCACCAGGGTTTTTGCGCAATGTAACATGTTTGCTTGTTGCAACGCTTCACAACTCGGACGAAACCGGGCTTGTGATCTCATTCCGTGCTATGTCATTGCCCATCATCGCTCTGAAGGAGTCTTGTTTCAGGTGACTGCTTACCCTTTGTGCATCATTACACCAGATGCTACATCGACCATGATATCTTTGTTGCGTTGGCATGTCAGGACCACGAGACCCACCGCGTCAACAACATGCATCATGCGCTGCTGCATGTCAGCAAAAAGATGCGATTGATCCCAACGAAAGATCCTTCTAGCTCACCATCGCGGCCGCTCAGGTGGAGGGGAAACGATACGACGGGCAATATGAGTTGTGCATCTCTGGTGTTGGCATAGGCATGCTGGACCAATTGACAATTCATACAAAAACATCTTCGCGCACAAGAAGGATGATATCTGGCATAGGCATGCTGGACCAATTGACAATTCATACAAAAACATCTTCGCGCACAAGAAGGATGATATCAGGCATAGGCATGCTGGACCAATTGACAATTCATACAAAAACATCTTCGCGCACAAGAAGGATGATATCAGGCAAGCAAAGCAAACTTGGCAGCATTGTTGCACTGCAGCCTCAAAATTCCTTTTGAGATCTGCAGCAAAGGGATGCTTAGCGAATTCAAGTTGACCTCCATAGATATGCTGTTGGAATCATGATCTTCGCATTGCATGTTGCCTTCAGCCCAACCGCGAAGACTTTCAGATCGAAGGAGCAGACCTGCTTAATATCATGTCGCAATGCTTGATCCGAACTAAATCATCTCTCTGGCTGTCATGTCTGGATCCAGCCAACTTTGTTCAAACATTGTTTTGAAAAACTAATCTGTGGCCACATCAAGGTCCGTCCATCCACCATCACCGATCATTCAAGCATGCAAGTCCGTCATGATCCATGTGATGCCTTCATCGTCCAAATAGCGAAGCCTGGCTCGGGTTTACGAAGCTACCAAGCTTTGAGCTCGATCAGATTGACAATATATCTTGGCTTGGTTGAACCCAGCTGCGTGATATGATCATTAAAGCACGATATCTTAGCGGCTACTTGTGAGTGAGACACAGATAACTAGTGTGATTGATTCGCTTAACATCGGAGTGAAGACCGAGATCTGTATGCCGGGCTTCGATTCGAGTAGATTACAAGCACTCGAGACGAGAAGCGAAGGTGAAAAGTGAAGGGAATGGACTCTCTGGGTAGCCTCGTAGTATCAATGCGATTCTCGACCAGATACAGTCCTATGCGCACGAACTTATAGCTGAGCATCGAAACAGAATTGGTGACCGAAGTCTACGTTTTAAATGTATTCCGTATGCGTGCAGCTGCTGATGTTGCTTCGTACAATATCGCGACCCTATCTCATATCTCCTTCGCTGACAACATCCTTCGGGTAGATACGCAGATAAAAACGATCAGCTCGTTACTTACCTCTTTTACAACATTTTGATCTGAAACTTTGAGATAGCGTAGTGCATATGACATATTTACTACTAGGCTGACTTGAATGAATTTTTTATAATGTATAGAGACTAAACGAGCTCTTGAAATTGGAATAAGGTTAGATCCGAAGGATGTTGCTAGCGAAGGAGATGCCAGAGATGTCGTAGTCTAGTAAAATTCAAGGAGATATCAATGTGCAAGCTAGCACATCAAATCAAATTGCTCTATGCTAGTTGTAAGTTTCCGTGAGGCAACCTCCGCTCCTAGTGACGATGTGTTTATCAATCAGATCATAACATCAGGATTATGCATTTAGGCATCTGCAAGTTTCGTCACATGATAATAGTACTTCCTAATGATTAAAAGCAACACGACTCAACACTAACGCAATAGGAAAACGCTGCTGGCACTAAGCCGAATCGCGTAAAACAGGCGACTGAAGACAGAGTTTGGGTACGAAGCGTAAACGACGGAGAAGAGCAACTTTCAGCTACTGCGAGTTTGCAAGCTCACTAATTTCTTAGCGAGTGAGCTCGCGTTGCTCGCGAAATAATCTTCTTCGAATGCCTTAAAACGGAAAGGTGAGTCTGTGATGTGGAGTGACCGAGATGCTGCCGGGCGCAGGAAGAAGGAGCGCGCACCGTCCTCCGTTCATGTTAGTACTATTGTAGATCTCATGCTTTAACAGGGAGACAGGTCGCAATATTTCTGGCAGGTCATCGTGAGGTAAACCTTAACAAAGCCGAAGCATGTGCTTGTCAGAAAGAATGGCTTGCATGCTGACTGGACACCACGTGAGCTAGCAAAATGGGCTACACGTCGGAGGTATGACCAAGGCATGAGGTTCAGAGACCTCCAAACAAAACAAAACCTCATCCGTGGTAGGTTGCTCTGTGTGAACCTCGTCGGGTGCTAATTACAAGGTGGAACTTTTTTTTTCGTGCAATCCTCCAAATCCAGAGGTTCACACATTGGGAGAAGCGTTCATGTCTCAACGTCAACGACGTCCGCTTGGCCTGCGGGGAAGGTGCCGACACTGATGAGAAGATCGTCGGAACCGATTTCTGGGACTGAGCCACACCAGCCACAGCAGCAGCGCGTAACTCTAAATTGGAGAGTTGGGTAGTCTGGGCCTTGTTTGACTGCTCTCTGCGAAGGACATCGCTCAATTGGATTGCAACGACGTCTTACTGCCAGCCAACATTGAATGATGTCTAGACAATCATCTACAGTGGCTGCTATTCGCCGATTCTAGTACGTAAAGAGGTCAAAGGACAGTGTGGCGCAGACATGTTGATCGTACTTGCGGAGGAAGATCGAATGGCATATGTGCAACTCGAGCTCTCCACGTATACGGACGTAGGAGAAAGTGTTAGTATACGCGAGTGATAGCCACATATCGCTTCAACCTTCCAAGGGAACGCTCTATACTGACTTGGCGAGTCTCGCGAGTGTTCTACCTTGGTAGCGGTTATATTGCGGAGAGCGAGGTCGGTCATGGAAGCAGGACCACTACTGCTAGGGATATTAGTCGGGGGATCTTGCAATACGGCGCGCCGGCATTGCTGGCCAAGCGTCGGTACCTCACCTGGCCCAAAGCACTACATACTATCTCCCACTCTGGCACTGCTATACTAGTACGCTCTCTAGTCGAAATGCTCGCCTGAGCCGAGGCATCTTCGTCGTGGACAAGCAAATGGATGAATCAGCTTTGCCTTCGATTAACCATGTCTGGAGCGAACTCCTGCAGCTTGCGAGTGGCTGGCTAAAAGACCTTCACGCGTGTCTTGGTAGAGTATTTGTCGTGAAACAGGCTGTGATGTGGAATCCTGCGACCCACGCTGAGCCGCAGCTGCAGAGACCGGTCCAAGGTTTCTCACCTCTCTGCAAGTCGGCAGCAGGAGATAGGTTAACTCCGTCTCCAGATCGCGCGTGAGCGTGATTTGCATAATAGGAGTTGCACTACTCGCTGCTACGCGGGCGCGCGCAAGGACCTTGCTTTCGACCGTGGAGATTCTCCACTCGAATGTGCATTCTGAATTTGCCGTAAAACACAGGCGTCTAGAGCTAGCAGGTAATGTATGCGACGCGTTGACAGTACAGTACTTCACACGACGGCATGTCCGAGTGATCCTGGCGGACTTGTACCCTTGGTGTGGCTAGAGAGGCAGATCGCACGATGCGAGAGAGTTGCCATAGTTGGCGTGCATGCATGGTCGAGAATGGCCGAAAACAGCTCCAGCTTCGTGCCTCCCATGATGCCTGCTCTTGGCTTCTTTTTGCCGGCATGTCAGATTTCAAATGTCCATCCAGGCCTGTCACGGCATTCAGGCGGCTGTTACAGCGAGACGACGCACTCCCATGCCCCCAGAAGCGCCGGTTGCGAGCCGAGAGGCCACAGCACTGCCGGGTCATCTCACCTGCTTACCCGGTAGGGCGGCGTGGGGCGTTTGGCCGCCTGCGCCACATGTCAAGGATTATCTGCTAGGCTGCTGGACGATCTGGAACTCGCATCTTGGTCCTCACTGGTCCGGACCGCGTATACTGTTGTTAGTACCAGCCAGGGCTGTTTCTTGCCCTGCCCGGTAGCAGCAGCAGCCCAGGAGCCCATTACGCGCACAACTTCACGTGATGCACTACACAGGATCGCGACACACACTCCGGCAGTCATGAGCTAATGGCGATGCCATCGTGCGCGCTAGCGATGTCGGCCCATCGGATGGAGATGCGAAAGCATCAAGAAGGAGTGAGTAAGAGCCCTCGAGCTCATCAATCACACACAACCAATAGCCAAGAAGGATCCTCTTGGACCCGTCTAGTGCATTGAGGGACCCATGCTACAATCCCTGTCGGTCCTCGAGCAGCAGCCAATGTGGACCTAGGATCTCAGAGTGGGTACTGGAGATGTACGCACGACTCCTACCACCGGTCTTCGCCACAGCAGTCCCGCCAGCGGTCTTTGACGCGTTGTGCACATCATTACCACATCAAGCGGCGAGCAATGCCTTTCGGCGTGCCCGTCTTCCATCACAGCCCTAGGCCCACTGGGATGGCCACCATGAATGCAGGATAGCACTCCTATGCATTTTGGAGGAGGTCATGTTAGACTACCCTAAAGATATCGGCACAGGCCTCGTCCCTGTGTCTCGCTTCGTGCCCTGCCGAACCTTTCGCTGGCGCCACATTTATGGTTCGCTCAAGACGTCTTATTGGGATCTCCCGTTGGTTCCTGCACCTTTCTTCTGCCACTACAGTCGATCTCATATCTGGAGCCGCTCGCCGCACGTGGCGTCTCCCTTAACGTGCCGTCTTTGGGTGTTCACGTTGCTGCGTGCTCTTTTCGTCATCACTTATTTTCGGACTGAGCCGGCCTTTTCCAAGCATCATTCCTTTCTGGCGATGCCACTTTGCGTCTGCAGCTCATTCTAGGATCTGAGGTTCGTTCCTTATTATTAATCCTGCTGGGCAACCTCCCGTGTGCGGGACCCCAGACGCAAATCAAAAAGTATGTCCTACCACATGCCGCAGCATGGGTGCCACCCACCCGCTACCGTGTTCGTGGGAGACGACACAGCAGCGTCGCCCATCCTGAGCGAGACGGGAGCCCTTACTGGTGCAAACGCGCCTGCTTTCGAAGGCGCCCCACAAACATCGGTGTTCCGTGTTCAGAAGCGCAGGCCAACCAAAATATTGACCACGAGTGAACAGCTTTCGAATTCTTATTCAACCCCGCCGCACTCGGCAACCGACAACATGTCCGACTCAGAAGACAAAAAACGCAACAAGCTGGGCTACCAAAGAATATCTATTGCATGTGGTATGCTCCTCCCTTGCCGCCCCGATGTAGCCACCCGTCCCTTGTGCCGTGTCAACACGCGCCGAGTGGCTTGTTATGTGCGATACTAATTCGTGGTCCAGCCCATTGTCGTCGAAGAAAAATACGATGCCTGCTCGCAGAAGGAGACTCTCAAGACCGATGCCATAATTGCATTCGGCTCAAGAAGGAGTGTGTTTTCTATCCGGTCGATCAACAGCAGATGCTAGACACTCGGTCTCAGTCTGGAGCCAAACCTGGACACGAATCTGTCCCATCCTCAGCAGTCTCACCCTCGCCTCCAGAGCTGGCCTCAGGAAGACCCTTCGAACGTAGTCGCCAATACGGGAGTTTTGCCTCACTTCCATCACTCCCTTCAAATGCTCCTCCCGGACCAGGATTCGGTCTACCTCTTGCCCATGGAGGCGCGTTCCCTAGTCAGGGCGAAATGATGCCAGGTCATCCATCTCATCCCCTCGCCAGTCACGATTCTGTCGGAATGCCTCCAGCGGAGTACGGATTTCAGCCTTCATCAGCGGACGGTCAGCGACATTGGGAGCAGATGGGCGATCTCAGTTCGCCCAGCGCATCCATGAACAGAGCAAGGGACAGCATGCAGTCACAGTACTATCGATCAAGTCCTACCGTACCATCAACAGCGGACTTTGCTCCGTTCCCCAACAACGCACCATCGGCAGCTGCACCACAAATGCAACATCCGGAGGGATCTTTCCAATATCCTATCAATCAGGCGCAAGCGCAAGCGTGGAACCAGTCCCAAATGGCGCGCTCAATGTCTTACGGCCACCTACAAGATGTCGGAAGCCAAGGATATATACCCTCAGCTGTGGGTTACCCACCACAATCTGCCCACGAAGGGCAACCGACTGGTACAGCATCATACGGCTCTTCGAACGCGACTCAAGCAACGACCCTCGCGCCTCATCCAGCGAATATGGGAAATCCGATGATGCCATATGGCCAGCAGCATCCTTACATGTTCCAGGCCCCAGGCTCGGTCTCAGCATCGCCTATCTCGAGTCAACACCCATATGGGAATCAGTGGTACGGCGAGCCTTCGCCCTACAGTGCATCAGAGCAGAGCATGCGATCTGCAGCCGACAATCGGTCATACACCAGCAAGCCGGGGCAATAACACGTGAAAGGGCACAGAGGAAAGCCGTAACAATCGCAGGTCTGTCACAGATCAAGGAAGAGACATTCGATTCAATGCGAGAACAATGGCGGGTACCATGTTTGGATTTAGCTTCACAGCGCGGCATTTCACCCGAAAGCTGCAGACGTCTACTACAAAGACCAGAAATGCGATAATTTCAAAGATAAGGAACATTGTAGCTTGCTACGCGACTCATGGAGAAGTAGCATGGCTACGGAACTGGTGGCATCTGCATGGGATCATGAAAGATGAAGCCAGCCAGCTGGAGGAAGAGGACTGGGGTTTGCATTTCACAGGCGTTCATTTCTGGCATAGCAGTAGCAACTGGGCAAACACGGACTCAGTCACAGCTATGGGAATCACAGGACCATTATACACGAAGAGTCCTGCTACTTTATGACGGAGTTTGGTTGTTCTTAATTTGGTCGATACTGGATTATCTTGTATGAACACTGCGAAGGGCCAAAATGCGACTTCAAGAACCCATCAATTCACTGCAAGTCAACAGGACCTGCCAGGACTCGATGCCAACGACGCTGGCTTACAGCTCATTGTGATCACCAATGGGTCTTTACTGCCGCAAAATGCCATCGTCAATATCTCGGCCATCACTGGTCTTTTCAGAAAATTTCGTCCTTGACTAGATACTCTAAATCCACATAATAAACCGGTTTCTCCACGGCTATCACACAAAGCCCTGGTTCCCACCACTTTCGTTGAAACAAGAAAATTTACCCCTTCACAATGTCCATGATGCACAAAGCCGGCAAGTTCCATCCGTGACGATACCACTGACGCTGACCAGGAAACAAACCCCATCACCGGAGGCTGGAGCAAAGTTACGCCGGGCCCTCCTCCATCCCGGCACATCATTCACCGTCGTAGGATCCACCCCGACCACAAGCCACAACGTGCTGTTCGCGTGCACCTTCTCAGGGGGCGTCCGGCATCATGACTTGTGTGAGTTCAACCGGGCCCTGGTTGTCAACTCCACATATCTCCATTCGAGAGAAATGTGGGAGTGCGTGTAGAGTAGTGCGAACGCGTCACGACGAAAGCGACGTCGGGGGCGCTTCTGTCCAGTGCCAGCCCTGCCAACTAGGCTCTTGGGCTCGAGAGGACAGTAGAATGAAAACGACCTGCCTATTGCAGTAACCGTTGCGCCAATGAGCTCGCTTCTCTGCCTGAGAGGCATGTCACTGTCGAACAGACACAGGCCTTTCCGATCTCCGCGAGCCGTCATGTCTCCACCGCGTCAACGTTCTCAGGCAGCCTGGGCCGACCCGAGCGATCTTTTGGCATCCACTCATTTGCGACGTATCCAATGACCGAGCACATGGGACATGGATGAGCGCGGTCCGAGATCAAGCGAGTGTTGGAAGCCCTGGAGCCCTGGTTCCTTGGAAGCATCTGACTCGTGGATTTGCTGCATAAGACTCCACCGGCTATATCACTGCGAGATTTGATCGTGATCCTTATTTTCCTCACGTTAGAGATCTAGGAGAAGCTTGCACTTGGAGACATACAGTAGGTGCACGCACTCGGGCACATCTAGGAAATATTGACTTCAAGCCCCTGCTTGCGCGGTCCGACGGAAGGATCGTGCGGCGTTCTGCTATACGACTGCATCAGGTTAGGTCGACCGAGTGACATCTTTAGTGTCAAGCCCTAGAAGTGGGCTTATGTCATGCTTGTCATATCGTCAAGCGTTTCCAACATCTTTGGATGCACTACTGAATGACAATTCCCTTTTATGCGCCTTCATATAGACTAACCCTGGTCGCCCAGCATTCAACACTCCCGTAGCCTGAATGACTTCTCGGCACAAATTGGAATTCCCGGTCCACTGGCACTGCGAACGGTTATCTCTGCGACCGACCACCCAAGATCGTCCTTAATTAATGGAAGCATCCATATGCGCATCTAGTCGGATGTCCATGCAGCTCCACAACATCATCCCCTGGTCCTTATCGCGCAATGCAAAGGCTCCTGTCACAGCCTAAACGGCAGGCACCATTTGGAATAATCACCAAGGATGCGAGGATGCCCAACCGGGACGAAGATGCAGCTGCATCTTGCATGAAGGTCTCTTGCAACGTGCACGATGGCTCTACCGCAGCCTGAATGATATGATGTGAAACCTCACGCGCAATCGGACATTCCGGGATGCAAGGCTGCATGAAGGATCTGTCTCTCGCTTCGCACACGCCAGCTGCATCGCAGCCTGAATGATGTAATGTGAAACCGCGTGCGTAACCAGGAGGCACAGATGCAGATTTACAACGAGCCTGATAATTCACAACAAGCCTGATGTGCATACAGCTGCATCTGAGAAGCGGACAAACCACGACGTCTGCAGTCCGGATGTGAGAAGGGGCAAGTAGCCCTATCAAGCCTGTTTCAGCCTGACCACGTCTCTGGGAAGGATAAGCATAGCAATGCAATTGGAGTCATATGATCTAACGTGTTAAATTTAGAATAGTCATAACTTCGATAGAACAACAGCGGTAGCGAAACCACGTGTGGATGAATCTGTTTTTGAATACGTTAAAAAAACGGAAGGAATAACACAATACTAGGGAGTCTTAGCAATTAAGTGGCTTCAAAAGAGCATTGGTTTGAAATCAATTAAGCGCATCATCAACGCTGAGAGGCAGAGTGACTACGGCTTATGCTGCAGAAATGATCTATTTTCCAAGCCCTTACAGCTTCTGGATCTATCGACACTTGAATAACACGTATGCGGCGACCATCGACCAATACCGAACATCAGTGACCGTCTCACGTCCACAAATTAATCAACAATACATTATTCATTTGCTCTACGGTAGAAAACTTACTATTATCGTTGCTCGAATCGATCTCCACAATGCAGCAAACGCATATGCAAACAGAGAAACAAGCATGTCAGTAACAGCAGCCGTACCAAAAACACCGCTCTCATGCACAAAACGATTGTCCTTTCCTACCTGACGCTGTTGTTACGGTTTTCCAATCCACAGTAGGACGCGCTGGAGTCCTCCAAGCAAGTGCGATCGCAAAATGCTGGCGTTGATGCAACGTAGAGCTGATTGCGAGAACTGTTGCGGGAATGCCAGTGCAAGATGTTCGAGCAAGGATTTACGTGCCGCTCCACGCTCAATCCAGCGTGGCGGTCCTGTGCCGCGGTGTACAGATGTAGTGACCAGGTTGATAATAACATCGTCATCGTCAGCAGAGCAGCCTAGCCGCCGACGACCTCGCACAGAGCTTTGACCTTCTCCTCATCTTCGACAAGCCATTTCCTCTTCCTCATGACTTCGTCGATAACGTCAATGACGCCTCTGAAACCACTCGCCGCACCTTTGACTTGCACAAAGCGAGCGATGGACAAGCCCACTTTGCAGCCATGCTCAAGCACGACGAAGAGCTCAATGCGGAAGGCGACTGGCTTGAGGTTCAAGGTGTTGTTCTTGTCAACACGCGCATAGATGCTGTTGTGCTCGCGCGAGTACTCAAGGTCGCGGACACCGTGACGCTGCCATGCCTTGAGGAGTAAGACCAGCTCCTGTCGTGCACGGCCGCGTGGGATGGAGAAGCAAAGAAGCTTGGAAGCAGGCTTGATGTTCAGGAAGCGTGCGAACCACGAGCGCTCTGGTCCAGAGCTGGAAGTGGCATTCACTGCACTATCGAGCGATGGCGAAGGGGACGCTGAAGAGAAGAGTGAGTCCAGTGATGTGCTTCCCACATTGGTCATAACTGTCGTGAGTACATTAGCAATCACTTCCAGACTTCGAGGCGATGTAGATCTGGACTTACCAGTAGTGTCACCATCATCATGTTTGTCCGCGCTCTTCATGCTCAACCATTTTGAGAAGCCCGTCTTGCCTCCACCGAACCTCTTCTTCCGGATCGGGAACTCGCTGCTCAGAGCAGACACGGGAGGATCTTGCGGCAGCGGCTTTTGCAACTTGCTCAGGACATATGAGGAACGCTTCGCAGACGGATCACCAATGTCCAAGACTGCCGAAGACGCCTCAGGTCTGGCCGATGCAAAGTCAGGCTCTGGCGTCTTTCTAGCCAAACCGAACCAGCTCTTCTTCTTGCGAACGGCAGTGGGGTTCAGGAGGATCGAGTCCTCCTCAATCGGTTCCAAGATGGCGATCGGTTCGACGCTGCGCTTTTTGTCCAATCGCTCGTTGGGAGTACGCACGTTCAGACGCTGTACCGGAGTGTGAAGGTCATCATCACTGCTGGTGCTACGCTTGCGTACATTCAGTGGCGCGACGGTTGCAGGTGACGATGCAGGGACCATACGGATGGTCTTGTCCTCCGGCACCCTCTCGTGTCGTCTCTCGTTGCGGCGATCGTATGGTGTCGGATCAGTGACCGAACGCCAATTGCCCGTGCCATCTTTGCTGCTACGCTGATCGCTCTCCTCCGAAATGATAGGCATGTAGCCTCCGAGATGATCAGGAGTGCGAGCTTCCGGTGCAGATACCAGGCGCTTCTCTGGTGTGCCAGCCTCGGGCAGTATGGTCTCCAGCATCTTCATGACCTCGTCGAACCTTGCCGTATTGTCCTCTCCACCTGCTCTATATGCGGCGAGCTTCTCTCTCGCCTCACCAAGTGTACGCTGTAAATATGTGTTCGGTGTATCTTTCGGCAAGTCAGGAAGAGGCCGGGTCGTAGGCAAAGATGGCAACCTGTCAAACATGGGGGACTTCCTCGAGACGGAAGACGGTGGTGTATCATAAGGGCTTGCCTTTTCACTGTTAGAGGTCTTGGCTGTCAGGCTAGAGCCGACGGAGTCACGGAAGAAGGCCTCCTGACACGCCTTTTCAAGCTCGACACTGTGTTTCCTGATGTCGCTGCGCATGTTCTGTATTGGTGTGTCGACCGGTTTGCGTACCTTGATGCGGGGAGTCTCCAAAGCAAGTGCTTTATCCTTGCGAGAGCGCACCATTTGCTGTAGGTGGGCTGTCGGGCTAGGAGTCGACACACTCAAAGAACTCGACATCTTCACAGCTCGGCGTTCTTTGATCGAGTCGGGAAGCTGGGGAGTCGCAGGAGTGGCAAGCTGTGTAGAGTCTTGTGAAGTCAAAGCACTTGCAGTAGATGTTCTTCTGACATGACCAAAGCTTACACCACGCCTGTGGACATCTGATGGCCGCATGGTAGCGATGATGGGAGGGCTGCTAGGCCAGGCCGAGCTTGTCAGAGAGTGTTTGGACAAAGATGACCGGCGAATTGAACCTCTGCTACGACCAGAGCGAGTCAAGCTGGAGCTGGAGTAGTTCGAGCTGCCTCGATTTCCTTGCTTGAGCATTTCTACCCTGAGGGAATTCGGGTGGCGAAGACTGCGTGCAACGCTGGCTTTCCTGGTGCTGCTGCTATTGTTACGGTGAACGATGACACTAACAAACTCTTCACGATCGCCTCGAGGAAACAGCGGATCTCTTGAGGCTCTGTATGGATCATAGCTGCTGACTGAAGGCGGAGGCTCAATGAAACTGTGGCTTGGCCGAAGATGCTCATCATTCAAAATTGAGTATTGCGATTGTGAGCGATGCTGCATGTCAAGAGGCAGAGGCGAGATGTCGGACGGCTTGGGCGGTTGACTATGGTGGTAGTCGCTGGCAGAATAGCCCATGCTTTCGGTGTCACCCTCGTAGTTCTCCAGATTCTCCTCGCGGTGCTTCATGAGTGCAGCATAAAAGACCTTCTCCTGATTGATGTCTCCGTTGGTAAGCTTGCGCAGAAGACTGGACTCGGGCTCGCTGTGCCATAGCGTCCGCATGTTGCGCAGGATGTCACGATCAACGTCCGATGAACGCTTGATCGTCCAATCTTCGAGTTTTGGCGCCGGTCCGATTGCAGCCTCTTTCGTACCAATTGGTCCGTTAAAGCCAAATTGTTTGTCGTACTTGTGCAGCAGTGGGTGGTCCCAAACCTCGTCCATGGTGATGCGACGCTTTGGGTCCGGAACGAAGATACGACGGATGAGATCCTTTGCCTCGTAGCTGAGCTCATCCGGCATGTAATATCTGGCTTTGGCGATGTCGCGAAACAGTATGCGGATGTCGCCTTCTTGCCCATAGTTGTAGGGTGTAGTTCCGGTAAGCATGACATACAGGATGACACCGCAACTCCAAACATCCGCTTGTTTTCCGTCGTAAGGCTTGGAGCTGACTACCTCTGGAGCCGCGTAGTGCGGGCTTCCACAAGGCGTGCTGAGCAATCTCCCGTCAGTCTGCAAGGCGGCCATTCCGAAGTCGATCAGCTTGACAGTCATGCTGGTAGGATCCAGTAAGATGTTCTCGGGTTTCAGGTCTCGATGGCAGATGTGCATGCGATGACAGTAGAGCAATGCCGCAATGATCTGCCGGAAGATAATGACTGTCTCGTCCTCGTGGAGTCCCTTTCTCTGCTCCACGAAGTGGAAAAGTTCGCCGCCTTCGACGTACTCCATGATAAGATAGAGTTCATTGCTGTTCTCCCAAACATCGAACAATTTCACAATGTTGTCATGCTCCAAAAGCTTCATGACAGCGATCTCCCGCTCCAACCCGTACGGAATGGGCTTGAAGCCAGTTACGGTCGGGCAGGCGTTGACTTTGCTGCTCTCGATAAGATTTGCCAGACTTTGAGCACGAGTGCTCTCTGCAGTCGACCGAGCGATGATCTTGACGGCACCATACTGACGAGTGTGTCTGTGTCGTACGGCTCTTACTCGCGAGCAACCTCCCTTGCCAATTGTCTTGCCGAGCTGCCAGTGTCCAATGTATGTCTTCCGCTTACGTCCGGAAGCAGTTGTTGAAGCAGTCGAGATAGCTGAGTTGCGTTTGGAGTCGCGCTCTTTGTCGCCCGCAATCTGGGAGATGCGCTTGTGCTCGGGTGAGTTGGTGTGCCCATCACGGACAGTGAGCGAGCCATTGGCGATGAGGGACTCGTTGTGTGGCAAGGCGATGGGCGAGGTTGCTGGTTGTTTGGTATGCTTGAAAGGCAGGCGGGTCAAAGGAGAAGAGTTTGCTCCATTAGCCAGTACGCTGAGAGGCTGTCGTTTTTGCGCTGCTCGGTTGCTGCGGTATCGCTCGGCCATTGGAGATTGCGTTCAAGGTGGGAGGATCAACTCGCATGCGAGTGGTAGCTGATGGTGGTTACGAGGTGCCGAGTATAGTATAGGCGAGGAGATGTCTGCGTTACGACTGCGCTGCACGAGATGCTGAGTAAACGATGTTCGAGACTTGCACGTATCCAAAGGTCACTCCCACGTAGCTGGTTCAGCAGTCGAGAAGTTGCCCGAAAGAGAGCATGGGATGGGGTGTGACAGAGCTGGCGTGGCGCGCCTTGGGGCGAAGAAAACGAGCGGACGGCTTATGCAGCAACGCAAGCCCGATGGTGTTGTTGATGTGCTGCTCGCAAGGGAGCAGAGCAGGCGAGCGGACAAGGCCACGAGCTGGACTAAACAATGGGTTGCGTGGAAGTTGCCGATGATCGATGAAGTGGCGGGTGAGGTGGAAAGTGTGCCACGCTTCGTCTTCCACAAAGTGTAAGGTCGCGAGGAAGGTGCGTGCAGTTGGGCGAGGAAGATAGAATGGGATGCAAGCACAAGACCAAGCAGAGTCGATGTCGAGAGAACCAAGCCGTCCGGAATACTTTTGGTGGTACAAACTCGACAGGGATGGAATGGAGCGCGTTAGTGATTGGGTTGTTTGTGTCTTGCTCTTGTTGTGGGCTTCAAGGACCCGAGGAATGTGCCCGCCAAGCCTTTGGGTAGAGAAAAGGATATGATATACACAGTACAAACCTTGCGCAAAGCCCGTCAATCACTACAGATACACATGCGTGACGCGAGAACATTAGCCAGCATGTAATGCTGTGTCTTGCCTTCTCATGCTTGCCACGCCTGACCACGCGTCTTCCGCACGCGAAAACACGTGAAGATCGAGGTGTCTTCCTTCACTACTCACTCCACTCGGACCTTGGCTTTGACAATCAGTCTCAACACTCACCAAGAGCTGCAGTCGTCCATCGTGACCACGGGCTGCTGTTGCGCTGGCCACTTCACATTGCTGGCCGTACCGTCTAACGCAAGCACAGCAAAGCACAGTCATCCTCGCATTCCCACCTCATAGAACGGCGGCCATCGACAAGAGCATCGCCATCTCAAGAACCACAGACGACCAGCTCTCTGTGCAAAATAGCAAGCAGAGATGGCTGGCGCATGCACCACAAGAAAAGAGTGAAGTCAACAAAGTGGAACACGAATGTGGAGCCAAAACCACGCAGCCAAGCCTTCCACAACGTCAGGCCCGCCAAACGCGATCAATCACCAGGCTGGTTCCACTGCAGGTAAAAGACTCCGACAAGTGTAGAAAAGCATAAACTGGCAATAGCATAGGCTCAAAGTATGTAGATTTCTGCCGGTAACTATTTGTCCTCCATTTGCTCAATCGATCAAAATACCGACCACGACTCTAATGCGAGCAAATAAACATATCCTGTGTACTCATAGCTCGGAACCCGGACCCATTCACCGAACCTAAAACATCTCCACCCAACAAATGCAGGCGACCATTCACGAATGCCACAGAAAAGAGGGAATCACTGCCCAGCCCAGCGCAGATTTGGAAAAGATGATAATGGATTTCCAAAAGGAAAAAAAATAGTACAGGTGGATACATATAGACCAGAGAGCAAAAACAAAAAAACACCCAGAGCTCTCCCACCAACGCCGGATGGAGGCATGTGCAACAAGAAGAACAAATAAAGATGGCGCACGGGAAACAAACAAGAGCGCCTCGCAAGAGCCTGCTAAAGATATAATTGGAGGGGAAAAAAGGTAAAGGGTATCGATCCGTGTAAACTCGTGAAAATAGCGTGAGCGTGAGAGAAAAGTGACAGCCGGACAGGTCCCGGTCTTAGGCCATCTCTTTGAGAGTTTCCAAAAGGAAAGAAGAAAAGAAGAAGTGGCGAAGTGAATCGACACTTCTTTTACGCCGAAGCGGTGACGACGGGGCTCATCTCTTGCTCGCTCTTCATGGAAGGTGAGCTCGAGCCGTCGATCTCCTTGACTTCTGTGGTGGCATGTGCTTTGCCGCAACCCTTGACAAGAACGTGGCGCTGTTTGGGATGTTAGTTTGTGGTTTATCATGGAGGATTGCAGAGCTAAGATGGAACGTACCTTAAGAGCGTCTTTTCTTGAGAAGCTTTTGTCGCAGTGTCCGCAAGGGAAGGGCTTGACAGCCAGGTGAATGCGCTTATGGCGTTTGAGATCGTGGTTTCGGTTGAAACTTTGGGGGCATTGATCGCAACGGAAAGGACGGTCGGTCTGCGCATTTTGTTGTGGCATGTGGTGGCCGTACATCTGCTGCATGGCAGCGTGTCCACTGTTGTAGTGCATTGGCATACTGTGCGACATGCTGTTCACAAGCGCAAGCTGGCCACTGGGATTGCCGACGTTGGAAAGGACGGGTCCAAGAGGAGGGTAGGCGAAAGAGGTGCGATGTTGTTGGTATGCAGGTGCCTGAGAGTGGAGGGGAGGAATGGGACCGTGGCCGTTGACTGGTGACGCGCGTGCCATGTGACCACCAGCGCTGCCGGGACTCTGAAGTACTGGCGATGGGCCTGTGGAGTAAGGGAAGGATGATTGCTGTGGCGTACTTGAGGGCTGTGAGCCGCCGTAGTACGAAGGTGTAGGTGGAGGTCTAGCGAATGCATCTTGTGAGTGCACTGGAGAAGGCTGAGTCACCGCAGATGCAGGTGCTGAACCTGCCATCATCGCATTTCCAACCATTTGCTGCTGTTGGTGGTGGTGGTGCGATGGTAGGCTTGGTGCAGACATCGACATCGACATTGATGCGGAATATTGAGGTAGCTCGTAAGGTGGAGGTGGTAGGCTCTCGGATGCAGTCGGTGAGTGGTTTCCACGCACGATCGAATTTAGCGAAGGTGAGAAGATGTGGCCTCTGGTGAAGTGCTGTGCTGATGACTGGAAACCGTATTGTGTGCTTGGAGGTGCTGACCACGCACTGCTGTTGGGCGTGTACTGGCCAGGTGTGTAAGGCAAAGAGCTGGCAGTTGTCGCTCCCGATGCTGGGCTTAGACCGTCCAGGGAACCGTGGCTAGGCGGCGTCAGAAGGTTACCGACACTCGTGAGCGTTGTGGGAACTGACTGTGTTGAGTGATTGGGGTAGGCGGGAGTGTGAAACTTTGTCTGCAGGTTGGCTAGTGGTGGAGGCGGAAGCTCAAAGGTCGGCAAGGTAGAAGCATTTGGCCTTCTTGAGGTGAAGCTGCTTGCATCTGGGAAGGTATTCATCGAAGGAGGAAACGCCACTGAGGTAGCCACGTTGGCGTTGAAACGATCGAATGGGTTAAGAGGCTGAGTCTGATCTGCCGGCGGAGTCGGCAGGGGTTGTACGTAGGAGTTGTGATTCGCAGAAAGCGGCTTACCACCAGGAAGGCAATGCCCCGGAGGAGAGATGAGTGAAGCCACGAAGGGCGGTTGGTCAGGGGTGCAGACGCGGTGCGGTCGTAACGAAGAGCACGATCTGATGTGAGGCCGCAGGGTCGGGACCACGGTGGCAATGCTGTGAACGTGAGGATCCCAATGTCCTGGATACAGTCAAGCTTTGTACTCGAGCAGACACCGATGGGACGGGAAGAAGCGCCTTTGATGTCGATGAGGTCGAGTTGGGCAAGGGAAACGAGAGATCCGATTAGGTCGAGGTGACGCGAAGATATGCAGGACGGTCCAAAAGGTGCTGGACGACGCCGAACAGGTTGCGTAAGGCGTGAGGCGCTACCAAGCCCAAGACCTGGGAAATGAGGCTTACAGGTGGTAGCCGAGCAATCGGAGCAGCGCGAGGAGGACCAACAGCGCGGGCTCGATCTGAAGTGCCTGAAGGAGGGTGGTGCAGGCGTCGCGTTACACGGAGGCGTGCGAGACGGTGCAACGGGAAGAGGGAGGGTTTCTTTGTGTCGACGAGACGGGCAATGCAACGAGGGTGAGATGCGGACACGAGATGGGTAGCGTAGTGAGTCAGGGTGGGGTGAGATCGGGACGAAGTGAGGGTGTCGTTGATGTTGTCGTTGATGATGTCGTCGTTGGTCCTATCGTTTGATGTCGTCGTCGTTGTCGTCGTTCTTGCTGATCGTCGTCCTCGTCGTCGTCCAGGAACACAGAGCAAGTGAGGTCGTCGTGGCGCGAGAGTAGACTTGGGGTCCTTTGACGTGGGAGTGGCGATCCTTTGTTAAGCTTAGGTGCCTGGCGCGCGGATGGCGGTCGAGGGCTGGACACACGGTCCAGGCGCCGCCTGCGGGCGTGCATGTATATACGTGAGAGGGCAGCTTGGGCAGCTTGGGCATGTTCGGCGCGGCAGGCTAGGCCTGTGAGGAGGGCCAGCATGGCTAGCGCGGCTTACGATCACCACGCAGTCTGAGCGCCTTGATCTGGACTGCCGGCGGGAGCTGCTGCACGCTCGAACCATCGCGGGAGCCACCAGGAGCAGCTTGGAGCCAGTCGAGAGCCCGTCGAGCCTGTCGAGCCTTTTGCGCAAAAAGCCTGTGAGGTGCGCGCAGGCGAGCAGGCGAGCGAGCTGATACACGCGCGCTGCACCTGTTGCTGCACCGCTCTCGGCATCGCCCGCCGCGCTATCTTAGGGTGTATCTGTCGTCTGTGTCTCTGCGCTCTGTCTGCCCGTCTGCACTGTATATCCCGCCCATCTGGCGATGCTTTGGCGATGCGCCTGATGCACCACGGAGTCTGCCAATATTGCTCCCAAAACTCAATTCCGCTCCCCAGGAATTCTCCGCATGTCTAAGTCTAAATAATACTATCCCATCCTGTGTCCCCTGGCCTGGCCTGTGTCTGCGTCTGTGTTGGTGTCTGTGTCTGTGTCGCGCCATCGTTTGCCTGCTTTGCCTTGCCTGTCGCCAGCACCAGCAGTGAGTTTGTCCGTCCGCAGGCCCGGTCTCGTGGTCTCGTGATGTCTGTCCGTGTGTCTGCCCTGCCCTGTCGGTGTCTCTGCCCTTCTGTCGGTCCATCTTCTCGACGAAGACGGCTCGATCCATCTCGATCAAGAAGCATCTCTCACTATATGCCCGCCCGTTACGGCGACCTGCGCCATCCCACACACGGACGACGGGCTCCAAGCGACCGCTGTATGTACTGTACATCCTTCTTCACGCTGCTTCCACACACCCACGCACAGTAGTAGCAGTGCTGCAGTCCACCTCTCCCACCACTGCCTGCCCCTCCATGCTGCTCACGATCTGCCCGTCCCTTACCATTGGTCATTAGTGCGTGTTTCGTCGCGCCGCCTAGCGTCGCTGCCCCAGGTCCGGGGTCTCATTGCTCAATGCACGCCGCCCATTCGCGATCGAGTGGGTGAGCCTGGGTCGCTGAGACAAAAAAGCAAACCTGTCCTTACCGCGATCGGACAGTGCTATTCTGCGACTGCCTTTTTCGTTTTTTGCCTCGTCTAATAAACCAGGTCCAGGGAGCGGCGCGCCGGCGATCGCACGCCCAAATAAGGCGGCCCTGCGCCTCGCCTCGTCTCGTCCGCTCCCAACCCAGCTGAGCAGCTGAGCCGCGCCTGGAAATTAAATGATGCAGCGCGGGAAATGGGAAACATCAAAAGTCGTCACTCATACCCGTAATCGGCGCGAACAACAAAGCATGATCTGCTGCTGCGATGCACAGCAGCACAGGAGTGCCTCCGCAGAAAGTTAGCCGCGCAACTCATTTCGCCTGCGTGACAGGGTCTTTGATCAGCAGCGTGGTGTGCCGACATGGCGGCTGTCATCTCGCTCTGCTGGGTCGAGAAAGGGCCCGTCTCCTGCAGGCGAACGACTCATCGGCCATCGTGAAGCGAGTCGCTGATCCGTCACGGAGGTGCATACCAAGGCGCATGAGGCGAGCACCGCCGCATACAGGTAACAGGGTGTGTCAGTCGTTGATGTCGGACGGGTTCGGAAGCCTGCCGGATCTTCGTGCGGCGTTTCTGGGGGCGCTGGCGCCCGGGAGGCGGTTGGGCTTGCACCCGATCTCTGCACCTCTCCTCACATCCACGTGCTGGTGGAGGTGTCGTGAGAATAGCATCAAGCCATCCACATCCCCGTTGCTGCTGCCGTGTGTGACTGCTACTGTGTGTGATGATCGATCGTTTGTGCCACCACGCTCTGCGTAACTCTTGCCTCTCTGGCCTTTGTGCACGCAGCGCTCGCAGCACGCCACGAGGCCGCACAAGCGTACCGGACAACATCGGCCAGTCTCAAAGCAGGCAGGCCTCCATGTCGCCAGCGAAAAGCAAGCTAGCGCGAGTATTCAGTGCTCTCACACCCTCCGCCTGCTGCTGCTGCCTCTGCTGCTGAGATCTCCTGCCTGCCTGCCTGCAAGCTGCACCCGCCCGCCACATCATGAGTTGGGGCGCCGGGCGTTTGGAGATCGGCTCTGCTTGACATTCTACTGCGGCGGCATGGCGTTCACCCAGACGCCAGAGCACAGATAGAATCCCAGATAGACTCCCAGCAGGAAGCGTGACATCTCCCGGGTGATTGACATGGCTTGCGTCGCCCTGCTGCTCCCCGCGAGCCCGGGGACGTGGTATGGGCTGACAGCGTGGCTTCTTTGTTCACTGCGGCTGCTCGCAGGGCGGCGACATCGCCCTGTTGTCAAAAGCATGCCGTGATCGCTCGCACCGCGCTCTGCACTCCCGTTGCCGTGCTATACAGTACCTTGGGACGCGCGATCAATTCCGTACAAGCGAATGCAGCTGCTGCAGGCGGCCGTAATTGCTTCTTCCACTCCCACGGATTCGACCTCAGCAGCAACAGAAATATCGCGCAGTCTTGCCTGCTGGCCTTGTCCCAGTTCCCGCTACATATTTCGCTTGCGACCAAATATTGGAGGATCGCTGGGAACTGCAGCGTCCCTCCAATCACAGAGGCAGTTAAGCGAGCCCGCACGCTGGGTGGGCACTCTGCTGCGATTCGGACCGGCGAGGCCGAGAGCAAAAAGGCGAACAAGCTTCGCAAGCGGAGTGTTGTGCAACAGTGCAGCAGCGCGGTTGGAGCCGAGCAGCATGTTTCCCGTCGTGATAGCTCTTCGGGGTGTATGGATCTATGGCCTATAGCGCGGTACGGTGCGTGTAGACACTAGACACATGACGCTTGCGAAGAAGCGCACGTTTGGCATCGTCTGCTCCGTCCAGCCTCGTGTGTGCTTGACGCCGCAAGCGCAGCCAACATGCACCCTTAACCTGCTCTGCCACGCGAGATCGCTGCCGGGAACAGATCCTGTCACAGCAACCGTGCAACTCTTTTTTTGACGTGGACCCCAGGATCCGCTCAGGCACTGTTCGCCCTGCCCGCGCGCGATGCCTGCTGAATCGCAGGCTTTCCAGCGCGTCCGACATGTCGCCAAAGCACCCGCTAATCCCTTCCTGTTCGTATACGAATGCAATACGATACTTGCCAGGTACTTGCCAGGCTAATGAGACCCTTGATCGAAACAATAATCCCTGCTCGGGACAGACATCCTACGGGATTATTGGACCTGTCAGACAGAGAGCGCGTCCGCCCGCAAAGGAACATCAGGCACATCCCATCCCCCTGATCGCTTCTCCATGGGCACAAAATGCAAATCTTCCACGCTCTCCACCGGCTCCGCGATTTCGACCCGTTCTTTCTCGCTGGCGCGTGAGTGGCAGAGACACGGAACCAGCCTGTGCGTGCCAAATTTTGACTCGCTGCCAGCGTCACTAGACTCTGCTTGTGATTTCACCAACGGCACTCTGCGTCTGGACCATTGCAAGAGTCCGGGGTAGATGAAGGGCCTAGACCAGGCCCATCCTGTTCTTCCATCAAGACTTCTACGTTGGCGGGTATACTTGTCTCTCACCGCGGTGACGTGCTCTCCAGTCGACTGTTTCACGCTCGCTTCACCAGCGCAACGCCCCAGCGACACCGGACACACACTAACGGCCAGCCTAGGAGGCTCCTCATTCTGGCCTACGCTCGGAAAGCAATAACCATTTTCGTTCTAGCCCGCCGAAATAACACCCTCACCGTAGCCTTATCAAACACCAAAAAAACCCAATAGTATAGAATAAAATGTCATCGCGCGTGCGGCATCCTCCGCCCACCGTAGCGCGTCCGACAACTCACCGCGCTCCAGCGCACAAACACTGCCCTCCCCTTACAAGCGCGCGGACTCACGACGAGAAACGCTTTGCTCACGAAAACTTTAAAAAATCCGCATTGCTTGACATGATCCCGCCACGCGTTCTGTAAGCCGAAGCAAACAGGTGCCCCATCGGAGGAGCTAACGCGCCCGCGAGAAAAGCAGGATAACGCACGGAGAGCTGGTATCTTTTTTGGCTTTCGAGGCTTCCCACCGCACCACGTGCCGGTTCATAGGATCCTCCTAGCTTCCCACACGACCCAGCCACCGATCGCTTGTGCACCGGGAGGCTTTCCTGCTCAGCCTGCAAGCCCGCCGCATGGTATGTGGATAGGGCTGATGGGGTGAGGCGTCGCTGTATATGTGGGTGATATATCGACCGCAGCAGCAGCAGGTAGGCGGGCGTGCGGCGGGAGTGCAGCTGCACGCACGTGGGCTGGCTGGGCCGGGCCTGGGCTGGCTGTCTGGCTGGCTGGCTGGCTGGCGGTTCTTGTGACGGGTAACGATAATGATAATAGTCTCCGTGCTGATATCGTCAATATCTTTTACTTCTGATAGCGCGACCCTGCTATCATTGGCGATGCGCGCGCGGCTGGGGGCTGGCTCGCCGGTAAGTTACGGTATATACCTCTTTTGCCGTCATTATTGAAACATTGTCGCGTGGCATGGCTAAGGTGTAAAGTATAGAAAGAGTTTATTCTTGTTGTTATTATTGCTTGCCGTTCTTTACACCTCGTACTCACAAGATCCGGCGTTGAGACTCTTGTCTCGGCAGAATGCAGGATTACGATATCGTGTTATAGCTGGCAATTGATATCGCGCCGCCTGCCTTGCTGACGCGCTAGGATCGTTCGAGCAGGACCTCGATGACAGGCATGGCATGGCATGTTCGATAATCGTGCCCAGTAGGATCGGTTCCTTCCCTTCGATGGCATCACGTCTTCGTGCGCAAACTCGTTCGCCAAAAGCACTGTGCACGCTGGAGTCAAGCTGATCACATTGCATTGTATGATGAACATGCCATCAGAAGAAAGGCCAGATTCCTCCCTACCAAAGGGCCAGACTGGCGGACTGTGCGTCCGAAGTCCCTAACTTGCTCATGACTTTGCTCGAGCCGCTCGCGCGATATCACCACGACTCTCACTTAGCTCTAGCCTGGCCATGGCTCATAACATATATGCTCACCTGCCTCTTCCCAAAACGCTCGTTGTTACCGTCTAGAACCTAACATAAATAATGTCACCAGCTGTCCTCCGGGGAACGTGTCTCAATAAGCATGCAAGCCCGTTCCTGGCAATTGCTTCACAAACGGCAGGTCTGGCCCGTCACGCACGCTGCTTAGGCAAAGACTTTGCTTCGCTGGCCTGGACTCTGCTGGCTTGTCTGTATGCGAACGCCCACGAGCTTGAGTCGTACTTGGCAGACACAAGGCATAAGTCTTGAGGGAGCTTCGGCTGCAGCGAACAGACCCAGCCTTCTGCTTCCAGCAATTTTCGCCAAGGCATTTCGTGTAGAGGGTTGCTTTGAGCAGATCACATGGTGTAGTTTGTGTGTTGTTTCGAGGGGCGCTGTACGTATTGAACCTAACCTCGATTTGGAGTGTTCTGGTAGCAGATGTAGTGGTGGTAGGATTGTCGCTTGCTGGAACAACCATTCTGGGAACGGAGACGGTACTCGCCCTTTGGGAGGTCGTGCAGCTGTTGGTGAGGGAGGCGACTTTAGCGACGATACTGTTGGCTCCGACATGACCTGACTGCATCCCAATGTCAGTTTGCTATATGTACCGGCAAGGCCGACATATGGGATGCGGCATACAATATGATTCTTCAAGTCATGGACCATCCTATGCATGAAGATATACCTGCAAGTACAAAGCTAGCGTCTGGCGTTGGTCAGATGAGACGTGTGCGGATGCTGTCTGGGTGCACCAGCACAGCTAGACCTCAGCGAAATGATCCAGAATGATCCAATCAAGACACTCAACACAAGAAAGATCTCGAACGTCGTTTGTCTGGCTACAAGATATACATTCGCTCGCCTCGTTGCTGAACAAAGGAAAAACCAGAAGATGCAATTTTTGGGTAACGGGTATCAAATGCGCGGTCCAGGCCATTGAGGTTCGAATGCCTCAAAGTCCCAAGATAGATCCTCTGTCCTCGTTCTCCAGCAGCTGTGCCTGCTGCCTGAGCGCATCCGCCTGGAAGCGCCTGAACGCCCTCTGAATTCTGTCTCTTCCGTCACGGTCGCTTCCAATCTGCTGTCTCGCCCTGAAAGAGCCCGTCAGAAGTCCAGTCTCGCCGCCGAAGAAGATGCCGCCACCTCCGAGAAGCATGTATGTCGCAACGTCGCCCAACGTGCTGGGCTTCAAGGCTGCCGTCATGTCGGGGAGAGGCGTTTCCTTGCCAGAAGCGAACTTGAGGGCGGTGGGCTGCTCGGTTGTGCGGAAAGCTTTGAACATTGCGGTGCGGTTGCTGCGAATGCGGAAGGCGAGCAAGGTGCCCAGGCCGAGACCCAGTAGCGAACCGACGGTTGCGTAGGTCGAGACTGTGCTGGCGGCTTTGCGCAAGGCGTCACGGTCTGACTGCTGCAGGTCGTGCTTCATGTGTTCTTCTGCTAACTTTGCCAGCTCGGGACCCATGGTCTTGCGGGTCATGGCGAATGATTCGGAGCTCATGGTGGCGGTGTTGGAGGAGCTTTGGTGGGTATGTTGTGATGGTGATTGCTGTTGGTGTTGGTTTGCTAGAAGGTGCCTGGAGAAGGTAGAAAACGATACTGATATACAGCGATTAACGATATTATTTCGCAAGATTCACCCACGCGACACGTCACTCTTGCATTACAACTGGCGAACCGAGTGTTTATGTACTTGATCTGGGCCCCGGCCACCTCCAGCACCGCCGCCTCCACTTCTCCAAACTCCCCGCATGCAAGTGCCACCATGCGAGCCTCTGCGGTCTTGGTACTCTGTATAAGTTTGTTTCTCTAGATGAGGAAGGTCACTGGAATCTTGGAAGCAAACTTACGGTCCGTGGATGAGATGTCTTGGTGACGTCCTTCCGAAGCCTTCCGTCCTCTGCCTGCATCCCGATGTCATCCGCGACCACTCGGAAACAATTAGGTACATGCTTGCCTCCGTGAAGACTGTCGGCTTCTGTGCTGATGATAGATTATCCACCTATGCAATCACAGTAAACTGGACTTCTCTTGTATGTTCATGATCGAGCATTAAACATCTTAAGTGAAAGTCGAGCTCAATAGCTGTTGCTACACTTCTATGACAGCTGAGCAGGACATCATGGACATGCGTTGTTACATGCGAGCTACCGGAATAGGAGTGAGTCCTAGTTAATACGAGGCAAAAAGACAAAAACATACAACAGGCGGGATTCCCAGATGGTCACCCACTCTAGTACTAGTCGCCCGGTTCAGTGCTTATGTATGGCAGAGCGGACGGGATGCCCAGTTTTCACTGACCTATGGTCGTATGTGCTTAATCAGATGACTAAAAATCTTATCAAGATAGACCAAACGGACATTTCAAGAGCGGCGGTACATGAAATACGAATATCTACATTCGAGGTCTTAGTCCGGCCGCTTATCGATGTCTAGACCGGCATTCTTGCAGAGGTTTCTCAAAGGCTTAACAACATTGCCTGCGAACTCTTCCCGCCACTTGGCGTTCGAAGGTCTTGCGGAGTGCAGACACCAATTGATCGCCTGAGCACCTTCGAGCGACCATACATCCTCGACTGTCTTTGCCCACATAGTCGCTACAGCTAGTCCCAAGACCGGGTCAGCAATGGAGTCAGGTAGCTGTTGCCAGGTCTGCCATTGAGGGTGCTGTTCCAGTGTCTTGTTGAAACAGAGCTCCAGAAGGAGTATGCCGATTTGGGGAAAGGTATTGTCGTTCGGTTGCGATGTAGATGTATGATGGAAATGTGACACGATGAACGCCTGTTTGTGCAGCAGCGTCTGTCCATCTGGCGCCAGGGGTAGATGCAAGGCCTTCGACATTGCTGTGTCGTTGATCCAAGGAGTGGCGCCGAATCTCAGGAAAGCGTGGGTGATGTTGTATGCTAGCATGAGTCGGTGCATGTGCAGAAGCTCGATTGGACAGCGACGTGATAGTATATCTGCAAGGCTGTGTGCTTCGTCGCCGTCGATTTTGCAGTCCGCCCGGAGGAGATTGTACCTGGCATCAGTAGCATCGTCTGCAAGCGTACAAACACATGCTCCGAGGTTGAAAACTTGACCTCTCTGTGCGAGAATACACAGACTCTCCGAAGGGTTGGTTGACGGGCTCTGAGACACAGAGCTCGTACTCACAGTAGTTGGTTTCGAGCTTGTCGCATTGGTAGGCTGCGTTGAGGTGTTGGGTAGGTTGAAATTCACTGCCAGAGGTCGTCTGCAGCGAAGGGCTACAGTCTGAGGTTCGAGATGCGATACTGAAAGCGACAATTTATCCCACAGTCGCGTCTGCTGAATGAGTTTACTGTCGCAGAATTTGACAACCATGTCCATGCACACATTTTTCTTGAAACTTCGCGGATCAACCTGAATGTTCACACAGTGTACCGATGAGCAGTTGCAACGTCATGCTGTTCGGATCAGCCGATGAATACAGTCGGCGTGTTTACAGAACGTGAGCAGCGTCTTGTAGTATCGAAAGATGATCCGGGGAGTGCGAAAGTGTCGGTCTTAGTGCGTCAAAGCAGCAGCCGCAACAGGTTCGACCATGCGGTCAGGGCTACAGCTAAAGCAAATACCTCTTACATGCCCATGATCTGGGATATCGAGCATGTGAGGCACAAGTTCCCCAAACTCGAAACAAAGCAGTGGCTTATCCAGCGACTTGCGAAGACGGCCACGCAAAGACGAACGTTTCTCATGTATGCAGAAGAACACGAGAGGCGCATCGCTTCGGGGGACACTGAACACGACGGTACGAATTCTGTCACTTCTAGGCCAACAGAAGCATCAACTCGTGCAACAACACTCCCGCCTGCAAAGGTCGATAGCTCGATCCTGCAACTATTGGAAGACTATGATGGTGACGATGCTGTGTCCACGATATCTGCCACAACGTTCAACACCGTGAGCGACAACGATGAAAACGCACGCAAGGTTGTACCGTTATCTTCCGTGTGCGTAGACGGCGAGCCATCAACTTGCCCCTACTGCCGTGGCATGGTGCAGTTCAAGAGAGAAAAGGCATGGCGGTAAGTTCAAACGAGACTCGTATTAAAATGCTCACAAGTACACGTGAATCTGACGCATTGTGTAGCCGACACGTGTTCCAAGACCTCATGGCTTACACGTGCACTTTCAACGGGACTGCGACCACGGTCCATTTGGATCTCGTACAGCTTGGGCTATCCTTGAGCAACGTCAGCATCTACGCTCATGGAGATGCCCTATCTGTCACGATGAGTTCGATACACAGACCCATACTGTCGAACATGTGGTTGCTGCCCATCCTTCACTTGATCGGGCTCTCCTTGATGATCTGATACATGCTGCGTCTCCCCCGATCGAGCGTGTGCCCATCTCACAGTGCCCCTTTTGCGATGATCAGCATTTGTGGAAGGGCGTACTCGAGCATTACTCTGCCTCCACGTCGCAATCGAAATCTCAGGATCAACGAAGCGTGCTCGACGAGTCGGTATCAGTATCGCTGTATCATCGACACATGAGCCGTCATATGGAACAGCTTGCCTTGTTCGCAGTACCGGCTGCTGCTCGCGAGGACGATGACGAAGATAGCGATACTGGCGACCGATTTGACCAGATAGTCACGGGACAGACTGACAAAGATGACATGTCGACTACATCCATCGAGACCGTTTCTGAACACAATAGCTTTTGGAAGGATGACGAAGACACGAATGAGGAAATGTCGATCACTCGGCCCAACATCGACAAGCCTGGGAATACGGAAGTGAACATGAAGCCACGAAGGACCCAGAAAATATCCTTGCCTCTTATTAGATCTAACCAGGAGCCAACTCCTGGTGTTGACGAAGATGCCATCAAATTCTCTGACCGAAGGAGGCCAGTAGGGTGATTCCACCTGGGCTCGCCAATACCGTCAGTCGAAATCCTCCGCATGCGGGAACATCACGGTGTCGCGCCGCAATCGCACCCGGTCTACACCATGACTGCTACTACAGGTGTTCCGGGTACTGGCACAACACGAGTTTCTTCACTAAGCTACGGCGATTTCCTGGAAAGTCCTTCTGACAGGCCATCAGGCGCACCACCAGGATACGTGAGGCAAGGCAACTACTATGTCCCAAGCTGCCATCGAACATACCAGTTACGGTGAGCGGGGAGAACGTCGCAGGTACTATCAATGAGGGCATCGAGGCTGGTAGGAATGCACACGTGCGTCTCTGAGGAGTACGTCGGGCATCAAGTTGATTGCAGGCATACTTGAGATCATTCACACGTCATGAGAGGAAGCAGAAGTGAATCCGTCGGTTGCTACACGAGCCTTAGACTCGTGGGAAGGACTCTCATCAGACAATGTAGAACATTCGCTGTTCATTGATAATCCGTCAGGCGATCGCGAGTCACAGAGAAATCTGACCTTCAGCAAAGGGCATACGTCTTGTATCTCAAGTGACCTTTGTTCCCAGCGCTAAGAATAGCAGTGACTGCCTCGTGTTTTGACATTGGCACCTGACATTTTATGCTGCCGTAGTGCTACTTGACTCGATCTGTTGATCGTGTTTCGTTTCTTTGACAGTTTGGATGTGATTACAGAGTCGAAGAAACACGGCTTAAGAAGAAGTAATTGAGCACATAGGATGATTGGTACGTGAGCTCCGTGGGTACCAAATCGTATGTACAAGTCTAGGGATGAGTTCGAGGTCAGGTGACTTTTGAGGCTGACATTTTCCACATCAGACGCCTGTCAAGCTGACTGCAGGGCTGAATGTAAGCAGTCTTGTCCTTTGTTCAATTTTGAAATATGAATGATATCTCGACGATCGCCTGCGTCCACTTTGTGAGTGTTCTTCGATTCCGCCGCTCAAAGCCCTTCTCGGTGCGTTCTCCATTGTCCGTCTCCATATCGCTAGAAGCATCGCTGTCAAACAACAGCACATGTCTTCTTACTACCCAAAATGGAACAAGGCGCAAGGATGATCAACCATTCGTCCTCCGGCTATCAATGTCAGCGAAGACCCGACCTTGCAGAAGATGGGCAAACAGAGGACGATCAATCGATCAACGACCATACAAATCAAGCGGCAGATCATTGCGCCAGTCACAGAATACTTGCAGTTCAGTCCACTCGAGGCCATGTAGCCAAATCTCAGCCGCAAGTATACTCCAATGACGACAAGCACAACGAGGAAGCCCAAGTCCGCGATCTCAAGGGCGAGCGATGCGCACCTCGCCTGAATGTGCATAGAGAACAGGATGGCAGTGGAAAGCCTTCATCGGTCCAACTGCCAGAGTTCCGCGACGATCGCGACAATTCAATCATCCACCTTGGAGTAATCGGTACCCACGAGGGCAAAACCCTCATTCCCAAACGCTCCGTGCACAGAAACGCCCTGGACGATCTGGCACACCCTTACGACGAAGAAGAAGAGTTTTACGTGCTTGATGTGAATCTGGATGGCGATCAGATCGATCGCTTGCTCCATTACAGTGAAATCTACACAGCGGGAGGTGAGCACACAATTTTCTTACCAAAGATTGCAGATTGCTTACTACCCCATCCGTAGATCGGAGGAGCGCTTATCAGAACACGACCGGTTCATGATACGAAAGGTAAGAATACATTACGGTAGACTGATATCGCCGTCGTTCAAAGTGAATCGAGTTTCGGGAATTTCAAGGCAAAGACGCCGACATCAAGGTTTTTCATGGACGGCTGGTCAACGAGTGGAACCCGACAGAGTGTGGTATGGCATGAAAGATGATGATTTTCGTTTCGCAGTACGGCGTATGCACGGCTAATGTAGGCTATCAACACAACGGAAGGCATTGCTGCCGTCCCCATTACCCCGACAACGCCATGTTCCAAGAATGCAGTTTTGGTGATCGCAGCTGAGAATCGTAGACGGAGTAATAGCACCTTAGGACTTTTCGTAGAGCGTGATCGATGCCGACAGTCAAAGTGTCTGGATGTGCTGCAGCGGTCCCGACCGTAACGATAGTCCAGAGAGGACGCAAGTAAAGCTTGCTGTGGCGGCATATAAGCACTTGGCCCAATTGCTTTTGCGATCCTTGAGTAACGACGGTGGGGCGCTGCGATTTGTTGTTTCGGAGGCGAGTGGTCTATTTGACCATTCTCTTTCTCTTGCCGACCTGTGCGGAGAAACCGGTCTTGATGGCAGTGACGGAACGTCTGGAACCGCAGCTGTTGCAGGTGACGAAGTACAGTCTGTTCTCACCCTTGTTGAGCTCGGTATCGGGGCTGCGGCAGGTCTTACAAGTGACGTATTCAACTGTTGGTATTGTTAGTACAAAGAAATACTTGCGCAACATCTCCCGATTGCGAACTCACCGATGTATCTACGCAGAACGTTCTCGATCTGCTTCTGCTGGAAACGACCCTTGATAACAAGACGTCTGCTGCCGTCGACGGAACCAGAAGTACCCAATTCGGCGAACAAGAACTGGGTAACGTGCTCGTCGGTACGCTTCATGCGCTTGCAAATTTCGGCAATGTTGGCGAAGATGGTCTTCTTGTTACCTTCACGCAGACACTGCGGAGGCGGGATCTTGTAGCTCTTCATTCCGCTGCCACCAAGATCGGGATGGCTGTCCGACAGCATGAGGAAGAAGCGGCTGAGAAGGCTCTCGTAGTTGATGGGCTTTGTCTCGTCGTGTGCCCAGATACCAGTGCCCTGGATGAGATCGCCCTCCTGGAGGCCAGTCTCGGCCTTGGAGGCCTGCTTCTCAGCCTCATCGTCGGCGCGGACCTTCTCCTCGTCGCCGCCAGCGGCCGCGAGCTTGGCCTCGAAGTCATCGACAGTAGGAGCCTTGGGCTTTTTCTTCTTCTTCTTGAGCGCGCTCAGGTCGACCTCGCCATCCTCGGTCTTTGACTTCTTCTTCTTCTTCGAGGCGAGCGCAAGGGCGGCAAAGTCGTCGGTGGCCTCTTCGACGCCGGCGTCAGGCTTTGAGTGTGATTCGGCGCTGGTGTTCTCGGTCTCGGCAGAGGGCTGCTCGGTGACCTCGCCGTTGGAGTCGACAATGGTCTCGCCGTCGGCGAATGCGACCGATTTGCGCGGTCGTGAGTCGATGTCGGCCATGATTGTGTGTGTGGTGGTGTCAGGAGAAATGTGGTCGTCGCCCCGCTGTGATGGTTGTGCTGAATGGAAATCCGCCGTGACTCTTACCTGACTCAAGCGTGACGCGCGCGGACGGCCTTAGGCAATAAATCCCTAAAGAAGGTTTGCCGACGAGATGAGGCTCGGCACAACGATGGTGATGTAGGCGTTCACGTGTTTACAAGTGAATACACGTTCATTGGTAGAGACTACTGTTTGCGACCTTTATAATACCATCACCAACACCACCGCCATCATGTCCGAACCGTCGTCATCATATGCGAACATTCCTCCCGCCAGCACATTAGATGAGGTCGACTCGCTACCTTCCTCGTCCGCTGGCTCGGACACCTCAATGTCACCCAGCGAGGAGGAAGAGCTCTCAGATGCTGAGCGCGAATGGAGAGAGAGCCTGCAGCAACTCGAGCTACTCCTAACCATGGTCTTGGTGCCATACCTCGGCAAATACTTTGGCAGGAAGTGCGCATATTGGGGTATGACGGACAAATGATGGATAGCTTAGAATATACCGCTGACCATTCATAGGATGGGGCCGTTTCATGATGTGGAAATACCCGGTGTCCGTCGAGATCACCAGCCCAGGAGCCTTCAAGGGTGTGGGAGCGATTGAGGCAGCCGCTTCGCTTTAGATGATTGAGATGAACACAAGAATTGGACATACAAGTCGGAGACCGAGGTAAAGCCTTGATGCAATGCTCGCAGGCAGGGCGCGGTGCTGTGTATGCGTAGCCGGGCTGCACGCTCCCAGCATCGAGAACGCCATGGAATCGTGCCGCAATACACGCCACGAGTGGCCACCACCAAAGACAATCTGGACCTCAGGGACCAGGTCAAGCATTCAGGTTGGAGGTTGAAGGGATAATCCCGCCTTGTACACGCATGTCAGCTGTTTTCGCGTGTACACTGGCATTTTCGTGGAGCGCGGCTCAGACGATCACCCGAAGTTTGCGATCTCGCATGTACACGCCTCACGACCCACTGGACACCAGATACATGACCACAAAGATCGACTGAACCTCGCTCAAGATTTGGGTACTCGGGATCTCTCGTTCGTCGAGTTGTGCTCAAATGAGGTCGGAGATATTTATGGGCAACACAGATACCAAATACTACCATCAGTCGACCCTGATACACCGATGCTTGAGGGTCATTCCTTCGCCTTCACGCGCCGCCATATTGGAGCAGAATCCGTACATAGCTGTACATAAGCATAGCGTAGACGTCGAAAGAATGGACACCCGAAGCAATATACCAGTCTATCTAAGAACAGATTATGTTGCGTGCTCTGACATCTTAATTCGTTCACGTGACGTGCCATATCAAATTCAAGCGACGAGAATCATCGAGCAAGATCTGAGATGTGTGCGAAGTTCATAATGTGTGCTTCAAGAGCGCCGTAGATTCATCTTGCAGCAACATCGTATCACTCCTTCGCGTGTACCTCCGTCGGGTTGAAAACACAGGCCTCCTGGGGAGCTGCCATAATACCCGCATAACAAGCACTATCGATTCTTCAGAAGGATTCCGTTGTACTCCCAAGACAGGCGGTCCTCCAAATACGCCGTGATATTATGTGCAACCTCGCTGAGACATTCATGTTTCACTGAGAGACATTACGATAAACTCTACTATTCGCGACCTTGGGCGGTGACATGGTCTTGTTGCATTGCTGTTCATATAGACTTGCATGTATCAGTAGAAATAGAACATCTTGACATCTTTACATACTTTCTTCATGATCAATCTCAACGAAAAAAAAACACATTCAGATCCGATGGACTGCAAGACAGCTTGTTCACATCTGTCGTCAAATTTCAGATGGCACAACTACAATTTGGTGAACCACTCCCATGACTTGCGATCGTCTATATCACTCTCTCCATAGGCACCAAAAGACCCATGAACATCACACCAATCCGTCATTGTGTTCTGCAAACATCCTTACACCCAAAATCATCATTTGTATCGCATGTCAGGAAACATGCAGTAAAGCGATATGGGGTTAATAGGGTTGGGGCTCAGTTGGTCTCACACGTCGATTTTACGATTTTCCTACTCGAAGGATGGCGTCACTACGACCCGTAAAGATGATCAGGATTGCATTCGCGTAGTGCTAGGAAACAAGAATGATCATGCATTGCGAGCTCATCAAACCAGGGCAAAACGAGCCGACCACCTTTGCGCCAAGCACAAAACCCATGACCAAAACCTCAAACAGCGTCAAGATGCACACGATCATCCATCAGTCATCAGACGGCTCACCCTCTATGTGCTCAGCCCCTTCCGGTATCTCAATCACAGCCTCCTTCGTCCAAATATGAGTCGCACCCGCCACCATTTCTTTAGTCAAACCCGACAGACTCCCACCTCTGACACTAACGGTCTTGACGCCATCGCGAGCATGCATAAGCCTCGATCCGCAGTTACTACAAAAGTAGCATCGCATCGTTTTACCCGATGCTGTAGGACGAGTGTACTCGCTCAAGCACTCCGGATTTGATGTCTCGATCGTAAAGGCCGGGAATATCGCTGACATCCCGAAAGCTGAGCCTGATTGCCGGCGGCAGATTGTGCAGTGGCAGATGTAGACTACTATGGGATTGGGCAATGGGCATACGAACTGGATTTGATGTAAGTTCTGGTTGCTGGTCAATTGCAGAAAATGATGGAGCACACCTGGATGCTACCGCATTGGCACGAGGCCTCCATTGGAGCGTGTTGTTCCGAATGGGTATATGCGATTAGCTAGCGTGTTGTGTTTGTGTACCAATGGTTTAGTGACTGGAACAATATTAGATCCAGTGAGGTTTCGAAATGTAGATGTGAAGGGCACAAGAAGTAGACTGCTGATGTTCCATTTGGAGAGGGTCAGAAGTGGGGAAGATCTACAATCTGGTCCGCGCCCTGTAGCCACATGTTAACCAGTCTTGGTGTACATGTGATAAGCGATGAGAAGCAAACGCGCCAGGAGCGAATCATAGCCTGTACAACTTCTGTGCAGTGAGGCAACAGCAGCCTAAGGTGACAGTCGAACTCATGAAGTACCTTGGAATGCCTTGAACCGAGACGATGGACTTTCTTTGAGATGGAGATAAATCGTGATCTATATTCTATGATAGCATGGACTCGTCCCTATATACGATTTCATCGTCGTCAACTTGCTAAATTGACCGCGGCATTCCGGTGAACGAACCAACAAATCAATACAGCACCAATCCGAATTCGAACGGCGCAGTCTTGAGCGCGTACTCATCGAGCGTCTTAGGACCACAGCTTCCCGTGCCCAAACCATGGTGCTCAGCGTCAAGTCTCAAGATGACGTGTTCCTTCTTCTTCTCTTCCAACTCGTAAGGATGCTTCGCCTCGAAGATGTCCTTCACATCGTAATGGCTAGCCATGAAGTCGAACAAGTGCCTCTGGTGCTTGTCTGAAGACTCATAGAATTGCGCTGTGAGATCAGTGCCTTCTCGGTCCGAGATCTTGAACCAGCGGATATCGGTGCGGTTGGAACACTCTTGTGGGAACTCAGGCGCAGCCCAAAGGTCGGAGATCTGAGAGGACTTGTGAAGGCCGACTGGTTGTGAGAGCTTCATGTCTCTGTAGCTCTCGCTTGGGCCACGGCCGAACCATTCGGTGGCCTGGAACGAGGAAGGAAGACCCAAAGTGACACCGATACGTGGCAATGTCTGGGGAAGGTTTTGGCCAGTGGGGTTTCCGGTGACGTGGAAATCGAGAGATCCCGAAGGCGAGAATGTGAGAGTTGTGTTGAGATCCAGAGACCACGAAAGCACCTTGGGGGCGAACTTCTGCGACAGCTTGATGGCCGCGGTGCCATCCTCATTCTCCTTGAAATCGACAGCACGGGTGTGGACACTGGCGAACTGGAGGTTGCGATCGAGCCAGTCTTTGCCGTCTTGAGGGAAATCGTTGTCAGTCGGAGCACGGAAGAAGGATGGCAGAAGAGGCTCTGCGATCAGTTCGACGTTGTCCTTCTTCCAAGATTTGATAGCTCCAGAGGCGAGGCCAAGTGTCCAAACGCTGGAACCTCCCGTGACCTGGATGGAGGATGCGCTCTTTTCGATTGAGACACGTGACTTGTCCTGCGACTCAGGCTTCTTGAGAGCAGACAACCCGCTGAGAGGCACCTGGATGCGTGCAACCTCATAGCCAGCCTCTGACCATGTGGTTTTTCCTCTCAAAGTGAAAGACAGTTCGAGTAAGGTCTCGCCGTCTTCGACCACAGCCGTCTCGGGTATAGTCATCTCAGCAGTAGCGCCAGGCTGAACACCCTTGGGAACCTCGAGCGAGCCGCTTGCGCCGATACCAGTCTCTGAGAACGTAGACCATTGGCAGTTAAGACCGTCCAAGGCAGTGAAGTCGTATCTGTTGATGATAGTGAACGTCTTATCCGACGATGACACCAACTGTACCGGCTCCAGAGCTTTCTTGTACTCGACCAGACCACTGTTCGGCTTGTGGTCGGAGTTCAGAACGCCGTCCATGACAAAGTTGCCGTCGTTCGGCGCATCCCCGAAGTCGCCACCGTAGCCATAGTACTCTTTGCCATCCTTAGTCTTCGTGAGAAGGCCGTGGTTTGCCCACTCCCAGACCCATCCGCCCTGTAGAACAGGGTACTTGTAGAAAAGGTCCATATGCTCCTTGATATTCCCCGGACCAGTTCCCATCGCGTGGATAAATTCACAGAGAACAAGTGGCTTGGTCTTGGACTTATCCTCAGCGAAAGAAACGATAGTCTCAAGATATGGATACATCCTGCTGTGCATGTCCATCACCTCCGCGTCCAAATCGGGCTCGTAGTGAATTAGCCGGGTTGGGTCGTAGGATCGGATCCACTCAGCCATCGCTACGTGGTTGCGGCCATAGAATGCTTCGTTGCCCAAACTCCACATGATGACAGAAGGGTGTAGTTTGTCGCGGTATACGAGTTGTACAGCACGATCCACATATGCGTCGTGCCACTCGGGGTTGTCCGAAGTCCACAGAGCGGCAGACTTTTTGGTCAGCTGTTGACGCTCGAAGAACGGCATGGCTCTCTCGGCAGGATTAAGTGCTGCATCGGCAATGGTTTCGAATCCGTGACACTCGAGATCAGCTTCGTCCTGTGTGATTGTTAGCAATAGGCAATTTTACGCATTGTTAGTGTTGGTCAGGGAAGGTACGAACCATGACCCAGAATCCCATCTCGTCAGCGAGATCGTATAGACGAGGATCACTCGGCTGATGGCACGAACGAATGGCGTTAATATTGTGCGTCTTCATGAGCAAAAGATCTTGCTTCATGAAATCGTATGGGACAGCCCTGCCATGGACGGGGTGGTGCTCGTGCCTGTTTGCACCCTTGATAACAATGCGTTTTCCGTTGACCTTGATGAGCCCATCTTTGAGCTCCACTTGTCGGAAGCCGACACGGTGAGAGACCACTTGGTCGTCACCCAGGGATAGTGTGAGATGGTAGAGGTATGGTGTCTCGGCTGTCCATTTTTGAGGAGATGAGACAGGTACTGAGAACTCCACAGCATCTCCCTTACCAGCAGTGCGAGAATCCTCGACTACTTGCTTGAGATCTGCATCGTATAGCTTGAGAGCTACTGATCCCTCACCCTCAACATCCACCTGAACTTCGAGCTTTGCGTTCTCGTACGCATCGTCGAAGACGGTCTGGACGCTGAAGTCCTGGAAATGCGTGGCCTTGGGGAAGCCCAAAAGGAAGACATCTCTGAAGATACCGCTCATGCGCCATTGGTCCTGATCTTCGATGTAGGTGGCATCGCAGTACTGATAGACACGAACAGCAAGAACGTTCTCCTCGCCACGCTTGACGTGCTCGGTGATGTCGAACTCTGCAGGGTTTCGAGAACCCTGGTGATAGCCAACCAGAGAGCCGTTCACCCAGACGTGGTATGCAGAGTCAACACCTTCAAAGCGGAGTCGCAGTTGATCATCCTCGAGGTGCTTTGGAACCGAAAACGAAGTGACATAGCTGCCACACTCGTTGTCATCGAAGGGAGCATGAGGCGGGTCTACGAAGATAGGAAAGGCGACGTTGGTATAGACTGGTCCTTTACCAAAGCCTTGGAGTTGCCACATGCCAGGTACTGGGATGTCGCTCCATTGTGACTTATCGAAGTCAGCAGCCTCGAATCCTTCGGGAGCTTCGAAAGGACTGTTGGCTAGGTGGAATTTCCATGTACCGGCAAGGCTTTGGACACGAGCCTTGCTCTCATCTCTGGAAAGAGCATCGCTCTCAGAGTTGTAGATCTTGAAGTTGGCGCGAGGTGGCAGGGTGTTGCGATGGAGAACGGAGAGGTTGCTCCAGTCCGGAGTGTCTGGGAAAGCACCCATTGTGATCGTTGCAAGAGTAGTAGGACGATCACGCTTGAGGAGTAGCGTGATTGTGGCTTGATGTACAGTAGAGCGCACCCGGTCGCCTACCTGTTTTTGAAGGACATATCGTCGTGAGTGCAGCACCAAACGCCCTCCACATACCGCACACGATCTGACACGTGGTTGGGGAGACCGGGATATCAATCAGGCTGTGGGTCTCTTCCCCATCCTGGTGCCATGGGGCACCGCACCCTACGAGACCTGCTTCGCAGAACTCCTCCAAATTGCCCAGCCGCCTAAGATGCACGCGTTCGTGTCCGGTGTCTTGGAGCTGAAGTCTAACCTCGGCCATCACCTCCATCTGAAGACGCTCAACAATGGAGCTCGCCGGAGATACGTCGGTTCTCTTGCTTGGATCGGAAATTCTCCCACAAACCATTGAATATCCGACATCGCAATGTCCAGGAAAACACCGCAGGTATCGTGAAGTATTTTCTGTGGCGTTGCCTACTTTCCCAATACAGCTCATTGACAAAAGCTACTGTTTCTCCTCCACCCGAACATGAGAACAACACAAGTCATTCCGGTCATTCTAAACCTTGGTGCTCTCCCTTGAACAGAGCCGAAAGAATGCCGACTCCTAAGCCGAGTGTGAGACAAGGGCGTAAAGCAAGGTTCTCCAAACTGTTCCCCCGCAGACTCGAGCAAATCGAACCTCACGTGGCGCGCCATTAACAGCACGCCCAGAAAGTCTGCAGGAAGTCTGACTCAGGTTGCATTTAGCGATCGTTTACCAGCAGCATTATGCGGTCTGGACCGATGATCGTGGTATACCATTCGCGCGCTTGATAGATCATGATCCTACGCTTCGGACCTCTGCCTCTGTCTGGCTCTCAGCTACCCTGCTCACTTCCCGTGCTCGAGAGGTCGTTAAGTAACGCACTGGAAGTTCTCGGTTGTCCTCGAAGGGAAATGAAGATTTGATCCAAACGTAACGGACTAGTGCATGTATAGGGCTCGAACCTTGCGAGTCTGGCTGGCCAAGAAGGGACCCTGCTGCGCATTCGACTTGGATTTCACGGTGCTCGCCAAAACATGTGGAGGACTTGAACTCTCTTGGTGTGCCACATGGCCGGATGAATTCACGCTTGAGTTCAGTAAGCTATAAGCTCAAGCCGCTGAGGTCTTGATGTTGCGGCTTATTGGACAGTCGGCGTTGTAGCCCATGTCGACGGGGCGTATTGCCCGGACTGGTGAACACGCCGCGCGAGTCGTGAAGGCTTGTATCTTACGCCACCACCCATGGTCTCCGCGTCGCTACCATCCAGAGGGATATAGATGATGCGGGGTGTGGAGGACCCGAGGTGTCATGGTCAAGATACTCCAACACGGTGCCCTGCCGGAGATCGGCTGCGAGGACACCAGAGGCATTCATAAGGCCTTGGTACCCACCCTTCATCAACCTCCACGTTTGAAGATCGGTATCGACATCACGCTAAAGTCATTGAGGCAACTGCCACTAGACTTCCACGCGGTGACCACTACTTATCCTTACATTCTCATATCCCTCGGTCAGATACGCAATGGAAGGGAAGAAAGAAGAAGTACCACCGGCGTACGTCAACGACACGCCGGACATCCACGATGAGAAGCCCACTGGAGCCATTGTGCAGGAAGAGGCGGTCCACTCCGTCGCCCTCACAGAAGCCTTAGCAGCGGGCCCCAAACCTTCCTTATGGTCAAAAAGCATGCTGCAGCTGTACGCCATCATGGCTGTTGGCTACCTGGTCTCCACAATGAACGGATACGACTCCTCCTTGATGGGTGCCATCAATGCCATGGAGAGCTACCAGAACACCTTCGGCCTCACTGGTGAGGGCAGCAGCACTGGTATCATCTTCATTATCTACCAATGTGAGTGTTACTAGACGATATGGAAGATCATGTCTCTCAGTGGACCACGACTGACAACGGCATACTAGGTGGTCAAATCGCTGCTTTCCCCTTCTGTGGTTTCCTTGCAGATGGTTACGGTCGTCGCATTTGCATCTTCGTTGGTTGCGCGCTCGTCCTCGTTGGTAAGAGTTGAACACTATACATTGGTGATCGCACATGTGCTTACAAGATGTCTAGGAACCGCCGTTCAGACTACTGCCCACACCACTGGACAATTCATTGGTGGCAGATTTGTTCTTGGTTTCGGAGCATCGATTGCCTCCGCTGCTGGACCTGCATACACTGTCGAACTCGCTCACCCGAGCTACCGTGGCACAATGGCTGGAATGTACAACAACTGTAAGTCTCCGCTCCAAGAATGTACAACCATGGACAAATGCTAATATCGAGATAGTCTGGTGGGTTGGCAACATTATTGCCGGCTGGACTACCTACGGAACCGACTTGAACTTCCCTGGTTCTTCCTGGGCATGGCGTCTACCCACAGTCATCCAGTGTGTCATGCCAGCGATCGTCATGGCTCTCATTATGTTCTTCCCTGGTAAGTCTTTTGCCATCGCGCTACTATCGACGACCATGAAACTAACGTGAGATAGAATCTCCCCGCTGGCTCATCATGAAAGATAGAAGAGAGGAGGCCATTGCTGTTCTTGCCAAGTACCACGGCGAGGGCAACCCACAAGCACCTATCGTCGAGCTCCAGATCCGCGAAATGGTTGGCGACATGTCCGCTGCTCGCAACGACAACCCGTGGTGGGACTTCAAGGAGCTTTTCCACACCGCCGCCGCCCGCTACCGCCTCTACATGGTCATCCTCATGTCTTTCTTCGGTCAATGGTACGAGCCTCTCAAGGATATAACCTAGCTGCTACCTTAGACACTGTGCTAACATTTCGATCTGCAGGTCTGGAAACAACGTCATCTCATACTTCATGCCCAAGATGATTGAGGCTGCTGGCATTGAGAGCAGCAGCACCCAGCTCCTTATCAACGCCATCAACCCCATCTTCTCCCTGATTGCTGCCGTCTACGGTGCAACTCTTCTCGACAAGCTTGGCCGACGTGTCATGCTCATGGCCGGTCTGGTCGGTGCTCTGGGCTCTTACGTCCTCCTTACTGCCTTCACCGCAACCTCCGGCGCCAACCCTAACATGGCATATGGTACTATCGTCTCCATCTACCTCTTCGGCATCTTCTTCGCATGGGGATGGACTCCGCTCCAGACCCTCTACGCCGTTGAGTGCTTGGAGAACCGCACCAGAGCCAAGGGTTCCGGATTGAACTTCCTCTTCCTCAACGTCGCTATGATCGTCAACACCTACGGTATCAGCGTCGGTATCGCTAAGATTGGCTGGAAACTGTACCTCGTCTACATCGTTTGGATCTGCGTCGAGCTCGTCACTGTCTACTTCTTCTTCGTGGAGACTAAGGGCAAGACGCTCGAGGAGCTGTCTGAGGTGTTCGAGGCTCCCAACCCCAGGAAGGCATCGACCAGGAAGGTCAAGGTCGCTGTGACCGAGTCTGGTCAAGTTCTGCAGGCATAGGCAGATCATTGGGGAAAGGTCGGCTATCTCCCAGCAGACAGCTGAGGGTAGAGGGTACGCTTACGAAGCAGGACTTACGAATGATACTTTCAGTATATAATATGACACCTCAATGGTATCAATATCTTCTCTACAACTATGCCTGAAAGTAGCAGCACAAACACTGCTGAGACAGTCCCGCCTTGCTGACATCTCAATGGTAAATACTCACATTTAGATCCGATGGTGTTCGAGCACTATGGAGGGTTTCGCTGACTTGTGGGTGACTGTATCTCAGCGGTAGGCAGAATTCATCCAATATCTAAGCCCGATAGTATGAGCACACTCACCACCAGAATATTGCATCAGTTCTAGTAGTATCTCAGTGGGAGGCACAGCCTCTTCAGTATCTGTGCACTGTAGTAGTAGTTCACGAGTCACTGCTCTTGGTTCTTGAGCAGCAGTCAAAAGCTCTTCTGGACCGGCATTTTATCTCTCAAAGGACAAGCGGAGACAAGTATTCTGAAGCCAAAAATGAAGGCCACATTTTTGTAGGCCGGATTCGAAAGATGTTATCGAGAAGACGACGAAGAAACTAGATACCCCAAGTTTTGGCGAGCTGAAAAACGACAGACGCATAAGAATCGAACCAATATAAAGCCTCAGGACATGAAAGGAAAGAAAAGAAAAGTCCCACAGCACGAACTTCAACCAGGCGCCTACTTGCACTGGGAGTAGTACTGGCTTTGAAGCACACAGGTAGAACCGCTCTGGCAGCAGGTAGGGCCGTTGTAGCCAACGCCGCCGCACTGTCCCCAGATGGCAACGCACTAGTTGCATGTCAGCATTGCAATCCTTGTTTGGGCTGCGGAACGAATGGTAACTTACGTTGCCGGAGCCAGAGCCACCGGTGTTGGTCGGGGGAGGGGTGGTGGTGGTGCCAGCAGGGCGAGTAGTGGTGGAGCCAGAGCCAGGGTTCGATCCGCTGCCGCTTCCCTCGCTGACAGTGAGATCAGCAGAGCCAGCGCTGAAGTAGCCTTCGACAGCAACGATCTGGTAGTCGTGGGAGCCAAGCTTCATGCCGAAGCCGGACCAGGCGTTGAAGTGGTTGGCAAGGGTGACAGTTCCGGAAGAGCGCTTGTTGCGGCGGACAGACCAGAATTGCTGGAAGGTGCTGGTGCCCTCGATAGAGGGAGCGTTGGTGCGCTGGTTTGTGTAGACATCGTAGGTGTCGCCGTCAGAGGTGACCGTACCCTTCTTGGTAGCACCGCTGCTTGGGTTGAATGTGCCGAAGTTCTCCACAACGTAGTATTCGATCAGGGGGTTCCTCTGTTAAAGACTTGTGGTCAGTGCTGGTCAAATCTTGGACGATTCAACGACTTACTGTCCAACCGTAGATGGCCAAGTAGCTGTTGCCGTTGGGCTGGTAGGTGCCGGTGTAGGTGATGGACCTGGCGGAACCAGTTGCCCAACCCTTGCCTCCAACAAAGTTGCCCTTGTTGTTGCTCCACCTCACATTGAAGTTGCCACCGTTGCCGTTGGTGTATGTAGCGTCGCTCTGGCTATACGGATAGAAAAGTGTACGTCAGCAAAAGACTCTTGTCGCTGATCCTGGAATCTGGACCATGTACTAACCCGTCAGTCCAATAGCTATAGTAGAATCCGCCTGAAGTGCCGGTGCTTGAGCCAGTTGCACGCTTGGTCAAGCCATCTGATTCGCGCTTGACGACGTCGGTGGGTGCTGCGATCGCCGCAATAGCGGAGCAAGCGACGAGAAGGGCCTTGGAGAAGAACATTTCTGAAACTGAAGTGCTGGGGATGTGTTTTGGACAGAGGAACAGGTGCTGGGGTTGGAAACTTAGCGAGGAGACAAGGGCCGATCTATATACTCACGACTTCAAAAGTCTCGAACACAATGATCTACGTGCCAATTTGGTCGCTGGACAGCCAAAGCTCAAGGCTTGGAGCCACACAAGCCTGGGAGTAGTCAAGGAGATGACACGGGCGAACGCACTCCGTGCTTCCTGATTGCTGTGTAAGTCACAGGTCGCGAATTGACAAGCATCGGACAGCCAAGCCCGGTAGTAGCTTGTTGTTCAGCGCCACAGTTTGCGGCTAAATATGTGTTAGTGTAACGTAGGGCCAGGTTTACACAGCTCCGTGTCGTGCGATTGGCTATATATATCCAAATGGGCGGAGGACCGTGTTCCTGCATATGTAAAGCAGTATCCCCCGCACACTCGGAGATGGGCGCGAGAGGCTTGTCTATATGGTTGACATCGTATTCATCTTACCACCCAAGAAAGGCAGCAAATGTTGGTATAGCATGCACACAATGCCTGTCTGACCATGCTGAATATTCAGGCTAATCGTGAATTGACCCACGGTGTTGGTACGGCGATGCTCTGGCGAGCACCGCACGAAACGACCGGATCCATTGCCAAGGCTTACATCTCCCGGCAGGAAGATAGTTGATGAGAGCAGATGCCAGATCCTAGAAAGCTGGATGATCTAGCTGTGTTTGTTCGACGGCCTCATGCCGAGCGCTCCTTCTGGCAGCGATATCATCAGGCTGAATGTGTCAGCATCGTGGTGGGAGTACAGGTAAGACATGCTGTACAGTAGCCCATGAGCAAACAAGACTCGCAAGGTTCCTCGCTTGACTGTAGCGCGGTTTGATGAAAGACTTGGACCAAGTCAGCCTTGCGGCCGAAAACGTGGTGGTTGGGCTCCACTTCCACGTTTCACATCTCGGACCACGCTCAGGCAACGGATCGGGCCAGAGCACGTTCATCGTCACACAGCCGGATCCTCCGCCGCGCTGTACCGGCTGTTTCTGATAGACTCGCAAGGAGCTTTGCCCTGGCACGACTTGTCAACTTGATGCAACTTGAACATCCACCTGAGCAAGAAATAAGATGAGCCCAGAGATTGGAAGCACGCACAAAAGTTGCCATACGCCTCCCAGCTGCGTAAGTGGTTGAAGAGCGTGTGTATTCGAAGCATCGGATACGTTGACCAGCCGTTATATCGGCAAGGCTTCACTTGCAGTCCCAAGATGATAAGGCTGCGACACATGCCTCACGCTTCTGATGAACCATGGCCCAAGGTATCCTTGAAAACGCTCCCATAGACCCGCTTTACTTCAACGAACTGGTCGTTTCAGACGTCGACCCCAACCCATGTTGGTCACATATCCAGATCGCTCCTTCAGACGGGAAAAGACGTCAAACAGAGGCATGGGCGACTCCAATGGGTTTATAAAGACTTTAGGGTTTTTCTTCTGCCCTACTTCAGGCCTCCTATCATACTCCGTCACTCCCTACCAGTTCCATTCTTTAAACCCAATTATTCATCATGCTTAACGTACTTTTTGCCGCCTCCGCACTGCTGCTGGCCCACTGCGGTGCCTCGCCGATTGCCGCCTTGAAGGCGCGCCAGAGTTGCCCTGAGGTTCACGTCTTCGGTGCCCGTGAAACAACTGCACCGGCTGGTTACGGTACTGCCTCAGTCGTCGTTGATCTCGTCCTTGGTGCCTACTCAGGCGCCACTAGCGAGGCCATTGATTACCCGGCTTGGTATGGTGCCACGACAGAGTGACATTCGTATTGGTGCAGCAGCTAACTCATTCACAGCGGAGGACAGGCTAGCTGTGGCGGCGATGCTTACTCCGCGTCCATGGTCAAGGGCATCAACGCCGTCGCCTCGGCCGTGAACGCCTTCCACACGCAGTGCCCTGACACCAAGCTGGTCTTGGTTGGATACTCTCAGGGTGGCCAGATCATGGACAACGCTTTCTGTGGAGGTCCAGATGACACGAACGGCTACTCTGACTCCGCGCCTGCTATTGACTCCAGCGCTATGGAGGCTATCAGCGCCGTGATCGAGATGGGAAGCCCTCGTTTCGTTGGCGGCCTCGACTATGGCGTCGGTACTTGCACTACCGGTGGCTTCTCCAAGCGCCCTTCAGGCTACACCTGCTCGGTAAGTCTCACTCTCCTTAGCCTATTCAAACAGCGTTAATGCACTTGCTGTTTTCGGCTCGGCTGCTCTCAACAGAAATGCAAGAACAGCATGCTAACGATGCCCAATAGTCCAGCGCGAAAATGCAGTCTTACTGCGACAGCACTGACCCATACTGCTGTGACGGCAGTGACGAGGCCACTCACCAGGGCTACGGCAAAGAGTATGGCCAAGACGCCCTTACCTTCATCAAGGGTAAGCTCGACAGCGCCAGCTCTGGTGCCGCCACCTCGCAGGACACCACTGCTCAGAACGGTACCACAGCCACTGGAACCGCAGACTCTGGTAACAGCGCCAGCGTTCCCACTACTGGCGGCCAGAGCACCGGCTCTGATGTTACTGCTGGCTCTTCCGGTAGCACTGCCAGCGCTCCTGCTACTGGCAACGGTCAGGCCGCTGGTGCTCAGACTGGCGCACAGTCTGGTGCGCAAACCGGTGCTCAGACTGGCGCACAGAATGGTGGCAACACTTGGGGCCAGGCTCAGGGAAGCAACAACAACCAGTGGAACCAAGCCCAGGGTGGCAACAACAATCAGTGGGGCCAGGGCATGTGGGGCGGTTGGGGCAAGAAGAACTAGGCTATGACCTTGATTGATGTGCAGGTCCGCATCCTTCATCGTCTGTGACGATGAATGATTGGAGATACAGGTGATCTTCCAGACTGTGAGCAGGTTGCCTCGATGGCTTGTTGCTCGGATGTATGTGGATCGTCATTAATAAATACACCAAGTATATACGCTTCGATAGCATGTATACTAAATTTGTTGCGTTCAGTTCCGATCTGTATAATTTATCTTCGATTTGTATTACTACATCTATTCTCGAAAGTAGCTCTGTCGAACATTCCCTTGTTCCACGGTAAATTCTAATGTCCAAACGCCGCCTCAACCTTCTTCTTCTCGTGCTTGTGCTCTCGTTGCCACTGCTTGGAGAACTTGAGCCCGAAACCGTGCTCGAAGACTTCGCGGATCGTCTCCAGAGGCATGCCCTTGACATCAGGGTAGAAGAAGACGACGAACAGCCAGCCGAGGAAGCAGATGCCGCAGTAGAAACCGAATGCTCCGGATGGTGTGATGCCCTTCATCATGGAGAGGAAAGTGCAGCTGATGATGATGTTGGTGCTCCAGCAACTGCGAGTCGTGTTAGTTAAGGGGCATTTGGATCCTCTTCTATTGTTTAAAGTTGACTTACGTTACGGTGTTGAGCATAGTGCCCAGTGCTCTGGCCTCATTGGGGATCAACTCAGTTCCGATCCAAGCGATAGTCGCCACACCAGTGGAGTAGAATCCAACGTAGCAGATGATCGTAACAAGGACCAGAGTACCAGGCCAACCAACCTGATCGCTCTCAACTTCCAACGTCGACAAATTGATCGGGATGTAGCTGAATGACACAGCTGCAATCAACATGCAGATCGACATTCCCAAGATGGTGACAGTAAGAAGGCGTCTGCGTCCAAACTTGTCGACAAGAACCAGGTTGAGAATCGAGAACACAAAGTTTGTCGCGCTGACCGTGATCGCTACCGCAGTCGCGTTGTTGAAGCCGACAATGGAGAACAGAGTGGCAGAGTAGTACATCAACGTGTTGAATCCACCCAATTGAGAAATGGCCATCACGACACAAGCTGTGAGCACAGCACGACCGGTCGGTGGGTTGGTGAAGATACGAGCAAGTCCAGTGAACAAGCTCTCGTTCGCGAGTGAGTTTTCGGTGGCTTCTTCGCAGGACGCCATGATTGTGGCCATCTTCTGTTGGCGCTGAATTTCCGACGAAGCTGGGTACAGACGAAGCAGGACCTTGTCGGCTTCCGCCATTTTGCCATGCGCCACGAGCTGGCGAGGTGATTCGGGACACCAGAGGAGCATACCAGCGAGAAGGATTGCAGGTGCGGCACCGATGCCCACGGTGGCACGCCAGCTCTCGCCTGGCACTGTTGCGAATGCCGCGCCGAGGGAACTGGCCACCAGTTGACCGAAAGTGACCGACATGTTGTTGAAAGCGACCATTCGTCCACCTGCAAATCTGGTTAGTATGGATCCGCTATCGTTGGCATACAGACAGACTTACGGTACTTCGCGGGCGCGAGCTCTCCGATGTAAAGAGGAACAACCATCGCAGCGCTTCCTACACCAAGTCCAACGATGAATCTTCCCACAGCGAATTGAGCTACCGAGTATGCAGCAGTCTGGAGGACCGTTCCAACAACGAAGACAACACAAGCGGCCCAGATGGGCATCTTTCGTCCAAAGCGATCGGCAGTGAGTCCAGCTCCAACCTGCATGACTTTAGCCTGGGACTGGGATATCCATTCCTGGATTAACTTACCGCTCCAATAAGAGCACCACCACTTGTCAAAGAAGTAACCAATTCCTGCTCGCTCGTTGAGAGGACATGTCCTAAGCTGGTGCCGATCGTGACAAGCACTGATGAGATGTAGCCTGTGTCGTAACCGAAGAGGAACCTGAAGTCGTCAGCTCGCTGTCTCAGAACTATTGCATCTTGTCCACATACCCTCCGAGTGACACGGTCACAGAGATCAACCAAGCCGCCTTTGAAGCAGCTACTTCTTCAATGCTGAGAACCTCATCGTCGATCTTGCTCACTGCTCCCAGCTCAGGCTCGATAGATTCTGTGTGCTCGGTCTCGATGTCGACTTTCTTCTCGTCTTTGATCGCCATGATGTAGGTGCTTTGAGTATTGCAGGAGTAACAAGGAAATCGGGTGCAGTCCGTGGAATAGTGCAGATGTATAAAAGAGAAGGAGACTGATCCTCTGCAACAACAAAAGCACTTTCAACATTGAGGAGTCCGCTCACTTAAGTATACGCATCTCGACCATGACGGCACATTGGCCTGCCCACTAAACTCACGTCAACGCAACCAACCCCAACGCTAGCCTCCTAAACATCGTAACCTCCCGGCCACGACGACCTCCCATCGTTTGAAGAAACAGTTTCCTCCGGGCGAAGCCACGAGGATCATGCCCCATGGGGGAGGCCAGACTAGACAATGCTAGTGTACGGAACCGCTGCCGGTGGTTTGCGGGGATGGAGATGCATTAGGGCACTGCCTATGTGTGAGCTGTGATTGGTGACCCGACGTAGTACACGGGATGTTTGGCTACCTTTCGATTGAATCTGGAAAGTATTCGCGCGGGGTCGAATAGGAAGTTTGGCCCGTATACTTGGACTCGTACGTCAAATGTCCAACTGTTGCGCACATACGTTTGACCGAACACTCTCATCACTAGATGTAGAAGCTCCAAGAGTAGCAAAGGCCGTCGTTACAAGATCACAAGATCGTCTTCGGCCTTATTGATATGACGTACAGTGCTCTGGTATAGCCAAGTAATTATTTCTTGCGGCTGAGCCTGCAAGCGGCCCTACATGGTAACTGCAATCCGAGGTGAAATGTAATCTCCTCCGTATCACTGTGCCGTGTAGTGTGGCTATTACGGAGCCTCCATACAGGATTGTCTCTTGCAGTTTCAGAGACGGTTTACAGAAAACTCCAGCGTTAATCGTTACACGAAGTTACCAAGAGTAAAGCCAGCAGTCTGTGCTATTGTCCCCAGCTCTCGCGATCTAACTTCACAGTCCGTACCGCTTGCCTTGCCGCTGAGATGCCAGTACGAAGCTTGAATCTAGACGGCGAGCAGCTGTATTACAACTAGCGTAGCTATCAATACGTAGCCATAGATCAGCCAACGACGATTGGCTTGACAACGTCAGAAGCCACCAACACTCTTTCAAGCCGCCCTTCCATTCTTCACCCGATCTCTCAACCGATTCTCCTCCTGCACAACCCGCTTCGGAAGCGCAGCACCAATGCCCATCATGACGAAAGGCGCCCACTTCCACCTGAAAGGGTTAACAGCAATAACAAACACGAACCAAAACATCAGCTCCGCATAAGTAAAGAACTCGAATGCCCCGGTAGGCGCACGGCTTTTCACGAATCGCGTAGCATCGATCCACAGCCGCATGAAATGCTCATTGGGCCGACTGAGTGGGTCGACGAGGAACATCAGGAGGAAACGCGTGTATATGCCAATGTGATAGTTCCCCACTGTGCCGATGGCGTTGACGTAGGTGCAGTTGTTGGCGCAGACGTCCATGTGGGCGGGCGGGAAGACTTGCAGGTACCAGTTCGGTGGTGAGTAGTTCTCCTCGAAGCAGTCGCCGGGTAGGAAGCTGAGGCTTGGGCGTTCATAGCCCGTTGCCATGATGCACATGTCGCCTTCGAGGTGATCCTGTCGGCCTGGGCCACCTTTGGGTACGCCTTGAGCGCGGTGTTTGAACATGATACCTGTTTTGGTAAAGTGCATGATGTCTCCGCGGAGCCAAGCAGCTCGGCCGTCGCGGACTTGGTCTAAGATAGCGGAGTTGACCATGGGTGTTTCGGTGAAGAGCCCTGGGCCTCCATTCTCGGTGAGTGGAGGTGAAAGGTCGGCGAGGTCGCGATAGAAAAAGATCCGCAGGAGGCTCTCTGGGATCCAGCTGAAGATTGTTTCCGAGCCGAAGATGTTCAGACTGAGCAGGATGTCGATGATCGGGTTTCGGGGAATGATCCACCTGTATGTACTGTCAGTGACGTATTATCAAAGATTTCAAGTACTCTCAGCTGTCATGTTTATACGACTTCATCGTCGCTTCACAGGAGAGGGGAACTTGCTTACTTTTCGCTCCTTGCCAAAATGTATGTCTTCTTAGCCTTCGCATGCTCCACAAACTCCATAGCTTCAATGGCAGACGCGCCACCACCAACAACTAGGATTTTCTTGCCTTTCGCATCTCCTTCCCTGCCATCGAGATCGGAAGAATGGTAAATTGGGCCCTGGAATTTCTCTTGACCAGGAATATGTCCCATTTTTGGGTCGCCGCAAGTACCGATCGCAGCAATCACACCATCAAAACGGCCGTGTGAGGGATCATTGATGATCCAGCGGCCCAACTCATCCTTGTAGACTTTCTCCACAGGCGTATCGAATTTGGTCTTCTCTTGCAGGCCGTAGCGCTTCCAGAGCTTCTCGATCTCAGTGACAATCGCTTTGCGGTCTGGATAGCCATTGTTCCACCTCACGCTCGGATGGAAGCGATACATGAGACTATGGATCTGCAAACCGGAAGTGTTGTTCACTTTGGCCCAGATGCCGCCCACGCTGTCGCGACTTCCAGCTTCAAAAATCTGGACGTCAAATCCATGGCCGACGCAATGCGAGGCAGACGAGACGCCTGTGAGTCCGGCTCCGATAATGGCGATTTTGGGTCTGTCGAGGGTGGTATCCGGCGGTGGCGGTGTCGGCGAGAGCACAAGGTCGAGTACATACTGGATCAGAATGTACAAGAACTGGAAAGGGCTGTTGCATAAGCGCTGCAGGTACGCTCTGAGCGTTCCTCGGTGAGATGGCCCCATGCTGGCGTCTGCACAGTTATGCGGTATTCAGGAGATGGGACAGGAAGAAAGAAAGCGATACTTGAGCCTTCAGGAACAGAGCAACACACGCCTCGGCTGCCGTCCGTAGAGTTCCGTTGAAACAAACAGTTGGAGGGATGAACTCATAGGATGGTAATGCTTTGTGCTAGTTGTGGTGCCTGGCTCGCGGTCCGGATTCAAGCCTCGTACAGTTCGCGCTGCTTTTGTGTGGCCAGTACGAGGTTTTAATCCAGACCGCGCTGGTGGCCGACGTTTTGGGAAAAGTGGGAACAGCGTCATGATCGCCCCGGCTCCACTATCACATGTCATTCAGCCTCCTCCTCTTGCGACTACTGCTCCTCTCCTCCGAACTGCATTCACCCTGGTCATTGCGAGACCTATCAACACTCTTGTATCTTGTACTATATCCTGCATATCATTGTACCTACATACTGCACATCTCAACATTCCCTAGCCATGGACAATCCTACGGAAGAAATCACCGGCGTCGTACACAAGCTCTGCCAGGGTTCGCCTGCTGAACAGGTAAGACACCAGCCATGATAATACTGTAAAGACGTTACTGACTTACATCCTTCTTACCCAGACCGAAGCGATCAATGCCTACTTCACACCCAATGCCTCTTTCACGCATCCATTCTGCCGCACCGGCTCGTTCGAAGGCAGCCGCAATTTGATCCACGCCATTTACAAATGGTACAAGCTGTTGAGCCCAAAGATCGAGCTCAAGGTTAACAGTGTTGGTATGTACATGCGGTCATATCATCAGGATCAAAATAGCTACTAACGATCATGTCTTCAACAGCCTACGACTCCACCAATATGATCCTCTACCTCAACATCACCCAACTCTTCAGCCTTTGGTTCGTCCCGTTCCACCACGCGAACGTCACCCTCACCACCGAGCTCCACCTCACACGCCCACCGAACAGCGGCAAATACTACATCACGGCGCAAAACGATCTTTACCAAAACGACCAGCTCCTGCGCTTCATGGCACCCTTCGGCGTTGCTGAGCTTTTCGTTCACCTATGGCAATACTCATCAACTTTGATGTGCCTACTTGGCGCTTTCCTGCTCGCCCCTGCAACGAAGCTGCAGCAAAATTGGATCGAGAAGACAGAAGCGAACGGCCCAATTGACGTTGAAGAAGAGATAAGAGGTCTTGTGTCGTCTGCCATGGAAGGAGTCGGATACAAACAGCCAGAAGTCAGGAAAAGGCGCTCGAGCAACACCGACACTGCTTCTGCCAGTTCAAGCACTGCACCAAGCGCGGCTACTGGTGCAAACGCAAGCTCGGGCGCCGATGTAAGTGCTAGTTCAGGCGCTGCCGGTGGCGCGGACACGAACGGTGGTCATGGAGTGCAGCGATTCGGCAACATGCAAGTCGTCACCTAGGAAATGAAGACTCTGCGAGCGTTTGGCGCACACATCCTAGACGATATCAGACAAGTGGAAGCTTTCTGGTCGCTCTTGGACACCATCCTTCGGGTTTGGCGCGAAGTCATGCGCCTGAAGCACGAGTACGCCCACCTTCGGCACCAAGTGATCCACTACTGGCATCTGTTCCTACAATTCCTCGCCAGAGTGTGGCACAGATGTACACAGCTGGCACGCGAGGCCATTGGGATATGAAGAGTCGGGTGCGTGGTGGGTATTTGAACGGCGTTGATGATCGCATTGGCTTACATCAGCGGTTACCATTGTTTCATTGTAACATCTGTTCGGATTTCGGTAACAATAATACCCTAGGATTGTAACACTACATGTACCAGTAACATGCACTTGAAAGAAAATTGAGTCCCTGATTTTGTACACAGTAATAATTCTCTCATCAAAGAATGATGGTACGCAATTTTCATTTAGGGCGAGCCTGCCACTTCTGGCGAGTACAGCAACACTTCTTTCCTAGCAACACAAGTGGAAGGAACACGGACTGCAGACGAGCACCTGGAAAGAGGCCATTGGCAGACAACCTGCCTACTGCGCTTTGAGATCTCGTTCTTCGCCTGCGTGAGTCTGTCTTCATCACCCCTCTCCTCATCACATAAAAAACAGCAACCTCGCATTTCCCCCATCTCACCAGAACGCATCTTTATCTCAGCAGAAAAGGACAGCATCATCACTTGGCCACTCGTTGCTCCTTCACACCGTCGAACCCGAACCTTCCACACTTCGGCATCCCGATCGGAACCGTCACACCACCTGAGAGCACCGAACGCCTGCCACTTCCGAGCACCATCACAATGTCGAACCCTGCTCCTACTGCCGCTGCTACAAAGCCTGAGTACAAAGAGAAGGAGTCTCCTGCTGCTCCCCCGAAAGCTGAAAAGGCTGAGCCTGATCCCAAGTCCAAGCCCAAGCCCAAGGGAAATGGTGCATCGGAGACGGACAGTTCAGACGACTCGGATGACTCCGACGACGAGAAGGACCCCGGGAAGAAAGAAAAGAAGAAGGCGAAGAAGGCCGAGAAGGCAAAGAATGCTTCTGCCAAAGACCATGCTGGTGGCAAGCCGAAGAAAGACACTGGTTCGTCTGTTCACACCCAGTCTCTCATGAGGCAGGAGCAGAGGCACTTGCTAACCTTCTCCAGCAGGAAAGCACCCTCACAAAAAACACGACTCAAGCAAGCCTGCCAGCGCTACTGGTATGTTTTACTCCAACAAACAAGCCCCAGCCTTCTGCATCACCTGACCACCCACCATCATCACCTTATCATATCCAACCGCATGCTCACCCGAGCGACGACGGCATCTATTCACACAACCAACATCGTGTCACTAACACCCACAAGACCACGCAGCTGCATCGAAAGCTGCACCTGCCGCAATCGCAATCCCAGCCGTCGTCGCCATGTCTTCCATTACCGACCCCGCTGCTCCAACGCCTGTTCGTCAGAAGACTTTCACCGATCACTCCGGTCAGGACGTGACTATCGTTCAAGCAGCTTCAGCGCCGCCGTCGCCTCCGGTTGAACCGAAAGTTATCGAAGTCAAGAAGGACGTTGTTGCTGAGGAGAAGAAGCCGGACGAGAAAGTCGTTGTTGTCGAAGAGAAGAAGCCGGAAGAGAAGAAAGATGTGGTTGTAGTTGAGGAGAAGCAACCTGAGAAGAAAGAAGAGATCATCATTGTCGACAAGAAACCTGAGGAGAAAAAAGACATCGTCGTCGTTGAGAAGAAGTCGGATGAGACCAAAGTCGAAGAGAAGAAGGCCATCATCGTGGAGGACAAGAAACCCGAGCCCGTCGTACCAGTCGTGGTCCCGGTCACCGAAGTCACGAAAGCCGCAGATGATTCCAAAGCGATCGTGACCACGACCGTCGAAGAGAAGAAACCCGTCACGACGACCGCCGGAGACAAGGAAACCACCTCGAAATCTACCACGACCACCATTGTCGAACAGAAACCACTCTCCGATGACACGGCGTCCAGCATCAAAACGACCACCACAACAACGACCACCACAGTCGTCGACACTTTCGTCATGTCCAAACCGATCGGAATCTTCAGCCAGTACAAAACGCCCTCCTCCACCAACCTCATCCTCAACAAAGACATCGTCACCAACTCCGTTGGCAAAACTCTCTTCAAGGTATACTGTCCTCTTTCTTCCCCCCAACAGCATCATACAAATAATAACGAAATTTCCAGATTCATGGCAACGACATCAACGACGGCGCAACCGATGCCCCGATTCTAACCCTCCGCCGCAAATGCCTCCGCTCCTCCTGGTCCGGCCATCCTCCCCTCCCCTCCACCGACAAGAAAACAAAATCCCCGCACCCAGATCACTTCCACATCAAGCGTCGCCTAGGCAACATCTTCGAGTGCTCCTTCAACAACGTCTTCTCCACATCCCCGAACAAGCTGTTCTGGTGTCCCGACGGGAGCGTCTACCTCGACAAGCCGAAGAAGGGGACGGTGGTGGCGAAAGCGGAGAAAGGCGGGTTGTTGAGGATTGCGGGCGAGGTGGATATGCTGACCATTGTTGTGCTGGCGATTGTTGCGAGGACTTGGACAGGGAAAAGTTCATGTTCTTGTATTGTGATTTGATTGGGGTGATTGGATGGTTTGCTTGTTCCTGATGTGGGCATTGGTGGGTGAAGTTGGATCTTGACCTACTGAATGTTTCTCCGAGTTGGGGAGAAAGGGTGCGCGTTTCATGTTACCTATGAGACAAAACTTGTTGATTAATATTTCGTTAATCCTAAGAACCTAATCTGTACCTTGTTCATTGCACACTTCACGTCGAAAGCGATCTTCCGACGACATAATTTGCTGATCATAGGACTTTCGATAGAATCCCTGAAGTGCGATTTTGATCATAACTTGGTAGTAAAACTACCTCTTCAGCGTCTTCTGCTTCTCCGCACTCTCAACAACCTTCCTCTTAACCAACAGACCCTTCCTCTCACGGACCTTATCAACATAACGCTTCGCCACGTTTTCCTTGTCAGCCTTCTCACCCAGATCCTCGAGCTCTTCCTCTGTGAAAGGCACCCAGTAAGGATCCTCATCCAGCATCTCGAAACCCTCAAACACCAGCTGCGGCGCCGCAGCACCCGACGTGCGCTTACGGATCTCGTCGCTGAAACCAAATGACTCCGCGACAGGCAGCAGCGCCAAAATCGTGAAGTTCGGCGACGGCTCGAGCAAGAACTCCGAAACGATGTGACCGCGCCTGCGCGTGATGACCGAGTACACGCGGCCCAGCACCTCGGCGCTGGCCTGGATCTCGCAAGAGTACATGGCGAGCATGATGCGCGGGCTCCAGTCGAGGAAGCCCTCACGAATGGAGTCGCGAACCGTGCGGATGATCTCGCCGGTAAGGCGGCCCATGCTTTGGCTGGCTTCTTCGTCGGAGACGTGGCAGGCGACGTCTTCGAGGAAGACGGCGACGCCTTGCATGGGCTCGTTGCACATGGGTCCTTGGTAGGTGGAGAGCTGGAAGGCGTAGGCGATCTTGTCGGCGAAGGTGGTGATGTGCTTGTCGGTTGGGAGGGCCGAAGTGGAGTTTGAGAGATCTTGGTTCTCGAGGAGGCTGGGAGGGTGTTAGTGGTTCGATCTGTACTCGTCCGTGTGTTGTTTTGACTTACAACTTGTGGCAGATTCCATCGGCCGTAGCATCGATAAGAAGGTTTGGACCGACCCGTCGAGGGCCAAATGCAGTGATCTTTTCAACCACATCTTTCCAGATCTCTTTCTCGTGCTTCTCTTCTTCGAACGCTTTGGCCAGACCTGCCTTGAACTCTTCGGTGCTGAGCACCTGTCCAGCTTCGGCAGATGTGTCCTCGGCTTCGATATCCTGCTCTCCAACTTCTTCCTGATCAGCGCCAGGTTCACCATCACTGGTAGTAGTTCGCTCTTGTTCCTGTGCTACGCGCTCCGAGTACAGTCGCTTGACAGCGCCAGTGTGCTTGACCAAGAATTCAGTGACAGGCGCAGGTAGAGGCACCACGCGAAGTCGAATGGAGACTTGTTTACTGGTCGTGAGGCCCTCCACTCTGCCTCTGCCAAGTGCCGGGTCTTTGGGCGGATTCATCTCTTCTGCACGAACAATGCTTTCTCTGTACGGCACAATGGCTTCTCCAGCTTGGATGTCGCAACGTGCGAATCGCTCTCGCAGATCCTTTAGACAGCGCTCGAGGTGCAGTTCACCTGCAGTTAAGATCACGTGCTCTCCGCTCTCGAGTTGCTCGTACATCATGGCTGGATCGGATTGCTCCAGAAGCTGCAATCCGTTAATCATCTTGTCGAGATCGCCTGGGAACGTCGGCTCAAGAGCCACACGAACGATAGGTGCATTGGTTGAGATAGCGGAAGTGGAGGAAAGGTTGGGTGCGCCGTCGATCTTCGAGCAGATTGTTCCAGACTTCAGGATAGCACCATCCAGTCCTGCAATGCCGACAATGTTGCCAGCCGGGACTGAGGTAAGAGACTCGAGGCCTCTTCCCATGAGCAGGTAAAGTGCTGTGATTGTGACCTTCTTGGGCTGTGGCGCGGCGTGAGGCTTGGACGGTGTGAACTTGGGCGGTAGGACATAGACTTCGTCTCCGACAGTCAGCGTACCGGAGAACAGTCTGGCGAAACCAATCAGGTGTTCTGGGTCTGCCTTTTCTTCTGGTTCGGCGTCATTGGAATTATCGGCACCGCCATTGTCGCCAATTGCCACAGCACTGAGAGCGTCTGTCACAGACTGCACGCCATTTTCACCAGCCGCAAGAGCTTGGGCCTTTGCGATTTCTGCGCGCTTCTTGCGACCGAGCTCTTGAGCCTCCTCGGCTGTAAGAGTACCGCCTTTTCGCTTGTTCGACGGTAGCTCGCTTTCAGGAATTGACACCATCTTGCTGATATACGCCACCGTCGGCTCATCTATCGATGCGTTCGAATCCATCATGGCAGTTCGGATTTGAGGATCGATGTGTTCGTGGCCGGGCGATACATCCAGTAGTTCGGGTGCCCGTGTCGCCTGGGCTGTCTTGGGAGATGGCAAAGTCTGGGTTACAGACACCAAGACCGCTGTGCTGAGAGGAAGCCATGCTGAGAAGACGGCGCTGAGGAGCGCTTTCGGGTCTCTTGAACGCAGGATGTGTCCGGGAATGTTCAGATTGAGACCTTTAGTGATCTTTTCGAGGAGAGCTGGATCGCCCTTGTTGTTGGGTCCACCCGAAGTTGCTTCATAGACCGCCCAAATGTTTTCCAGGACCAGTTGCACGAACATAGGTTTGAGGTTGCGACCCTTGAGATGTTTGGAACCCAGAACACGCTTAGTCTTCGGATCGAGGTAGTAGTCGCCCCATAGGACCTTCTCTAGGATCTGACGCTTGATCCCAAGTTTCTTCTCGTAAAGAGCTGCGAATTGTCTGGGTGTGAATGCCCAGCCATCGATGGCAGAGCTGAAGATGACATTGTTCCTCTCAGGTTCGAAGTAGATGTCCTCATCATCTTTCTCCTCATACTCTGCTGGGGTGTCGCTTGTGACTATACCGTTTTCGTCTTCTTCGATGCCCTTTGATTGACCGTCGCCCTTCGAGTTGACTTTCTCTTCGATACGCTCTCGCCACCTGAGATCATCTTCCATGCGCTCACCTAGTGCGAAGCTGCCCATGACTGCATTTACTTGCTCTAGAAGCTTGGTCAGATGGGTGTGAGCTTCTGCGGGAGAGAGCTTCAATTCGGTAATCAAGCGATCCATCTTGTTGATAACCAGTAGTGGCTTCAGCTTTTCTGTGTAGGTTTGACGCAAGACTGTTACCGTCTGTGAACAGACACCTTCCACAGCGTCGACCAGAACTATAGCACCGTCACATAACCGGGATGCAGTTGAAACCTCGGAACTGAAATCTATGTGTCCGGGCGAATCGATAAGGTTGATCAGATACTCCTTGGACTCTGGTGCCGCTTCCGGCGAAGTGCGTCTCAGCAGGGAGAAGTATAGGGAGATAGCCGAGCTTTCCATGGTAATGCCTCTAAGTTGTTCATCAGGTCGTGAGTCCAAGTAGCGGATCTTGCCCGCCTGCTTTGCAGAGATGACTCCATTGGTGGCGATTAAAGCGTCACTGAGAGATGTCTTGCCGTGATCCTAGAAAAGGTTTGTAAGCGAGAATAGTGGTGTATTCCAAGTCGAGTGTACATACAACATGGGCCAAGATGCATATCTAGAGATTGTCAGCTATGAAGGATCAGTAAAGACTGAGATATATTGATCATCTGACTCACGTTACGAATGCCATCGCCCTGTTGCTGGAGTTTGACCAGCTTCTCGGGAGGGACGACAGGCATGGTGGGTATGTGTCAGAAGTTTAGTTGTGATATATCCCAAACAGATGCAAACGAAAGTAATATATCAACGAAGCGACCTGCGGTGAGGCGGCGAGCGACACGTGAGCGCGCGTCAAACTGACTCTTCATGCTTCATTGTGAAAGTCGTCAAGTCTCCCCGCGTACGTCATCGTCAGCCTCAGGCATGCATTGATCGATCCTGAGGAGAGTCGAGGACCAATGCTCTCGTGGCCAGTGCTCGAGATCCCATTGTTGATGCGAAGCGAAACATGATGCGACTCCTGCCCGCCCGATCACCGTTTTGGCCTCTCACTCTCTCATTCCCTTATACTTTTCTCCCCATCTCCCCTTGTTTATTGCCCTTCCCTTAGCAACCGCCGCCTATACCTTCTTCTCCACGCTCTCTTCGTGCCATTGCATTGCCATTCTCACCGCAGTCACATGACGTTGCCCCAAACGTGTTGGCGATCCTCGAATCTGGCCATTATACCTTAATTACCCGCTGCACCTGCTGAAACTCAATAATCCGGGTCAACACTCCTTGACTCCCCTGTGCGCCCTCTGCGCCGCATGCGACTCTTCATGCCTGCATCTTCTCGCCACTCCGACTTCAGCTCCACGACACCAGCGTCTTCATAGTGCCACGCCTTCTCCACCACCACCATGGCAGCTTCGACCCAACCTAGGGCCATACCAGGCAGCGCGGGATCAATGCCTCCGCCACCTTCCACTCTGGCTATTCCCAAGTCAGTCCAAAGCCTGCGGCCCAGTCAAGGACTCTCATTAGACACCTCTTCTCCTGTTACCCAAAATGGAAGCTACGAATTCGACCGCATCATCAAAGCCGGCGAGGTGCAGAAGCGCACGCGGAAGACTAAGGTGTGTTCATATTCGGCAATGCGCCGCTCATATACAAATCCAGATTGCTGAGACGTGCTTCTGCTAGTCGTGGAAGCCTATATATTTAGTGCTACGCCCGCACCTACTATCTATTTATCGCGACTCCTCGGAATCCAAGCTTAGGCACCAAATCATTCTGTCTGACTTGACGGCCGTTGCGCGGCAAAAAGACCCCAAGAGGAAGGCCAAGCATGCTTTTGGCTTGTTTTCGCCCTCTCGCAATTTCCACTTGGAAGCGCAGACCGATCTCGATGCACAGGACTGGGTGGAGCTCATACGGAACGCAGCACGTATGGATGAGCACGAGGAAGAGATAACACTCGCGAGCCCGAGCGGAACCAAGAGCACGTATCAGGGCTTCGAGAGGAGTAGGGATATCAGTCCAATGCCAGGACTTGCAAGCGACGACAGAAGTGGCGAATACAGTAGCTCAGACGCCGAAGCACTTGGTCCAAGTTCGTATACTCTACCCAAAAGACGCGACAGGAACTCTACCTCTGTCAGTAACAGACGTCCTTCGCAAATCGACTACTCCGGAGCCGAAGGTTATGGCTCGTACAGCGACTTTAGCGACTCCCTTGGTGCCAGCGCGCCGCTGAATGCGCTCAGTGCCCTTTCGCTTTCCCACTCTGATAGCCGACCTACAACCGGCACTTTGCAGCAGCATACGTCTCCCACAAACATACACTCTGTTTACGGGCCGGTGCCACAACGCCCACTAGGTGGCCAACGGAATCCTTCTCAGCTCTCGACTCATGTCGTGTCACCTGATGCGAGTGCACCAAAACAAGCGATCCCTGAAGATCAGGAGCGTGTTCTCTACCACAACTGGATTCTACTCTTACGGCCAAAACATGGCGTGCGTCAATGGAAAAAAGTGTGGATGGTCGTGCGACCTAGAGCACTTGCGCTGTACAAAAATGAAGAGGAGTACCGGCCCCTTCTCATTCTGCCTTTCGAGAGCATCATCGACGCGGTCGAAATCGACCCGATCAGCAGAAGCAAAAAGTACTGTCTGCAAGTTCTCAGCGAAGAGCGGAATTACAGATTCTGCGCATTGGACGAAGACTGTCTCAACCGATGGCTTGGAGCGTTCAAGAGCGTCCTAAGCAGGAGGAGAGCAGCAAGCAAAGACGCTGGCAATGCAGCCCTGCCATTGGTCGTCGGTTCATGAGCATTTGGCGCGCGCCGACACGATGCTGCCTTTCCCTATGTTGATTTCTTCTTTTTTCTTTGACGATACCCACAAAGCCTGTATCTATCTTGCTTCTTATTATTAGTCATGGGCAGAAATGATGCCCATCGACCTATTCTCTATGCCAGATTTGTTTAGCTTCATTCTCTCCAATATCAACCCTTTGAAACCACAACGATTCCTACTGCAAGAGTAACAGTGTGCTTCTTACTATTTCATTACAGATACTTACCAAGCAGAAGGTCAATCATCCAAAAAAAATCACTCTCATATCGATTCAAACCTGCTTCGCATACGCCCTCCAGTGCAAATTCACTGTCTCGGCAACTTCCCTGCCACGCCTATCAGTTCCTAGAAACATCAAAGGCCCCAGATCAGGCACGTCCATACTGGCCTCGCTACCCGCAGTCTCACTGTAAGTCCCATCGAGACTACTCGTCTCACTGACCTCACTATTGGCCCGCCTTCCACTCCTCGCAGCTTTCACAGCGCCCAACATATCCCGCAGCGTCATCGCTCCACCGGTTACACACCGCGGACACAGCGATGAGACGTTGTGCACGCCGTAGTCGACAGTGTAGTTGCAGGAACCGGGAATCGAGGTGCTAGAACCGCAAGACGAGATACTCGCTGCTGAGGATGCGAGTGTCGATTCGACGCGCGAAGCAGCAGAGCGGGCACAAGGCTCGCCGTAGACGCTGCGTTTTCCTGCGTGGGAGCAGGTGTGCAGGGGAGTGCTGAGGAGGCACATCTGCTTCGCTGTGATAGATCCCTGGGGGTGAAGCAAGACGGAGGGGGGTATGGGAATGGGAGGAAAAGCAAGAGGACCTGTCCTGCTTGTGTTCTCCCAACCCTTTTTCTTCGATCGATGCAGGAAGCGTTTAACTTACGGCTCCGTCTATCTGCCTGCTATTGACTTACCTTACTTTGCTCGCCTTCTTGTATTCTTTGCAACAACCGCGAGTGATTGAATGGCAAAGAGATAGGCAGGGAGAGCAAGCAAGCGAGAGTAGACAGAACGCAGGCTTCGTATGCACGATGAGCAGACAGGCAAATATCGATTGTCATAACTGCTGCAGCTGGGATATATCGTCCAGCAAGATACACAAACAATGGGCATTATGCTCTTACTCCTCCTTTTTGTCTCACGCAAGCAAGTCTTTGTTCTAGTTTCGGGCTGTTGCAGGCCTGGTAGGTAGGACAAAGAAGGTAGTAGGCAAATGGGGCATCAGAAGGCGCGCACAGTGGAAATGGGAACATATCCAAAATGTTGGCTGAGGATCGTGGTATTGGATAGTTACATTTCATCACCACAGCTTAATCGCCGTGAGGCGTTCGTAGGGTAAGAACCACGCAATTTCAAGAACTCTCCTCGCCACGGATCCATTCAACCCACACTCCCACTGTGCCGCAAACTTCCAGTCCTTTCGCCCACTTCCGCGCCTTCTTGCTATCGATATCGTGAGCAGTCTTGCCAGTGGCTTCCGTGATCGTGCCGTTCACACTGATTTCTCCATTCAAACCCACAGCCAGCTTGACCGCAATGCTTTTCTCGCCATCAAGAGCAGGGAACGCCAGGCTCAGCTTCGGCGACGGCGTGGAAGCCAGCGTGACATCTATCGATAGCGCTTCCGTAGCATGAGCAGCCTTGCTCGGTTTGGCGTTGCTTTGGAAAGCGAATCGCGAGCCGTTGCTGTCGCTTTGCACGACAGGATGTGGCGAGGTCGCGGAGCTGGCAAAGACATCTTGCACAAGAGCGCCGAAACAACCCCATTGTCTCAGCAGAGGCAGGTTTTCAACAAGCTGTCTTGGGTGCGCGAAGGGCAAATCATCCAGTTTGTAACCGTACTCTGCTTTTGCGACATGCAACCTATACACGTGCTCGGCCTCGGTTTCGACTTCGGGTCCTCGCTGCACGAACACCGTCTTATGAGTCTCGTTTCCCACACTTCCTAGCACGGATGCTGGGATGAGAAGTTGCTGCAGTAGAGGCGGCGTTGGGAAGGGTTGTGGCATGACGGCTCCGAATGTGGTCAGAAGAGTTGTCGCGGTTTGCCAGGGCAGGACAACCGGGGGATCAAGCCTGGCGAGGAAGCGTAAAGAGGGCAACAGTTTTTGTTGTTCGTTTGGTAGATCATTGTCAGTCATGGTGTCGTCGGGGCCTGCAGAAGAAAGGAACGTAGCGTCTGGGTCCTGCCAGGGAATTGGTGCGCTCGGGTCGATAGTGAGCTTTTCAGGTAGCCACTCGAAGGCTATGCGAATTGGTGTATACATTTCCGGTGGGCAGCGTTCGAGGTCGATGTGAAGTGAATGCAGACTTGGGGAGGTCGTCGTGGTAGCAGCATGCGAGCCATTCGAGTCGATATCCATTTCGGTACCAATGGCGTTTCGCGACAAAGCAGCACGACTCTCTTGCCAATAATCGAGTGAGATACCCAGCGCGCCTCTCTCGTGCTGAACGGGCTTGCCACTCTTCTTGCACATGACCAGCATTTCTGCCGTATCACGTCCAGTAGTGCCGTTCTCTTCAACGAGCCTGACTTCCTCGTCGAATAGCCTTCGTAGACTTCCGTAGATGCCTCCCAGCGCCTCGAAGCCGTTCACCTTGCCAGCACCCAAGCGATCGATTTTGGCTATCCAGTCCACGCCTTTGGCAAAAGCAGCCAGGTTGTCGGTGTCTTTCAGAGAGTCAAACAATACCTCTCCAGCTTTGGCCGCCATTTCGCTCAAGTTGTCACCCTTCAATTGAAGACCCGTTGTCACCTCTCGCGGCACATGATTCTTCATATCGACCTCCACAAACACCGTCTCTCCGGCAATCGTCACAGCACGGTTGCCTACCTTTCCCAACCTCTCCATCTCCTTCAAATCCTCTCCATCAATATCGTTCGCAAAGCCAACCCGGCGACCGACTCTGCAAATCCCTTCTTCACTGATCCTCCCACGCGGCCGGCCAATCTTCTTAAGAATCCTCCGCATCTTGCCCCTCCGCTCCTCGTCCTCGTTACGCTTATGTCCGCCACTGACCGTAAGACTCAACCCAAGCTCGCTCATCGACGAGACCATGTTCATCCCCATTCCCATACTCATATTCAACCCTGACGGAGTGTTCGTCATAGCTCCAGGAGTCCCCAGTAAATCCACTCCCAATCCCGCCAGTCCCGAGGGCGTGCCATTGATTCCTATCATGCCGCTGGGACTGGCGGTTCCGAAGCCCTGCTGGCTGAGCGACTGCACCATGGGCGTGCCGCCGAAGGTCTTGGTGCTGCTGGCGGTATTGGTCATTGGCGTAAGGTGGTTGTTGGGCGTCTTCGCTGAGGTGCGTGTCGCGGTAGGAGATGGGTGGCTGCGCGGCGCAGGCGATGCACCGGGTGCGAGTGGTGTGTTGCTTGCATAGGCTGGGTTTGGTCGCTTGGACGCGGAGGATGGGTTTTGAGGCTGGGATGGCGTTGGAGTAGCCATGATGGGTGAGGTGGTCGGCGATATTGGTGTATTCCGATTACGAGTGGTGGGTGTGACGTGTGATGGTATGCAAAGGTCGCCTGTTGGTTCGCGCAATTGAGCAGGCAGTGAAAGTCACAGCTCAAGCTGCAGTAATGCGCTCTAGTAAGGTATCGATAAGCACGGTTGCATTGAGTAGTATGAATCTTGGGCCAGTCTTGTGGCTCGGTATCAGACCCTGATCGTCCCCTTCGCGTCAGTCTCGCGGGGGCATCAAGTATAATAAGATGTGTGTAGGTTTTATGAAGGAAGCTCTAAGCAAGATCGACATGTGACGGAAGCTTGATCGCTCAATGTTGATGCCTGAGGCCGAAAGTACAAATCCACAGTTCACGAGCGAGGTTCAAAAAAGGCAGGTTGATGTTGAATACTTTATCCTCTCATTATTGTTAATGACTGGCACGATGGCGCTCACGCGATAACTCATGTGGAAGATATTATTGATGATGTTCCGAGACAACATGCTGCAAACTACAAAGTACACCGCCAGCGCTACAGCTTTGTTGCTATTCCTATGCACTAGGACCATAGGCTACGGGTAAATCGATGAACACCACGGCCTTGAAATACTATCAACACAATCCATTAGTCTCAACGGCTCGTGCGCTTTCACCCTCGACACCTGGGGCTAATCGGCTAATCTTGCTTACCACTGAGAGACCGTAGATAGGTCTGAACGTATCGGCTGTAGAGACGTGCTCCGACTTCGGAACAGAAACCACATGAGCCTAATTGGTGTAAATGGGTAGGGCACGAGTCATCTCATGGGAACAATCGTGGAAGTTGACAGGCTTCAACCAATGGCAGCAAGTGACTTGTAATCAAATCTCAATGGTTCATCTGAACTGTTCTCTCTCTCTAACGCATCTTCTCTGGGCAGTAATCTCGCTCGAATTATGACGCGCCCAGCAGCTCTTGGGGCGGTCAGAGCGGTGATAAAGTAAAAGGAAAAAAACACCATTCCCCAATGCCGCAAACATAACAGTGGCAAGTTTCGTAAAGCAAAATAGGAAAAACAGTGCAACACTCTGGCGGTGTTGCTCCAAGGTATCGTCTCGCATCAGGCCCTGCTCTCATGGCTTAGGCTCCATCTCTCTCGTCTTTCTGTGTGGATTGAGTACAATGTCGGTCGGTGATTGTTGAGAAGGTGAGGTGTTGATGTGAGTGATTTAGTGCTTCTCAGCAGCAGGGATCTCAGCAACAGCCTCAGCGGCCTCAGCTGCCTTAGCGCTCATGTCAGCACCCTCGGTGAAACCGCAAAGCTGTATCGTGTGTTAGTTACTGTTGGCTCGGAGTATAATCGTGTGGCGGGAAAACTTACAGTCTCAACGATCATGCCGGTGATCTGGTAAGGGTCGGCGTTAGACGCGGGTCTGCGGTCCTCGAAGTAACCCTTGCCCTCCTCGGCGCAGGCACGGTTGACACGGACAGAGGCACCACGGTTGGCGATACCCCAGGAGAACTTGTCATATGAGGCAGTCTCGTGGCGGCCAGTCATGCGGGCCTCGTTGCCCTCGCCGTAGACCTTCATGTGCTCGACGTGGCGCTTGCTGAGGGCCTCCATGGCCTCCTCGATGTACTTCATGCCACCCTCCTCACGCATGGCCTTGGTGGAGACGTTGCTGTGAAGACCAGCACCGTTCCAGTCACCGGGAACGGGCTTGGGGTGGAAGGTCACGACGGCACCGAACTCTTCGGCGACACGGTGAAGGAGGAAACGGGACATCCAGAGCTGGTCACCGACTGAATGTAATGTTAGTTATGACTCGTCTTGGGTGTATTTTTTTTTATTTCGAAGTGACTCACGATCAATACCAGTGCAGGGTCCGACTTGGTATTCCCACTGGGCGGGCATGACCTCAGCGTTGGTGCCAGAGATGTTAATACCGGCGTACAGGCAGGCCTTGTAGTGGGCTTCGACAATATCTCTGCAGAAGACCTTGCCAGTACCGTTGCCACAGTAGTAGGGGCCCTGGGGAGCAGGGAAACCGTTCCTGGGCCAGCCGTAGGGCCATCCGTATGCGTCGAGGAGGGTGTATTCTTGCTCAAGACCGAACCAGAACTCTTTGTCGGCGTTGGCCTCCATCAGGACGGCGGCATCGTGGCGGAAGTTGAACTTGTTGGCGGTGCCGTCGGACATCCAGGTCTCGCACATGACGAGGATGTTGTCACCGAGCCTCCAGGGATCGGGGTAGTAGGCGACGGGGCGGAGGTAGACATCGGAGTTGTCGCCGGGGGCCTGGCCTGTTGACGAGCCATCGAAGTTCCACTCAGGCAGGTCCTTGACGGACTCGACCTTTTTGCTCAGGGTCTGCAGGTGTCAGATGTTAGCAAATGCCAACACAGTAGTGTACCAGGCGTGCGTCATAATGCGCTTGCAGCAATTGGCCAGATGGCTCAATCGGGGCGCTTTGCGATGGCCCGAGGGAGTGGCCAGAGAAAGTCCCGAGAAGCGCCGAAGCCGGCATCGTCATTGCTACCCAGAGATCGGGGCAACATGTACTCAGGTACAACGCGCGACATTTGGAAATGTCGCGCGTGCCTGGCAGTGATGTCGCATGAAGGGGGGGAGTGGTTGGGGGATCTGCTCACCTTGCATTTTGAGCGAGTGCCGCCGGTTGCGTCAATCCAGACGTATTCTGCGATGACCTGGCCGCGCTGGGGCAGGTTGAGGTATTTCTGGAGCTGTGCAGTGTCAGTATGGAGGATCATAAGCAATACAAAGGATCGCAATGGCTTACGTTGGCAGCGTTGGAGACGTAGACGCTATCGGTGGCCTTGAAGAATGTTGTTAGAAAATGTTCAGCAGCTGTGTTTACTGTAGATCAACTCACCATGGTGACGGTTGATCGCGGGGTGTTTGAGGGATGGTTTTGAGGGAATAACAGGATGCAATGAATGCGACCGGACGAGACGAGAGCTGACAATTGCCAGAGAGCGGAGTGGAAGGGAGGACGGTGTTGTGGATATCAGGATAAGGAAAAGGGAAATGTTCCTGCTGGGGCGGGTCGAGTGTGCTAAGTACTAAAGATGATTGTCTGGTGTCGGCGCAAGTGAGCGGCAGTATTCATCCGCGCGCCCTGCCGCGCTCGGGCCAGAGTGGGTGAGTGGTACCTGTGGCTCAGCGGCGGCCTCGAGCCCTCCAACGCTTCGTGTCGTGCGTTTGTGCTGCTGCTTGCTGCGTTTCTGTTTGTCGTGCGCCAACCTTGGGAACGCTCGTTGGCCACTCTATTTTGGTTTTTTGGTTGACGAAACGCGCGCACGCCCGAAGCACGCTCTTTGATGAGTCTACCTTGACACACCGTTTCCTCGATTTCCTTTCTTCCGTCTAATAGTCCCCATCCTCACCCGCGCCCTGGCTATCTGCCTCACCCCACCAAACAATGAATGCTAGCCTCCCTCGCCTCCGCCTCAGGCGAGCCATTTCCCTATCTCTCTCTCTTTGTCCCCAACCTGTCCAATAGTAGTAATCCAACCACGGTGATCGCCTAGCCTCACGCGATCTCAAATGCGCTCTTCGCCAATAGCATATCAGCGATTATTACCTGACCTCCTCGGTGCCTGCCATGCTTTTTTATGCACTGCAAGCCATCGCATCTCCCACTCCCACTGCCAGAAACCTGCAAAAGCCCGTCATCACAAACGATCGACCCGCGAACCTACGATGTCTCAAATCAAACTTTGACGAACTAACTGCCCGCTTGGCCGGTAGGGCCGCAAGAGAAAACACATGGCAGTCCTGGGCGCACGACACGTCTCGCGTCTGCCATGCAATAGTAGCTAATATTTACTGGTTGGGCCTCGTTACGGTGGCAGTAGTGAAGGGCACGCCTCGTCTCCAGGGTCCAGACACAGGCAAGCGTGCCAGCGGTGCTCATCCTCCGCAACTCGCAAGTCTGGCCTGGAGTTTTGCGGGATCTGAGCTCTCTCGCTGCCGGGCCATTGACACATATGACGAGGTCGGCACGTAACCTCGCAAACCTTCAGCCCAAATCTGCCTCAAATAACCAGCACGCCTTTTGTTCTGAGACCGGAGTACCCCTTGGCAGCAAATATCCCTCATCGTAATGTGAGATATATATGTTCGTCTCGTGTGATACCTTCAGGAATAGCAGCAGCACATCGCCTGTGCGTCGCATCCTGGGGAAGCTCAGGAGGACGGGTGGTGTGCGCGCAAGGCTCCCCTGCGTCCTTTCGTATCTTCTCAGCGGCTCAGCCCAGGCGAGAGGGTTATACCAACGGGTATCTTCACACTTCACACTCCTGCCTACACCGCCCGTCCTCATCGGGACAGCATACCCTGCCCCGAACCCCGGCCGCGATAAAGATAAGGCCTTGTACTGTCGGCCAATCGCCTGTGGCCGGCGCTCGAGCGTTTACGTTTGGCCGCCGTGCAATCGCTCACCAGCCACAGGGCGTTGCGTAGCAGGCAATCTAGTCACTATCACTCCCGCCATGGCACTCCTCTGTCGGTTGCCGGCAAGAGGCAAGTCGGACGCTGGCCGTGGGGATTGGGTTTTTCTGGAAGGCCTGCCTCACTCTCGCGTGGGTTTTGTTCTATTGAGGTATTTGTTTGCCTTTGATTGCGCCTGCGGTATTTGTTTTTTCGCGGTCAGTCGACTTCTGCAGCACATGTCTCACTCACACACGCATTACGTGCCTTGGCCCACCCTCGATCAGGAATCGGTAGCTTGGTGGATCTCCCAAAAAACTAGCGGCCATCGAGTAACTATTGTTGTCATGTATAGGGAAAAGCCCGGCGAAGAACCACTAAGCCGAGGCTTGCCGCATGCGCCTTCCCAAAGAGCTCTCATCTCGTTCGGGACTGAAAACCACTCAATGAGTGTTTTACTTAGTTTCTCGTGCTATAATGATGATTCATTTTCACTTCCACTACCGGAGAGTCTAACACAGTCTTCTGCTTTTCCCTTGATCCGTGTTTATGCTCCTTTTTGTTGTGGCATGTTCTCCATCAACCGCAGTGCACCACCCATGATGCTGTACTCCCGTGCACGAAACATTACTACAGATCCTTGCTCTGGTCTCCAGTCTCGACAACCATTCAGGATTCACGACACGCACGTTCCTTGCGCGTTGTGCTCCCACCCTTGCAATGATGTACTGAAGTACATTCAGCAGAAGCTCGATTCCACCAGGACTTGTGTTGAATTCACAATCTCCTGAACACACATACCGCGCCACCTCGTGATGGTTCCTTCGCTAGGTACAGTCAGCCATACAGCTTTTACACACGGGCTTGTTGGCGGTCACATGTGATATCGTGGAGCAAGTAAGACGCACATACCTCCAGGTAAACATGCTGTACATGCCAACTACACCTGCGATGCAGTTCACAGCAATTTATTACCTCTCCTATCCCCATGAAATAGCACCAACCACACCTCTCATGCTGTTGGGGCTCTGACATCGACAACAAGCTTTTCATTTGTAGCGTTCTCATCTAAGCTTACTCCATGCTGACTCTCCAGGTATGCTGTCAACACCTTCCTTCTCCACGCTCGCATCCTCTATGGTTCCACCAACCCATCTAATATTATACTTTATAGCGAACATGCTGTTCATTTTTCATCGAGTAAGCAACTCCGGCCCTATCATACACGCTCCTTCGCACCGAATCTGTTGATCTTTCTGTTTGTTCTCCACAGCTTGTATGCAAATCGAGGTAACTGCCGTTTCGGTCATTCGTCGAGCTCGAAGGCTCCTACGTGGTGGTGTAGCCACCGTCAACGCGCAGCTCAGCACCGGTCATGTAGCTGGAAGCGTCGGAGAGGAGGAAGGTGACGGCGCCCATGAGGTCCTCGGGCTTGCCCATCTTGCCCTGGGGGATGAGCGAGATCCACTTCTCGGCGAGCTCGGGGTTCTCGTCGAGGATCTTCTTTGTGCTGTTGGAGAGAAATGGTCAGCGGTCTGTAATAAGCACAGAATTTGGCTAATGGGAACTTACAGTGCGGTGAGCATGTATCCGGGAGAAATGCAGTTCACGCGGACACCTGCGTGCGCCCACTCGACGGCGAGCGAAGACGCCATGTGTCTGACCGCAGCTTTTGCGGCGTTGTAAGGAGCTTGCGGCTGAGGGACGTTGACGATGGCGCCACTCATGGAGCCGATCATGACAATGCTGCCGGGTGCATTGCGCTCCATCAGGTGCTTGGCAACACCAACAGCGAAGAGCCAGGTGCCGTCGACGTTCACACCCCAAAGCTTCTGCATGCGGTCGTGTGGGTAGTCGACGGCAGGGAAGTTCTCGGTGAAGCCGGCGGATGTGACGAGGTTGTCGATCTTGCCGTGCTGCGCGATGATCTCGTTCAGAGCTGCGGTGACGGACTCTGGCTTTGAGACGTCGGCGTAGTGTGCAGTAACCTTCGGGACGTCTTTTGCGCCGGGGTTCTCCCTCTTGAACTCCTCGACCAGAGCCTTGGCCTGCTTCTCACCCTCGTCCTCTGTGGTACGCTGTCAGATCCTGCTCATCACTACCGGAAGATCGCTCGGGGATTATACTCACTGTTCATGTCGACAATAGCAACATCAGCACCAGAAACCACCATAGCCTGGGACATAACCAGCCCCAAACCTCTGGCACCACCAGTCACAACTCCGACCTTGTCCTCGAGCGAGAAGCTAGCCAGCGTGCGCAGGTTACGTCCGCGGCCCTGCACGGGCTTGGACGAGGGCAGCTCGCTCTCATCATCTGGATGCTGGAAACGGAAAGAGTCATCGGTACGCGAGGCAGTGCCCTCGTGGCCGGTGTCTTCGGTGGAAGCTGTGGAGAATCTGTCGTGGCGGTCCTCGTCTTTGGGGTCGTCTTGCGAGACTTTGTCGAATTTGGGTGTGACCTTGCTGAAGGCGCGGGTGGCGGGGCTCGCGATGGGGGCGGCGGTGAAGGTGGAGGTGCGGATGGCTCGAGTGGCCTGTCGGACAATGTTGGTGCGGAACATTGTGTATGTGTGTGGGTGGTTTGTGTGTGTTCTAGAAAGAGCACTGTGTTAGATGGAAGAGGAGGTGTGGTTTTGGATGTCGAATGCAGATGAGAAGAAGTTCAAGAACAACAGAGCTTCATCCAAGCGCTGCAGCAAGCAGCAAGGACCAGTGCCTCGTGACTGGTGCTTGGACGCTTCGAACGCGTGGGTGATTCAAAGGGTGAGGTCTGGACGAGGGTCTTTCACGAACCAAGCTTCGGGCTGCGTAAGTGGACGGTTCGAGACCGTTAACGTGAGATTTGCTGGGGTTGGGCTGGGCTCCCAGGTGTATTGCAGGGATGAGTGTGAGGAAGAAGATTTCAAGCTGAGCAATGTATGAAGACAAAGAAGAATGTTCGACAGGTACATCAAATAAATGGCTGTTCTTCTCAACACTTTTCCCACGTGCATGTAACGGAGGAATCATGCTCACGAGCTTTCTACGTCACCTGTGCACCCTTTCTAACTCCTGTGGGGCCAATGCACACACATTCCCCAGAGACCCGTTGAAAGGGTCGTTCCATTTTTCTCCACCTCCGCACGTCTTCCTCCATGAAATCTGTGCGATCTCTCCTGAATTGGGAAACCCGGATACTCGATGGGGGCACGTACGACTCGAGGCGAGACGAATGAAACTGCCTGCGTTGGCATCGTGCCGCGCGTGTGCAACAGCTTGGTTTACACATCGCGTCTCTGGAGCTCGAGTGCATTCGCCTAAACTCGAGTGCCGATCTCCTGGGAGGTGGCACCAAAAAAGGAAGAATAGCCTAGTGGGCCGGGGATCCCGGAATCCACTTGCCGCAGAAGAGATGGCTGTCCTGGTCATTTCTTGTTCATCCTGGTCGAGTAGTGACGTGACAACGGACTTGGACAGACCGCTCATATAACGACCTCGTCAATACTCCGTCTGCTGCTGAAATACTTTCTTACTAGTAACTCCTTCAGGCACCGACTTGGATCATGCAAGTACGGAGCTAGAAGCCATGCGTGAGTAAGTTTGCCGACGTCTAGCTTCCCTCGGCCTTCGATGAACGAACCCCGCCGCTCGTTTCGTCCACCGCGATGGCGGAGACAAGTATACCGAGTCTCGGATGTGAGCCGGGAGCTGTATAAGAAAGACGTGAAATTCGTGAATTGATTGAGAAAGCACATGTATCTTACAGTGAACAAACATACTGTGATTGCAACGACCATCTATAAGCCATGTCGGACGCCGCTAATAACTCTGCTTTCTCTGTGGATGGCAAGTCTGCAATCGTTACGGGTGCTGGATCCGGTAGGTCTGACTTGACGATGAACAAAGACAATCTTGTTGATGAAGAACCTTACAGGGATCAACTACTGTTTTGCCAAACTGTTGCTGGAAAAGAACTGCAACGTCGTAATCGCTGATCTCGCTTTGCGGCCAGAAGCACAGAAGCTCATCGACGAGTACACTTCCCAACCCCGTGCAGTGTTCGTCAAAACCAATGTTGTCGTATGGGATGAGCTCACCAATATGTTTGATGTCGCTGAGAAGGAGTTCGGAGGCGCGGACATCGTATGTCAATCTCTATACCAACCACCGTTCCAATACATATGGCTGACAACAACAGGTATGCCCCGGTGCTGGCGTCTTCGAACCGCACTGGAGCAACTTTTGGCAACCCCCTGGAACTGCAAAATCGAAGGATGACCCTCATGGCACCGACGGAGTAGGCCACTATGCCACCCTTGACATCAATCTCACCCATCCAATCCGCACTACCCAGCTGGCCATAAGCCGCTGGCTGAACCCTTCTCCTGCATCTAAGACCGGCAAAGCCAGTACCAGCAACCCTAAGCGCGTTGTGCACATCTCCAGTATCGCTGGGCAATGTCCCTCATTCGCGGTACCCTTGTATATTGCGTCAAAGCATGGTTAGTCAATTTTCGTGATCTTCGAGGCCCTTGTTACTGATCCTTATAATATATAGCAATCAGTGGATTCGTCCGATCTCTCGCACCACTCGAATCAACGATGGGCATTCGCGTGAATGGTGTCGCTCCTGGCGTGATCAAGACACCCCTCTGGACAGACCACGAAGAGAAACTGAAAATGGTCGACGAATCCAAGGACGAGTGGGTCACTCCAGAGTACGTAGCGTCTGCTATGCTGAGGTGTGTAGTCGATAAGGATGTCGGGGGAGGGTACATGATGGAAGTCCTGAAAGATCAGACGAGAAACGTGGAGTGGAGGATGGATCCTGGACCCTCTGGCCCTGGAGCAACCGTCGCTAATAGAGAGGACGGCGATAAGGAGGTTTTGGAGTGGTTGTCTCAGGATGGCTGGGGAAAATGATTTAGAAAATTTGGTGGTGCTTTTGGAGAGATGTGGGAATATGATAGTGATTGGTTTACCCAGGACGATCCACAGGTACATAGATCTGGCAGCGAGTCTGAGTTAATTCGAACCTCAGAAACCGGACGTTCACCAACGCCAGTATCCCTACGGCGAAAGCCCTTCTTTATGTACCTATAGCTGGCTGTGGTACCAGACTGCAGGAATAAGGAACACGTGGATTTCACTTCATTGAGGCGAGTTGTATCATTGCCGGACAGTCTGAGTGTTCTCAACCATTGAGATACTGCTCACTATCCACCCTGCGAAATCGTATTTGTGCAACCCCAAGTATCATCGTGCTTTAATGATTCGTATACTACTTCGCATATGACGAGTGTGCTTGCTTTGCCTTGTAACGCGTAACAGCAGATCCGTCAGACAACTCAACAGATACTGCTTCCAATCTATAGCCAAATGCCCATGGCAGTGCGACGAATCGAATGGTGTAGTATATCACACCAAGCGACAAGATTGCTAATGCCACGATAGGGCTCAGCCAGTAGGGTAAGTTTGTACTACCTTTGCCACCTGGCGGCCGCACAAACGGCATGATGAGCAGGAACTGCAAGCACTGTCAGCTTGAGCAATCAAAGAGTACCATCGTCAGGAGGAATTGCACTCACGAAGTTACCAGCCAGATATACACCAATGACAACCCATGGAGTCGTGAAAGGAGACTGCCATGTTCCTTTCTCGGTCAGACGGATCTTGACCAGTCCGATCGAAATGAGGGTAAGGAGGAAGGTCATCGGGTACGAAGACAGACTGACGATGAAGTTGAAAGCGTCACCCGCGGGAGGAGCGCAGATGAACAGCACCGTAACGCCAAGATGTACCGCGAGAGCGGAGATCGGAGTTTTGAACGGTTTGTTTGTCATGATGATGTTAGGGAAAGGCATAACTCCATCTTTGGCGAGTTCTTGTATGACGCGAGCTGGAGGTAGTCAGTGAGAGTCTCCCAGTGGACATGCTTCGATGTATACTTACGGACGGTATACGCGATGCCCAGTAGATGTCCGATCGCAGAGATCGCTACCAGGGCGGGCAATACTCTAGTAGCAGCAGATTCGCCAAAGACATTGCGGAAGAGAGTGGCAGCGATCGTGATGTCGGAATGCAGGAAGTCGTCCTTCGAGACGGCAGCGAAATACGCCACGTTAGCTAGAAGGTAAAGCACCGTGATGACTCCCATAGCCGTTGGCAGAGCGATGCGCAAAGTCTTCTGCGGGTTCTTCACTTCCGACAAAACCGCGTTCACGTTGTCGTAGCCCTGGAAGGAGAATATGGCACTCAAGAGTGCGGTGCCAATGTTATACCCGTTGTTTGATGTGCCTTTGAACGACGTGTGGATATCAAAGTTGTGCGGTTGTTCGACCTTGAGATGTCCAGAGAGTGCGGCAAAGCCAGTGCAGACAATGAATAGTAGTGTGAACAACTTGACTGCACTGAGAAAATCCTGCAGGCCCCTACCAATTCGTGGAGCGACAGAGTGGATGCCAACAGCGAAAGCAGCCGCCACAATCGCTACGCCGCGCAGCTTCCATGTGGTCGACTCTACACCAGCGGCCAAGAGAAGATACGAAGACGCTGTGATAGCGTTGCTAGCCGAGACCTCTGTCCATTGTATTAGCAACTTTTCGTAAGTCTTTTCCAGGGTCGATACGCACGTAAGAAGACACAAAAGAATAGGTAGATGCAAGTCTGCATGAACTTTGGCGAGAAAGACCTTTCGAGGTAGATCTTGATCCCTCCAGATCGTGGCATACCTGAACCAAACTCAAGCATTACCATTGCACCACATGTGGAGATGATACCTCCAATAACCCAGATCATGAGAGCCATTCCAACCGATCGGCTGAGCTTGAAGATGGTTGCGGGAGTGGAGAATATCCTGAGGAGTTGTTAGTAAGAGGTTGAAGTCAAATATGACTGGTCATGTGATACCCAGCACCGATGATCTTGTTCACAATCAGCGAGATGGCTCCCAACAGCCCGATCGCTCTGCCTTGGAGGACATTGGCTTCAACGACTTTGAGCGACTCATCATCGCTACCAGAATCGGACGCGGATGTTCCTGTCTGTACACCTGTATATGCATCGAGTCAGTATTCGAAGGTACGGATGAGGTTGTTCAGGTATCTTACGGGGAAACGGCTTGTCATCCTGCTCTGACATCGTTATGTAGAGTGTTGCGTAGTACTGTGAACAAAGGTCATTCACAAAAACGGGCCCAGATAATTGAAAGTACTTATTCAAAAATTCTAGACTAGGTGGATCTCATCAAGAATGGGACCTTGCTTGCCGGTTCCCATCTCGTTAGGTAAAGCACACGGCGGATATTGAGAATTGTGGATGATGATCGGAGAAGAACCTACGTCCCCATCTACGAATCTATTGCGTGACACCGAGTTCGGCGACCTTTGCGGGCTTGACTAAATCACTGAACGCTGAGACTGGCCGCTCAAGAATACTGGGAGATCCACATGTTGTGGTTAGAACGAAGTGCGAGACTTAGAGATTCTTCCCAGGCAAGATGCAGCCCCTCTTGTAATTCATACGAACAGAGCCTCTCCGGTATACCGGCCAGCCAAGAGTTTGATGATCCAATGCTTGTTAAGTGAGGCGTGTGAAAGCTAAACGGGTGCAGCTCGCCGATACCAGGTACTTTCCAGGGCACACGGGTCCGTTCATAGCGGCGACGTGCACTATCAGGTCCACCTACCAATAAGAGAGCCTAAGAAAGCTCGAAGCGGTAGATGGCATCTGCACCGCGTCAGAGAATCCCGAAGGGTGGAAGGCGTCGTCGCTTTTGCTGTGGTCGAGTGATGCCAGAAGGGATTCCGCTTCGAGAGAACTCCTTTTCGTGTTGCTAAATGCCGAATACATGTCGACCTCCGTTCGTTGCTCTCTGGTAAGCATATTCATGCCTGCTTCACACCTGCTCATAGCATCAGTACAATAGATCCATGTACAGTAGGTACAAGCCATGCATACTTCCAGCAGGGGAGAAAGTCGTTGCTCCGCAGCGGGGCGAGGCCCACTTCAGCACGCAAGCGCCATTGCATCTTACATCCTGATATGGCGCAACGGCATTCTCTCTTTACTGTTTATTCCAAGCCGTCTCATTCGCTGCTCGAGTGACACAAAGCGTGTATGTTTAGCGTTCGTCTTTGGTTGTCAACTTGTCACTCCCCTGGAGTCGCATCACATATGAGCCAAGGCCGATGAGGCCCGGTGTCGGGCAGAGTGCATACATAATCAACGTGTATTCCTCCGCGGCTGATACACCCAAGTTCAACGTCTGATCGTGATTACCACCAACAATTCTTTCCTTACTAAACTCCATAATGGCGGCCGCACAAGTCTTGAGACAGCCCGACATTGCGTACCACCCGAACTTTGACAGGTACCAAGTTCGTTCTCAGCACCGTCAGAAGACTGAGAAGCTTCCAACAACACTTCCCGGTGGTTTTCCGCAACAGCTTTCATCTCCACTGGTATGGGATGGGAAAGATGTGGAGGGCAGCAATGACTGGATCGTTGAGTTGACTGAGGCCCAACTTGATGAAATCGACCAGGCGCTGAATCATTTCAAATGTATGTGAAGGCGTCTTGTGTGTGATGCAGAACGCTAATCATGGGCCTCTAGCACTGACCTTGTCGCTTGGAAACATCAACAGAGAAACCTTCCCACTACCCACCACTGGTCCTCTACTGCGACAGCAATCGAAGGAGCTTCACTTCGGGCGAGGCTTTTTTGTTCTACGCGGTCTACGTGTAGATGCTCACTCTCGTGAAGAGAACATCATCATATACGCCGGTGTCAGTACGTACGTTGGAGATGTTAGAGGCCGACAGCAAGACCAGCGCCACACCAACGGCACCTCCCTAGTACTCTCGCACATCAAGGACCTTAGCAATACCGCCGAGAGAGCTTCGATCGGAGCACCTTCCAACACGAACGACAAGCAAGTCTTCCATACCGATTCAGGTGACATAGTCTCGCTTTTCTGCTTATCTCCGAGTGCGAACGGAGGCGAGAGTAAGATATCATCGAGCTGGAACGTCTACAATATCCTGGCCAAGGAACGACCGGATCTTATCCATACTCTGTCAGGGGACTGGGTTGTCGACGGGTATGTCTTCTAAAGAGATCATATAGTTGCAAGCCACTGATGATTGCAGTTTTGGTGACCCAGCTCACCCTTACACCAAGCGACCGCTCCTTTACCACCAGGAGGCAACTTCGTCGACTCCAGAGCGCGTAGTCATACAATACGCGCGCCGATACTTCACAGGCTTCTTGGCCCAGCCCAGATCCAAAGACATCCCTCCCATCACAGAAGCTCAAGCAGAAGCATTAGATGCCCTGCACTTCACCGCCGATAAGCACAGTGCCGCTCTGGACTTCCAGAAGGGCGATGTCCAGTACATTAACAACTTGAGCGTCTTTCATTCTCGCAACGGTTTCACAGATGAGCCTGGAAAGGAGAGGCACTTGCTGCGACTCTGGCTTCGGGATTCTGAGTATGCCTGGGAGACTCCTTCGCCACTTCATGGCCGTTGGGATGCAGTGTACGGGAACTTGAGTGCGGAGGAACAGGTTTTCACTCTTGAGCCTCAGATCAGGAAAACAGTGGGCCGTTGAATGCTCGTCTGTAGTGTCAATACATTCCACAGTCAGTTGGTCCCACCCCAGATACATAACTCAACATGTTTGGATGTGCCTATGGTCCAGAGGAAGTAGTTTTCGTTCTCAGGTCTCAAAGCCTGATAGGTCATTACACTTTTAGATTTGCAGTGTAACCTTGTTGATGATAATCCATTGTAGTCGGCCCAAACCTGTGTTGGTGGCCTCGTCGTCTAGATTCAAACTTCGTACTGGCTTCTCAGCGGCAAGGCAAGTGGTACGGACTTTGAAGCTAGACCGCGAGGTGGCCAGGAAAGGAGATCGCGAAGGAGCGGGCATCACGGACAAAACTCCTGCCGAGGCACGGCAATGAATTGCCGACATTGAATTGTTGAAGCACCTCGTCATCCTCAGTGCCCGCACTTCTACAATCTTCAATCTCGTTACCATTCCAACTATCCTCGCCTAAGCATAGCAATTATGGCTGCCGGAAGCAGCACATTCACCTGGGGTCCTAACCTCACGCTCACCTCTGAGAAATCTCCTTTCGAATCCCCACTACCATCGACGCATTCCGGCTTCAAAAAAGATGTTCAGCCTGTATCATGGAAGCGCTACAACATTGCCGGAATACTGGTGACTATATATGGTCTGGAAGAGCTACCGAGCAACAAGGACAATGTGACATGCCTGTGGCTGTTACACGGCAGAGGAGATACACAAGATTCGATGTCGTTCATCGCAGCAGCAATGATCGGGGCCTGGAACAAGGAGAAGCAGGAAGGAGAAAAGAGCATGATATGTGTATCGTTTGACCAACGCAATCACGGCTCTCGAATGATCGATAACCGTGCGAATGAGTCTTGGAACGGCGGCAACCCGACCCACGGCCCCGACATGTATACACTCTTCACAGGGACAGCACAGGATGTCTCTCAGCTCATCTCACACTTGCCTGCGTACCTACCGTTTCGCCCAGTCGATCACATCTGTGGTGGTGTCAGTCTAGGAGGACATGCGACCTGGCATTGTGTCCTGCACGATTCACGAATTAGCGCTGGATTAGTGATTATAGGTTGCTGTGACTACGTGCGCGTAATGACCGACCGTGCCATTCGCGGCAAGCTAGCTTCCTGTACATCCACCGATCCGCCCGGTCGAGACTTCCTTGGATCGAAAGATTTCCCACCCTCCCTCCTCGAGGCTGTTCGCCAACGCGACCCGGCCGGGATTCTTCTGGGAGAGCTAGACGATCCTAGTGCCCATACGCGCGAGCCTTCAGAAGGTGAGAAAGCGCGCCTGCGGCCTATCTTGCGAGAAAAACTTGCCGGGAAGAAGCTTCTGGTCTTGAGTGGAGGAAGAGACCGCTTAGTTCCTTATCAGCAGAGCGAGCCACTTTTGACTTGGTTGAAGCATGCACTCAACAACAATGGTGGCTGGTTCAGCGATTGTGGGACTGAGTTGGTGGACATCCTGGATTCGGAGGCGAGACACGAATTCTCCGCTCTGATGAGGAGTGAGGCTGAGAGCTGGCTATGCGATGTGATGTCTGGAAAGACGAATGAAAAGAGGAGAAACAGCAAGATATAAGAAGGTGAACATCGAGAATGGTATGCCGGTCACGAGTTCACCATATATACTTGAGTACCGGCCGACGAAATGACGAATAAGACCCTGAGACAGACGAGATGAACACAACGAAAACACCCATTGCGAAAGCACTTCACATAATACTTTGGAACGCTACGAACCGATCAGTGCGTCTCAAACATAATTCTGCTATGGAAATACAGTCGCGCTGCGTACGAGCTGTGTCTGTGTTACCGATAGCCATGAGCCTGTATCTACAAGTGTAGTTTCTAACTTGGTTGAGACTACTATGAAGATACCACCACCATTTCCATACCTCGGCGCGTATCAAGCTATCGCTTTTGAACACAGCGTCGAAATCGCAATGGCCATTGGGAGCTGATGAAGCCGTACGCATAATCGTGCGCAATGGTATTACGATCCCAGCATCACTTAACCATTACGCAGCAGCAGCCTTCTCAAACAACACGTTGTGTTGCCGAGGGTGGTTCTTTTCAACCGTCCCACGCGCCATTCTGGGTACAGTATCAGCACAACGGGCCATTATCGATTTGCAACCAAAACATTTACCTCTTCGTCATAAAATTCCCATCAATCTCGACATCCTCCGTCAACTGCCCGTTCGCAACCCGCCACTTGGACTTGATCTCCAGCTTTCCAACTGGCGGCTTGGGCTGCACGAACGTGTCGATGCCGTCCGCCACATTGGTAATTGTGAGCGGGTAGGTCTGAGTCGTACCCACAGGAGTTGGGGCAGTCACTGAGTACTGCGTCGGGGTTCCAATCGCTGATGGATCTCCTGAAATGACTGTGGCAGAGCTATTTCCGGGTGCGAGCGCATCGATGATGTTTTGATGGGTGTGCAGAATCTGGATGAGAGCCGCCTCGTTAACGTTCGATGGGACGGCCGTCTTCACGCTTGTGGTCGCCATTATTCTGTATTATGTTCGGCTGATCATATATGCTCACGTAGAAAAAATGAGCGCCAGTGCCAGTGAGAGATTTGGTGTAAGTCGTCAACGATATAGCGCGATATATAATAATGAGAATGCTTCAGAACGTATAGCAAGCCAAGAACCTTGGTTTTCTTATATACGCATCACCAACCGGCACAATCGCGAGGTCCGATAATCACGAAGCCAACATGAAAGCATTGGCCGAATAGCGATAGAGGCCAACAGTCTACCCGACACGGCTTCCGGACAATGCAGTTTCGGATCCTCCCCAGCTTCAACATCCCGTCAACATCGAGCTATCTTCACATGCTAGGCCTGAGCCGGATTCTGCTACGGCTGAGCGCTTTGAAACAGGTGGATCGGCGGGTAGCCAAATTCAAACCTGCATGTCCGAAAGCGCAGACTAGACTAGTCAGATCTATGTGCAAGTCTCTTCGGCTTCTTGAGATCGAACGCGTGACAAACGAACGTCCATCACGCGATACTGGCGCCATGGTCGCAGGTGCGTTTCATATGCACATCGACCGGAAAGCCGATCGGAGTTTGGGGGCGATGCGAGATCGTCACCTATCTGGAGACTCTCAAAGGCCCAACATGTAGATTGTGAACTGGAGGCTCATAAATGCGCTTCCAATGTCTGAAGAATTATAGAAAAAGGGGCACGGCAATAACTTTGGATTATTTTCCATCCATTACAAATCTGTGGTATTGATTTTTTATAGTGTACACACAAAAGAGCAAGCAGAACCCCTACACACCATTGTGCAAAATGCAAAGTCCCCCAAAATGACAAAATACGCTCAAAAGACCGGACCCAATATGCGTTCTTTTTCTCCCTGTACGAAAAAGAAAACCCGAACAAAACAAAAAACGCCTTCGCTTTCCCAGCAGAACTCGCAATCTCTAAAAGCAAAGCAAAGGTTTGTGTACAATCATAGGTGTAGATGTAGAACAACGGAATGTAAAGGGGTGTTCAAGCACAAAGTCAACTGCTATGGCTCTGCTTCTGCTCTCTGTTTTAGTTGTAGATTTCCAACGGCGCAAGCTGATCAACAGCGTACAGCCAATTACTGCCTTTTTCTTCTTTTGCGAGCCTGAGAGTAGATGTTAGTGATCTTGTTTTCAACTTGTATGGGAGAAGAGAAGTGGCTTACCAGTCGTAAGGGAAGACCACCAGATGACCCTGGATCATGTTCAACAACTCCTCTGCGTCTTCCTTGCTCATGACTTCCTCGACCATAGTGGGAGGACGAGCACTGCTCTTCGTTGTAGCGCGACGCCTGCCCTTACGGCTCGTTGCGTGCTGCAGCCCCGCGCCGTTAGTGGTGTTGGACTGTGTAGCGGTGGTCTCGGGAGCATCATTGAGATCGGCAGCAATGGTGATGGTGCGGCGACGGTCGACAGTTGAGTCTTCGGGCTGGGTAAGGTCGGACCTGGTGGCTGGCTGTGAGAGTGACAAAGGACCCTCAGACGAAGCGTCCTTCTGCTGGCTCGCATCTGCCTCCTTGGCGGAATCCTTCTCATCAAGCGGTCGGTCATCCGGTGTCGGGACAGCTGTAGGTGCACGCGAGATGCCAGACGCAGGCGACTCTTCAGATTTCTCGTTGAGCTCTTGCGACTGTGGTTGGCTCTCGTTGGATTTCTTGCTACTCGGGCGCGCTGTTTTGGCGAAGTTTGCGAATAGGCCTCGCGGCTTGGCGGTCTTCTCGTCAACGATTTGAGTCAACATGGAGTCTGTACCAGCCGAGCCAGGAGGGCCTGAGCGAGGAGGCGCTTCTTTCGGAACTTTGGGCTTGCTATGTCCCAAGCCCTGAGACTGCATGAAGCGCTCGTTGTAATCATTGAAACGCTTGTAGTCGTCCCAATCCAAGACCTCGGAATCTGGCATAGTACGGAAGACTTGACGATAAATCTTGGTGTTGTTCTCCGCAACGCGATCCCAGACATCGTGCATGAAGCTGGGTGCCAGAGGGTCGCTCATGCAGTCTTCAGTGATCTCCGCTTTTTGTAGAGTGTGCAACAAAGGAGCGACGGTCTTCCTGGTAGTGACTCTCGAGAGTTGATGCGTCAAAGGTGGCCCACCAATATCAGTGTCATCTTGCGCAGGCAGCTCAGGTAGCTGATAGCGTGGTGAGAGGCCCAGCTCGAAGGTATCGTTACGCTGCAAGGGCCATGGCGGGCGTGGCACGTGGCGCGCACCAATGTCTTCTTCCTTTTGCTTCTTGTTGTGGGCTTCCTCAACCTGCCTGATTCGCTCAACGTCGGGCACGTCCTTCGACCTGAACACTTCCTGGCCATGCATGTTGATATAAGTATCTCGCAGTCCGATGTCGCCTGCCATTTCGAGCTGTTTCTCGTTATCGACGCCGTAACCATCGACGTCCAAGTCGTGCTTTCTGAGTTCTGTAGATGCCTTCTTGGGCTTGTCGCCGGGTTTGCCGTGGTGGTCGACAGACTCATCGCTGTCGGTTGGCGCAGTCTGTGTCTTTTTAACCCAGCCTCGAAGGTCTGCCGTTTCGCCAGCGAAACCGATAGTGGAAGCCTCGAGGTTGTGGTTGGTGAGAGCGTGTGGCAATGGAGTCTGGGGTGGAGTCTCGAAGTATTCGGTTCTTGGAGAGGCAGGCGTAGCAAAGTCTTCCCGATAAATACGGTTCATCTCCAGGTCTTGTTCCTTGCGTTCCTTGGCCAGCTGGTCGCGCCTGTAGATGGCATCGACATCCAGACCGAGATGCTCTCTCATCAGGCGCTTGCGCAAGCTGTGGGCGAATTCGCCTACCATGTAAGGTCTGCCAGCCATGTAGCTTGGGATCATCATTCTGTCGGTCACCACCGAAGCGACCTCGGAGTCTCTCGAACCCAACATGGAACGTTCGTTGATGTTGGCAGAACCAATGATGACGTGACGATCGTCCACGACCATACACTTGGCATGAATGTACAACTGCTCTGTGGTCAAGCACTTCTTCGGCCCAATCTTGCCCCACTGTCGCAACGAGAAGAACTTGATGTACTTCTCAGGATTGAGACCTGCGGCCTTCAGTCTCCCAAACAGGGAGTTTTCACCACGGCAAATACTCCTATACTGGCACTGCATGATCAAACGCACGCTTGTGCCATCCTGAGAGTCGACACTGTTCTGGAAGCCGGGCATGAGCGGGATGATCAGACACGCCTGCCAATCCTCTCCATTCTCAGCGGCGCGAATGGCGCGCTCGACAAGCGCATCGCCAATGCCGTTGTGGATGATCGTGCCGTCCACCGTGGTACTTGAAACGTAGAATTGGTTCTCAATGTAGACATAGTGGTCCGATGCCTCGATCAAAGAGCAGTATGCGTTCATGATGCTGTGCTCGACCTTGTTGGGTGTGCCAATAGACCAAGGCGAGCATGATCGAAGGATTTGAACTTGACAAGTGCCGGTCATACCGAGTCGCTCAAGCTCACCGTGTTCATACTCTGGAGGTGGTATAAGGACAGGCGTTGGTCTTGTTGGTACACGCTGACGCAGCACATAATTCCAGCGTTGCACGAAATGACGACCAACATCGCGAGCAGGCTGACCAATAATCTGCATGGCAATGTCATGCCATGGCATACGTGGAACCTTTGTTCGGTCGTACATCTCCTCGTAAGGCTTGTCGAGAGCGTAGAAGTCTTGGACCCGAGGATTGCTGTAGTCTTTGCCTGGCCAGACTTGACAGTGCTCGGCATCTCGAGGGCCTTGGTGGTCGAGCTCGAAGCCAGTAAGCTTGTCGTCTGTAAGGGCGTGACAAGGGTCATCCCATCGACCGAAGCAAAGATCGACACCTCCGACAAACGCCATCATGTTGTCAACAACGACAACCTTCTCGTGATGCGCCCAGAAGAACTGATTCTGCCTAAACTGATTCGGTGATCGTTGTACGCAGATATTCTCGTGCAAGTCCAGTAAGCTCCACTTGGTGTGTTCCGAATCTATCGGAATTGCGGACTCCACGTTTCTGTACACGACCACGAAGATCTTTACACCTTCATCTGCCTTGCGCTGCAGCAGACGATCAAGACGCCACTTTTGACTGATGGCAGCAGGTCTTCTGAGGTAGAGCTCCGGGCTGAGCCACCAATCGTGAATGTAGATGCAATCTCTCGCGTTATCTATAGCACGAGAGACCTGCCACATGTGGTCTCTTGCATCGACCAACCACCTGCACCAGACATTTTCGCGGACCGGCGCGAAACTGCCAAAGCGCTGTTTCTTGGACCAAATTGTGTTTGCTGCCATGTAATCGATGGACTCCTTGAACTGGTGGTATTGACGCTCGTTGCGCGCGACAAGCTTGAGCTTACGTTCAGAATTGTATAGTCTGAGGATGTGTTTGCTTGAGCTTGGTTCGGCAGCTTTCTTTGCAACCTCTTGGGGTGTCTGGTCGCGGATTCGTTTCTTGTCTTTCTCTGTTGAGAAGTCGGAATCAACCAAGAAGACTTCGTACGGTACTAAAGATTCCGGTCCATCGACCATGACGATGTAACTGTGTCTTACAAGCGCCCAGCGAGGTTTATGTCTCTCTGTGAACTCTGAAGGATTCTTGAATGTCCTCCTGATATCTCGATTCTGCCGAGATGTGATGGTCAAAAGTCCTTGCTTTCCAACATAACCGCCCTCAGAAGACAATCGCATCGACAAGGCGGAAAGTTCCAAGAACTTGCAGAGTCTTGTGCTGTCCGGCCTGAAGATGAGCCAGCGAATCATTTGCTGTAAGTACTTCTCCAGCTTCTTACGCTGGCGTTCGTTGTAGATGTTACGCTCTCGCGCTTCCCTTTCGGCAGCAGTACCGCCCAAGTCGTCACCGTTAATGCTCGACTGCCTACGAGTTAACACGAACGATGATCGCCTCCTGCGATGTTTGCCCGGTCGTTCGAGTCCAGGCGTTTCCGGGCCGTTCTCTGCGACATCATCCTCGTCCGGTTCATCGTCAAGTCCAGCGAACAGACCGCGAGCTCCACGCGCGTAAGGGAACGCGGTCTTGGGGAAATGCGGAATCTTTGGCTTTGTTTTGTCGTCGCTACGCAAAGTGAGCTTCTCTGTCTTCCCTTGAACCTTGTATTTGAGATGAAGGTTCACAAAGTCGCGCAAGTTTCTGTAGATCACCCAGTTCATTCTTGCGGGACCATTTCCATATTCGAGTTCGATGCGGAATATCATGTGGCGATCACCTGTCTTGTCTTGTTTGGTCTGGCTCGAAGGTATCCTGATCTTCAGCTGTTCTAGGAGAACGGGAATCTTACGGTGGTTGTGCTCATCACGCTGGAACATACTGGCAAATACAAGCGCAGCGGGTGCACCAGCAAGAAGCTCAGCCATGAGTTGGGCCGACTTCTGGTAGTCCACTGTTGCGCGCTCGTCACGCTTCTTTTGTCCCAGCATCTTCAAACCTGCTTTGACCTGACGCCATCGCTGTGTGCTGCCAGTCCCACTGCCATGACGATCAGTACGCATCCGTCCCATAGAGGAGCTCATGGCCTCCATGCCTGTGAATCGACGTAGGTGGCTCGGTCGCTTCTCGCCGGGTGTGTCGTCGCCATCGTTTTGTCGTCGCGTGTTGTAGCTGATAGCTCTGGCACCGTCGATTCCTCGCTTCCATGCATTGCGCAGCTTGTCCCTCCCTTCATCCTCAGACACGCCTGCCCTTCTTGTATCTTCTCCTATGTCAGACATTGCGCGTCTGGACGAGCTTTCGGGACGATTGTTGGAGCTGCTGAGCTGATGCTCTTTGATGAACGAGGCAAATCGGGTAGCCATGGGTGTAGATGCTGCTCCGTCGAGCTGTGGTCGCTTAGTCTTACGCTTGCGCTTCGCCTTACCACACTTCCGCTCGTCATTCGATTCCTCCTCTGCGTCCGCATCCGCGTCGCCGGATTCGTTCTCTTCCTCGTTCAGTACGGGATAGAGTGGCTCGCTGCGCTCCGACTGAGGTGACAGGGCCGCAGTCGGCGTAAGCATGCCAGTGGTGTTATTACTCGCTGTCCGTGTGTGGAAGGTCGACGTATTCGGAGAGGCCATCGCCTTAAGACGACCCATGAAGGATGCCTGGCGTTCTCGTCGCTCCCTAGTACGGTCTGCTGCCTCATCTTTCTCTCCACCTTCATCCTCAGTTTCCCAAGTCGGAGTCCGTTTCAGGGGTGATGGGGCGACATCGTTGTCTGACGGGCCTCGCGCGAATTGCACGCTCCTTCTGTTGACAGGAGTAACTGATCCCGAGCTCAGAGGCTGCGGACGTCTCCTTACGGTTCCATTTGGCGATTGTTCCTCGGAGTGGATGTGCGGGCTTTCGGATCGGTGGACTCGGTCGAAGAAACCCGAGGGTGCGTCGAATGTGGTGGACTCTAGGGGAGTCTCGACGCGTTCGGTAGCGGGCTCTTGGGCGGTAGCCGTGGCCATGTTCAAGCGAGAGCGCTATCTCTGCAGCTTGGTCTGGCAAGAGCGGACTGCGTGCTGGGCTCTTTCTCGAAGTCCGGCTTGACGCGCGGAGATGTTGTGTGTGATGCGCTTGTTCAGCCGGTCCATGTCATCGGGCGGTGTTGTGAGGCGTGCATGAGGGTTTTGAGTGGAGTTGTATATGGGTGGTATGTTTTTGGTGTATGTGTTGCATGTGTTGCATGTGATGTGGTTTGTCTCTGCGGTACTACCAACTGCCTCCTACTTTGTATGCGCTAAAGCCGGCTCAGGTGCAAGGGGGACCAGGGAGACGACATTCATCAATCTTACCAGACTAAGCTTTCCCCGCTGCCAACACCAACCCAAACCAACTCCCAAGACTAATCATCCTTCGTGTATAACAAAGCACTTCGCCATGTTCATCACTGTGCTCTCATCTTCGCCGCACTATACAGCGCCCGAATAATATGTATCCCTGACCATCACACTATCTCTTACCCGATCTTGTGCCGCCACCGCGGCTCACTAAGGAATTAACCGTTACACCACTCCCGCTCGCCGCAAGACGTCCATTGAGAGTTCTCACAACAGTATGCAATTGCGTATTTCGTATCCAGTGGTCTGGAGATTCCTTCTGGGATGGCCCACCAGAATATCAACCAGAAATCTAGTATTGTCTCCTCGCGTGCCCCGTCGGCATCCCCTTTGTCTCTCGGTCCATCTCGCCGCTTCAAGCTTTTACACAAGCGTCGATCCGTGTAGGAACAGTGGCTACTAAGAGATGTATCGAACCGCGCTTAATCTCAACGACCTAATCCGGACCCACTCACAAGTGCACGATGGCATCATGTCTAACCTGTAACAGGCAGCGCAAAGAAATGGTCGCTTCCCATGTCTGTGGGTGGGAAAAAGGATGTTCAAGGTGATCGTCACCGCCGAAGGACTGTGTGTGATTGAAAAGTCGCCTTCATAGTCCTATATCGTTCGGCCCCGATTGAAACCATGTCGACTCCATTGCTTCATTTGAAGGTCAAACTATTCACTCAGCACAATCCCGCACAGCCATCATTGATAGCTGCGAGACCACGGAGAAGACTACGGCATCGTTCGCGACTCTACTATGAGCGACTACCACGATGACTGTGCAAACAAGACTGCCACAGCGGAAAATACAGCGGACCGCACCAGGCTGGAACGGAAAGCCGTCACCAAACTAGATCTTCTCTTGGTTTCATCCATGAGCATACTCTACCTCGCGGCGTTCTTGGATCGCACCAATATCGGGAGCGCCCGTGTAGCTGGCCTGCAAACGGATCTTGAAATTAGCGATCATCAATTTCAAACTTGTCAGCTCTTGGTTACATTCGCTAGATTACAACAGATCGCTAACTTATGGCAGCGCTTACGGTGACTTACGTACCGTACATTCTAGCAGAACTCCCTTCAAATTTGATCCTGAACCGCATCGGGCCTCGCATCCTGCTTCCAACAATCTGCATCTTGTGGGGTCTTGTTTCGTCACTCCAATCACAAGTGCACAATTACGCTGGCCTACTCGCATGCCGATTCTTTCTCGGGCTCGTTGAGGGTGGATTGTTTCCAGGAATCGTTCTTTATCTATCAGGTGTGTCGTTAGATGCACCGGTCTGCACATTTGTGACCTTCTACTGACCTGCATTCACAGGCTTCTACAAACGCCATGAACTCCAGATGCGCGTAGGGCTCTTCTTCTCTGCGGCTGCTATGAGCGGAGCTTTCTCAGGACTGCTTGCCGCAGCGATCGTCCAAATGGATGGCCTTCGAGGAATGTCTGGCTGGCAATGGATATTCTTGCTGGAAGGTCTCGCCACAATCTGCTATGGAGTCTTATTAGCCGTCATATTACCTAACAACATACGCGACGTCAGGATGTTGTCTCCTACGGAAGCCGACATTTGCATTCAAAGACTCGAAGAAGATGGTCCTGCCAAAGAGAGCAACAGCTTCGATGCGAAAGCGCTCCGATCGACTTTTCGCAGTCCTCATATCTGGCTCGTTTGTTTAGCTCTATTCTGCAACGGCACTTCGCTGTTCGGTCTGGCCAATTTTGCGCCTAGTATCGTCAAATCCATGGGCTACCAAGGCACGAAATTGCAGCTGTTTACAGTCCCACCATTCGCGATAGCCTTCTTCGCGACCATGATCTCTGCATACGCAGCAGACAGATACCGAGCTCGTGGAATCACAGCCATATGTACTTCTCTGCTAGCAGTAGCAGGCTTCGCGCTGTTCCTTTGGAGTACTTCTGTCGCGGCACACTACACCGCATTATGCCTGATGATCACGGGCATCTATTCAACGTCTCCAGGGCTAATAAGCTGGCTTCCAAACAACGCAGCTGCCAGTACGAGACGAGCCACAGCGGTGGCCATGGGATTTATTTCATCCAACTCGGGTGGCATTTTGAGCACTTGGATTTACCCAGAGTCTGCAGCTCCAGGTTATAAGTTTGCAGCAAAGCTCAATCTTGCGTTCGCTTTTGTCACGATCGGTCTGGCTGCGGCAGAGGTTTTGTTGCTCAGGTGGAGCAACCAGCGGAAGCAGCGCGATGACTACAGGGAGGGCGTGCTTCGAAAAGTGCATGGTCTCTCTCTAGAAGAGCAATATAATGTTCTGGGCGACGAACATCCGGACTTTGAATATACGCTGTGAGCTTGTCGGGCATCTTGAAGCGTAACTCCGAACATCATCGCTATACACCAGTACATAACAATGACTACAACCCATGTATGATCACGTATCATGGCAAAGCCGCAAAGTTTCATATCCTCAAAACAGAAATGCGGTCTAAAGTGAGGCTGAAGAATGCAGGGTCCGGTTCAAGCAGGGGTGATTTGATTTGCTTCTAGATCGCACTAGCCGAATTGACTTGCAGGGATGCCTTCACGATTCGCGACTACAGTACTGTATTTTAGATTAAGCCCCCATTGCCCGATTATTAATAACGTATAGGAGAAATGCTCAGCCTCTACTAAAAGGAGCAGCTTATCAGACACCATTGAAATTTGCGTGCACAACTCGAACTCCGTCGTCCCTAGGTCTCGCGGCGCCCGGATCCCTGACGCTTGTGTCATGTAACACCGCAAAATATACCGACATCCCTGCTCTGCGGGAACGACATGGCAAACTACCTCTAGCCTTCGTATGGTAGATTGAAGGGGAGGGCTGAAGTTGGAGATGGCGAAACTCCGGCTTTATTATACTCCAAGACCTCTCTCTATTCTGAGCCCTCTTGCGGCTATCATGAATAATTTTGCTTCGTAGTTCTTTTGATCTTGTTAACTACATTCCAACGTTTATCATGGGTCTGAAAGGAACGTTATTGACGGCTGCGAGCTTCGGTCTCGTTGCCGCTGACGTCGGCTATGCGAGCAGCAACACTTCTTCGCCTCGCGTGACTCTCGAGCAGGGTGATATCCAGGGATTCCGTGATAACCACACGAGTTCAGTGTTCCTGGGAGTTCCGTATGCTGCTACTACTGGTGGCGAGAACCGGTGAGTGTGGACTGTCTGCCATCAAAACTATCAAGCTAACAAGGTCCTGATAGATGGCGTGCACCGCAGGCTCTGCCTAAATCGACAACAGTCTTCAACGCAACTTCCTATGGCAAAACCTGCCCTCAGGCACCTGGGCCCGCAGCGTTCACTGAGCTCTCAGAGGACTGTCTGAACCTCAATATCTGGGCTCCCTCTTCCGGCAAAGACCTGCCAGTCTTCGTGTACATGTACGGCGGCGCCATGGTCACTGGATCGAACAGCAACCCCCAGCTGCAAGGCACCAACTTCGCCCGCAACGGCGTCGTCTACGTCAACTTCAACACGCGCAACAGCCTTTTCGCGGCTCCCAACTCGGCGGAACTGGCGTGTGATGATCCGGAAGCATCCCAAAACTTCAACATCTTGGACGTCGAGAAGGCTCTCGATTGGGTTCGCGAGAACATTGGAGCGTTCGGTGGCAACCCTGACCATATTGTGTTTGGTGGCCATTCTTCTGGATCGGTACAGGTCGATCACTACCTTTTTAATCATCCACAAAGCTTCCTCGCAGGAGCAGTACAGATGAGTGCAAACGTCATGTCTGGTCCTGGCTACGCACCTCAGAACGAAGCCTTGGATGCAGTGTCCGCTGAAGTCGGCTGTCCTACCGGCGGCAATGGACAGATCGATTGCTTGCGCAAGGTTGAGATGTCTGATTTCCTAACAGCGGACTTCAATGCAACCACGAATGTGTGGTTCACGCCTGTAATCGACGACATCACCCGCCACTCCAATTACTCAGCCCGTCTCGCCGCCGGCCAATACGCCTCCCACGTTCCCCTCCTAACCGGTACCTCCAACGGCGAAGGTACCATCTTCAGCATTGTCTACGGCGCCGAGAATGCCAACTTTTCGTCTTGGATCGATACATTCGACGCCGACGTCGCCCATATCCCCGACCGCACCCTAATCGACGCCTACTCCCGCCTCAACTACTCCACTGACGCCCTCCGCAGCGGCGCCCAGTACGGCGACGCCCGCTTCAACTGCCCAGTAGACTACCTCCTCAACAAGCGCAGCTCGCAGCAAGACACCTGGGTCTACCGCTTCTTCGGCGCGTACGACAACGTCGTCGGTCCTCCCGGCACCGCTCCCACGCACGGCACCGAAGTGCCGTTCTTCCACGGCGGCAACGAGTGCTTCGAGGCGCTTGCGGGCGTGACCGAGGAGCAGCAGGCTCTTGCTGATGCGATACATTCTTGGTTCGTCAGCTGGATCAAGGACCCAAGTGCTGGGCCTGGTTGGGATAAGGTGTCGGAGGATGGAGGGCTGGTCAAGCTTGGTGTGCCTGGCGATGAGCTTGAGAGGATTCCGGCGAAGAGGGAGGAATTCAACCAAATCTGCCGCGATGTCTATGATCCGTACTTCCCTGAATATCCTGTTTTGCAGTCTGTCGCCAGGATTGTTGCGGGCTTGTAAGAGGGTGGGCCGATGCCTTACAGGTCAATGGTGATCGATGGATCGATCAATCTCGGACGCGCCTCGATAGTAGTCTGCTTAAGGCAACGTCTCGGCGGTGAGCATGGAGACTTGCCGGTAGATATATGACAACCATAGCGTACTCACGTACTGAGACACTCTGCTCAAAGGCACAGGATCACTATGTGTATAACGTTGTCACCATTTATGCTTGATATCAATATCAATGGAGTCATAACTATCTAAGGTTACCACATTGACGCAACAAACAGTTCAATGCGACGTTTATCTTCGCCATACAAATATCAAACCAGACACAGAAGTCAGTCATATCTACGACAGTAACCAGTCCACACAAACAACGATGAATTCCGCAAAATCGTTCTATCACGTACATCTGTGCAGAGGAAGGTAGTCACAAGCATTGATCACATATCAAGAGCTACCAAAATTCATAATCTCAAAAAGAGTGAGAAAACGCAAAGGATCCATCGTCCTCACGCACAAAACGTCTACGCCCGTAAAACGCCCATTACTCCCGTAGCGCTGGAAACCCTGCTTCGGGTTCTCTGCAAAAATCATTATGCACTGCTTCCCATACGCGCGCTCCAGACCCTCTCAAGTAGAAGGTCTCCGCCGTCCCCAATGCTGTCTGTGTCTGCCTGTATGCTGAAGAAGAAAAATTCGAAACTTCGATGTAAGAGAAATTGGGTAAAAGGTGCAGCCAGTGCAGGAGAGAAGCGAAAGACAAATCTGCCCTGTTGGTCGAGGCATCGTTGCGCTTAGAAGATGGTGCCGAAGCTCTCGTCCACATTGCTGAGAGGCTTGCGTGGACTGGTTGGTCTGCCGTCTTCGTCGACTTGTGGTTTGCGGTGTCTGTGAATTGTGTTGTTAGTATGATGTGCGATGCGATTCTGGAAAACAGTGGACATACCTGAACGTGAATCCGACGAACAACTGCTTGTCCATCTTGCCTTCACGGTCTGCCATGCGCTCGAGAGCCTCCTGCTTATCAAGCACCTCCTTGTACTTCGCCATATCCTTCTCACTACCAAAGTCATCAAAGTAGCCGGCATCAGTCTCGCTGTCAAGCTCTGGCACGAACGGCGCACGCTCGGAGCGTAGACGGTCCCATGAAACTTCGCGGAAGTAGTCATGGTTCTGTACCTGCTTGATGCTTTGCAGACGGCCCGACTTGACGTTAATGAGACGAGTGATGAGATCCCAAGTACGACGCGACAGGAAGTAATTGGGGTCCTCATACTCTGGCTTGCGCAGGACTGATTGCCAGCGCTTGAGGTTCTGCCAGGTCTCGTCTACGGAAGCACCAGCGAATGGTGGGTAACCTGCCAGAGCCTCGAACAGCATGCAGCCCAAGGACCAGTAGTCGACAGTGAAGTCGTACTCTTCGCCCTTAAGCACCTCAGGCGCCATGTAATCAGGCGAGCCAACAATAGACTTGGCGTAGTTTCTGTCACGCTCACGCAGAGAGCGGTAACCATCTCTGCGCTCCTTCAAGGAACGGTCTTCTGTGGGACGAACGCCGAAGGGATTCGCGTGCGCAGGGAGATTTCCAACTTCTTCCAGGCGGACGCGCATGCTTTCAATCTTGGCTGGTGCCAGGAAACCAGCAGCAAGACCGAAGTCAGTCAGCTTGACGTGGCCGGTACCGTCGATGAGGAAGTTCTCTGGCTTCAGATCACGGTGAATGTATCCAAGAGTGTGCAGTGCATCAACGCAGAGGAACATTTCGCTGATGTAGAATCGAGCATGACGGTTGTGTAGAACGCCAGTGTTGTTGAGTAGTGTACGGAAGTCTCCTCCGGGGACGTATTCCATGGCAAGGTAGATGCTGTTGTCGTCCTGGAACGCGTACAGCAAGCGTACAAGCCAGTCGCTCTTAGCCGTTGTCAAGATGTCGCGCTCGGTCAGGACATGTCTGATCTCATCCAACTTGTACAGCAATTTCTTGCTCATGACCTTGAGCGCGCACACCTCGCGGGTGTCCTTCTTTTGTGCCAGGTACACCTGACCGTATCCACCTTGTCCAACCTGCGTGAGAATCTGGAAATCGCCATGCTGCAGCTTGGTCCGACGCTCGCGCAAGTTTGTCCGCTCTGAGTTTGTGTAGAACTTCCAGTCCTGGTTGTATTGCTCTTTCTCCGCCTCAGAAGCGGTTGCTGATGGGACAGGCCTGTGTTCTTTAAATGCCTGCAGGCGCGTCTGACGGTTAGCGGTGTACTTGAGCAACTCGAAGTAGTAGTCGAGGAAGTAAAGCTGTGTTACATTTGCCAATCTCTTGACGGTCGGTCGTTGCAGCTTCTCGAGTTCCTCAGGTGAAGGTTGAGCGTTGAATGGTGTTTGCTTTGGGCGGCTCGGGGAGTGGTCCTCGCGGGGTCTGTAGACGTTCTGCCTGTTCTGGGCTGCCTCGTTAAGGTAGTTACCCGGCGGCGATAAAGGCAGTCTGTGAGATGGCGGTGTGTTCTCTGCGCCATTCTTGCGCGTTGGGCTGCCTGGCGCTCCTGCTTTGGCGTCATGGGAGACGAAAGGGTCGTAGTCTGTTTGTCTGGTGGGAGATATGGAACCATGTTGCTTGGTCTGGAAGGCGCTGTTGGGTTGGCCTTGTGTGGGAACCAGCTTCATGGCATTGGAGAAAACATCGGGGAGGTCAAAGGCGCCTGGTGGCATGCGGTTCTTGCTTGGGCTGCCCTGGGGTGTCTGCATGGGCGAGATGAAGGCAGGATCTTCGCGAGAAGGCGTACCAAGGCTTGCGTCGTCCATGTTGTGTGAGGAGCGGGTGTGAGAGAGTGGTGGAGGAACGGGCAGGGCGAAATCCTGCCTGTGGGCACTCGTGAAGGGAGACCCAGAGGCCATTGCAAGGGTGAAGGCGGTGGTGTTGTTGATGTGGAGGCTGAGTGCAAGTGGTCTGCCAGCAGCGGTTGTTGAGAGAGTGAGATGTCTGCAGCAAGCTGGAGAGCAAAGAGCAGATGCGAGAGCTTGAGAAAATCAACAACAACCGGCGCCGAAGGATCAACAAGCGAGAGTTGTTGTAGTAGTCAGCTCAGCCCGTCTGCTTGGGCCGTCCAGTCCTGATGAACTTACCGCCCTGACGTAGACTGCACTATTTGGTGGGGGGGCGGCGAGACGGCAAGATGTTGTTTGGGCGGCTTGTGTTGTCGCGCGCAATTCACCCGGCAACGGCAGGCACCACCAGCCAGAGACACAGACAAGCAATCCCTCCCTTATGCAAGTATCATACTCGCCACATCCTGGTCACATTCACATATGCGCTAGACTCGCTCTTGTTTCTGCATACCACAAACGTCTCTGCGCTTATTGCCACTCTCATGCGAACAGGCGTCATCCCAATACCACACGAAATGACACCTCCTTAGCGTCGTCAGTGCTGCAGCTCGTCCTCATGCTCCTACCACTTAAGAGATTCTTGTTATAAGTGTCAAGCCTCGATGACAGTGTACAAGTAGCCATGTCGCCCTGTGCAGCGCGCAATCTCGGTCATTGCCATGCGCGCACGATGGAGGTTTGTCATGTCCATGGTCTGTGTCATATGCAATACTCACAATGCGATACCGTTGTTGCTGCTCTCGCCGGTAGTATAGTATAGACATCGCATAACATATGCATAATGTACAACGCTCATTCAATCAAGCTCAAATCTTCGCCTCCCTGGCCTCCTTCATCACCTCCTTGGTCAGCATCTCCCCTTCCTTCTTCTCCTCGCTCAATCGCCCAATCCTGATCAACCGCTCGATCATATCCTCGTCTCCAAAATGGCTGTTGTGCTCGAATTGCGGTTCCTCGCCGTACGCCACCCTCGCAGCATCAACTAGAATCCGCGCCGTCATGCCAAACACTCTGTATCGCGGTTGCGCCAATGCATCCCCGGAGACGCGATAGAACGAGCGTGGGAGCGCAGGCTGCATGCCAGAGCGCTTGCCTGTCGCGGGCTTCTTGCTCGCATCAGTTCCACTCGAGGGTCGAGGGTCGGTATATGACTCTGGGCGTTTGGCGATGAAGGATGTCGAGGAGCTGACTGGCACACTGAAGTTGTGCATGCGCCACGCGGTGTCGTTCCACGTGTGCCATGACCCTTTATACCAGTCGCCCTCGATCTCACGCTGCGCGGGGTCTTCGTCCTTCTCGCTGAGGAAGTTGTGGAAGGGCGCTGTGAAGACCGCGGCGACTTCTTTGGCGTCTAGCTTGGGCAGGAAGTCACGCGCGGCGTCTGGCATTTGGTTTCGCGATGAGGGTGCTGGAGTCTTTAGAAATGCGACACATGGTCTTACACCGAGCTCGGTCATGGCGAGGTTCGTGGGGAGTTCGGCTAGGTGTTCGACTGTGTAGCCTGCTGGGAGCTTGTCTTCGCTCATGGCTAGGCCGATCTCCTCGAAGGCCTCACGACGTGCAGTGTCCCATGGCGACTCCTGGTTTGAATTAGAAGGCTTCGTCAATGGTCGTGTTTGCGGTTGTCACGCACCTGGAGTGTATCTGCCTTTCCACCAGGTAGGGCTGCTTGGCCGGCATCTGTGAAGTGATCTGTCAGTTCCATGCATCTTTGTTGATTCATCTAACCCACTAGTCCAGCATTGAAGCCAAACGCAACACATTTGGCGGTTTGGACATGCGCAAGAAAATGGTAGTCCCCTCGCCAGCATCGCAAAAAGCATTTCCAAGAACGAGACGTGAAACTCACAATTCTTCAACCCAGCACTCCTAATCGTAAGAATAACCTTCAGATCGCCGACCCTGTCCGCAAATAACAATATGAGCACCGCGGCTCTCCTCTTAAGCGGACATTGGTAGTAATTGGTTTTGGGAGGTACGAAAGCCCTCAAGTTCGACAATGCTCGTTTGGACGCGGGTGATAGGGCAGACATTTTTGTTTTTTCTCTCAGCCCATCATATCGTCTGCGACTTCCCCTTGCTCCTCCCTTTCATGTGGACAACGAAACACTCGCTTGTGACCCGATCGTGAGGCTCAAGCTGCTGCATGACGTGAGCAGTGTCTTGTCAACCGAGGTTCATGTTGCCCGCTCGCATTGATAGGGTTAGTGGATAGGGGTTGAGGTTGGATGCTTGAATTCATGTATGAATGTGTGAATTGTTGAAGACAACTCATATAATGCTATGCACGCAGGTGTCAACGAGAATTAAGTATGGATCAATACTTACATCGTGCCCAAATACTTTGTGAGCACTCAGAAGCTGTACAGGTTTCTAGAGAACGAAATCGGCACTCATGTTCAAATCTTCTAGTGGATGTTCACGTTCTCGCACGGTCAAGGGCCTTCACGATGCATTTCCTCAACTACCTATAATAGCAACACCAGACATAGAATGTCTTCTGGCCATGTTGACCACAGGCGAAATTGACGTACCGTCTGAGTTGATAACAGGACAGTCTTGCTTGCCGACATGATCGATTCTTCACGCAGACGTTCAACGACTTGCCATTGATCCTTCTTGCTACATACGATCGTTGAATGACAAGGTAGGAAGAAGAATTCTCGCCGTCAAGCGCATTTGGGCAGTTGTATGCGGTCGAATGCCTTTTGACGCCTCTATAATCTATTTGATTGTCATAGTGTACGGTAACGAGATCACAAGCGCAAGGCCAATGCCTGCGGCAAGTGGATTCCGCCGCAAGCTGGGGCCCTATCGACAAGACACAATTTTTATCTGATCCTTTTTTCACTCGGGAGAAGAAAATACGTCACACTCAGATTCATTTTGGAGGTATCTCTCATTGGAGAGGGTGTCCCAGTCGATCGTATTGCTTCTTTCTTGTCGTAGTAATGCTGGCGCTTTCACCATTGAATCTGTGAGTGATTAATTAAATAGGCGCAGCGCAACGTTGGGTTCTCGCCCATTCCTTTCTTCCTGAAGAAAAGCGGTAGAACTCAACTCTTCCACCTGACTGCTGTCCGCGCGTTCTTAACGTCGATGCCACCCTTGGACCGTGGGAATGCAGCCATTTACCTTCTGTCCGTGCCGCCAAGGCCTCTTCCCCGAAGTCGCTGGCTCGGCTTTACTTCCACTGACTGGCTGGAGATCTTCGTCGCTGAGGTACTTTGTTACTACCTCAGTCCAGTCACTTCAATTCCCTTGAGACATTTCGTTTGCGCGTGCGGGAGGAAATACCACTGCGAGTATAGATCGCAGCTGGCGCATGGGCTCTTTCTCTCCACTCTAACCAATTCATCATGCAATCTCTCACTCGCCCAGCTTGCCGCCAATTGGCGCGCCAGCTTCGTCACTCTCAGAGGCAGCTCGGTGCTGCCGCAGTCACCAGCGCTGTCGCACGCCCTGCCAGGAGACAGCAGTATGCCACCGCCCACAAGTCGCGCTACGACGACGGCTCTGCGCGCTCCGCCGTGATCAACGTCCTCAACAACATCGCCTCCAAGCGCGAGGTCCAGCAGTACCTCGCCCAGTTCACCTCTGTCGAGTCGCAGCAGTTCGCCGTGATCAAGGTTGGCGGTGCCATCCTGACCGACTACCTCGATGAGTTCTGCGCCTCGCTCCGTAACCTCAACCAGATGGGTCTTTTCCCGGTCATTATCCACGGCGCTGGCCCGCAGCTTAACAAGATGCTGGAGGAAGCCGGCATTGAGCCGCAGTACAACGAGGGCATCCGTATCACCGATGGCAAGACTCTTGGAATCGCCCGCAAGCTCTTCCTCGAGGAGAACTTGAAGTTGGTCGAGGCATTGGAGTCCTGGGGAGTCCGTGCTAGGCCTATTACCAGCGGCGTACTCAAGGCCGAGTACAAGGACAAGGATATCTACAAGTTCGTGGGCGAGGTCAATGAGGTGCAGACCAAGTCTGTCAAGAATGCCATCGCCGACGGCTACATTCCTGTTCTCACCTGTATGGCAGAGAGCTCTGAAGGCCAGGTTCTCAACGTCAATGCCGACAAGGCCGCCGCTGAGCTTGCTCGTGCGCTTGTTCCTCTTAAGATCGTCTACCTTTCTGAGAAGGGTGGCATTCACGACAAGGAGACCGGCCAGCTTATTCAGGCCATCAACTTGGACGAGGAGTACGATGTGTACATGAAGAAGCCTTGGGTCATTCACGGCACTCGCAGCAAGATCCGTGATATCAAGACCCTCCTGGACGACCTGCCCAGAAGCTCAAGTGTGGCTATTATCCACCCCGAGAGCCTCGAGAGGGAGCTCTTCACACACTCTGGTGCAGGTACCCTCATCAGGCGTGGCACCAAGCTTCAGCAAGCCACCGCTCTTGGCGAGTTTGACCTGGCACAGCTCAAGCAGACATTGGTTCGTGAGCGTGATGGCCTCGACTCAATGGCCGTTGTCGACCGCTATCTTGAGTCTTTGAAGAGCCGCAACTTCCGCGCTTACTACGATGACAACATGGAGGCTCTTGCTGTTGTGCTTCCTCCTGTTGAAGGCGGCTCTTCCATGGCACACCTCTCCACATTGACTATGACTCGTTCCGCATGGCTCTCAAACATTGCCGACAATGTGTTCCAAAACCTCAAGCGCGACTTCCCCAAGCTCGCGTGGACTGTCAAGCAGGACGACGAGAACTTGACTTGGTTCTCTGAGAAGGCCGACGGCAGCATCGCCCGCCAGGGTGAGGTTCTCTTCTGGTACGGTGTTGACTCTCCTGATGAGGTCAGGGAGCTCATGTCCGAATTCGTCCAGCACGGCCGCCAGATGTTCGGCGATGTCAACCTTGAATCCCAGCTCCACCGTGCTGCTTCTGCAGCCGACCGCATCCGCGCTGGTGCCGCTCGCCTGGCTGGCTTGAGACAGCAGACCAGCAGCTACCACACCAGCGCTCGCAGGCCTCAGGTTGACATGCAGCGTGTCTGGGCTGCCGGTCAGCGCAGGACATACGCCACCACCAACCCCAACCCGCCTCTCGGTATCAAGAACAAGGAGAAGGACTACCCTTCCAAGGTTGCTCTTATTGGTGCCCGTGGTTACACCGGTCAGGCTTTGATTGATCTCCTCAACCGCCACCCCAACATGGACCTCTGCCACGTCAGCTCTCGCGAATTGGCTGGTAAGGAGCTCAAGGGTTACGAGAAGAAGAAGATTATCTACGAGAACCTTTCCCCCGACGAGGTCCGTAAGATGGCCGAGAGGAAGGAGATTGACTGCTGGATCATGGCTCTTCCCAACGGTGTCTGCAAGCCTTATGTCGACGCGATTGAGGAAGCCGGCAACAAGGAAGCCCTCATCGTCGACCTCAGCGCTGACTACCGTTTCGACTCTTCATGGACTTACGGTCTTCCCGAGCTCGTTCCCCGTAGCAAGATTGCTTCTGCCACCCGTATTTCCAACCCTGGTTGCTACGCCACCGCAGCTCAGCTCGGTATTGCACCTCTTCTCGAGCACCTCGCCCCTGCGCCCGCACACCCCACTGTCTTCGGTGTGTCAGGATACTCTGGCGCTGGCACCAAGCCCAGCCCTAAAAACGACGTCAACAACCTCACCAACAACCTCATTCCCTACAGTCTGACTGACCACATCCACGAGCGCGAAATCTCCGCACAGCTCGCCACACCCGTGGCGTTCATCCCCCACGTCGCCGTCTGGTTCGCCGGTATCCACCACACCATCTCCATCCCTCTCGCCAACCAGATGGCGTCCCGTGACATCAGACAGCTGTACCAGAACCGCTTCGACAAGGAGAAGCTGGTCAAGGTCTCCGGCGAGAGCCCTCTCGTCAAGAACATCAGCGGCAAGCACGGTGTCGAGATTGGCGGCTTCGCCGTCCACAGCTCAGGCAAGCGCGTCGTCATCAACGTTACCATCGACAACCTGCTCAAGGGCGCTGCCACTCAATGTCTGCAGAACATGAACTTGGCACTTGGCTACAGCGAGTACGAGGGCATTCCTCTGGAGTAGGAGTGTTTGGAGGCCGTGGGCATGTGTGGATGATTTTGTTCTCTTATTTCCTATAGATGGCTGTACAGTGTGTGTTTGTTCAATGTGAGAGTGTGACTGCATGCGGCTCAAAGTATGACATGGCTATTTGTACCAGCATCGTTGCCGGCAACTTATCTCCCAAAGACTGGGCATTTGTTGAAAAGTAAAGGTCGACCTGCCAGGATCACCTGCACATCAGAACGATGTTCTCGTATCCATCAGCATATCTAGTAGTCCCAAGCATCGTTTCAAATAATCGATGTCGGTTTGAGCGGAACTACGGCAAATATCCCCCAAGCCTGACTCGTAGACCAAAAACAAGCCTTGATCGAGGCTCTAGAACGCCAAACTTTATTATATCATTGTTCCCACTACTGCTGTTGTGTGTGTGCCAGCATGGTATCGAGATCTTCGAGTTGCGCCAAGAATAAAGTAGTGGGAGAGTGGCTACGCGCTTACAAGGCATCATGGACTTTTTTTGGACCCTGGTCGTCATGGGTCAGATTATGAGATGTGACTAAAATGGTTGATCGAGATCTCGATAGAGAGGGGACTTTGTGGTTTAATTACCATGCTTTGCGAGGAGCGAGCCATGCAGCTGGGTTGCCACGACGGGAGCTCTTAGCGTCTCGGTGACGCTTTCATTTGTTGTGATCTTGGGAAGCTGGAACTTGTTGTATGTGTCTGGACCGTGCTTCCTTTTTAATTGGGTATTCTGTCTCTCTGTATACAAGCTGGACTCAAGCTTGTGGTGTGCTGTGTTATCACTCGGACTCGTCTGCAGATCTAAATTGCAACATTCGCCCCACTGCCAACCCTTGAACAACACCTGCACAGAATTCATTTGCGAAATGCTTCATGTATACATAATGTCAGGCAGGTGTCAAATTCATGATTGGTTCTAAGCCGTCCGTTTCCCCCATCCGGCAAACGCTGCGCTTTCTTACCCATGCTCTCTCGATCTAAGGGCCATCCCGTGAGATCTTGCGTATCGAACAGCCCGATCCATGCGGCTGTCCGCAGACATACCACGATCCGCACATATCGAACCAACGAAACAGAGGATGCGAACCACTTTATACCAGATCGCCGGCAAGCGATGGCCGGCGCGATCAAGTCTCCGAGCGTCTGATAGCCGCTAGCGTGACAGTTATGACATAGTCGACCTTCGGATCTCTGTCTTCTGCGCGTACACCAGGCCATCCACCCATCGATACCGATGGCGGATCCACCGTGCCCTCGATGTTGCTGTCCGCCAGCGTGTGCCAAAACTGCCAATGCACCAGTGCTTGCCTTGGTTGCAGGAAAATCTCCGACTGTGTGGGACATAGCCAGACCTACATAGAGAATAGACCTGCCGCCAGAAGCGACCCTGGGAGAGACTATCCTACCCTTCCCATCCCATCTTGTTCCTGCATCTTGGTAGCTGGGGTCTATGACCGCCATCCTTGACCCATCCATCTCTTAGTCGCATATCTTGGATACCCTGAACCCTCAGATCCGATCGCTTCGGTGGCCAACCACGCCACGCACTAGCCATCCACCTGAGCAACCCTCCCCTCGCACACGCCAAAGCTTTTGAACATATGACGCCTTGCTGAACTCTGTTTTTACCCTTGTTTCGTTCCAGAATCACATGCAGCAATCTTCCTTTCAGTAATCTGTTCGCTCGCACGATCGAGCGGTATATCTGGATCAACACCAACATCGACATCACAACTATTTAATAATGTCACAACCCAACCGCATTCTAATCTACCTGCTCCGACGCGACCTTCGCCTTGCCGACAACCCAATCTTTAACGAACTCGCTCGTCTCAACAGCCAGTCCAAAAAGCCCTTCACTCATCTATTGCCCGTTTTTGTCTTTCCAGCTCAGCAACTCGAAGTTTCCGGATTTGTGACCGAAGGAGAGAAATCACCTTACCCAGAAGCCCGCAGCAAGGTCGGTGGGTTCTGGAGATGTGGCAGGTTGCGCTCTAAGTTCTTAGCAGAGAGCGTCTGGGATGTGAAGCAGGATCTTGAAGATATCGGAAGTGGATTGACGATCAGGGCTGGGACTGTCAAGGATGCGGTCAGCTCGATTCTCGAAGGCTACCGAGGTCAGGACGGTGCTGAGGTGCATGGGCTATGGATGACCAAAGAAGATGGATGGGAAGAGCAGTACGAGGAGAGGGATGCGAAGGCTCTGATGGATCGTGAGGGGAAAGAGTTTAAGCTTTGGACTGATGAGAAGTATTATGTCGACGAGTGAGTACCGACGTTGCACGTCTTCTTCTTGAGTGGATGCTGACTTCGCCGATGCAGTCGTGACCTTCCTTTCAAGGATCCACGTGAATTGAAGGATGTATTCACAGCGTTCAGGAACCAGGTTGAACCACTCCGGGAAGCACCAAGGAAGCAACTTCCCAAACCTGATCAGCTACCACCGCTACCGGATCACATCCCAGCTCCAGCTGCGCCATTCAAGATTCCCGACACTCTGAACGGTGTGATCGACGCGCTACTCAAGCCTCTTCCCGTTGATGCAGAAATGCCCAACATGCCTCAGCAATTGCCTGAAGGCGCGAAGAGTGCTCACCCGTTCCAAGGTGGATCAAAGACTGGTATCGAACGGATCCGCCATTTGATCGAGTCAGGATCGATGACCTCCTACAAAGACACACGCAACGGTCTGATCGGCCAGGACTTTAGCACCAAGCTCTCTGCCTGGTTAGCTCTTGGCAGCATCACTGCTCGCCAAGTACATTGGCTCATGGTCGATTTCGAAGATGGCAAAACACCTTTGGGCAAGTCAACTCAGGGATACGGTAAAGGCGAGAACAAGGGAACTGCCGCCGTACGCTTTGAGCTCCTATGGAGAGATTACATGCGTCTCTGCACTCAGAAGTTTGGCACCCGCCTCTTTATGGTCGATGGCTACCGATGTGACAAGGACGCCAACTTCAAATTCATCAGCAGTCCATTCTCGAACTCAACAGCGAAGAAGAACTCGCACGGAACCAACGACGAAGACACGCGTATTTCTGTGGAGCGGTTCGTGGCAGGACGTACTGGTACAGGCCTCATTGATGCTTCTCAGCGTGAACTGTTCCTCACTGGTTACACATCCAACAGGACTCGCCAGAACGTCGCATCATATTTGAGCAAGCACCTTGGAATTGACTGGCGTCTGGGCGCCGAATGGTACGAATCGTGCCTCATCGACTACGATGTCCACAGCAATTGGGGCAACTGGCAGTACGTGGCCGGCGTGGGCAACGACCCTCGTGGTGCGGCACGTGTGTTCAATCCGGTGAAACAGGCCGTCGACTACGACTCCAACGGTGACTATGTTCGCATGTGGTTGCCTGAGCTCCGCGGAGTTGGCAAGAGAGAAGAAGGTGGCGTTTCGCTCAATCAGGACAAGTCCGACAATAAACACGAGAGCAGTCTTGAGAGCCTGATGGGTGTGTTCCAAGCTTGGAGAATCCCAGACGAAGAGAAAGAGAGACTGGGCTTGAAGGGTGTGGAGTGGGTGGAGAAGCCTTTGATCAAGATCAATTTCTCTGTCAACCGACGAGGAGGCGGTGGCAAACAGCCTGGCGGCGGTGGAGGAGGAGGCGGTGGACGTGGCGGTCGAGGTGGACGAGGTGGCAAGACTCGTGGACAAAGAGGAGGCCGGGACGTTAAACGAGAGTAAAAGGGGAGATTCACGAGCAGAGCTGAAAGTACTTCTTGCATTTCTGAAGGCTGATCCGCTCATTTCAATGGCAGGTAATGGCAATCGACTGTCTGAGTGGAATTTTTGGTGTGGGCTCTTGGTGGGAGGGGGTGTCTTTTGTTGCTTCTTGTTGGAAAGGTGAAAATGCATTGCATCTATACCCAGAGACTGCCAATTAATTTCGTCGTTCTCCTTCCGTGTCAATGATCACCAGAACGATCAGTGCCACTGTTCACTATTCAGAGATTTCGACGTATGAAGAGTGGCCACCAGCATGTCAACATATATATCAGCTCATGCGTTCGTAAACAGGAGTAGGTGCAGTAGCTCCTGCCATCTCGCTTATGCTTAGTAGTCACAACAACACCATTGAGGTGGTCTGCTTTTTCCTTCGTTGCCTAGGGCTCGAAATTGAAGTACAGTAGCCTAAAAAATCACAATTTCGTTCGTGTCCGTGTTTCTGGTGCGAGACATCCGGTTCGCAGTTCCAAGCTGCAACTTGCTTGTTGCGGCTGTGTAGATAGAGACCATTTACCACGTCCATATCAGCAGGCGCTGTGAGCCGGCTCTCGCGAGTGGAGTTGGTGAGACGCTAATTATATTTGCAAGATAACACGCCAGTTAGGCTGTGCGCTATGTACGTTCCGATGCGGTTAAACCGATATCTTTCCAATACGTGGAGCCTTGAAACGTCCGTTGGCTCTACCCATGTCGAAGAGTTCAATGCTCAGATAGGTTCGGGAGGTGCATGCTTCCTGTAGCCGCCATGTGTTTTTGGCAAGCCGCAAGAATCTTTGCCTGGTCCGTAATGTGTTGGAGTTTCCCCAGGACACTGTGATTTCCTTCGACAAACCCAAGTGTTTGGTACTCGATGCCCGTCTCCTTGCAGAAATCCCTCACAAGAATGGACAACTTGCGCAAATTGTGTCTAGGAACACGCGGGAACAAGTGGTGTACCGTCTGGAAATGGAGACCACCATGGAAGAAGTCCAACCATTCGGGACACGCTACATCCACAGTAGTGCGCAGCTGTCGTTGAGCAAAGACCTCTCCTGGGCCAAGGTCGGATGTGCTTGCGCCCCAGTGAGACAATGTGATCTGGATTTGCAAAGGCAAAGTGGCCATATGGCTCACAAGTAAGAAAAGCCAGGCGTCCTTTCCGTTGGGAATACTCTTCCACAAGAGAAGGTAGAAGAAGAGGTAGATGTAGCAGAGACATGCGAGAACCTCGGTAGGTCGGATCCAGGCAGCTGTGCCGCGTTTGATAGATCTTGCTGATGCCAGATGCAGCCAAGAGAGGTAGTATAGATTGAAGCGTGCTATCATCATGATAGGGTAGTAGGTATATTTCTGGTACTGGACTGTGAAGTCGGCGACGGAGTTCCAAATAAATTGAAAGCCGTTGTAGTAGCTAGACTTGATCGAGCTGAAGAAAGCCGGAGATGTGGTAAACATAGGGATGTTCTGTGTGTCTGGATCGTGTACCTGCAACAAGTCGTTAGCCAGCATAGATATATTCCAGGCCTGAAGGTAACTTACGGGATCGTTGGTAACGAAATGGTGCACGTTATGGCTGCTCTTCCACCACCCAATGGATAGACCGCAGACAAAGTTGCCGATGAAGATACCGATCAACGAATCGATCACGTAGTTGTGTGTGATTCCACAGTGTCCAGCGTCGTGTGCTGTGAACATGATTTGCTGCCAAAAGATGCCTAGCGCGATTGCCGACAAGATGTACCATTCGTAGTGCAAGAGCGTCAAGAAGAGACCGAAGAGGGCCAGGTAACGTCCTATTTCCGGCGCGTAGTTGCTGAATTTACATTCGTAATAGCCTTCATCGTGTACCCGCTGATGAAGTGTACGGAACTTGATGGTAATGTTGCGTTGAGTATCAGCATCAAGAGATGGGTACTTCGCCAAGTCGGCATCGATGGCTTGTTGCACCGCGATTGCAGTGTATGAGTCCGGATCGTACTCCAGTTTCCAGCCTTTCATGGCTTGGGGCTCAAGAACATCGACTCCTTCAGCTTTTTCAGAGCACACCGCCGTTTGATCGATGGCGACAAGTCCAGGCTGGAGCTCTTCAGAAGTACAGCTCGCAGCCTTGGGGCGTCTTGATACACTGGCCGCGTTTGATTCGCTGTCTTCCGGAAGTGGTGTCTTGATCTCTTGACCATTTTCGATCGCTCGCCTGAAAACTCCGCCTTGGATAGGTGGGACGAAGTTTGTCCACTCGCCATCGATGAGCCCAATTCGAAATCTGTAGCATTCTTTTAGTAAGCGCTCACGAATTTGATACTCAGCAGCACGTACTTCTTCATAGACTCAAGTGTATCGAGGGAATGTGATCTGTTTGGCGTCTTATTAGCTTGATGATACATGCGTGATTCTACCAAACGATTTCGCGCAGGTACAAGATCAGCGCATTGGGTATTCCCCAACGGTACGGTTATAACGAAAGATGTTTATTTACATGCTAAGCTCGTCGCTGGCGTCTCTACCCACCATGTGCTGGATGACAAGGCGTCCACCTGGATGCACATCCTGCCATTTGTTGAGTCGAAGGACATGGCCGCGAAAAATCACGAGCGTATCGCCTGCAGCTATGCGGGCTTCGACCTCCCTCGGGGTGAAGGTGCGGAAGCTAGACATAGTGAATGGAGGAGAAAAATGATGGAAACACAAGTTGAAGGAGCCTTGATGGTTAAGGTAGTACAAGTATGTATAGCGCCAAGCACAGTCCCAGCCCTAGTTAGAGTTCGGACGTGCTTCGCGTACAGAATACGTCAGCAGATTGTACATCCACTCGCTGCGACTCAGTCGTTCATCCATGGGCAACCATTGGCCTGTTCGCATCTGTTTATAGGAATCATTTATTGTATGCTAAATCGATATTCTCGCCTACTTGGGGCTGCGTGGGTTCTTGATGTGCCGAAGACTACCGCATCCTAGAGCTCCACTTCGAACCCCTATGCAGGGTCTCTCGGCACGTGCGGGAGCGATCTGGCCCTTGACTTTGCAACGGTGCCTCGTGTCTTTTGGCTTCAAAGGACAATTTTCCTTGACATCAAGCTCGAACTCAGCAACTCGCCTATCGACAGGATATCTACACTCTTGTGTGATGGCAACGTCTGACTGATACTGCCTGACGCAATATCAGTCATGGCTTGAAACATACACGGCACAACCTCCGTAGCTACACGCTTGGCTTAAGTGCGCGAAGGAGGTTCTGGATGACCTGAAGGCGCTGGCGCCGTGAGATAAAGTTACAAGAGGGAGTGTTCTACAATTGGAGGAACGGCATAAGAGCATGGACTTTGTACAAGCGATGTTGAATGGATTTGTCCTTCATCAAGCCATATTTGCCGCAAATCGCTATTCCCTTATCGAGACAGTGTCATATGAGAGCCTACAGTACATGAGAGAAAAGATCGAAAGAAGTGTAAGAAGGGAACAATTGTCAGGGGGAATCGTGAACTTAGCGGGCGAAATCTTAGGCTGGGTATTCGAAGCTTCGATGCGCGGCCCTGCTCACATGGTGGCTTGCATGATAGATTAGCTTCGTTAGATCGATTGAAGTATATGTACTTCCCTATCCGCAAAGAATCTCGCCCGCACGAACGCGTTTCGAACGTAGATGCCATATCACCAATGTGAATAATACGTCGCGATGGCTGGGAGCAGGGGAGATTGTGACCTCCGCAATAGCTCACAGGATACTTGACGCTTCGTCTAAACACATCATGGCGAAGATCAATGGGATCAGGAGAGCTTCTGGGTCTGCCAGTCGTCTCTTTGAGGACGCAGCCTTGGACTGTTGCTCGTCAATGGAGCTTTGGTGCCAGTGAGAGTGAATGCATGTCTCGCACGACACCAACAATTGAACAGCACCTACAAGCAGCTTCCTCGAAATAGGAGAAGCTTCCTTGAAACGGGACCAATGAGGGGGGTAAAACGTTGTCGGTTCATCTTCATCACCAGTTCGCTAGTTGGTACTTTCGGAAGTCCTCGTCATACAAGCAATTGCACAACCACTGAAATACACACGGACAATTGCGTATTCATCACCGTCAGGGAAAGACAGTTTCGAGCTCCGCCTCGTTTCCTGCTGACGATGGCGTAAAGGGCACAGACTTTGTGACGAAGAAACTGCATACACTCATATTTACTACAACAACTCATCCAAACATGGCCATCTATTCTGACAATGCGAAACATCTCTCACTGGACTGTTCCGAATTCCCCCACCAGTATGGCATGAGCACAATCTTGCCAGCTCCGAAGAACAGGAAGATAAGCAGCATGCTGAAGTTGAAGCCAGCGTCGAACGCCGCAGCCAGAATGTAATTCCACCTCGCCCAAAGCGTGTACCTGTAGCGGTACGCCCAGAACATTACCACAAATCCTCCAATCAGACTGCTAGTCATGCCTGTGCTGATGTTGCCCCAGAAGTGCGCCATTGTGCTGAAGAAGATCGTTGTGTTCCAGAGCTGGAATTTGGCTCGCGGGAACAGACGGTGAAGGGCATAGATTACAAGGGGAGCAACTGCACCCAGTACAAATCCGAGCGGCAGGCGATGGTAGATGTGTTGCTCAAACAAGCGGCGTGGTCCCTATCGCAAGGTTAGCAAGTCTGGAGGAATGGTTGAGCTTGAGGACCTACGATCATCACGTATTGTGCTGACGTGGTCAGACCTGACGCTATCTCTTGACCAGTCCATTGATGAGTGGGATCAGTCTTCTCTCCCGTGAGATAGTCTCTTTTCGTGTCAAGAACCCATCTAATCACTGCATAGTTGATCGGGATTCCCAGGAATGAGCCAAACACCTGCGAGAAGAACACATCCCTTGGCGGCACGTGCATGTAGTGTCCGATCTTCATGTCCTGCAAATTAAGCTGGGCCCTATACCAGGCATTACCCTTTGAGAGAAAGAAAAAGTCAGAAGGGCAGAAGGAGTGCACCAGAAGGATGTTCTCAACTTACTGCGATCGAGCTGTAGACCGAAGCCCCCACGGGATTCTTGTACCCATCTACCGAGTTGACCATAAGACCGTAGAGCAATTCATTGACCGTTCCAATCGGCAATTGGAAATTCGACAAAGCGTAAAGCCATCCGAGAGGAACGACGAGAATCGCACCCGTACCAACCGCAACGAAGTACGTCCATACGGGGATGTACAGCTTGCCACAAGCAATGATCGTTACCAATGCTACTAGTGATGCGGCGAACAGCAGTCCAAACCACCAGGCAGGGACCTCTTCGTACGACCTCTGCAGAATGCTCAATTGGTCGCCATATTGCTCGCTGATGCGGGCTTTCTTGTTTGACATGCGCTCTTTGACTTTGAGGAAGCTTGCACGCAGTTGTTGCCAGCCGAAGCAAGCCATCCAGACGATAGCAGAAGTATAGGCTGCGTAGTCGAAGAACATGTTCCATAGTACTTGCGTACCGACGAACGGTGGCCCAAACTCCTCATACGCTGTCTGGTTGAGAGTGACCTGCGGTGTTAGAAGCTGCGTAATGGGATACGATGTTCCGTTTTCTGGATCTGTCAGGCTCCATCCCAAACTGTTGCAGTGTATCAATGGCAGACCTACCGAGGAAAAGTCTGTTCGAGTTCAGATGAAGGTTCCATTCTCCAAGATGTCCAAACTTGGCTGCCGGCATCAAGATCCACGCACTGCAGGCGAAGCCTAAGAACATAACGACCTGGGTCCACCAAGGAGTGAGGAATAGGCTATATCTTGCTGTGATGTTTGACCAGTCAAGGGACAGGTTGAGGAAGCCCATACCACCGAAACCCGAGCCAACAAAATTGGCGACATGGTTGTGTGGAGCGACCCAGCAAAGGAAGGCAAGCGAGCCCAGCATAGGGAAAACATATTCTGGGAGAAACTGCCACAGAGTAACTCCGAGTAGGACCAGCCAGAACACCTTTGTCTGCTTTCGAGACTCGGGGGTAGGATTCTGTCTCTGCTTCTTCTGGGTCTCAAAAAGGGCGGTCTGACACAAGCTGTACCGGAAGAAACATGTCAGTACCGCTGAGAGTCGTGCACAGCTTCGTATCAACTTACGCTGTGAACCAAGGGAATTGAGGGTCGTAGATCAGGAACTGCCGTGCGATTGCCGCGAAAGCGTATCCAGTCCAAACGATGCTCTGTAAAAGTCGATATCAGAAAAGAACGCCAGAAGTGATAAGGGCCGCATTAACACATACCCACATGAAGAAGATCGCGACCAACGGATGTATCTTCGTATCAAAGTAGAGTTCAGCCATGGAAATCGGTGTGTAGCCCATGTTGTATGTAGCTCCAGAGGCCGCGGAGATGGTAATCAAAACATGCTCCTTGACACTAAAAGGTCCCGGGTTGAGAGAAAAGGACCACCGCGTGAATGGAAGTCGAATGGCACGAGTTGGCAGCACTTTAGCCAGCCAGTCGCCAGTGTAGCTCGACGCGATCTGCACAAAAAATATCGAATAGGGCGCATAGGTCGTCCGGTAATGGCTCATCATGCTCAAGAAAGCTCCAGGTACAACGAAGACGATAGTCAGAAGGAAGTACCGGAACGTCAATGTTGGCAGTGTGGGATCATCCGAGAAGCTGACAACTCGCCGGACATACGATGGAATATCCTGGATACGCGGGTCGTTGTCGTCGAAGCCATCTTCATGCTCGCTGCCGGCTTCGGCGGTGTAGAGGAAGGGCGGTTTCTCGAAGTCATCCGCATCTGGACTTGCTGTGATGGTTTGTTCTGGTACAGTCTTCGATGATGTACTGTGCCGCTGAGAGGATTCTCCAGATTCTGTGGGCGATGGCCTCGGCATTCCAGCCATTGTCGCCGTTGGTCTCTCGGAATGAGGTGTATGCTCGCAAGATCAACACTCTTTCACAATCAACGTGATCTAATGTCAACCATATACCGGACTGCGAGCTCCATCTATAGCACGAAATGTGAATCCTTCATGGTGCAATCCCAAAGAAACACTGTCACCAATGGTATAGCAGAAAGAAACACCGGTGCCCCATTCATCGCACTCAATTTTCCACTTAACTCTGCTGTAAGAGCCTGTAAGAGCCTCGCATTGGCGACGGATCTGACCGATTACTTAATGGAAAGTGGAGTTGGTGATTTGCCCTACCGTAGGGTCGCAGGTGGTCAGCGAATGCGGCCACTACGTATATTGTACCTATGGATCGCGTTTCGAGCAGGTCTGCATGAGCGGTCATCTTGTCGTTTCGGAACTGAAGTCCGGCTATCAATAAGGCCCATTCAGGACATGATAACCTGACGAGCGTATGCAGCAAAACGATGCTGATCTTTGTAGACCGCCTGACTCTTTCCGAGGGAATGCACACCATTCGTAAACCAAGCTTTGACAGCGTTTGTTGCTTGATCGAACTAAGTGTTTGCTAGTGCATAGCTTGCCGATGTCGTGATCACGCTAATGAGTATTTGTGAGAAATCGTTTCGTATGACATGCCAAATCTTGAGATTTTTGCATTGGTACCGGAAATAGTGCGACAAGTCGCCGAACTTTGTGAAGACAATTCAAAAGTCTACCCCTGTCTCACTGCTAAACTTCTAGCAAAAAACATACAACAGGCGGGATTCCCAGATGGTCACCCACTCTAGTACTAGTCGCCCGGTTCAGTGCTTATGTATGGCAGAGCGGACGGGATGCCCAGTTTTCACTGACCTATGGTCGTATGTGCAGGTAGCAGTTCATTTTGCAGATATGACATGTGTCAACATCATATAGGACGAGTGAATGCATTGAACCTCACATCACTAGAATCTGTATATTCTTGAAGTACTTTCGAATCACGACCCGTACGAAAAACATCAGTAATAACAATGTGTAATAAGAATTGCAGTACAGGCTTATGTGAATATTACTTTTGGCCTACGTACCTGCCGCAGAACCACATAATGAACAACATCGCAATCCACACAAAAAATGCCCAAACGCCATCTCATCCACAACCGCCAGCAGTCGTGTCTACTTGGGAGCATTGCGCAAATTCCACTTTCCAAACCAATCCAGGACCACAGGCGTGAAATCCAACACCTTCGAATTCCCACAACCACTGGGGATACTCTTCGCATCCGAGTTGGTACCCTTCGAATTCGGCCAGCAGTGTCCGGCGGGTTCATATAGATGGTAGTGCGATACCACGTTACTCCATCCGTTACACGAGAAAGTCTGGATGTGATATCCATTCTGCGTGTTGCGGGACGACGGCGCACCTGTGCCACAGTTGCGCTCACCCCAGAATCTGACCCACTTGCCGACGTTAGGAATGGGGCCACCGCTGCCTTCGCCGCCGGTGTATGGGATCGTGTTGTCGCTGTCGCCGTGAGACTCCAGAATGGCACGCTTCTTGCTGCATGACTCCTTAGTGGTGTCGGTGTAGAGAGCTGCTGCGGCCATAGCGAAAGCAGCAAATTGGTCGCCAGTGTCTGAGCATGCAAGGGTATCCACAAAGCCAGCGCCGTTAGACTTGCCGGAAGCGTAGATGCGGTCGGTATCGATGCAGTAGTTGGTCTTCAGGTAGTTAAGTAAGTCGGCAACGAACTGAACATCGTCAACGCCTTTTGTGGCATAGCTAGGACCTTGCCACGCAGTGCCGTCGCTGCCTTCAATGCCTTGCGGGTACACAATGACGTATTTGGAAGATGCAGCGTAGTTGTTGTACATGGAGTTACTCCTTTGACTGTCGGAGGTGCCGCCACGGCCGTGCTAAATATACGTTAGTTCAGTCATATGCTTGTAATTGGACGCCAAGTGTAAAGTGATCGGGCATCGAATGGTCGTTTGCGAACTTTGCAACGCAGCATGGGCTACAGCCCGCATGCATCTCAAAGGCAGACGATGACTACTGTACAACAGACCCGAACGAGATATGCAAGTGACGTCGATGGGTGATACATACTGCAACACTGTCAGTTATTGCCCGAGTACGAGTGCATCGCTTGTAGTTGTGTCTTACCAAAGTCAATGATCAATGAATATCCAGTGTTGGCATTGTAGTTCGGTGGCACCTGCATCAGTGTCAGTAACCGTTATACAGATATGACTCCATCAACACTGACCTGGACTTTGAATGAACGACTCCTACCACCAGATTGTATCGTGATTGGGCCTTTGTAGCCAGCAGTCTGTGCTTTACCACACCCTTGTGAAGTAGCACGAAGGGCCAGCAGAGGCGCAGCAGTGACCTGAGCGGCCAAAAGGGTGGCAGCAATAAGGAAGCGGAACATGATTGTAGTAGTCCGTATGAGTTTGGTGACAAAGACACTGAGATGTACCTCTCACCGGAAAGTGACCTAGGTCCATCACGCTTTATATATCATCTTGAGCCTCATTGCCACGGCGCCTAGGCTACACCGAAGACAAATCCTCAAACGTCAGTGACCGACATCTGTGACCGGCGCCTACCTCGAAACGGCAGTCAATTGAGCTCTTCGTGCTCTCGCCAAAGCACCAAGTGCGACTAGTCGTCGACTCAGCAAACCAGAACGCGAAGAAGCGAGTCGATCTAACGCAAGAACCTCAAAGCCAAGTGCGTGTGATGCAGACCCATGGGTTGAGAGGAGTCCGGCATACGGATGACGACCAGCATACAGGTGGATCAGCATGATGGCTGGCTTTAGGTGAAGCCACGAGGGGAGTTGATCCATGGATCGCCATGGCGTGCAGACGACGGGGTGGAGGCACTTTCAGACTGAGCCGAGAGCCTAAGAGCCCTATTCGCAATTTATGCTTTCGCAAGATCTAGAGAAAGCTTCTGGAAGGTTTGTCAGGACACCGTGTCCATCGAGCGATTCTGGAACCGTTCTTCTGGTGTCTAGCAGCCCCGTTGTATTTGCGTGACCAGCGCTATAGTAGGAGGTAGATCAGGCTGATCATGCAAGCCGGTGAGGAGATATCAGCTGCTTCTGCGGCACGTAAGACGTGCATGCGGATAGCATCCATCGTTGGCTGCTCGCACAACAGAGAAAGGTCATGTGGACGCTGGGCATGCAGAAGAAGCAAACGTCAAGTGGCGCCGAAATCCCGTCGTTGCATACGGAAGCTTGTGATCACCCTTTTGGAGCTAAACAGATTCCTCAAAGGGGGACATGTTAGCCAGCCGTATACGCGCCTTGCCTCGTATGCGCGATTCGCTGCTGCTGCTGGTTCCCTTCAACCGTCTGGAAGCCGTCATAGCCGTACGGATGAACGCAAGGGACTGTAGTGCCAAATACTTGTGCGCGAGACCTATAGCGAAAAAATAAGGCCAACCCACAACCCGCAACAACCCCAGATCTCCGGAGACAGGCTCGATTGTCGTCTAGCGCTGGAGACCTCCGAGGCCTCGAGTTACCGCAGGCTCGGTGAATTTTTATCTGGGCCCGCACCATCTGGTCAAAAAACCGAAACATCGCTCAAAGCTTAACAGGCGCCAAGTGATATCCCCAGGACCCCAGGTTACTCCAACCCCAGGTAGGTTAAGGCACACGTGCAGCTGTACATGCAGGTGTGCATTTGCTATCCTCCTACGCCGTTACGCCACATGAGATCTATCAGCTTCGTATCAGCTCCGCAATAGATGAAGCTCGGTTGGATAATTGTACTCGAATTCATACCCGGATCATGCCCTCAACGATGTTCATGCTGTATGGAACACGGTCTCAGCGACCTAACGATACGGATTACTCCGGATCTCCAAGAATCTGGAGAACAGCCCAGGCGAAGCTGGACCCCTTGGCGACTAGATAGTCAACTCTTGGACATTTTTTCTCGCCCCCCCCATCATAACTTCCCGATTTATACTTTGCAATTTACACAGCCACGTGCGCCATGTTGACTCTGGCTGGGTTGCCAACAACGTCCAAGATATGCTAAACATATCTGGCCATGGGACCTGGGGCTCGGCCGTTTAATTTGTCCGGCGTTTCTCGGCATGTCCCAGATTTTTGAGTCGTTCTCATCGTGGACATTAGACAGAGCAGAAGCCATTGTCGGATGGTCGTTCGAGTGCTGGGTCGTGAAAGAGTGGCGACTGCACAGCCGCAGGCCTGAAAAATGTGAACTGTTGAGCACGAAGGACCCGCACGCACTGGCAGCACTCAGACCGCATGCATACACGATGAATGAGGACCGCTATCGACTGGTAAAATGCGGCGCAAGCGACGAGCGCCACAGTCTCAACGATAAGAATCGTAGTCCCAATTCTGGGGCTACCGAACAGCAAGATGCGAAAGGACAAGGCACATTGGCACGCAAAGCACGCGATTGATGCCACGTGTACCGGTGAGACACTTGTGCGCTCTGATTCCGACATTGCAAAGATGCGGCAGCTCTCGAACCGCCGGCGATAAAAGTCGAACACCGTCGATGCACCATGTGGATGCACACCTGTATTGAAATCCGCGATGAATTTTGAGCTTCGCTCTCCAATCGATGACCATGCTGAGGATGACTGACGTGAGCCAACATCAGTGACAATTTTACTAGGAGGCAGTAGCAAGTTCCTACAAGCAACCTCTCCATGGCAAAATCTCAGCGTATCAGATTCGCAGCAAAACGATAGCAGCTCACCTAGCACCAGTAACAAGCAGAGATAACATGTCTTCTCACCAGTCGACGCAATTCAGCTGCAACAACAATACATGCACTCAAGCCAAAAAGATCGAACCACACATACAGCTGACAAACAACACATAGGCACACGTAAGCTCTCACGCGCATTGCCTCATACATACAACAACAATTCCCTACATACAAGACCAGATCGGGCACCCACTTTCCCCATCCAGGCAGCACAAAATCACAAACGGTTAGAATTTGGGGCTCCTCTCTATCTCCTATCTCCCGTTTGCCGATCGCGCACCTTTCCCCCAGTTTTTCGAAGGAGTTACATCCGGCTTTTGGACGATCGCCCAATGAGACATTGACACCGCTTGTCTGATAATGACGATGTTGGAATATCAGCCTATCGTCGTGCGCGCTCGACTTTGGGTTTTGAGAGCGGGGATGGACTTATTCTCTCGAACCGAGTGCTCGAGAACGCTGGTACGGAGTTAGGTGGTACCGGAATCTTAACAACTGTTGGATGGTGTACAAAAGAACGGTCAAGGTCGAACCAGACGGACTTTGCTTCTTTCATCACAATTGAGAAGCTACACTCTAAGTCAAGCGCATCCTCCACAACCTATCGAAGTCGAAGCTTCCAACATGAGCGCATCAGCCAACCTCCCAAAGACCTTCAAGGCGGCCATCGTCACCGGCCAAGACCAGCCTCTTGAGATCAAAGAGGTTCCTATGCTCGAGCCCGGCGTAGGCGAAATCCTGCTTAAAGTCCACGCCTGTGGAGTCTGCCACAGTGACCACACTGTCCTCACAGGAGGCATGGGCCCTCCTCACGTCGCGCGGCTGGGTCACGAATTCGTCGGCACTGTAGTCGCACTCGGCTCGACCGCAGGCCTTCCGAGCAAATGGCAAGTCGGCGATCTGGCCGGCGGCGCCTGGCACGGCGGGCATGACGGGCATTGCCGATCGTGTTCTCGCGGCGACTTTCAGATGTGCACGAACAAGCAGATCAATGGCGTCACGCGCGATGGCGGCTATGGGGAGTACGCGGTCTTGCGAGCAGAAGCTGCTGTGAGATTCCCTCGCGAGCTTGCTAAGGAAGATCTGGCACAATGGGCTCCGATGTTGTGCGCAGGCGTGACGGTTTTCAATGGCATGCGTCGCATGGGCGTGGCGGCTGGCGATGTGGTTGCCGTGCAAGGTCTAGGCGGGCTAGGCCATCTGGCTGTGCAGTACGCGCGCAAGATGGGATTCAGGACGGTGGCGTTGTCAAGAGGCGAAGACAAACGCGCGTTTGCCATGGAGTTGGGCGCGCACGACTATATCGACACAGCTGCTAGCGATGCGGCAGAGGAGTTGCAGAAGCTGGGAGGTGCGGCACTCATTGTGGTCACGGCACCCAACCCGAAGGCGATAACTCCCTTAATCGGCGGCCTGGCTCCGAGAGGCACTCTGCTGCTTCACACAGCTATTGGGCCGGTGCCTGTTGATACCGTCTCGATGGTCCTCAATGCGTTGACTGTACGTGGATGGCCGTCGGGACATGCCTTGGATTCAGAGGAGGCGATCCAATTCGCGAGACAGAACGAGGTGCGTTGTCTTGTCGAAAAATTCCCACTGGAGAAGGCCAACGAAGCAATGGAACACATGATCAGCGGCAAGGCGAGATTCAGAGCTGTATTGACGATGGACTGAGTCGGCGCGGACTCAGTCTGCCTAATCTGGCGAGCAGGATGAGAAAGTCGTCGAGAATATTCCACTGGAAGTAGCGCAAGTACCAACCGAATGCAAAGGATTGCTGCACGGGTGCCTTCGATATTAGCTACACATGAACTAACATAGTGATCGTGACGATGTTTTCTCCTTGTTCCGTGAGTGACACCGATAGCAGCCAATGGCATATACCGGGGAGGGGTCGATAAGGGGAGACAAGCAATCTCTTCGGGCTGGGAGATGAAAGCGACAATGATCCGCAGCAGGCATGCGCAATCTCGGCGGCCGTAGTAGCAATAAGTGTATATGTGATAGCAAAAAGGCGATATTGGAGACCCACCCGGTCGATGCGCGTGGACGAGTGTGTGGGAGGATGGGTGGGAGAGACTCCGAGATGGGGAGTGCCTTGTGCAGAAGTCCTTTGTACCCCAGCTCTCTAATGCCAGAAACGGGCGCAGTAGGCCAGCTATGGCAGACTAGCGAATGTAGTTACATTGACACTCGGGCGCTTACAGCAGGCAAAGAGGCATTGCGCGCGACTAGAGCCCAGCTACCTAACTAATGCGACCGCGCATGTCTCCCCGAACCACGAACTACGGGCATCGCACGACGCACTACTCACTCACCACCACGCCGTTGACAACTGCCAGCTCGACCCTTAGACTGCGAAACACGAAACCGCTCGACTCAACCTGACTTGACCTGACGATTGCGTGTCGTCGCTCCAGCACGAGCACAGGCACGAGCATAGACTACAGCAGACTACTATACCCAGTCGCCCGCCGCCCCGCTCTCCATCACCACCACTACCAGACACTACCACCGCCCTCTCCGCACCGCCACGATCACAAGCACCACCACCACCACACCCGCCGTCGCACAACCCGTCCGCCAGCCAGCCAGCCAGCCAGCCCGCTCGCTCGCCAGCCCTAGCCCGCCATCCGCCATCCCACCCGCGGTGAAACGACACGCTGCACGCAACCCCAAGCACAAGCACTCACGCATCTGCGCCCACGCACGCCTGCCCGCTCGTACGCACGCACACGCCCGTCGCGCCGCCGCCCCAGCTGCTGCGTCCGACCTCACACTCGCCCATCCTGGCTCATCAACAACCCACCTTCGATCAAGCCTACGGTGGCCAGTCCGCACCCTCTGCCAAAGGCTCCTGGTTGGCGCGAGTTTCCCACCGAGCGAGCCACATCCCTGCCAGCCGCACCGCTGCTGCTGGAGGCGCTGGAGCTGGTCCTGGAGCCGCAGCTGGCGGAGACCTAGGCAAGCTCCCTCTGCGCAGCGCCGGCTTCGCGACGTCGCATGAGCGCTTGCCCAGCCTGCAGAAGGTCACCACCGCCGAGTACAGAGGCCGTCCAATTAGTCCGCCCAGCCCTGCCAGCCCTGCCAGCCCCGTCGAGAGCGACTTTGCGCCAACGCCTATAGACGCCAGTTTCGGAGAGAGGATCGACTCGCCTGCCGACAGGATTACCGGAGGATCTGGCCTACAGCAACAGAGGAGCAGGAGTGACACGTTGCGCCCCGAAGACAAGCCTGGCAGCAGAATGGATCGATATGGTAGAGACCACGCGTACGACAGCGATGCAGACGCCGACGACGAATTTGAGAGATCCATAATTGCGTCACCAACGGTACCTACACACTTCGACGATGCAGAGTCAGACCACCTTTCCGAGTCCGAGGATGAGCGAGAGTCACTTGGTGGAGAGGATACTCCTACAACACAAGGCTGGCTTGAGAGAGAAGGACGCAGCCCAACAGGGAACATTGTGCAGTGGACAGAAGAGCAGGTCGCGGATTATGTCGCTGCGCTATCACCAGCATTGAAGCACTACAGTAACACATTTGCCGAGGAGGGCGTTAACGGCGAGGCGTTGATCGCGTTGCACCATGACGAGCTCAGAGAGCTTGGTGTCAACAGTATTGGCCACAGACTTACAATCCTCAAGGCAGTGTACGAGCAGAAGAGACGCTCTGGAGTTAGAATAGAGGAAGATGATTATGTGCCATTATGTAAGTCTTTTTGGAGCAATGGCCGCGCGAGATCCACTACTGACTATTGTAACAGCTGCGGAAGGCGACAAAGGCGATCTTTCGGCTACCCAGGACGATATCGCAAGGGTCATTGAGTCAATTCGCCTTCGTGATCAGCGCATAATAGCTGCTGAGACCGAGCTCCGAGTGTTGAAGCAAGACTTAGAACGCATATCAGACGAAAACAGAAAACTGCGCGACGAAGCCTTACCAATCATGCGACTTATGAAAGATCAAAGGACACCGCTGCCGGATCCCGCTGGCGGCACAATTCCTTCGCCACGAGACACTGATCCTTCGAAGATGAGCGATACCCTTGCGCCTGTCAAGGAGAGCAAAGGCAGCTCGCTCAGCCGGAAATTCAGTACAAAGAAGTTGTTCCTTGGAAGTGCTCCTAAACAACCTTCGCCTACACATCCACCACAGTCATACACACCCCAACCTCGCGAAGTCCGCGACGACACTGGTACTCATCTCGAAGCTAGCGCTGCAGCAATGGCTGCCAGCAGCCACTTGACCGCCAGCATGACCGCACAAACTAGCCCGAATGGATTACAATCACAGCAGCTTTCTCCCACAAGTCCCGCATACTCAAACCAGCCATCATCGGCTGGCTCTTATCACAACCAACCAGGCTCTGCAGCCGCACGAACTTTCCCTAGAGACGTAAGGCACGACCGAGGAGGTTACGGCCATACGGACGACACTGGCACAGGCTTTAGTCAAGCGACCACGCTCAGTTCATGGCCGCAGAATGCGAGCGACCAAGCTTCAATACGGCGAGAAGAGCGCGATAGAGCGCGGCGACAAGCCCCAACGCCTAGTCCAAGAGAGGATGAAGCACCTCGAGAGAGGGACCGAGGCGATCGGTACGATTTTCGTGACGGAGTCTTCCAAAGGTCTTCACCAGCTAACATTAACTTCCCAGTGACAACCCTCAAGTTGAAATATTCAAATCTTTCCGCGTGGCCATCAACGACCCTTGCGAAGTAGTGCTACCAGTTGTGAGTGTTTCTCTCCCTTTCATGCAAGCAGAAAGCATTCTTGGAAATTTCCTCCCATCTATGCCGATCACCTCTATTCGCATTCGTCACTACAGAAATACCCAGAACTAACGAGTTCCTTCTCGCAGGCTCTCAAACGCTACAACATCCACGACGACTGGCGCCAATACGCCCTCTACATCGTCCACGGTGACCAAGAGCGCTGTCTCGGCCTGAAAGAAAAACCTCTACTTCTCTTCAAACAACTCGACAAGGAAGGTCGTAAACCCATGTTCATGCTGCGCCGCCATGCATCGCCCCAAGACGGATGGTCGGGTGCTGCTGGTGGAGGTGGAAACGGTGCGCTAGATACCGCCAGTGTGAGTGGCAGCACTCTTGGATCTGGTGGCGGGAAGACGGTGCCTGGTGGCGTGCTCTGATGAGAGCGCGTGATTAGCAGCTGTGGCAAGTCGCCATTGATGGCTGCGTATGTATGTATGCTACGTGCGAAACCCGTCTTGGCTACTCAGCGGCCCTAGACGATGTCGCAAAGGACCTGGGTTCGCATTTCAATGGAATTACTACGGCCGGTGGGATGGGAAAAGGGAAAAGGAACCAAAATGAAACGAACCCACTTCTCTTCCCTCATTTTTTCTCTGCGACACCACTTCCGATGCTTATGCTTGTCTGATTGACTGACTGAATCGTGTTGTTTCATTAATTCCCTCTTGTCCTCCACATGCAAATCTAGATATCATAAAAAACGCTCTACACACTGATAGTCCTGAACACGCCCAGGCCGCTGCCGCCAGTCGCAAGCGCGACACCGGGGATCTGAGGGTGCCAGTGCGACTCCTTGACCTGCTCCATGTAGTGCACGAAGAGAAGCTGCGGCGGCACGTCCTTCACGTCAGCCGTGTACCTGCTCTCCTCGTCGTCCAGCTCGACGGCCAGATCCCAGAGGGTGAGCGTGCTGTCGCCGGCGCACACGCTGATGATACTGTCGTCTGTGGGGTGCCACTCGAGGGATGTGATTTGCTCTTTGTGGAAGTTGAAAGCGGCCACGGGCTTCGCGCTCGCGGCGGTGGCGGGGTTCTTCCAGGCGCGCAGGTCGTGGATGCTGAAGGTGCCGTCGTCATGGCCCGAGGCTAGGAGGTGGGGAGTCAACTTGGACCAGGAGAGGACGTTGACGTCGGAGTTGGAGACTTGGACTGAGAGGGCGGGAGTACGTGATTTGCTGCGGGCGTCCCAGATCTTGACTGTGCCGTCTGCGGAACCCGAGGCGAAGACGTTGCGCTCATTGGGCGACCATTGGAGCTCCTCGACGCTGCTGGTGTGGCCGGTGAAAGGGTTGGTGTCGGTGACGAAGCCGCCGCCTTCGGTGCGGGTTGTGACGAAGATCTTGCCGGAGATGTCACCTGTGAGCAGCTTGCCGGCGGGAACGAGAGGAGACCAGTCGAGAGCGTAGCCCTCAACACCCTTGTGTGCACGGATAGTGCTGATGGGCTTGTTGGCGTTGGGAGGAATGGTGAAGCCGGGTGTGTCGAAGGACTGGAGGTGAGGAGTCACATCGTGGATGAGCACATCGCCAGTTTCTTGCCAGGAGGCTGTGATAGTTGTGGGAGGCGCAGAGGAGGAGACCTGAGGGGACTGGTGGGCGCGGATGCGGTTGGTGGTGGAAGTAAGAGGGATAGCCTTGGTCTCCAGGATGGCATCATCGTCCTGATCTTCGTCGTCAGACTCATCGTCGGAATCCTGGTTCTGAGCCTCATCGTTGCGCGACAGTCCGGAGAGCTTCATGACCATAAGCTGGTTCTCTCTCTCGCGGCCCTGCGCAGCCTGAGTACCCGCCACAGCGTAGACAGTTGCCGGGTAGCTCTTCCTGTCGTCACCAAGCTGATCGCGCACAATGTCGAAGCTGAGACACGGCCATGTGGTTTCCAGCGAGTGCAGCATCTCGTATGTGCTCAAATCGGGCGAAAGCGTCTGGTTGGCGTCGAGCTTGTGGCGACCGGGAATGAAAGTCTCCTTGTCCACATCCATAGCACCGCTCTCTGCCTGCTCAGCTTCGCGCTCTTCGTCTGGTCTGCCATCGACACCGGCCTCCAAGATCTCGTCCTCGCTCTCGAACTCATCCTCGAACTCGTCCTCGAAGTTCTCGCCGTCGGGGATGGCGCTGTTGGCGATCGGTCGGTCGCCGGCCTTGAGAGCCTGGGGCGAGTTCTGCTCGTCGTCCTGTGCGGGGCGTTTCGACATGATGTGTGCTGGATTGGGTATTTTTCGCAATAATCGAAGCTCGATCAAAATTATTCACTTTGCGACTCAACTTTGGAGGGGACCTGCCCTGCCTTATCGATAGCAGAGCGGGATCTCGGGACGGGAGGCGGCGGCTTCCCGTGGATGTAGTATGTAGAACGCAGAATGTAGGACGCAGAACACAGAACGCACGCAGCGAGGCAACTGAAGGCCCGACAACTTCACAACACAACACAACGCGGAGACAAGACAAAGACAAGACGCAGATTGTCCAGCCATAGCCATTTCAAATTCAAAAGCCTCCATGTTGATATTGACATTGACATCATCTTGCCACTGCCAATATCATCACCGTCCTGCCACCCGACTAATCTTCGGGTCTGCGAACAACTGCTCTCTCGCAGCGACGCGCTATCAGTACTTCCACAAAGCATAAAGTAAAGTAAGCGTAAGCATCAGGGCATGGCATGGCAGTCAGCAGTCAGCAACCAACGACCAAGAGACTTTTCGTCCAATCCGCGCAGCTCAGTAGGCGACTATCTCTGTACAAATGGCTATTATGCTACCATGCTGCCCTAAGAGCTGCAGCTAGCAGTTGCCACAACCTCCACCCGGGTAATCCTCAGACTTGTCAGACGGCTGAAAATGTATGCGAACGCGACCAAGGGGACCCCTATAGTCAACTCAGACCACGGACCCTTGCACTCTGGCGTGCTCCGATATGATCCCCGGAAGAGTCCACTCAACTTCCTCTTAGCTGACTCGTGGACACCGTGCGCGCACCCACATCAACAAGCCAAGGGAGCGGGAGCAGGGGACAAAAAGATCGTTCACACATACCGCATACCGACGATGCAGCCTATCAGGCATTACATCCAAAACGCACGCAACTGGCCGAGCAGGCTATCCTGATCAGGTCATCTGCAGTCTACTCAGCAAACTAATCAGCATCCCGTAGCATCTCGTCATCCTACAAAGTACTACAGTGTTTCACAATCTAGCCCGACTGAATCCTTACCAAGTAATAACTCAGCCGCAAATCTCATCCTTCGCTGCCTGCTTCTGCCTTCGGTAGGGACTTTCCATGACTCTAGCTAGCTACGCTTAGATTAGTGCCGACCTCTGGCACACCTGTATCTGCGGCAAGAAGACGGTGGGTCGTTGCTTTCAGATGGGGCGAGCCTCCATGCATGACTACATAAGTGCTCGTAGGCTCGCTGCATCTACGTCCATGTAGGTCCCTTTCGAGCTCGATTCTGCTTTCTGTTGGCATTTACTTGTTCGCCATGATTGGACTCTACGCGCTCGCGCAATACAGCGCTGTAATCCTGGCTGTGGGTTACTACTTGTATCGCGCTGCATTGCCAAAGCCTATCCCTGGAATACCATACAACGAAGCGGCGGCCAAACATATCCTCGGCGATGCACCTGGACTTCTTGAAGCTATAACCAAGACAGGCACTATGCTTGATTGGATTATCAGCCAATTGGTCAACCGTAATGAACCTGTCATGCAGCTATTCCTGCGTCCGCTCGGCAAGCCTTTTGTTATCATCTCCGACTTCCGCGAGACGCAAGATATCTGTGTTCGCCGATCAAGGTATTTGATGCTCTGCGCACATGCCAGGTTGTACATGATCTAACTTGCGACCTGCAGGGAGTTCGACCGCTCGAACTACTTTGGCGATCTTTTTGTTGCGGTCCTGCCTAACCACCACGTCCACATGCCTACATCAGAAACGTGGAAGATGCACCGCAAATTGATGGGAGACACAATGTCACCAGCTTTCTTGAGCAATGCTGCCGGGCCTCAGATGCACAAGAACGCTCTCGCGTTGATAAGACTATGGCGTGAAAAAGCACGTCTCGCTCGCGGCCATCCCTTTACCGCCATTGAAGACGTCAAGGCAGCCGCAATGGACATCATTTGGGGTGCGACCTTTGGCTCGCAAATGAACGTGTCAGACGCGCAGACCACCTTGTTGTCTGGCTTGGATCACATCGAGCAGCCTATCGACACGGGATCAGAAATTGTCTTCCCACGTGCACCAGAACCAGAGAGCTTCAAGGCAATTATGACAATCTGCGACTCAGTTGCGATCCCGATCAAGTCGCTCTTGCCGAGGTTCGAACATAAATGGTCTATGAAACTAATCCCTCGGTACCGCAAGGCTGTCGCTCTGAAAGATCGGCTGATCAAAGAAGGTCTGCAAAGCGCTTGGAAGAAAATCTCCGTTGCCGCAGATGACGACGACGCTGTCAAATGTGCTCTCGACCTTGTTGTCCAACGCGAAGCCCAAGTAGCCAAGAAAGAGGGCAGGGCTCCTGAGTGGGACACTGCTGATATTCGCGACGAATTGCTTGGGTTCCTCGTTGCTGGCCATGACACTAGCAGCACATCCCTCTTGTGGGGTTTCAAGAGGATGAGCGACCACCAAGACGTGCAAGATAAATTGCGAGCCACTCTTCGTGCCGCCTATCCACGTGCCGTCGAGGCACGTGAACTGCCTACCGCAAAGGAGATCAGCACTACCCGAATCCCATACTTGGATGCTGTCATCGAGGAAATCCACCGTATCTCCGGAGCTGTGGCTATCAACATGCGCGTCGCCACCGTCGACACCGAGGTTCTAGGACATCGCATCCCCAAGGGCACCGATGTCTTCATGGTCACTCAAGGACCAGGGTTCATCATGCCTTCAATACCCGTTGACGAGAACGTCCGAAGCGCCACTAGTAGGGAATCCAAAGACAAGAATGGCATGTGGGACGAAGCTACGATCGACAAGTTTGACCCGGAGCGCTGGTTGGAGAAGGACAGTGAAGGTAACGTGGTGTTCAACTCCAGAGCTGGACCCACCATGCCCTTTGGAGCTGGGCCGCGTGGCTGCTTTGGTAAGTCCCCTCGATCGTGATCAATCTTGAACAAAACCTTCACACACTAACACTTTCTCTAGGCCGTAAATTGGCTGAGCTTGAACTTCGCATGCTGGTCACTCTGATTTTCATGAGCTTCAAGCTTGACAAGGCACCTGATGAGTTGAGCGGGTATGGCGCGCATGACGTGATCACCCACACGCCATGGAAATGCTACGTGAAACTTACAGAGCTCGAATAAGTGTGTATACAGCGAGTTTGCGACATGTCTATGAATGAATCTAGTACTGCTTCACCAGCACCTCTGATACCAGGCCGTATGCCTGAGCCGGAGGTAAGGGCCCTAGTGCCAGCGTTCCACTGCTCCTTAATTCACCCCAGTGTGGCCTTACAGCATTGCCTAGCGTGGTGGCTACAACCACTAGAAGCTCATTGTCGCCGTCTTTCACATACCCGGAGATATCAGCAATTGCGTGAGTCGGGTCGAGTGGCGGCAACTGGTGACCATTGACCCAAACCCTGGCAGTGTTGATGATAGCTCCCAGATCCAGGACAGCACCTTCACAATCATCTGCTGCTAACGGCCAAGAGAAGGTAGTGTTGTAAAATCCGCGCCCAGAAACATTGAACAAGGAGTCTGAGATCTCGTTCCATGGCTTCAGGGAGGATAGCTCCAAGGTCGAGTTGGACTTTGCGGACTGGGTCTGGTCGGCGTAGATGTCTTCTGGTGCCGTCCAGGACTCGATTGTAAGGGTCCAGGAGGATAGCGTCTGCTGCGATTTTGCTGGCGCCGAGGATTGTAAGGGCTCTGACCAGTCACTGGTAGCAGAAGGACCGTGAGAACTTTTGTGTTCATGTTCGATAGCAGACTCGTTGTGATGGAAGCCGATGATCGTGCTTTGGTTCCCTGCTAGGACGAGCGGTATGATTGTGCACCCGTCAGTCTGCTGGAAGTCGCGGACAGGCCTGCTATCTCCTGTCCAAGCGTCGTAGAAGTATGGTACGCCAGTTGTCTCGAAAGTCACAGAGCCGTTGGAGCCACCGAGGCCCAGCCCACTGTCCCAGGCGTCATTGTACACAAACACGTAGCTTTTCGCCGCCTGCTCGTCTTCGCGCCAGTATGTATACCAGATCCGATCGGCGTTGACCTTCGTGCGAGGCGCAAGGCCAAGTGATTGTAAAGAAGCGGAGAGGTTCTCTGCGGGCACTTCATGCACATTTTCGAGGTCCGTAAGAGCGGCCAGTGCGGATTTGACATAAGACGAACCACTGACATTATAGCCTGAGAGGTTGAAAGGTGTCCCTCCGGAAATGACTATTGGTAACCCTTCGTGGGCGTACTGCGTGAGCTTCTCTACACCTGCCACGGTCAAGGTGTCGTTGCCGCGGAGGATAAGAGCTTTGAAGGCCTGGCGTGCCGGGGCAAAGACGCCGTCAGAGACGTATGCCTCTGGTTCAGTAACGAGGTTGTCCGGGCTGAGATATTCATATGACCAACCTGTAGAGACAAATCAGACATGCTCTGGTGTTGCAAAGGGAGTGTGACAAACCGTCGGCGACCAAGTCGTTGGGATGATACTGCGAGTCTTTGTCAAAGAACTCGTTCTTCTTGAGCCAAAATGCTAAATCGATCTTCGGGATACCGCTTTGACCTATGTATTGAACTCTTGCGGTCCAATTCATGAAGTCGTCGTAGTATTCCCAAGTCGGCTGCCGAGGGCCGTGCATGTTGGAGAAGCGATACGCGAACGTGGTGTACCCAGGCCAGGTCGTGTTTGGGTAGGAGCCTGAGAATGGATATGCGTGGTAAACCTAGATCTGTCAGCTTCTGTGAGCTATACCGACTGTAGGTTACTAACGAAATTGTTCACTGATCCAACTATCGATCTCTTGACATCCCAAATGAGCTCCGGTAGTGTTTGACTGTACGCCTCATTGCGCTGAGCACCAAGCTCTGAAGATATGACTCGCTTGCCAGCTAGGTTGGCGGGCCCTGCGAACTGACGGTACGCATCGATTACGTGGTTGAACCCGAGGGACTCGCATTCCGGGGCGTTGACCGCAGGCACGTTTGCTAGCATGTCCATGGGTAGGTTATACACAACCTGCGCAGAATATTGCGAGTCGAGTGATTCCTTCGTCCAGTTTGTCAAGGTCTCCAGGTAGACCTTGTTGAGCTCGGTGAGCTGTAATGGAGATATCAGTTGGCGCACAAAATACGTTTGGGGACGATGCTTGGTACTCACAGTCTGTCGGTAGTCGTCTACGTGCGCTTGCCCAGCGTCACTCTCGTCTGTCAAATACCAATGGGGTGATGCTAGAGGAGCATCTGACTGTGCGTTTGGATAGTAGATCAGTGGCAGGTATTTCCTGATGCTGTAACCTCGAGCCTTCTCGAACGCATCGATCAGCCCTGGAGTCCACCAGACCAGAATTGAGTTCCCGAATTCCATTGAGTCTTCCCAACCGTAGTTGCCGACTTCTTGGATCAACTCTCGAGTGTTGTTATAATCCAATAGGTACTTCTCCCAGAAATCGATCACAAGTTGGGCTCCAGTGGTTGAGAAATGATCATTGAACCTTGAGCCATTCTGTAAGAAAGATGTGACCGGCGATTGCGCGACCGTAGTGTTAAGATAAAGCGGAGACTGCTGCTCCAGTCCTGTCGTATGGTTCTGGTAGTACGCGAACAGTTGGTACTCGGTGCCATTCGCGGAAGAGGGGAAGCTCAATTTGATCGACCCATCCTCGCCAACTTGATCAGTCACGTCGGTGAGTGAAGATGAGTCGAGAGTAAAGCGTGAGCCGTTGTATGTATGGCTAATGAATGCCGGCGCCGCTTTCAGTTGTACAGGCGTGCTGTCGATGACCAAGGCGGTAGACGCAGAGACCAGTTCGCCTGTACCCCAGCCAGGCAAGACGTCATTGTATGAGCCACCCAGTGGGATCGAAACATTGAAAGGCCATAGATCCCACATCACTCCGGGGTCATCATATTCGGCAGGAACACCACTTCCCTGATTAGGACCAAGAGCAAAGTCCATGATGAGGCCATGGTCCTTTGTTGCTTGCAAAGCCACTTCTGTCAGAGCTTCTGTCATGGGTGTCAGCTGGTGTAGGCCATGCAACTCATAAGTGATTCAACGAACGCCATGCTTCAGAGCCCCAGCCGTAAGTTGTCCAGTCAACTGGCGACGGACCGCCTTCAGCCACCACCGATGGGTAGTTGCCATATAGGTAGTACCCTAGGAGTTCCATGCCACCTAGGCCAGCCTTCTTGACCAGGGAGAAATCATTGGCAATTTCCCACAGATTGACGGAGGCATCTGGTACCCAGTATCTGCCCATCGAGTATTAGCATGGAGCAATGATCACGTTCAATCCGGCAAGTGCTGACCTGAACCGTGGCCTCACATGCGCCGATGGGTTTCCGAATGTCCCAAAGGGAATGTCTGGGTTTACTTGATCATCCGTGTTGTAGCCAGTTGTAGTGATGACGCACAGCGCCGCGATCAAGGTCGACTTGTGAATCATCTTGACATTCCTGGTCTTTTTCTAGATCATGTATGAGCCTTCGGGTGAAACGGTCTGTATACTGCAGAAGCATTGAAGTATATGTACTCGATGGCGACATGCTCTTATACGACAAAATTCTTCCGGATGCTACCATCATTGTACGGCGACATGATGTTGTGCGGGGAGGATCAACCATTCTTGTCCTGGATCAGCAAGCGTCAAGCTTTCACGAAGCTCTGTTCTGAGCTTGTAGAAGATCGTCAGGTCTAAACAGGATATCTCCGCAATCTAGGGCTCGATGTCTGCAGCTCGGGGCAATGATAATTTAGAGGTTGGGTCAAAACACACCGAGCAAGACCATTGCCATGTAATCATAGAATGTTCTCATAACGCAGCCATCACGACAGAAATGTTGATGGTCGTACATAGGTACTGAACCACTAGCGGTGAATATTCCTCAAATGCTTCGTTCCTGGTTTTCTCGGTTGAGGATGTATGATGGATCTGTGACATTCGTTCTACGAAGCAAGGCCTGTATCTATTCTATGACTTACCTGCATAGCGTTTCCGCTTGATATGACCTTCGCACCTCACGCACGTAGTCTCTGCCTCAGAGTCTCGATCTCCTCATTTCCCAGACCACACCATTTCCTCATGTATCCTTCACAGCCCTCGAACTCGTTCTCAATCATCTCCAAGCTAGCCAGCATGTTCTCACGCTTCGAGCTAACCATATTCCTCACGCCCTCCTCGTCTCCTTCGAGGACAGGATTCTTCAAAAGCCGCTCCACGAACCACCCTCGCAGCGGCGCCAGACCAATATCCGTGAGAGAATACTCTTCTGCGATGTCGTTGTCTGACACACCTGCCACGGAAAGCAGCAATGCCGCTAGCAGACCAGTCCTATCTTTACCCGCCGTGCAGTGAAACACGCAGGGTGTCGGTTCGGTATTGGGCGCTGACAAATGTCTCAGGATCTCACCGAACGCCGAGCCAGCATTTGACAGGATGTCGCGGTATGCTTGTACGAAACCAGAAGTCCCAGAGCGTGTGTATGCTTTGTAGCGGATCGCAATTTGTTCGGGGCCGTAGTCGTCGGCGGCAAACACAGGGACCCAGCGGCGCGTGATACCGTGCTTTGCAAAGACGGCGTCCAGGGCTGAGCTAGGATCGCTGGCGATTCCAGCGTACTCTGGGCCGTTGCGGTTGATCTCGGGAAGGGAGCGGAGGTCAAAGATTACTTTTATACCTAGAGGAGAGGTGTTAGTCGGCGTTGATGCTTGAAGTCTAACGGCAAGGGCAAAGAGACCTTTATCACAGGAAAAGGGAGCTTTACCTTACCTAGATCCTGGCTCATCTTGTCCAGACCCTCTGGGGCCGCTTTTGAAGGGTCGGCGCATCGGAAAGCGAGACCTTTCGTGGTTGAGTGGCCAGTGGAGGTCGTGTAGCCGCCGATGTCGCGGAAGTTGGCAATGCCATCGATCACGACGAACGGAGGGGCTGTGATGTCGGAAGTGGTCATGGTGGGTAGTGAGAGGTGTTTCTGGTCAGGATGTGTGCACAAAGCGTGTGTGTGAGACAGACGTGTTGACATTCAGAAGCCGACGGACAATCAAAAGCCCGAAAATAAACCTCGACGTCACGCAATTCTCCCTGCGCATTGAACACGGTTGAACACATGTACTACATACGTGTTGCTGCAAACAACGCACACAAGACCATCGTGACTATTGACGCGATAGATTGGGACATGGTATGTCGCTACACGACCTGCCACCAGAGTTGACTGCGAGAGTGCTCGAATATTTGGCTCAGCAAGAAGTGGTCCTGGACAGAGTCGAATCCAAACCACATATCAGTCAATATGCATGCACGTCATCCAGTATCCAATGCGCCGTCGAGCAGCACCTCTTCTCTCGACTTTCTCTGAATTCTGATGATACATCTGCATTTGAGAGATCTGTTACTCGGTCACCACGAAGACAAGCCTTGCTGCGTACAGTTTCCTTCACGCCTATCTTGCCCGTATACAACGAAATTGCATGTTCGCGGTTCGAGCGACAAGCTGACCAGCAAGCCAATAATGAAGCGCTCACAGCAGCCACAAGCACATTGTATGCTGCTCTTCGCGGCTGCATCAAACTATCATCGATCACAGTGAACGTTCCCTACTCACCAACGGACAACTGCGAAGACCGGCGCGCCAGGTATATCAATGATCGCCTGGCATACATGCTCGGCAAAAAGGTCGACATCTGGGAGCGTCGCTATGCGCAATCCCTTTTGCAATTACAAGTACTTCTGGACATACCTCCAATATCCGCAGTCAAAAGTTTTTCAGTATCTGGCGACGGACCACGATATGTCACTCCAAGCTCAGCTCTCACCCTGCTGGGGTGTCATCCTCGTGTAGAAGTCTTGACACTCAATGTGGATGATAACGAAAGGAAAAGACCTGAGCTCCGAGTGCAGCTCCGCGCAGACTTCGCCTGTGACCTGTCAATCACTTTATGCCCAGCTCTGCGACGCTTGAACCTGAGCTATCGATACGAGGATCCCTCAGACCAACGCTTTGATAATGCAGACGTGAGAGGCATCAGCAACAATTCAAATACGGATGTTTTCAGTACTTCTCTGCGGCAATTCCTCATTGCGGCTCCGAACCTGGAGATCGTGAATTTGGGAGGGCCGATTTGTATCGACGAGAGCTTCTTCGAGCCTTCAGACTCAACGTCCTCGGAAACACGCTGGCTCAGCTTACGCGAGCTGCACATCGATATGAGTGTGGTCCGGCCAGATGGTGGATGGTACCTGGATGAGGACACGGATATACCCCGAGAAGAGCCCTCCAGGCAAACTTCCAGGGCACTGGGCGAGCTCGACGATGATGACGACGAACTGGACAGTGATTCAGAATCCAGCGCATTCTCTGACAACTCTTTCTTTGCACAGGACGAGCTACAGCCTGATGATTTTAATCCTCATAGGGAGGCACTTAAAACTGGCGACGCTTACATCTTGGGCTTCCGTTTCCTACCCAATGCAGCATTTCAGAAGGTGTTGGAAGCAATGGTTCGTCTTGCGGACTCATATGAGATTGCGCACCTGTCATTACGAATGGGCGTAGCTGGTTGTCCCAGAACCTACCAACGAGCGGAGATGTTTGAGCTCGAGCTAGAAGCAAGGCGAAGTCTCGAGTCGTCTGCAGAGGGTGCTGCGCCTGGCTCAAACTTGTATCTGAGGGTGCCACGAGAGTGGCAGATGAGCGACACGCTAGCTACATATTTAGAATCTAAGCTTGGCCCAGAGGGAGTGATCACATACGAAAGATGGTATTAAGTAATGGACTTCTCGCTTTCGCTGGATCGCTTTGCAATAGTGCCTCTTCAAACCTGTGGCCAACAGCTTCTGTGGCTGGCCGGTTGTTGATTCGGGTAGCTTGATACCCAACCAAGAGGTAGCGTACATAGCCTCTTGACAGTGCGAATCATGGTTCGTAAGTAGTTGTATGGTCGGATGCCGGCTTTTTATACAGAGCATGTTGCTGTTCTGAAAATTGTGTATTCGAGCCAAGAACTGCATTATGCCGCTGTAACCTGAAGGGCTCGCACAGCCGCCTCGTAGTCTTCCAACTTGATGGCTCCAGCCGACCAAATGAGAACTGCGTCCACCATAGAGGCTCGCAGTTTTGATGTCGGTTGCATTTCAGTATTTTGACGGACATAGCCGATGATATTCACCCAGGCACCAACTTGAGTCGTTTCCACGTTTAGCACGTCAAGAAGATTGTTGACGTTGACATTCGCAGCACCAGAGGTTGCCGAAGTGGCGGGAAAGCGATCTCTCAGGCGAAGGATCGCGAGCTCGCTATCATATGTATCTACGCTTCACCCATAGTCAGCGTTCAAGATCCGCAATCCAAACGATGAAAGCTATCATACCATCCGAGAAAGCGGACTTTTATACCTGCAGGAGCATCAGGTAATTGCGATAGCAGCACGAGGCGACTGGCCTCTGGAGAACTATCCATCGATGGATCGTGCACCTTTTCGCATCTGTCACAGATCAACTGTCGTCGCTGAGTTAGACATCAGGTGGTTCAGCGTCGCCAATTATTGCAAGAGTGCCATGCGTTAGAAGAAGAGAGACATGCTGGAGGAGTTGCTGCTAAGAAGGGAAGAACCCGACCAATAAGAAGAGTCAGCGGCGGCCGGCACGTGCCTTCACGTCATCGCGCAAGCGGGCGAGACCTCAAGTGATGGATATCCCACCAACGCCAGCGTCCAGCCGACAACACTACTATCACAGCAGGCAGACAGAATCGAGCACCCGAAACCCCTGCCACACTTCTCCCACACCCACGCCAGGCAGCCATCAAACTCCATCACCTGCATAAATTACTGTCTCAGCGACAACAGCACCCCTCTACAAAGCGAGCGAGCAAACAAGCCGAGCAGCCAGCCGATAAGACTCAGACCCAGACCACCAGCGCGGGGGACGATCGCCTTCCACCAGGACAAGCAACAAAGGACCGAAGACGTCAAAAGCCTAAGCAGTCGATAACCTAGCGACAGCAACATCAGTCTCGAGTGGCTCTCCTCGCCGTCTAAAACGTATCCATAACCGACACCATGGCGAGCTGGGGATTCGGCAGCCTTTGGGGCGGCAACGCTGCGAAGAAAAAGGACAGCACTAAGAATGCCATTTTGGGCTTGAGGAGCACGCTGGAGATGCTGTCGAAGCGGGAGAAGCATTTGCAGAACCAGATGGACGAGCAGGATGCGATAGCGAGGAAGAACGTCAGCACAAATAAAGGAGGTAAGTACTTGCGCGAAAGACAGAGTCGCTGGGCCAGACGTGCATACTTGCGTCTATCGTATTGCAGTCGCAGGCAGCAGAGGACGGACATATTGGACTTCAAAGGAATAGACTAACACAAACCACCACAGTCGCCAAAGCCGCCCTCCGCCGCAAAAAGGCCTTCGAGCACCAACTCGAGCAAACCTCGGCGCAAATGATGACCGTCGAGCGCGAGATCGGCAGCATCGAGTCCGCCAACATCAACAAGGAAACCCTCGACGCCATGAAGAACGCCAGCAACGCGATAAAACAGATCCACGGCGGCCTCACCGTCGACCAGGTCGACCAGACGATGGAGGACCTGCGCGAGCAGCACGCCGTGGGCGAGGAGATCGCAGAAGCGCTTACACAGGGTGCTGGCACTATGGGTGTGGATGAGGATGAGCTGGACGAGGAGTTGGCGGAGCTGCAGCAGGAGCAACTTGATGAGCGGATGTTGAAGACTGGAAGTGTGCCTGTTAGCGATCAGATAAACAGGATGCCCAGTGCGCCGAGTAAGTTTCCTGAATCAACGGTGGGGAAGGTTCTTTCGAAGGACATGCTAACAAATCTTCACAGCAAAGAACACTGTGTCGGCAGAGGAGGAGGACGAGGAGGCCGAGCTGCGGAAATTGCAGGCCGAGATGGCCATGTAAAGGAAGGGCATCATCTGTCGGATCGATTGGGTGGAGTTAAACATTTTCTGGGAGTGCCGCGGGTTCTATATACTTTGATTGCCTTGTTCTCTCATCATTCCGGCGGCGCTGTTTTGCCACAGTCTCTTTGCGAGGTTGAAATCGCCATTATATTTCTCACGTTCACGAATACAATTTTCCCTACGCTTTGCAGTCTCTCACGTGAATGAATACACGTGAAGATTCGTCGCATGTATGTAAAAAAGATGATGCTCATGCTTCATTTCAAACATCTAACGCATACCTAATGTGGAAAACCCCGTCCCATTTCCTCCCAGGGCTAGGTAGAGCTTCTCCCCTTTTTGGATCTTTACATACGCCTCCAACGCCTCGCCAAGCACCAAAGCTTGCAATGCCCTTTTTTCGATCTTTTCTTCTATCCCCAAGTTCTTTTCTTTTGTACGCAGAAGACGCTTACTTGCGGGCCTGCTCACGCTCGACCTCGAACTTGAAGTCAAAGTAAGGCGGGTCGAAGTGGTGCACACGCACGTAACCGTCCTCACCGCCGGAGCAGTAGCACTTGCCGGTGGGGTCGACGGCGACGTAGTTGAGAGGACCGAAGTGGCCACGCACACGGCCAATCTCCTCCTCGAAGATCTTGTGGTAGAAGCGGGCCTCGAACTTACCCTGGCGGGCAGAGGTGGTGGTGACGTCCATGGCGGCCTGACCACCACCGAGGATAACGTAGTTCTGGGGGTCGGGAGTGATGGCGGCGGAGTTGAGGGGTGTGTCGGCGACGTAGGTCTTGAGGACCTCCATCGAGTTGGCGTCGTGCAGCTTGGCGGTCTTGTCTTTGCTGGCGGTCAGGAAGTAGGTGCGGTCGGCGCTCCACTGCAGGTCGGTGACTTGGAGGTCGGCGTCGTGCGAGAAGACGTTGGTGATCATCTCGCCGGTCTTTGCGTCCCACTGGGTGACGCTGCCGTCCTCGTGGCCGGAAACGATGTACTTGGTGAGGTAGGAGAAGCCAGCAACGGTGACACGGGGAAGCTCATCGACGACGATGCGCAGGGTGGGCTCGTCGGGCTGCTGGCCGTCGGGGCTCTGGTCGATGTCGTAGACGACGATGTGGCTGAGCTGGCCGGTACGCTTCTCGGTCACACCCAGCAGCTGCTTTCCATCCTCGGAGAACTCGACACGCTTGATCGAGGTCAAGAAGTCCCATGTCTTGAGCAATTTTCCAGTCTCCACCTCCCATAGCCTCATGGTGTTGTCGGCGCCGCCGGTCGCGAGAAGGCGGGTGTAAGGGTCGACATCGACGGTCCAGAGGGCACCCTGGTGGCCCTTGTATGTGCCGAAACGCTCGCCATTTGCGCTGTACCACGCGCAGACGGTGTGATCCTTGGAAACGGAGAAGATAAGGTCGCCCTCCTTGGAGAACCTGTGTGGGAGCGGTGTTAGCGGGTGTGGTGCAGAGAGAGCGGGCGCAGAGGTGTGCGCAGGCGCGGGCGCATAGGATTTTGTTTGCCGGGCGCATACTTACTTGACTTGGGTGAGGGCACGCTCGTGGCCGGAAAGCAATATGGGTCTCATGATTGTGGTGGTGTGTGGGTGTATTGGACGTGGTGCAGAGGCGGCGTGCTGGTGGTAATAACTTCAATCTTCAAGTTCACTTTGCCAAATTCGAAGCAGCGGAACAGCGCACTCAGAATGACAGACACCAAGTCAGCCGCCTGCATCAGGCTACATAGCAGGATGCACATATTATTTGCTGGGTATTGTACTCATTATAAGAGTGATTACTGCTCATATTTTATCATCGGTTAATGGTCATGCGAACGATTGGACATGGTGGTTTAGAGAGCCGCCCGCCACAGACATACAAAGGCTGTTGGCTAGACGCATGCTTCAAGCATATTTGAACAATCCAGACGATTACAGAAGAGTGTACAGACTGTCGCACATTTACAGAATGAGACAGGACATACTATTGCCTCGAATGCTCTTCGAATGTGCTATCCACTCGCGTGGGATCAAGACGATCAAAAGAATACATACACATGTACCCCTCCAGGAGTGCGACGACATTTCTCGTGGCGCGTGAGAAACTCTCTTCCTCCTGCCCTATGACTCGAGACGGCCCGTGATCAGATTAGATTAGATGGTGGCAGAACCAAGGGAAGATATGACCGATTTCGAGTTTTCTATGCCTGCCACCACAGCCATCCCCTTTCCCGCAGGCCGTGCCCTCCGAAACGCGGCCGTTGTGTCGTCGTTCCTGATGGATATTTTTCTTAGTCAAGGGCGCGGCGGGTTCTCCGCCATCTTTACGGGGGCTCCATCTTGCCTCATCTAGTCGTCTGGTCCGTCGTCGTCGTCTGTGTTGCCTGCACACGATAAGAAGAGCTGCTTGAGCACGCCAATTGACTAAAAGGAAGATATGATCGGCTACTCGGTGATCCGGCGAAGTCGGAATTTGCGCTCCATCCCACCATTCACTACTACTGCAACTAACTGCAGCGTCCGTCGCCTAACCTCGCTTTCAACGCCCTCTCTTCGTCCAGCTGTACACTCTGCTCCGCTGCATGTGCAACACCCCCCCTCCTCCTCCTCCTGCTCCTCTCGCCGCAGATTCACCACCACCTCTCCCCTAGCTATGCCGGCCCAGAAGATCGATGGCACTGCCATCGCAAAGTCCATCCGCGAGCGCATCAACAAGGACATTGCCGACAAGCAGGCCAAGAACCCCCGCTACAAGCCCTCGCTCGTCATTGTCCAGGTTGGCGACCGCTCAGACAGCAGCACCTATGTGCGCATGAAGCTGAAGGCCGCCGAGGAGGCCAACATCGAGTGCAAGCTCATCAAGCTCGATGAGTCCATCACCGAGATCGAAGTCCTCGAGAAGCTTGAGTCATACAACAACGACCCCAGCGTCCACGGTATCCTCGTGCAGCTGCCTCTGCCTAGCCACCTCCGCGAGTACGAGGTCACCAGTGCTGTTGCCGACGAGAAGGATGTCGACGGCTTCGGTGCGATCAACATTGGCGAGCTGGCCAAGCGCGGAGGAAGGCCATTATTCACACCTTGCACACCCAAGGGTGTCATGGTCCTGCTTGAGTCGACTGGTGTTGACCTCAAAGGCAAGAACGCTGTCGTCGTTGGCCGCTCGGATATTGTTGGCTCTCCCGTCAGCTACCTGTTGAAAAACGCCGACTGCACCGTTACTGTCTGCCATTCCAAGACCCAGGATCTACCTTCGATCGTCAAGGGCGCTGATATCGTCGTTGCTGCGATTGGCAAGGCAGGCTTCGTCAAGGGCGAGTGGCTGAAGAAGGATGCTGTTGTGATCGACGTTGGCACAAACTACATTGCCGACGAGACCAGGAAGTCTGGCCAGAGGCTGGTTGGTGATGTCGAGTACGAGGCCGCTGCGGAGGTTGCCTCTTTCATCACACCCGTCCCTGGTGGAGTTGGTCCCATGACTGTGGCCATGCTGATGCAGAACGTCGTTGACGGCGCCGACACCTACTTTGACCGCCAAAAGGCGCGCCACGTCACTCCTCTGCCCCTCAAGCTGAAGCAGCCTGTGCCCTCTGACATTGAGGTGTCTCGTGCTCAGCACCCGAAGTTGATTAACAAGGTCGCCTCCGAGATCGGCATTACACAGCATGAGCTTGAGCCGTACGGCGCGACCAAGGCCAAGGTTTCTCTCGACGTGCTCAAGCGTCTTGAACACAGACGCAATGGCCGTTACATCCTTGTTGCCGGCATTACGCCCACCCCGCTCGGCGAGGGTAAGAGCACCACAACCATTGGTCTTACACAGGCACTTTGCGGCCAGCTCGGCCGTGTCGCCTTCGCCAACGTCCGTCAGCCTTCCCAGGGTCCCACCTTTGGCATCAAGGGTGGTGCCGCTGGTGGTGGATACAGTCAAGTTATTCCCATGGACGAGTTCAACATGCATCTGACTGGTGACATCCACGCCATCACCGCTGCCAACAACTTGCTCGCTGCCGCGATTGACACTCGCATGTTCCACGAGGCCACCCAGAAGGATGGTCCTCTCTACAAGCGCCTGGTGCCTGAGAAGAAGGGCGTGCGCACATTCCCTCCCGTTCTTGTCAAGCGCTTGAACAAGCTTGGCATCAACAAGACCAACCCTGACGACCTGACACCCGAGGAGATCACAAAGTTCGCTCGTCTTGACATTGACCCCGAGACCATCACTTGGCGTCGTGTGTTGGACGTCAACGACCGTCACCTCAGAGGCATCACCATCGGCCAGGCTCCTACCGAGAGCAAGGTCGAGTCCCGCGAGACCGGTTTCGACATCTCCGTTGCTAGCGAGTGCATGGCTGTTCTTGCTCTCTCTACCGATCTTGCTGACATGCGTGAGCGTCTCGGCCGCATGGTCGTCGCCAGCAGCAGGTCTGGCGACCCCGTCACTGCTGACGACCTTGGTGCTGGTGGTGCCCTCACTGCTTTGATGAAGGATGCCATCAAGCCCACCCTTATGCAGACCATGGAGGGCACGCCCGTGTTCGTCCACGCTGGTCCTTTCGCCAACATCTCCATTGGCAACAGCTCCATCATTGCCGACCGCATTGCTCTCAAGCTTGCCGGTACCGAGCTTGATGAGGACCACAACGACAAGACCGGTTTCGTCGTCACCGAGGCTGGCTTCGACTTCACCATGGGTGGCGAGCGTTTCATGAACATCAAGTGCCGCAACTCCGGCCTTGTTCCTGACGTTGCCGTCATTGTCGCTACCGTTCGTGCACTCAAGGTTCACGGTGGCGGACCTGAGATCAAGCCTGGTGCCCAGCTGGCTGAAGTCTACCGCACTGAGAACCTCGAGGTCCTCCGTGCTGGCTGTGTCAACCTGAAGAAGCACATCGAGAACGCACGCCAGTACGGTGTCAAGGTTGTCGTCGCTATCAACAGGTTCGAGACCGACACCGACGCCGAGGCTGCCGTCATCCGCGAGGAGGCCATTGCTGCTGGTGCCGAAGATGCCATTGTCGCCAACCACTGGGCCGAGGGTGGCAAGGGTGCTGTTGACCTTGCTCACGGTGTCATCGCTGCCTCTGCCAAGTCTAACCACGACGATTTCAAGCTCCTCTACCCGACCGAGTCTGGCACCACCGCCGAGCGCATTGAGGCCATTGCCAAGAAGATGTACGGCGCCGACTCTGTCTCCTTCTCCGAGGTTGCGCAGAAGAAGATCGACACCTACACTAAGCAGGGCTACGGCAACCTCCCCATCTGCATCGCCAAGACCCAGTACTCCCTCTCTCACGACGCCGCCCTCAAGGGTGCGCCCACTGGCTTCGAGGTGCCCATCCGCGACGTCCGCATGGCCGCCGGCGCTGGCTACCTCTACGCTCTCGCAGCCGACATCCAGACCATCCCCGGTCTGCCCACTGCTCCTGGTTACCTGAACGTCGACGTCAACCTTGAGACCGGCGAGATCGAGGGTCTGTTCTAGATCATGTGCGCAAACCGCTCTACAACATAAACATTCTATGTCTCCCGTCTCATCACGGGAGCATTTCTCTCTCACAGGCGGCGTTTTCTTTTATGAACTTTTTTGATCAACATGGGAGGGGATCATAAGACCGTCTGTGTAACGGCTCACTCAACGTGATAGCGATGGCGCTTTGGCGCTATTTTGACATGATATTCTTTTGAATTTATTGCATTTTTTCGGTAGATAAGGGAAATGAGGAACTATAACGAAGGGGAAAAAAGCCTACAAGCATGTGTATATAAGCTACAACGGGTGTGACGAGAGAAAGGAACAAGCAGTATTCAACAATAGGGAAGTGCGCATGTACTGTGCTTGCACTGTGCCCATGAGAAAGATATAGTTTTATCGAAAATCGAAAAGACTGTGTTTCAACATCAAACTATGGAGTCTTCCAATGATTTGAAGGGTTGGTATGTTGGAGGACTGCGTTTGATGGTTTGCGCTGACACTCTGCGTCGTCTGTATCTCACTCGCAGTGCCATCACGGAGGTCTCATCAGGGTAATCAACGACCAAACAGAAGAGCCACATTCACCCCATCTGCCGTCAGCCTCCTCAGTCGAAGCCGATTTTCACATGTTGCCCGGTTCTAGGATCCGTTCCTAGCAGATCACCGCCTTGAGAAGAGGCGTAGTCCAGCATGCCGCCGTAGATCTCGGGGCGTTGATGGGCAAATTGTTTGAAACAGTCAGACTGCCCAACGACAACATAGTATCTGCAGCAAATCTCCACCACCATCTTCATAACATTTGGTAGTGTGTCGTCCTCCTCCCGTACTTGTGTTTTGATGAGGTCGTCGAGAATGTCTACGAAGGGGTCTAGCCTTCGGTCGGTGCACGACGGCGATCCGTCCCTTGGGCCGAAGAGTATATTGTCAAGAAACCTAACCAGTCGTTCCTCCACCTCTTTCAGAGCATAATCACACAAATTGGGGATCTCGAGGCTCTTGCCTGCATCATACAATTTCTTAACCTCCGAAGTGTCCATGAACTCGATGTCGTCGTCTAGAGAGAGCCCATACAGATAGCGCAACACCAATACGGAGTTCTCTGGCGACGGCGTCTCGTATTGGCACATGCGTCAAGTTCGATCTCGGAGCTAGCATTGGTGCTCTCCTTTCGGGCGTCAGTGTGGCTTCTTTCAACCGCGCTAGGCATCGGAAGATTGAGCAGTGAGACTCACCTTTCCAAAATACTCCTCGAAAACACGCGACCCGGAACTGAGAATCACTTTGTGCGCAAAGATCTTTTTGACTGTGTCCTGAGGCTCAGCGTTTGTCTCGATTCTTCTGCGTTTCTCGGGTCTCTCCTTCCGAGGCAGGATTAGGGTGACATCGGAGAGAGATGGGGAGTTGTAGAGGCTAGTCAGGTCAGTGATCTTGCTTTGCTCAATCGGTTCTGGTCATCGCCGCTCACCTCTGATATTTCTTGATGAAAGCTGTAGCATCCATGGTTTCTTGTGTTATGCGAAAGTAGTATGTTGAATGAGAGGTTGAGGAGCGCGACAGCGAGGCACAAATATGGGTGGCGTTGAACAAACGGCTACACTCAGTGGCTCGAGAGCGAGCCCACGCTAATGCAAGCATTAGCCAATTTGGGATTGACATGTGCTTGTCATTGCATGTGAAGTGAAGTGTGGGATATCACGTTGCGGTATATCCTCCAAAGCACGATACGCAACTCAATCACTTCGATTGAGTGATATCAGGAATACAACTTTATCTACAATCAAGAGTTGAGTGTCAACATTACCCAAAACCGTGCTGGGTTCGCTACAGTATGCATTTGCTTCCATCATCATCATCTGTGTCATCGGCAGCCCATCGATTCAAATGTGTTCTATGCTTGTGTGCTATACGATCCGCAAATCACAAGCATTGGACAGTCAGCCAGTATGGTCAGTCTATCCTCCTTTCATGTCCATCAAGGGCGGTCCGCAGAGTCGACAGTGAGCTTGCAGCCATGAGAACGGTGATGGAACAGCATGCTGCGGTAAAGTTTCGAAGGACAACGGTCGTGGAACTCCGGGAACTGCCGCAGGATCTCAATGTGCTCGCAGCACACCTTGACCGCGACTTGCATCGCCTCTGAGTACGTGTCGTCGTCGAAACTGTCTTCTTCGTCTGCCGTCAGGAGAGGGTCGAGATCGAATAAAAAGGGACCCATGTTGGTATCTTGGTAGCCTGTGGTAAGGGGCTGTCCGTCGGCAGGTTTGATGCCATCCACTTGCAGGTGGCCGCTCAGGAGCTCTTCTAGTTTGTGGAGAGCGTATTGGCGAAGGTTCGGGATGCCGAATCCTGAGCCTGCATCGCACATTGCCCTGAGAGCTAAGGCACCCAGGTGCTCGCCTTCGGCGCATAAGGGTAGGCCGTAGAGGTAGCGTAATATGGGAACGTAACAATCTGCCGAGTTCACGTCGTAGACATCTCTAACCTCAACCTCGTAGGCAGGGGTTTCGGCTTCATCCTCGGTGCTGTCGATGCTGCCGTTCTCCTGTCGATTGTCAACCTTTTATGTTCCTCGAGATGTGGTGGTATCGTTCTCGAGAGTCAACAAGCAGTGAGCCTCACCTCGGTTGGATTGTCAGCGAAGTAATCTCTGAAGCCGTGCGAGCCGGCAGCGAGAACGATTCTGTGTGCAAAGATCTTCTGCCCTTTGTCTTCCAAGTTCTGGCCGGGGAGCACGATGGTAGCATCGGAGAGGTTTGAGGAGCCGTAAAGGCTATTGTTGTCAGTTAGATTGCTCTTCTTGGCGTGTTGAGTTGGTGAATACTTATCCTGAATACTTACCATTGGAATGACTGGAGGAAAGTCATGGCGTCCATGGTCCCTTCGGTGTTGTGCAGGAAGGGGGGTTACAATCGAAATGTAAACCAGAAGACGGCGGATAGGCATTTATATTGCATTGAGCAGGCGACGACAGCTTCGAGCACGAGATGCGGGACCGGCGTCGAACAAACGAAATTCCAATTCGCTTGTGACAGCGATTACATGTGAGTGAAGTATCAGTCTTCACACAGCTGCCTCAACGGCGATTCAAACACTTTGAGTCAGTCCATCACTTGAACTGTTTTGATGCGGTCAGAACGTTTGGTTCGATTCTTTGAGTTATCATATTGGCGCACCGTCACTTGTGGAACTCACTATGCGAACAGGTCCCTCACGTTTCCCACTCTAATACACAGCTGAGACCACTTTCGCAGTTTCGCTCTCCTCATCCCTGGCCCAGCATTCCCTCATGAGCAGCGTGGTCGAGTACAGCCCTCAAGAACTCGGGGTACTTGTCCGTCAATTCATTGAAGGCTTCATGCTTGCGCAAGTTCGCGAAGTTCTTGCAGGTCAGCTTCGCAATCAACTCGGTTGCCTCCGAGTTCTTGTGGTTCTTGTAAACATCCTCAACCTTCCAATCAAAGTCGTCGATGCCGTTCTCGTCTCCCGAAAGCCCCTGTTGGAGCAGATCCTCGAGGTAGACCTCCAATTTGACCATTGCGGACTTACGCAGGCTTGAAATGCCAAATTGGTTTGACACGCCACGAAGCTCCCTCCAGTCCATAGCCGCGATGACATCTTTGTCTTCATCTTCAGGCGATGTTGGTGCGTCGTAGAGGTAACGCAATACAGCGAGGAAGACTTTGTTCGGGGCTGAGCAGATGTCGCTTGCTAAGACTGTGTAGTCGGTAGTGTGGGCCTCCTGGACAGGTCAGTTTGGGGCACAAGTCAAATGCGCATACTAGTTGCGGAGATCTCACCTGAGTGTGAGTCTCAAAGTAGTCACGGAAGACGCGCGAACCGGCGGCGAGGACAACCTTGTGGGCGTAGATCACTTGGTCCTTGACGTAGCCGAAGTTTTCGCGATAGTTGCTGACACTGACCTTGAACAGTATCTTGACATCGGAGAATTCGCCCGAGTCGTATTAGCTATTGGCGTTAGCATAGGGACGTAGTTAGTTGCCTAGACGCTTACTTACTGTTGGAATCCTTCGTTGAAGGTCAAAAACGGCGGTGACCCAGGCATCGTGCAGCTGCAAAGTGGTGTAGCCTTTGAGATATTGTGTGCAGAGAGATGGGAAGAGGTACCAAGAGAGTGAAGGCGTGTCAGTGGGAAACCCAGCGCGACTTCCGGTGAGACAAAATTTGGCGAGCACAGCAGCCAGTGACTTGTTGCACGAACAAGGCTTTCAGTGATTGTGACCCAAATCTCTAGCTTTCCATTCTCGTTCCACTTTTGTTCGGCTTCGCAAGACCTTCACTGTCCCATTTTATTGAACAAGTTTTTGAAATATGGGTTGTAGCTTACATCTTATCTCAAGAAGTCGTTCTTCTGTCGAGCGCCATACCTCAACATATCCCGGAGAAGGTCGGACCACTCAAAGGTAAGGTCTTGAAATCGCTTGTTGGATTCAAGCTGTGTATAATGCCGACAACAGAACTTCAGTACCAACTCGATCGCATCCATCTGATCGTTCTTGTCCACACAACTGCGAATAAGCTTCACATTCTGAACAAACCAGTCGAGGTTGGCCTTATCTTGCAGAAGCCCGGTCTAGTCGTAGACTTTCATCTTCTCCTCAAAGTGCGCTTCGAGTTCGACAAGAGCATGCACTGCCAGACCCACAATCTCAAGCTTCTGGGCAACAATGCATAGTTCGTGCCAAGTCCAGACATCAACCAGTTTCTCGGGCTCGTCGTCGGTAGGGGCAGCGAATAGGGACAACCATAGAGATAGCGGAGAACCGCCACATTTATTCTGTGTGTCGGTCCGTAACCGCGGTAAAGAGTCTCAAGGTCTATCCTGCAGACACCACCCGTGTTCTCATCATGTGGAAGCTCAGCGAATGCCAACCTCAGACGAACCACTCTTGGTTAGGGAGCAAAGGGCAACAAAATGCAGCTATACCTTTGGATTTGTGTAGAAGTAGTTCGCAAACACACGAGATCCAGCAGAGAGGACGACCTTGTGGGCGTGGAATGTATACACGGGAGTTACGCTCTTGTTACTTGGCACAGGGCGCTGACCGAGCATTAAGATCGTGACATCGGAGAACGTCGCATCATTGTAGAACATTATGGAGTCAGTGAAGCTCTTGCGGCAATTCATGTCGATACGCACGTTTGAAGCCCCTGGTGAGGTGTTGAAGGGACTGCCCAATGTTCGCGCGTGCTGCCACGCATGATTGTCGCTGTGATTACTTGCTGATGTGGACGCTAGAAATGGGTAGGTCTGATTTAACTCCAGTCCACTGCCACATTGCACTCATCCCTTGATCTATCATCTCCTCAAAATTCAATAATGAAGTCAGTGCATCGGTTGTCCAAGTGATCTGTTAGGGTTAATGTCTTTCATAGGGTATAGGGTAAGATCTTTATTGGTTCTGGTACGTGTTGGTATGTACATGTCTCGATGGATGATATCGTACATGTACATGCTTTCATGTAAGTTTTCTTAGGTTTGAGCCATGATGTATTTGCTTGAGAACCAGTGCCGTGTGCTGAGCCCCAGACACAGACTAAATTCAATTGTCAAATTAATCCCAAGCGTTGCATGCGCTGGGACGGAATCATGTCAAGAGACAGATCCATTAGTAAAACACAAGCTTCACCTGACAACCGCACGGAGGGCCCGGGAAGGACCGTTATAGAAAGATCCTCAATTCCATTGTTTGCAGCACTATATACACATAAAGCTTACGCCACAACACAAAGCACCGCAACAGAGAACCTCTCATCAAATCGACTATGCAACCCGCGTATCTTGAATACCAACATCATCGATTGATTCAGATAGACCCATCCGGCGCTCGCCTCCTGGTTGATCAAAAGCGCAACGGATGACACCTCCAGCCGCTCAAGACGTACGGTCGGAGAAGGACCATTCAAGCCAAGCTATCCTTCCAATCGGCGACAACCTCTCCACAAGATCAAACAGCTGCCCACAGGTAACACCATTCGCGTTTTCGATGCGACTCCCTACAAATCTAGGCGCGTAATCGATCATTGACTAGCAGAAGATCTTCACAGCGACCACGGGCGGCTGACAGATCAACATGGTGCGAAGGGGGCTGTTCGCAGTGACATAGGGGCTGCAAGCCGAGGAGACTGCGTCTTTGTTGAAGCAGACGCTGATCATGTGGCTGGTATTAGGCTCGATGGTGGGAGCAGTGTCGTAGTCGAAGAGGCGACCGTCTTTGCGAGACTTGAAGGTTACCATTGACGGCGGGAGGGGGGCTGGGTACATTTTGGTGCGCTTCCAGTCCGGCAGGTAGTGTGAGTTGCGCTGTAGTTTGATTGAGGTGAGAATAGTTTGCTGAAAATTCTTGGATACTTGCTGTAGAACAATGTGCAGCAAACGTGGATGGGCCTGAACAAGGATCATCTCGAGAAGCTCCCTGGTCTCGAAGACCTTTGCCATAGCGCTCGGCTTGCTGAAGTGTTGTTGGTTGACATGGCTGGCGGGATCAATGTTCAGGGAACGTTGGACAAGTTCGTGGGAGACTTGCTGGTGGTTCTCGGTGGGATCATATTTAGTTGGAGACTCGTTGAGGATAAAGGTGGACATCTTGATTAAGTGTTGTTCTTGTGGAGATCTACACGATGTCAGACCAAAATCCAGCAAATACAAATACACCCTTCGATACTCACAACAAGTATCTTGTTTTAGTGGAGCTGTCGGAGTGTCTTCCCAACTGCAAAAGTTATACGAATGTGTTCGACTATCACTCGTCGCAAGTGTTGTGAATGCGTTCCATGGCGAATGCGGTGTGTTCTAGGTGCTGTGAGGTCGCAACCGACGCGTAGCTGAAATCAGTATCAGCTTCGCAATTGATGATATTCGATCAGGTGTTCCCTCGAGCCACTTGTTAGAAACGACGGGCCGCCTTATCGTTCCTCCAGATCCCCAGTCGGTGTACGCGTATGATTGATGCGTAGCGAATCATTCTCGAGCTTGTTCAAGCTTATCCAATAAGCTCACACCCACACGAAAGGTCAGCAATCAGTGGCTGCTGGTTACGCACAGCAGACTTGCGGCGTCTGTGGCTCCAAGGTGAGGCAGTGAAGGCGTCACCATTGTAGGCTTCATTCACATCCAAGTGCTTCGCGCGTAGATACTGTTGTGTGTCTCCATCGGTCTTGCTATGCGACACGCGATTCCAGAAGCGAGCCTGCTTGCTTGTCAGATGCACATTGGAGACTTTTTTCCGTACAGACTCGCATTATCGGAATCTTGACTTGCAATAGGGAAAAGAAAATGCATACAGATACAGTCCATGGTTGGATGCCATACCACCAACGCCACGCTAGTTCGCAATACCGTAATCCAAATGTTGTTTTCGCGAAACACCTAGAAGCGTCTGCCTCTGAAACCTCGTCCTCTGCCTCTACCTCTGAAGCCGCCTCTTCCTCCATTGTCTCCACCTCTGGAATTCCTCTCAAAGATCCTCTCAGACTCCTCGTAAAACTCTTGCTCTCTCTGTTCCTGCTCCCGTGCCTCTTGTTCAATGTCCTGCTCCGTCCTCGGCAGCGGCTTCCGTGGGTGTAGGTCCTCATCCTTGATCCATCTTGCGTGCGCGCCGTGCTCGCAGCTCACCACCTTGTCTTGCCCAGGTGGATGAGCGCGTCCGTTCGGACAGAATCCAGCGACGTAGAATGGGCAGATCTTAGGGTGTTTGACGTGTCGCATCGCGCAATGAGGTCCTAGTGGGCAGAAACCGCGCGTGTAGTGTGGACATGCCGGTCTGCGTAGCTCGCTAGTGGGCGAGATGTGAAGGTATGTGCAGTCGTCGCCTGACGAGCAGAGACCGAAGCGCGAAAACTCCTTGCATTCGCGCTCGTCGCGCAAGTTGAAGGTGTGCGCAAACTCACAGGCGTCGCCTTTCTTGCAGAGGCCGCGCTGGTAGTGTTTGCAAATCAAGTTATTGATTCCACTGCGTTCTGAGGGAGGCGTGTAGTGTCTGTCATGGCAAAGGACACCTCGAGGGCAGTTTCCGGCTTTGTATTCGGCGCATATTGGTCTTGCGATCTTGGATGGTCGGCCGAGAGTTGGGTGTGAGCGCGCAAGATAGTTGGCGAATGTGAAGGCGGGTGTTGATAGCAGTTCGGGGTGAAGCACCTGGTCCGTTATAGGGACTTGTACATCTGTAGAAGCCATGTTGGTGTATTTATGCAATTGTGCTGGTGGTGTATTGTTATTTAGAGGTCGGGATCAAGCTTCCGTGCAGCTGTCAAGCAGTCTACTGCCCCGGATGTGCTGCTGGTCGATCGCAAGGGCGGAAGAGTGGCTTGCCAGGGTTCTTGCTTTGCACGGCGCAAGGTACAATAGAGTACTACTTTCGGTATACCACTGGAGGCTGACTCGTCCGTGACACGTGCTTGCGTAGCTTTTTGTTCACTTCACCTGTGTATCGTAGAAACTCCAGAGCGTAGTGCACCGTGCGTCTCTCGTCTGTCTCCAGCACCAATAGCCGTTGCTCTCGGCACGGTCACCGCCACCGCTCTCTCTCCACATCATCCACGCCCGTCGTGCTGTCAGCGAGCGACCTCTCCCCACGACGCCGCACCCTTCACTCCCATCCTCCCCCCATGTCAACACTGGACGTGACCGCCAACACCACCTCTACTCACCACTTGCCCAAGGCTTGGTCGCGCACCGTCACTAGCTCCTGCCATTCTTCACATGAAGCGTGGCAGCAACAATAACCACGTCCCACGGCAGCCACAATAGCTCCCGCGCGCTTATGACCGCCTACGCTTAACCGGCCTCGCTCACGACCCTCTTACGACTTGACGCAACACGAGTAACATAATTATTTGACGACAAAATCACAAAAAAACAAAAAGAGTTTCACCATGGTCTCCGACCGGATATATGAGCTATGCCAGCCGGTGCTGGATGATGAGGACCTGGGTGATGAGGAGAAGACCGACAAGCTAGAAGACGTGTTGAGCAGCGCACCCGCCTCACTGAAGGGCAAAGCTCTGGAAGATGCTGTATTGGGCGCGCTATGGAGGTGGAAGGGTGCAAAGGAGAAGACGACCAGTCCCCAGACTATGCGTGGCGCAAACATCATCCGCTCCCGTTCGCCTGCTCCCTGGCTACAGCGTAGTGGCACACCCTCCAATGCTGGCTCGCCACGACCTAGAAATGCCACTCCTGGCCCGCCTCCTGGTCTTGGACCGCAGCCACCTGCGCTTGCTCGCACGATGAGCTCGACTGCTTCTCCGTTCACATCACCCAGGCCTTCACCACGGCTACCAGTCTCTACGCCAGCCATCCCGCATTCACCCCGCCTGAGCATATACCAATTCAGTGACTCTTCACCTACGACCGAGAACTATGGTGATTACGGAAGCGACAATGTCGATTGGCTGGTCAACGACGAAACGAGCAGCAACACTAGCTTCGGCGACTTTGGCATGAGCTCATCGGAGTACATGCAGCCATACACGACGGACATGAGCCCATATGATATGCTCCGCTCCATCTTGCAGGACAACAGGAGTGACGAAGAACTAGAACGAATCTTGGAAGCAAATGGATACGATCTCAGCCAGACTATTAACTTCCTGATGGAGGCCCAAGACCCCACTGGCAATGCCACTGCGATTGCTGCGCAGGATCAACAAAACCGCACCTATCTAATAGGCAAGAGCATGTCTCCCTCTTCGCGCCCTATGACGCCGGTTGGTCAGCAGAAGTCGCCGATAGTATGTCGCTACTGGCTCCAATCGGGTCACTGTGCTAGGGCTGATTGTCGCTTCGCTCACACGCTTGAGAACCACCTTTGCAAGTTCTGGCTATCAGGAAACTGTCTGGCAGGCAATTTGTGTCAATTCTCTCACGATCCTTCAGCGATGATGCAGCAGTTGTCACTCACTAATAGCAATAGTGAGGCTGGCACGCCTCAGCAGGTCCCGCCTAACCTACAACTCCAGGACTATGATAGTTTCCCGTCTTTGCAGCCGCAGACTAGTAATCCCTACGAAGACACGGATCCTTTGATAGACCCTACGACCATTAGTTCCGTCCTGCTGCAAAACCAGCAGCAAGCTTTTGCCGCTGCGCCACCAGGTCTGTTCCCGAATTTTGTCCCGACCGGTCCTCGAAATGCTTCTCGTCCCGGATCTCGTCCAGGAAGCAGACACACTTCTCGGGCACCCACTCCAGGATCTCAGCCAAACTTCAACGATGATGAAGCGTTCCCATCTCTCGGCTCTGCTGCTGCCAACCGACCCGGAAAGCGGCACCATGGCAAGCGGGGTGGTCATGGACATCACAACGCCGTGAGCGTCGCTCCTCAGCCGGGTTCTTTGGCTGACGTCGTTCGTATGAGCCCTTCGCCCGCATCTTCCGGTCCAAAGGCTCGCGAAGCTATGCGCCGTGGACTTCAAAACAACCGCAGCTTTACCTCTACACGTGAGAATGGCAACGCTTCTTTAGCTATCCCTGCTCCAAAGGATGTTCCGTGGCTGGAAACTGGCGAGAACGTAAACCGCGCGTACCTCAAAGCCCGCTCTGATGCTGTGCGCCACGGCGGTCTGAGGAACAAGTTTTTGCAGTCTGCAGCTCAAGCTTGGAATCGCAATGACGCCCGTGGCGCTAAGGCTCTCTCCCTGCGTGGTCAAAACGAGAACGCTTTGATGCGCGAAGCCCATCGCGAAGCAGCTCGCGTTCTGTACGAGGAACGCAATAAGCAGCTCACCGACGGCCGTCAGAAGGAGCTTTACGTCGATCTCCACGGTCTTCACGCCGAAGAGGCTGTGTCCTACCTCTCCGACTGCCTACTCGAGCACAAGTCATCATCGCGACCCGTTTACGCCATCACAGGCACTGGTCATCACAGCAAGAACGGCAAAGACAAGGTTGGCAAAGCTGTGCGCCAGTATCTTACTGAGTGGCGCTACGCTTTCCGCGAGTTCTCTGTCCCTGGCGACCGCAACAACGTTGGTGGGATCTTGGGAGTGGATCCGAGCAGCTATGACAAGGACTTGGCAAAGAAGGGTGGACCGGCATTACTTAGTGGCGGTGATGGCGATAGCGGTATTGACTTGACCGAGGGCAAAAGGGAAGATACCAAGGTGCTGTTAGCGAAGAATGATCCAAGGAAGGCTGTCAGGATTGAGGCCGAGGATGAGGTTTTGGAGGGAGGCAGCTTTTAGCGACGATTAGATGTGAGAAATGAAATGAAACGAGATGTTCAAAACTGTTCCAACTTCCAGCAGGGTCGTTGTCTACAATGTTCGACTTGGGTTTCCCGCGTTAAGTCGCCAGTGGGTCGCTCCTTCCTCACTCAGGCCTCGTCCCGGCTGCTTCTACCCGGCGAGGCTCCGACCAACACATCGACGCCTTGATCTACTAGACGCTCTTACACTCCAAGTACAGACACAGGGACCCTCATTCATGATGTCGCTCAGACCATCCTACACGAACCTGCAACTAGATCCCGATGATCAGTCTCAAATGGTCGCGTTCTCAGCCTTCTGCTGGCAGCATCTCCTCGATCACGTGTCACCGCGCTGGATAGTAGAAGTCCGACAAGGCACAATTCGTCTTCACTATCGGACAGAGGCTACAAATTACGGAGGAAGCTGCAGTGTCTTCAATCAACAGCTTAACGGGACCGTGCCAGCTTTTGTCGAGAAATATGCCATGTTCATCTGGCCAGTTGAAGACGAGGCTCGTGCACATCTTGCAGACGCCAGGGGCGTTCGGGACATGAGAGAAGTGTACGCAACTACGTCCAGCATGACCATCGCACACAAGAAAGAAGCCTTGATGCGAGAATGCAACGTGGTGATGAGCGTTGAAGATTCGGTGGCAGAGTCCATGATCGGACACAGGATCCGGACGTATCTGATGCAGCTGCTGGTATCAGACGAACCTATCCCAGCCCGGCAGCAAACGAGTGCGATGACACTGCTGATGAGATTTCTCTCGCTTCCCTCTGCGCCAGACCTCTTCAACGGCGAGCTTTACCACACTTCAGCGAGCCCAGTCAGATTCGATAGCAGACGTGCTAGCAGGAATACGAGATCAGAGTCACCGTGAGCTCGTAAGCGCCGTCGCCTTTGTGACACTGTTACACCTCCAACCCATGGTCTTGACGAGCGTAGCGCTGGACACGTACGCCTCCGCTTCACCTACAGTGGATTTCAGCGGCTTCAGCGCACACTCCTCTGCCCATCTCGGCCACCAGCTATCACTCAAAGGCGAGACAGAGCACTTGAAGAGCCTATACACTCACACAGCATTCGCACTGGCAACGGCAATCCCCGACCGCAACAAGGCAGTTCTGCGACGGAGGAATACCAGTGCTGGCTGCGAAATTGCGGCGAAGTCTTCCAGACCGCTGGAGATGTTGTGGACCACGTCCAAGATGAGCATCCTGCTAGCATGAAAGCTGCAACTCCTGCTGTGGGGCGGGCAATTGCGGCTCTTCTCGGCAGTATGTGAAGTACCTTGTCACGGGACACCCCACGAAGCTATGATTCTGCGCGCAACAGTGGTGCAACGGAAGGCATCGCAGATAAGTGGTCAAAGGGGCTTGCGGAACTGGCAAATAATACCCGGAGCAGAGCATGGCCTGTTTACCGGCCGTGATGTGAAGCCGTTGATCGCTGCTGCAGGACCTGATCAGGCTTGAGTGGCACTTTGCATCGGTTTCCGAACGTGTCGGAACATTAAGAACAGACGGAATGGCTTGTTGGGTGGCGGAGAAGTATGGTCGCAATGCTGAAATCTTGGGGACTCCAGTGGAAGAGAGGAAGGTCAAATAAGGCATAGAGCCTTCATCTCGAGTTCAGTAACGCGCAAACTCGCAAGGTGCAAATGCGGCGAAGCTGGACAGTTTAGTACTTTTCTCAAGGCTTGGGTATGGTCGTAATGTGATGACGGATTCGAGGCTTTCTACAGCGCTCTTTTTCTGGAGAAGTAACGTGCAACGTGCCGAAAGAATGCATTCATGATGGTTATCCAACGTCAATGCTGTCCTGTACATATTGGCTTGGTAATTTTCAATATTGCTTCACGCCGCAGCTATTGCAATCGACATCCAAACCTACAGACGGACTATGATGTATGACAGCCTTCACTTCAAATGCCTAGAACGTAACAGTTTCCAAGAATGTCATTTTTCGTTATCAAGTTATCGTAACATCACCCCAATTCCATCGCCATTGCTCAAATCCCCGTCTAACAAACAGTCCTATGCACGCCATGCGACATGGGCCTCTTGTGCTTGTGCGTCTCGTGCGACTTGGCTCCCAAGCTTCCCTCCGTGCCTTCCGCGGAGTTCTTGTTCTGGAACGGCTGCCAGACCTTGAGGTCGATCTCGTCGCTGTTCATGACGTTCTCTGTCACCGAGAAAATGTCGGATATCAGGCGATCGAGCAGGTCCATGGACATGGTCTCACGGACGACGACGCGCAGGATTTCGGTCGAGTCCTCTTTGGGAGGGAGAGGGTAGTCTGTTTTGTGGTTAGTGGTTTGATCGGTGTGATGCGGCTTACAGCTTTGCTATTTGCGATGGTGAGACTTACTGGGAATGATGTACTGCTTCGCGCGCAGAAGATTCGAAATGCTGACTTGCTTAACGTGCGGGTACTTCTGCTTGAAGTCGTCGCTGAGAGTGAAGGCCACGACGGGCAGACCGGCGTTATAGTCTGCGCTAGTCTCGTCGTCTTTGCCCTCGTACGACTCGCCCTTCTTGTATTCGAGTTGGCCTTTAGGGCGGTGAATGTCGCTGACGCAGCGGTACCAGCCGCTAGACTCGAGGGCTTTAGACAGCAGGCGGGCGTTGGCCATGGCGTTCTCCATGATGGCGCGGTAGCCTTCGAAACCAAGGTGGATGAGGTTGTAGTATTGGGCGATCACTTGGGCGCCGGGACGGGAGAAGTTGAGGGTGAAGGATTCTTCGGTGCCACCAAGGTAGTGAAGCTCAAAGACAAGGTGCTTGGGCAGGTAGCTCTCATCACGCCAGATGATCCATCCTACACCAGCGTATACCAGGCCGAACTTGTGACCAGATGTGTTGATCGATTTCACTCTGGGAAGCTCAAAGTTCCACTTGTGTCCACCAGCCTGCGCGTGTGTGAATGGTGCAATGAAGCCACCAGATGCAGCATCAACATGGATCGGGATGTCGACGCCAGTCTTTTTCTCATACTCGTCGAGAATGTCGTGGATCTCCCACACAGGCTCGTAGTGGCCGGTGTATGTGCTTCCAAGAATAACAAAGACACCAATGGTGTTCTCATCAATGTTCTCTTTGACCAGCGCCGGATCGAGGCGGTACGAGCTCTTCTCTGACACAGGCAGGATACGGGCCTCGACCTCGAAGTAGCGTGCAAACTTCTCGAGAGCGACTTGTGCGTTTGCTCCCATGATGATGTTGGGCTTGGAAGTGTCCTTGCCCTCAGCAGTGCGCTTCTCTTGCCACCTGCGCTTCATGGCGAGACCACCAAGGTGAATGGCTTCACTGCTGCCGGTCGTGGCAGAGCCGATAGCCTTCTCACCCTTCTGTACGCCCCACAAGTGAGCGATGATGCTGATACACCTCGCGTGCATGTCCATCATGGCTGGGTACTCGTCTGCGTCTGAAAGGTTCTTGCTGAGGTTCTCGACCATGAGGGCCTCGGCCTCACGCTCCATGTAGGTTCCCACAAAAGATGCAAGGTTGAGGTTGGGTCTGCCGTCGAGATCGAGCTCGTCTTTCAGCATTGCGTGCACGGCATCGCCGGGAGCTCCCTGCTGGGGGATCTTGAATTTGGAGAGCTCGGTTTGGGCATTGTAGCGACTGCTGTAGGGAGTGAGGTGGGAGACTGCACTTCGTGAGTGAGCACGGTGCGATTGATGAGGGTGGTCGTGCAGTTTAGCGATGAGCTCGTCGGGGTCGACGTGTCTGGCGAGACCTGCCATGGCTGGTTCTGTTTGTAATGTGTCGGAAGATTAGAGTGAATGGGCCCACAAAAGCTTGGTGATGCTTAAATTGATGAGTTGAATAAGCCGTCATGAAAGGTGTCTAGGAGATTCTTGAGAGGTGAAAAGAAGGCAATGTGATACTTATATTGAATGGCACTGAGATCATGCTTGTTTTGGAGCTCTTTCACCAGAGCTACCATGTGCTGCGTCCACGTATTCCACGCCTCAATGTTGGCCATTGGGTCCAAAAAGCTCAGTCTGACGTAAAGAGATGACGAAGACAAGGCAGACCAGTGGTAAACAGAGAGACGGCGATGCGCAATCCATGCTCGAGCCATGCAAGGGGAAAGCATAAATACCGCATCATCCGTGAATTGAACAACCAAACACGTGTATGACGGGGTGGAACAGCACAAGAATGCCGTGGGCTTCCGGGGCGGCTTATGATTTGTTGCACGTCCATGAGATTTGTTGCACGTCCATGAGTTTAGGTGGATGGCTGTGGGTATTTGTATTCACTGCCCAGTCTTTCATGATGGTTAAAGCACAAAATGGGCCAGAATGAGATTAATGTCGTGTTGTTAAAAGCCTCAAAGGCGCATGCAGCTCTACCGGCATCAACATTTTGTGGCCATCATGTCTACACGCTGCTTGTGCACCAGACCGCCTAGCCGTGGGGGCGTCGTAAGTCTATACCTTGTAAGCCTTCGACCTTCGAGTTTCCTTGTGTTGTACATCCATCGATATTTACAGTGACTGTCTTAATCCATTGTCAGCAGCTGTACGATACCTAAGATGAAGCCAACGTAAGCTTCTCAGATACTGTATTTCCCCTGCATCCTCGATGTAAAGCGAAGTCATCATGGCATACAGGAAAATAGCTCGAATATGCAGAAATGATGACGAGCGTAAACATATGGCCGCGGGCCGGACATCAAGGAAGGAGCTCCCCGCACATTTATTGTGGGCCTTTTGCCACGCTTGGATCGATGCGAGCTCGTGCACGATAAACGCAAGTGGTCCAAACACGGAGGATGTGGAAGACAATTTGACGGTGATCAATAGGGTTGCGTTCGAGTTGTGCGTCTATCATTTTTGATGTAGATATATCATCAGGTGCAGCGGTAGAGGAAGCACTGCATGCAATGGCACGACAGCTTGCTTGCAGCTCGCATCTCGCACCCGAGCACTCGCGTTCGCAAAGGCGTCGTCATCGATCGCGACACTGACGGCCGGAAGAGGAGCAGAATGGCGTGCACATCATCCTAGGCACCACTATAACCTTCGCCAGCATCTCCCTTCTCTCCCCTCTGCCTCACCTCTTCATAACCATCACTAACCATGAAGTTCTCCAACGTCTTGCCATTCGTGGCAGCAGGCTCTGCCTTTGTCTTGCCCTCTGAGCAAGTCTTCCAGGAGCTCTCCATTGAGCGGAACCACCGTAGTGGCAACTCCTTGTACGACGAGGCTGCTTCCACCAAGGATGAACTCCTCTCCAGCTTCAAGAAGCACTACGAGGAATTGACCGAGACTTCCAAGAATGCCTGGGACGAAGTTGCCGAACAGTCCAAGAACACTCTCGATGCCGCCTTCGCTAAGGCCGACGACTTCAGCAACAAGATCAAGCACTCTGCTTTCGATGCTGATTCCTGGCTTGAGTCGGAGCTGCAATCTTTCGACGAGACCTTTGACGACCCCCACCACGGCCCGCCACACGACGGACCTCACCACCCACCACACGATGGTCCTCCTCACCATGGTGGCCCTCACCACCCGCCGCACCACGGTCCACCGAACCACACCGTGTACGAGTTGATTGCTAACAGCAAGTACACCACCAAGTTCGCCAAGCTTCTCAACGACCATCCCGATCTCGTTAAGAAGCTCAACAGCACCAAGGCCAACTACACCGTCTTTGCCCCGACGGACAAGGCCTTCGAAAAGATCCCTGAGCACCACCACAAGCCCAGCAAGGAGTTCCTCGAGGCTCTCCTCTCCTACCATGTTGTTGAGGACTTTTACCCGGCCAAGCGTGTTCTCTTCACCCACACCGTGCCCACACTCCTCAAGGGCGACCACCTCGCTGGCGAGCCCAAGCCTCAGCGTCTTTCTTTCCACGTTGGTCTGCGAGGCTTGACCGTCAACTTCTACTCTCGCATTGTTGCCATCAACATCTTCGGTACCAACGGCGTCATCCACGGCGTTGATTCCATTATTCTGCCACCACCCAACGTTGCCACCATCATCGACCTTCTTCCCGGCGAGTTCTCCACTCTCGAGCTCGGCCTCGGCAAGACTGGTCTATTCGATGTGATCAACACCACCGACCACAAGGGCGGCACTTTCTTTGCCCCATCCAACTTCGCTTTCCAGAAGCTTGGTCCTCGCATCAACGCCTTCCTCTTCAGCAAGTACGGTCAGAAGTACCTTAAGGCTCTGCTCGAGTACCACCTTGTCCCCGACAACACCCTCTACTCGGATGCCTACTACAGTTCGGAAAGCAAGAGCCAGGAAGGTGTGCCTAAGGGATACTTCCATGTTGACCTTCCCACCCTGCTCGAAGACCGTAGCCTCAGCGTTGACATCGCCCGCTACGGTGGCTTCATTAGCATCAAGATCAACGGATTCGGTCGTGTTTCCGTCCAGGACGGCATCGCACAGGATGGTGTCATCCAGGTCGTTAGCGATGTGCTCATCCCACCGAAGCAGGTCCCTGGTGGCCCTGGCGCCCAGTGGATGGGTGAGGAGCTTGAAGTCGAGGACCTTATGGAGAGGCTTGAGCCCTACGTCGCCAAGGGCGATCTCTAGATACGATACGATTTGGAAATGACAATCTGAAAATGGATGGAGGAATTAAGAAGAGAAGAACTTATTTATGATTCAGTAAAACTGTACAGCATGTGCCAGTTGGTGCCCGACTTCATTGATTTCCCCTACTGATCTTCGACTGGTCTTGATCCATGTGCGTCAGCCCACGTGCGAGAATCACATGCAACCCTCACTCTTGCCTTTCAAGTCATTATCTGGTATGGTTGTTTCACTTCACTCGATCTCTCCCTTAGTCACGCATCTCCTTCGCTTCGCGCCAATCTCTTCACATGCCAGCCTCACTTCTATCCTGACCGGTCATTTCAGATTGATCCAGACTATCCCAGATCATCGCGTTCACTGTCCCGACTACGAATCTGTTCAGTTTACACGGCCAAAGCCGTCCATGTCTGATGTCGCCACTCGTCTATAAGAGACTCGCTCTCGCACCAAAATAATATACTCTCCTACCACAACGAACAACACATACCCCACCCTTCGAACCAACTCCTCCACACATACCTCTACCATAAGCAGAGCACAGCATCACTACTCATTCTTCACCACCACTTCAAGTCCTACTCTGGCTAGGTATCGACTTAGGACACCTCCATCCTTAATCCGAGCTAGACGCTAACAGCACCCTGCCTTGCTAGGTAACGCCTCGTTAGGAGAATAGTTACCCAGACCACAGACCACGGCAGCCTTCGTTTCACATACTTAGACGCTAGTACGACTTCCCAGATCCTACTTACGCAGTAGTCTCTGACCGGCTTTTCATAGAACATCAACCCTCTCCCGCCCCCGTCACGGCGACCATCATCCTCCGAAACCTGCACAGCTTGAGCAAATAGGCCCTCACACAGCTGCAGTCCAAAGGCATCCATAATTACCTCCTCGGCTCACAGCATTTCACTCCTCACAACCAAACATGTCTCTCGTTTCGTACGACGAGTTGAAGGACCCCGGCAAGCAACGTCTGGCCGCCGCGTTCGTCAACATCAAAGACCAGAGGTCTGCTTTGGCTAAGGTATACCTCCGATGCACTCGACAACAATCCTACCTCTGCGCATCATCGCTAACAATTTGCTAAAGAAGGTGGACTGCGAAAAGGCAACCCTCGACTTCGATCCGGCCGGCAACATCAGCGGCGTTTCCTTCAAAACCTCCATCTCTAGGATGAAGCACGATTACTCCAGGCTCAGTCTGTCTGACAAGAGCCGCATGGCAGCCTGCTTAGTCAACATGAAGGAAGCCGACCTCAAGTCTATCATGGCCAACGTGCGTAATCCGTCCTTCTCTGTCGAACTATTGCTGCCTTCTTCAAGATGCTGACCATGCTGGCTTAGATCGACTGGGATAAGGCTGCCACAGACTTCAAACCAGAGGGAAAGCCGATCACTGGTGTCTCTTTCAAAACCAGCATCCAGCGCATTCTCACCCCTAAGGACAAGACCACTGGAGCAAGCGCTCCGAAGGCCATTGGCAGGAAGAGAAAGGCTCCCGCCGCCACTGCTCGCTCTCCCCCCTCATCCTCAAGCGAGATCACGCCCAGCCGCAAGAAGAAGGCAAAGGCCTCTCAAGCTCTCGCGGAAGAGGACGTTGCTCTCCCAACCACCGAAGAAGAGCAGGAGCCCACCGGACAAGACCCGCCGCAGTCAGCCACAGTCTCGAGGGAATCCTCGCGTTACATGACCCCGCCGATCAAGGCCGAGGACATCGACGACGCCGACGAAGAGTCGCTGGATAACATTCAGTACTGCTACGAGTAAAGTCGGCGTGATCTTGAAATCCTTTGACTCGACTCTGCCCAAAGAGAATTGATGGGCAGCTTCTCTCAGCTGGGCAATACAGTACTTCGGGGTATCACTCGATTTCCTAACGGATGGGAAACCGCCTCGTCTTTGGGATGTCTCACGTCCTGCCATGTTGGTTGGTTGAAGTGTACGTTCCAAGAGTCGATACGCAAATCGAGAGTCGTGGGTCTGAGGTTCTACATCGTTCACATTTGCTCGTCTCTGGGCATGATGGCAAGGCGGTGCGATGTTCGTTTTCTACAGACACTCTCTTCTACACCAACTGAGGGGTGTGGCTTTTCCCTTTCTGACTTCTTGCTTTTTTTTTCTGTGCAGCGTACACCACGGACATGAGAACAGCGATGGACATCTCGGACCAGAGGGAGGTCTTGATCACTTTTCGGCAGCGTGCATGGTCTGATTTGAGTTTTGTACAACACAGTGAACAAAATGGCAATGCGAACAAAGTGCAACTCTCATGAATCGTGTATCAATATCTATGTCAACATCAATGTTATCCTATCCCTGCGTTCTCACTTCCTCAGCAACAGCATGGCACAGCTCAACAGCAACACCAGCCCCCGAAAGCACATCGATCCACATGCGTTGCGTGTCACTCAAGCGATCGTTCTCGCTCTTCACCTCGGCGAACATGACTTCACCGCCTGCCTTTGCACCATTCTTCACAGGCCTTGGCTTAGCATCGTCAAGTTGCTCATCCTCCTGACCAGTTTTCCACAAGAACAAATCCGGTACGCCACCACCACGCTGCCCATACTCCTGCGCGAACACCTTCATAACAGTGCTGAGCGCACTCGGCGGAAACGCACGACAAATCTCTTGCAAATCCGCAAGCTCGTACGTCCAGTCCAGACCGACCACGCAAGTTCGCTTCTCGCTGTGCTCCTCCCACACCCGCGTGAGAATAGCTTCCGCATCACCGTTACTAATCTCATTGGACCTCGCATTGACCTCACTCATTCGCGAAGGGTAGAAAGCGTCGGTGTGCAGGTCCAGCGGGCACGTCTGGAACTCGGTCTGGAAGACGTTGGGGATGTAGACGAACAGCACGTCGTAGAAGAGGTAGGCGAACAGCGTTCGCAGCATTCGGCCTTCGCTATGGTAGCCTTTCCAGCCGAGTGCGCGGTACGAGGAGAGACACATGGCTTCGACGCTGCACTCGCCCTCGACTTTGGACTCTTCGCCGGTTTCTGGATCCGTGGCGACTTGGAGTTCTGGATCTAGCCAGATTGTTTTGGCGCCGCGGAAGGATGGTTTGCCTTGTTCGCTGCTGCGGCGAGAAGAGGCTGGGCGCTCGATGCGGACGCCGGCGAAGGTTCGCTCTAGCGGTTTCGTCAACCGTACGTGTCCAAAGTCGTGCTGAAGACGTTTAGGCACTTTCAATGATTTTTCCAATTTGACTGTGCGCTTTTGCAGATCGTGGTGATAAATGAGATGGGTGAGTTGGTCTTCCAATCCAGTCTCACAGGTCTGTAAGGCCATTCGCTTCCAGTGTTTCTTCTTGCTTTCGACATCCTTACAAGTGGCTGGAGAAGGTAGATGCAAGTGCATATAGTGCTCTTCGAGAAGGGCTTTGCGCTGATACCAGTCACCGCGACGTGAAGTATGGAACAATCGTTGCTGAAGGAGTTCGCAAAGCACCTCGTGTTCCCGCTTGTGTTCCTTGAACTTTCCGAGCACGTATGCGGCTTTGTGTATGATGCGGGTGTAGACCCATGCTGGAGAGAGGCGACGCAGATATGCGCCTTCTCCCGTAAAGTAAATGCTATCCTCCTTCCGCTGCTCGTCTTGAAGCAAGACACGCCATCGCGGATGGACCTCTTCGAAGATATCCAAGATGACTTGCAAAGTATCAGCGGTAGGCGTGCCATTGAACTCGAGTATATTATCAACGCGAAACTGCGTCCGAATAGATGCCTCAAATTCTAACAGGAGCGATCGTGAAGCAAAGATGTTCCCACTCCTGCTCACAATGTACTCTGGGAAGTTCCATCTTGCGATGCGTGCGAGAATAATTGTTGTGAGTGACTTTTCGGTCCATTCGGTACTGCGGTAAAAGACGAGATGCACGCGTTCGAAGAGCTTCAGGATTGGTAAAGAGAGTCGAATGCAGGGTCCGGTCTCTGCCATGATTCGGTCCACAAAGTGTGCATCTCGATTCTCGCCTCTACTGGGTGTCACATCTCTGCTGCCATCTTCTTCCAGGCCCGATCCTGTGGACGTTGCACTTTCCTCGGTTTCCGATCGCTTCAGACCGCCGAAACCCAAGCCTGTCTGCTTGCCGCTTGTCCTCCTAAAAGCACGGAGTAGGTCTTTTTTGTTCTTCCCCTGTACCCTAGCATCTTTGGCAATGGCTTTCAACTCGTCCAATAACAGTAGGGAGGACGCTTCCTCGAGATCCTTGATGCAATCTTCCGAGCGATCTGCGAAGGAGAACTGCTCTCCCAAGGATGTATCATCTGATGGATCCAACTCGCCTGGATTATCCTGTGCAGTTGTTGACGTGCTCGGGAGGTCCCTCGACACTTGCAGATCGGTCACCGCCTGCGGCAAGTCCGCAATATCACTGTGATACCCCAATCGATTTATGCGGTGCCAACTGGAAGTCTTACGTAGGAACAAGCGGACGTAGAGGTACTGCGCTTCATAGCTCAAGTCTCGCCATTGCTGGAATACAGCATGCTCCGCTTCGTCGAAGAGATGACTTTCGTCGTCCAAGACCGTCTCGAGAGCCAGGTTGAACGCATCCACGTATATCGAACTTTTTCCTCGCTCCCATTTCGATTCTGCTAAGCGCCCTGCCAGTCCTAGCTCTCCAGCTGCGCGAGAAGCCTCGTATGCCTCGATGGCTTCCTTGTCAGACTGGATAGACGGTAACGCGGTCTCAAGATCGGTGCGCTTGTCGTTGGTGGACTCATCGGTGTGGACAACTTCATTGTCGCTGTCGGCGTCCGAGTCTGGTATCTCATGTCTACGCGACTTCTGTGGTGATTTCTTCGGGCTCTCTTTCTTGGTCACAAAGTCTGTAATGTCGCGCTTGAGACGCTTGGGAGGTGGCGTTGCGAAGTCGTCGTCGCCGTCTTCGTCGTATTTGGTAGACTTTGGATGCGGTATTCGCGTGCCGACCATGACATTGTGTTTTGATGGACTGCTCTCCCGCAGCACCATCGTCGCGGCGTGTTTAGACTTCGAGGAGGTCGCGAAAGCACGTGAACGAATCGAAGTGCACCATCTCGACATCGACGCATGACGTAGCCGAGCATGTGAACCGAATCCCAGGGTCTTGGTTCTCCACGATGGAAGGTTGACTTGACTGCAAGCCCCACCAACATCATCGAGCATGCGAAGTACACCATCGTGCATATACCACTTCACTTAACCTGAGAAATACCCACAATGAAACCTTCCAGAGCCATTCTCGCCTCTAGTCTGATCGTCACCAGCAGCGCGCTCCTCGTCTTACCCTTCCAGTCCAAGCCCACACCCGCCCGCTTCGCGAACGACCGACAAGAAGCAATCATGAACCCAGGCATCCAACTACCAACAAAAGAAGAACAAGACGGACCACCATCCTCTGGTCCTCCCAACGGCGACGTGATCCTTTCAGATGTGATCGGCTCCCAGCGTAGCATCAACGTCTTCGCCGGCTTCACCCGCGACATCTCCTCCGTCTCCTCGCGCCTCGACTCCGCCGGCCTCAACACAACCGTCCTTGCTCCCACCAACAGTGCGCTCTCTGCTCTGCCACGGAAGCCCTGGGAAGATCCGGAGGACTACGCTAAACTCGGCGCCGAGGCGTACTCGGGCAAGGACGGCGAAGACCGCGCGCACAGAAACCTGAGGCGATTCACCGAAGCGCACGTCGTGTTTGCCAGTCCGTGGAAGGAGGGCGAGAAGGCCGAGAGGATGGGTGGCGGAGAGCTGTGGTGGGAAAGCAAGGATGGCAAGACCCTGATACAGCCTGGCAATGTAGAGGTCGAGCGCGTTGCTACTAAGGTCGCGAACGGCGAAGTCTGGGTGCTGAAGGACGTGCTGAATTACGCTTCCTGATGAGTGACAGTAAATTACCTTATGCTTATGATTTTTGTTTGATTTGGGAAGGCGTTTGGACGGGCTTGGCACTTGTAGAAGGCGCGAGTGGCACAACAGACAGTACATCAAGGCGATACAACGAGATATGGAATCACTTCCCGTGGTGTGAACAGTATAACGATTTTTATAACTATCTAATATGTTTCACGCTATGCATCAATGCAAGTGTTCTCTCATAGACGAGTAATGGATCCAGCACTTGGGTCCCTCGTCGGTGGTCTGACATTGTCTGCTGATGCTATGCGCGAAAATTGTATAAATGCGGTTTTGCTCCGCTTACACAGCGAGTACAGAAGCATGTTCGGGCACGGTGGCTGGTCCCATTTCGCGAGCAGAGTCTGGCGGCGTCTCCAATTCTGCAGCATCTGCGTTTCGTTTCTGTCCTGCGAGCGATGCAGTCTCCTTACTCACATCGGGCTTAGCAGCTCCGTTGGTTTGCTCTGCAAGTTTGGCTGACTCTTTGTTGAGCTTCTTCCTCTCCGCTTTGGTAAGCTTAGGCTTTTCGAACGCTCCGATCTCGAGAACCTTGTCTGTCTTAGTGGCCAAGTCCACATACTCGGGCTCACTGTCATACCCTAGCGACTTAACGAGCTCGCTGTAGCTCTTTGCTCGGGTCATCAATTTGTATTCTGGTGCTTTGCCAGGAACCATCTGTCCCAGGAGGTACTTGGTGTTTCCCCATCGGTTCTCGACCTCCATACAGATCTTAACGTACTCCTTCACTGCCTCTTCCCACGACGCGATCCCGCCATCTGCTTGCGCGCGGAAGCACGAAGGGTTGGTCTCAGCAGCTGTGGCAATCATAGCACCATCTGCGCCGAACTCCTCCATAAGCTTGACTGCTTCCTCGCGAGAGGTCACGTCGCCGTTCATGACACATGCGACGCCGGCCTCGTGACATGTTTCAACGACCATCTTCAGCTGATCTCTGATTGCTCGCTCCCGTGGTCGCATCGGTGTCGTGCGACAGTGAAGAGTGAGCGCATGGATACCAGTTGTGCATAGTTGCTGAACAAGTGCTTTTGTCTCTTCGGGCGTTTCCAGCAGGCGAATCTTCACGCTGATGCCAATCTCGTGGGGCTCGCCAACTTCTTTGACAAGGGCGCGAAGGATGGAGCAAAGTTTCTCTGGGGTTTTAAGGAGTGCTGCTCCCATACCACCAGTTGTGCTGAAAGGTTTTGGACATCCCGCGTTGACGTCGATTCCTGCAACATCCGGTGCGACCAGGCTTGCAGCCGCCAGAGCGGTTTCTGGGTTTGCTGTGCCGATTTGGTAGATGTGGCGTTTGCCCTCACGTTCGGGGTGTAGTCGGTAGATGACACTTTCTTTCTGCTCGGGGTTAAGCAGGGGGTTTTTGAGTCCGTTTGATGAAAGCCGTGAGAAATCGACAGTTTTGGTGTGCTCGTTGAAAATCCTGGTGGTGCCAATCATGGCCTTGTCGATGGTCTCTGGGCCCCATACGAGGTCGGCGCCGTACTTGAGGGCTGTGAGACGTGATGGGCACTCTCCCGATCGCACCATCGGCGCGAGCACGATTTTCCCGCGGTAATCGACGCCATTCTTGGGAATGGGAACTTGCTTTGTGATAGAGCCCATGATCCTCCTAAGCATAACAGGGGTGGTGTGGATCTTCGGTCACGGGATACAAGAGAAAGACTCGGTGCAGCGCAGATAAACACGAGCCGAATAGTGCGATGGTGACGAACAGAGCAATCAGTTGGAGATGAAATAAGTTAGTAACACGTGATAATTGCAAGCGTCGGAGAAGATTCGTCGTTACAGTTTCTGAGTTTCGAAATTAAGCTATCACGCTAGTGGGTCTTACCGTTGCGTCAGGGACCGGCCTGCAGCTTTGGTTTGTACTTGCACCTTGCACGACAAAACGAGGCTGGATAACAGAAACCCACGGCTCATGAGCACATATCAAAACGACCGATACAATCCCATGTCTCTCTTCCTCAAAGAGAAAGATAAGCATTCTTAGTATTTATAGATGTTTCTCAGTGAAATATTGGCAGGCATACGGCATACGGCGATGTATCTGCAGTTAACAAGTGGCTCCATCGCCCCCGGACGTCGACGTGTCGTCGACATATGCGATTGTTGAGTGCTGTCCAGGTTGGTCGGACCTACACCTCAGAACGCAAAAGAGTGTGCTACTTGTGATCTTGATTGGAGTCGCTCGATGTCTAGCGATCGACTTCCGCTTGCCCTAAAGGATAATCAAGATCCATCCATCCATTTCCGGCGGCTTTCGCTTCGGTACAAAGCGATGCCCGCGGTGTCGTCGCTCGTGCAGTCCCGGACATCGCGGCGTATCTAAGGATTGCTGCCAGACAGCCGTCTACAACTCACAACTGGCACGGCAGACAAGGTACTTGACTCGTCGCATATCGAGGGATTTCGAGAGATTCGAGTATGAAAGGGCGGACTCCAGACAGTGAAGGCTCTCATAGACAATATTTGCTTGTTGCACGCTGCCGTGAGCCTGAGCATCCGCCAAGACATGCGTAGGCGAGCGCGTTGTCTTTGTCTCTCGACTCGTCGGCGCCGGAGTAGAGTTTTTGGGAGGTAATCATTCGCATATGGTGGCCGTGCACGCTGCCACGGCCCGCCCTCTCTTGAGTTGCTCTGTATCTCCCAATACTAGTCGTCTAGCCTCGTGTGTCTTCGACTTCTCCCTCTTTACCACCACATCACACTACTGCTGCTTGCTGATCCGGTCGTCGCGTGCCATATTTGCTGCCACTCCCCTCCCCACAACTTTTTCTGCTCATACACATGATATGTGTTCGCCTTAACTTTACTGCCGCGTTCAGCGATCTGCCGCGACTTTCTACTCGCCTTCTCTCTAACCAACGATCCAGCAGGCTTGCCAGCGTCGTCTGTCTCGCGTGATTTTGCGCTGCCACCACACCAACAGACGACATATTCGCTTTACACGTCAACGCATTCTCGTGCACCATCCGGCAATTGATGCACCTTGACTTTTGCATTTGATCAAAATGGCCGGATCTGCCTCTGGTGATGGTCCCGCGATCAAACCGCTCGCTACCGATGCATCTACCACCGCAAAGGGCGACGACTCAACTTCACCATCAACCCCGCAGTCGAATGCGGCATTCTCGTCGTTTCAGGCCATTAACCGGGTGAATGGTGGCCACAGTGAGAGCGGTCGCCAATCTCGCGATGCGAGTGCCCGCGGGACGCCCCAAGCTGACGCGACTGGGCCAAACCTGAAGTCTTCGGAGGCGGCTTCCTCCAACGTAACCAAGGCATCAGCACAACTCGAACAACTCGAATCCGCTGGTACCTACGGCACGCGCTCACGACGTGGTGGCAAAGAACGCCTAAACTACGCAGAAGACCAGGACGCAGATTTTGATTTCACTTCTGCGGCCACGACCACATCTTACACCAAAAAGGGCGCATCTGCCGCTGCTACCAACGCGCAGAGCACTCCAGATTCGAAGCGTGCAAAGGAATCTGCGCAACCTGTGACCACCAACGGCACCCATTCCAGTGCAAATAACCAGACCAACGCCAAGGATCCCGCTCCTGGCGCCACCTCTACCGCAACGAACCCGAAGAAGCGGAAAGCCGCTGGCGCGGCTACACCAACCAATCTTGTCTCTACACCGCCGGTGAGCGCCGCGCTCTCTGCGGCAAACATGCGCAAACAGCTGCCATCGTCGCTGGCGCGCGAGACTAACATGCTGTCGTTTTCGCGATCCAAGGCATGTTTGAACAAGAAAGGCGAACTCGTTGCGGATGACGGAACGAAATTAAACATCAACGGTAAGCGTCTGGCCCGCTGCATCCCTTTTCCACGGATCTCTGCCCTGCCCTCTCGCAATTCGCAGAGGTTCCAAAGCCCTGTACCCCGCAAATCATCGCTTTTGTCTCGGCTCGACCATTGTTTGAATGCCTAAGGCTGACTAGATATGTATAGACCATGTGTACCTCGTGTGCGAACCGCCCGGCGAGCCATACTATCTCTGTCGGGTTATGGAATTCTTGCACACCGATTCCGACGATTTGAATTCGCCTGTCGATTCCCTTCGTGTCAACTGGTACTATCGCCCGCGAGATGTACAACGCTTCAACAGTGACAGCCGCCTTGTGTACGCGACAATGCATTCGGACATGTGCCCACTGACATCCCTTCGTGGACTATGCACTATCAAGCACCGCTCCGAAATTGACGATCTGGAGGCCTACCGCAGGGAACGCGACACTTTCTATTTTGTGCAAGTTTTTGACCGATTCATCCGCCGCTGGTATGAATGTATTCCTACATCGCAAATCATCAACGTTCCCGAAAAGGTCAAGAAAGCACTCGACGAGCGCTGGAAGTTCGTTGCAGTCGAGACCGGTCGAGTCAAGGAACTGACCAGCGCGGTCAAAACATGCAAGCGCTGCACGAGATTTTGCGCTGCGAGCGAATCGGTCGATTGTGCAATCTGCAAATTCTCGTACCACATGAACTGTGTGCAGCCGCCTCTGCCCAAAAAGCCGTCTCGTGGTTTTGCCTGGGCTTGCGCGCCTTGCAGCAGGGCGTCCGAACGCAAAAAGGAAGCGGCTTTGACACCATCGGTTAGTGGCGAAGTCACAGAAGCAGAGGTGGAAGAAGAAGAGGCTGCGCCGCCAGAGGAAGCACTACCACTTGTTTCGAACACCACAACCAGAGCGCCAAGCCCCAACGACTCTGATGACATGATCATCGACGATCACCCGGCTACCCAAGCTGAAATCGCGCTTGCTCAGATGTGGCCTATGCGATATCTGGGAATCCACTGTCGCGTGGAAGATGCGCTGCAATACGATGACCGCGCGATCTACCCAAGAGCCAGCTCCCGTCTGGGCCCCAGGCATCAAGCCAACGTCAACGTGTGGCATGGTCGTCCTGTGGAGCTTGTCAAGGCCGCCGAGATTAAGAAGCGGTATATGAAAGGCGGTGCGAAGAAGGAAGGAAAGCTCTCGAAAGAGACTGTTGCCGCTCTGGAAGCAGACCGCGTTGAGAAGGCGAAGAGGCCAAAATGGGTACAAGACGAACCCACCGGCTATGTTGCTCGTGGCGAGGATTATCCCAACAACGACCCTCGTTGCACTGCGAAACTGATTTTCAAGATGCCAGAAGTAGACGAGTCGAGCGAGGGCGACGAGGGAACAGCTTTGGCAAAACGGGAGAAGCAGTCAAACGAACACGCTCTCGACGACTACCTGGGACGCGCAAAGCCTCTGGCAAGAAAAATTGGTGTTCCTCCTTTTGGCACCAACTTCCTCGACAAGGCCATGGAGCTTTACGCTATGAACAACTACAACGCAGGGACTGCGCTCGAGAAGCTCGCCAAGGTCAACCGTGTAACTCACCTTCACGAGCCCGTGCTCAGCAAGAACGATCTCGTGAAGTTCGAGGAGGGTGTGGCGAAGTATGGTTCAGAGCATCGCCTCGTGCGCCTTCACATGAAGACCAACTTGCCCAACTCAGACATCGTACGTTTCTATTATCTTTGGAAGAAGACGCCTAAAGGTAGAGAAATCTGGGGCACCTACCCGGGACGCAAGGGAAAGAAGCGACTCGACAACGATACCGCATCCCGCCTACATGAAGAGGTTGCGCACGACGCCGATGATTCAGCTTTCGACAACGACAAAGCAATTAAGCGCAAGCGCAACTTCCAGTGCAAGTTCTGCGAAACCACACATGCAAGACTATGGAGACGAGCTCCAGGTGCAGCACCCGGCCAGACCGTGATGGTCGAGGTCAAGAACGGAACGAAGGAGAAACGCGAGCGCATGCTGGTCGCACTATGCTTCAGGTGCGCTGGGCTTTGGCGCAAATACGCCATTCAATACGAGGATGTGGAAGAAGTCACCAAAAAGATCTCAGCGAATGCTGGTCGAGCTTGGAAGCGAAGGGTCGACGAGGAACTGCTTCGTGAGCTTCTTGCAGCAAATGAGGCCGCCGCTATGTTGCCTCCATTGGAGTCGCAGTCTGCTGGCGCTGATGAGCCACCCAAGAAGAAGACAAAGAACGATACTTCATCCACTCCGCCCGTCACTGAACAGACCAAGAAGAAGGAAAAACCTCCTCCTGCTCCAAAGATACCGACCCCTCCACCAGCACCCATCATACCAGAGCAGCCTACGTGGAAAGCTTTACCATGTGCAGTCTGCCATACTGATGGTAACACTATATCTTGCCAGCACTGCATGTTGACGGTACACCGGAGCTGCTATGGAGTGAGCGATACGCAGGGTGTCAAGTCGAGCGGCGATGTTTACTGGGTCTGCGAGCAGTGTCAGAACGATCGCAATCCTCAAGTGTCTACCGACTATTCATGCTGCCTGTGTCTGACGGAAGAGACCGTGATCGACATGATCGACATGCCGAAGTCGACTCACAAGAAGAAGAACGAACGTGACCGCGAGAAGGAGCGCATGGAGAAGGACCTTGCTGACACCATGCGAGCTAATTACAACGCCCGACAGACCGCACACCATCGTCCAACTCTACCGAGGGAGCCCTTGAAGCCTACGACAGGCAACAATTGGGTACACGTGTACTGTGCGGTCTTCACGCCGGAGATTCGATTTAGTAACGCGCAGGCACTATCGGTCGCCGAAGGCTTCCAGATGATCCCACCAAGCAAGTACGAAGCTGTATGCAAGCTTTGCAAGAACAGAGACCACCGCAACAGAGTCAGGAATGAGAAAGGTGCTTGTGTCAACTGCCACCACTGCAATACAACTTTCCACGTCTCTTGTGCCTTCGAAGCAGGCTACCAATTTGGATTTGATGTCACGCCCGTCAAAGGATCTAGAAAGGATCAACAACCCGTTGCGACTCTCAACGGTGAGACTGGGGCTCTCACTGCGGCAATCTGGTGCAAGGAGCACAACGTCAAGTCGATCATCCACCCTATGCATGAGGTAGCGGATGACAGCGGCAGGACCGCACTCGAGGTTTATGCGGAGCTCTACAAGCAGGCCGACCTCACGTTGACTGGCACTGTTCGCAAGGCTGAACAAGTCCAACTGACTAAGAGTAAGGGTGGACAGCTTGCCAATGCTGCAAACAGACGCGAGTCGACAATTCACAATGCTGGAGTCGGCGCTCGTCGCGGCGCAAGGAACTCTACCGCCGCCGATGCCAGACTGGAAGACGCGGACGGCGCGACTGATGCTTCGAGCCTACGTGAGGGATCGATTGCTCCACATGGAAAGCGTTGCTCGAAGTGCAACATCGACGTCACGCCCAAGTGGCACATCAAACCCAAGGACGAAGACTCTTCAGACACCAAGTCACCTGGCAAGCGTTTGTCTATGACTTTGGGTGAAATCGCGGATCAGCAGCGCGACCAGCCGCCAGACGCAGCTGCCGCTGCACAGAACGGAGCCGAAGTCGCCCACGCCACCGATCCGTCCAAGCCTCAGCAGAATATTCGTTTCATGGCGCCGGGCGCGAGTGGACGTGCTTGGGATGGTATGCCAGAACGCAACGCTCCCAGGCCATCGGAGGGGGATACGTCAGCACCTCCTGTGGGCGTCAATGGAGGACAATCGGGATTACACGAGCAAGGTCATGCAGCTGTTAACGGCCGCAGTGAGGCAGAAGACAAGACTCCAACAGAGTACTTGTGCCACAGGTGCTTCGTGAAGAGGAAGCTGGATCCAACACCACCGCCTCCATCACCCCCACCCCGTCGTGAGCTGTCGCCTCCAAGGACATATCCTCTTCCGCTGGACTGGAACGAACATCATGCTCAGCGGCCAGCACATCCTCACTCGCCATGGGACGATCCGTCGAGGCCGCCTCAGATGGCTCCAGGGGACCCACAGCCACCGCAGATGGGAGGAATGGGGCCTGGACCAGGCTACATGCACCACCCCCCTCCGCCGCCACAAATGACTCACGGGTTTCCACCAACGTATCATCATCCACCGGCCGGCTTCCCAGTACCTGCACCATACGGGCCCTATGGTGCCTACCCGCCTCAACCATCACCGAACCAAGGCGGATACCACCCGACTCATCGTCCTTCGCCGATAAACGGCTTCGGACCACATGGCCAGCATATTCCGAACGGTGTGAGCTCACAACACGGGCCTCACATGCAGCCTCCGCCTCCCAGCTTCCCTCCTGGCCCCCACCCACAATACGGGTCACGTCGGACAGAGTCGCCTTTCGCGAATAATCTGCCACCGATCGGCGGTCCGCTTTACGGTAGCCCTGGTTCACATTTCCAGCATCCAGAGGCTCAGGCGCCGATGCCTCCACGACCTCAGCCTCAGTCCCAGCCCCAGCAGCCTTCAACTTCGGCGCCTGTCCAGCCGAGTCCTCAGGTCGGACATGCGAGCACGGACAGTTCGAGCGGTCCATCTTCGACGCCACATGAGAACCAGAGCAATGGAGCAGCCGCGACCAGTGGAGCCAGTGCTAGCCCGAGTCTGCACAACCTGCTGTCGTAGGGCTGGTTCGTGGTGCATCGGGGTGTCGTATAGTGGATGAATGTATACATTAAGTGCTGTGCAAGAGGTGCGAAAGGTTTGGGAGAACGCGATTGCTTAGGTTTTCATGGTGGCACGTGTATGAGTAGTGCAGGAACAGGATGCCATCGCTGTGTGTAATAATTCCAGACTAGCTGAGAGAAAACCGGCTTCTTTGCCAATCACGTTCTTAATATTGATTGAATATCCCTTGATGCATGTGATGCTGTTAGACCAGATGGTATAAAGTGCCTTACAGATATTCAACGTCAAACATTCATGTGAGCGTACCAGTCGCTGCACATGAGTCTATGTACAGCGATCCATATAGCTACAGTTCTTGCGCTCAAGTTGGTGTACGGACTCTCAATGGTATGTAGCGTTAATATTAGTCTTACGATTGATGACACTAGCATATCTGCTATTGGAGCATCTGGACAAACTGAATAGTATCTCACCGGCAGGAAAGCCAAGATAGGAGCTGCTGCTCGATGATACTACCAGCACGATGGCTCGCAACACGCTCGACGTTTTGAGTATCATCTCAATGGTAATAGCGCGATTATCAAGTCTTTCAGGCAGATAGTACTAGCACTCTAGATGTTGAGATACAGAGGCAACATGGATAGTATCTCAACGGCTAGCTTACTCCTGAAATCGCCTAAAGCCTATGATGATAGCATAGAGGGATATCGATGTAGCGCTGGTGCTTGAGTCGTCCACGAATTTGAGCGTAAGTGCTATACGAAGGACCTCCTGTGGTAGTATCGACACATTGAAGTAAAGATGACACCCCTCTTTTCATTAACGTATGTGGTAGTCGCTCGGTCGCGCTAGGCTGGCCGTGAATGGTATCGTGATCATCGTCATTATCGTACGTCGTCAATACGCCAAAGCCGCTGGAAATCATGCTTAAATCAGGCCGCATGGCACAAGAGCACAATAGTCACCCTCACTCACTCGTGCTCACGCAGCGGCAGTCCCTTCCCCATACTTCGTCTGATCCTCGCACTGAATCCCGCCTCACTCTTCCTGCGCTCTTGCTCTTCTCGCAATACCTCCCTCTCCCTCGCCGCGCTAGCACTGGTGTCGAACTCCTGTTGTTCGCGCTTCCTTTTCTCGTCAGGCTTCACCAGTTCCTTGATTCCACGCTCCGCCTTCTTGGCCTGCTTCTTCGTCCTGATGTAGCTCTCCAGACCCAGAATGACCGCGTACGAGCGCGATACAGAGCATCGACTCATGTCCGCACCGGCTTCCTTTAGATTGCGGACGAACTCGCGGAAATTGCGCACCGGTGGCGCATAGTGTCCTGATAGCGGAGATAATTTGCGCAGCTGGCCACGCTTGATCTTGATGAGTCCTGCGGCTGCCACGCGCGCACCATGCAAAAAGGAGGAGTGCTGGAAAGCTCCACTCTGCTTGATGCCGATGTACAGGCGCATGCTGGTGTCGGCGACGAAGATCCAGGTGTTCTTCTTTGTGGTCTTTCGGAGGAGGTGGTTCATTAGGCTGTTGGTGCTGATATGTGATAACTTAGCGAACCCTTTGGCGTCGTGCAATTCATTGTTGGTGTACTTGGAAGAGTCCTCTTGCTTGCCGGTGCCGATGGACGACATCGATGAGAGCGATACTGAATCAGAGTCCGAGTCGCCTGGAGGTGGTAGAGGATCTTTGACACCTGTAGTAACTTCACGCCAAGTCGGTGTTGGGTCATCGAAATGGACGATGCCATTGATGCTGTCTCTGAACTCTGGCGCGGTAGTCACGGGAATACCGTTCTTGGAGAATACAAAGCGGCCCTGCTCATCGATGTGGACCAGATATTTCTGACGCTCTTCGCGCGAGAGGTACCGTACCAGCTCAGTATCCAGTCGACTTCGAGGTCTGTCCGGCAAGTCAAGCTCCTTTCCTTCCCCATGGTCCAGCCAGTAGAAGAAGTTCTCGTGAGTCTCTGCTTGCTTCCACTCGTGGTGGTAGCGTCGCAGATTACTGCCATACCTGTGCTTGTGATCGACCATCTCCAGAAAATAGTCCAGACCCATCGTCTTCGCATACCGCTCTCGTCGCCGCTTCTCCCGCACCTTGCGCTCGCGCGACGCTGCTCTCTCCTCTTCGGTCTCGCCCTCGACCTCGCTCTCTGATGTATCATCGCTTCCTGCTCTATGTGCGATAGCAGCAGCACGCTTCCATCGTTCGCGCACTGGAGGTGAAGCGGCTGGATTTGACTCAGCGCGTGATCTTGGTGCAGTGACATTGGTATATTTCGCTATCCTACGCATCAGCCATATTCACATAAACTGGATCTTATCCATACAACGCACCTTCTTTAAGCGCCTCGATCCATCTCACGCTCGGGTCCAGCCCTCTGCCTTCCATAGCCCTCCTTGTCCTGTGACCGCGATAATTCCTCTGGATGACCACAGCCGCTTTCTTCTCCCTATCTTGCTCTTCGCCATCTTTCGACTGTCGCCGAGCCACTCTCGCAGCCCGTATCTCCGCAGCCCTGGCTTCTTGCTTGCGAGCAATCTCGGCTAGAATTTCTGGGGCAGGAAGCACGAGCGGGTCGTTGCTTTTATTGTCCTGCGGTGTGTCCATTGCGAGCAGTCCATGCGGTGCTTCTTTCAAGCTCCCTCGACGGCTCGGGTAGTTGCTTATTCCAAGTTGCTTTGTTACTGTGCCCCACGAGACTGAGTACCACAGTTGCACTTGGTGGTGGGGCCGGCTCTGTAAGTCGAGACGTGGGGTTTGGTTCTCGCTTGCACCACGGCTCTCGCTTGAGTGCGTGCAGGTGAAGGAAGACGTCATCCAGCCTTACCGGGCGCCGCACGAGCCACATCGAAGTGAAGAAGAAGGGAACAACAGGGAGCAGGGGTCGGGCTAAAGTTCCGAATAGCAAGCCCCGAAACAGGTTTTGGCCACAGCCACGCGTCAAGGCGGCAACACGAGATCAAAATGAGTGTGGCTGGGAAAGAGGAGGGTGAACCACAGTTATCAGCCTCGGGTGATTGGGGGAGAGATACGAGGAGAGGTCAGGTTAATTTCCATTCGACAGTAAAGAGTAGTAAGTAGGAAAGTGGTATCAAACGTAGAAAGCATCAAAAGAATTGCACCATTCCAGCTGCAGCAACGTCATCACATGACCAGCCCGTTCTCATGCCCTGGCGGCAATTGTCCGTATGGCAGCATGTTCTGGTGATGGTTATCCATCATGGGATATGGCGGAGCTTGCTGGTGGTGCATCATGGGCGGATTGCCATATATTGGTTGGCCATGAGGCGCGCCCATTTGATTCGGATCGGGCACTGGCTCATAGTGCATCTGCTCCTCTGATGGCGCGACCTGCTGTTGCGCACCCGGTTGTACCTGGATGCCTGCGTGTGCCACTTGCATTGCAGGATCATGGTGAGGGTCGATACCATCATCTTGTGGATCATGTGAGTCGTCGCCTCCCAATATATGGCCTGCCTGCTCGCCGGTGTAGTCGTCGGCTTTCTGCCATCCAGCATATCCATCTGCGCGACCGATAATCTCGCCAGTCTTTTGCATTTTCGTGCGCAACTGGCCCATCTTTCGCTTCATGCGCTCGCGCAACATCTCGTCGTGCACCTGTGGATCCCAGTCGTTCTTGCTAAGGTCGACCAGTTGGTACAACTCGCGATACATTGCTTCGAAGGTTTCGATGTTGTTCACGTTGAACGTGTAATATCCGTACCGATGCATGAGCTCTGCTAATTCTCCCTGCGCCCGCAACGGCCAAATATCCTTTGAGTTTACCCACTCTGCTGTGAGGTGTTCGCGGCGTCTGCTGCGACGTTCCAAGTCGCGAAGCATACGCTCCTGTCGTTCTGCGGTCCGTCGTTTCGACTCTTCAATCTTCTTTTTGCTGCGTGAGTCGCGCTTCGGAGGCGTATTGCCAACGTGTGCGCCAGGCTTGTATAGCGTACTGGGCGTTGTAGTGGACGGTGCTGTAGCTCCAGATGTGAGATTTTGCGTGCTCTTGCCTTGCTTCAATCGGCGCATTTTGAGTTTGAGTTCCACTTCGCGCTTTTGCAGTTCAATTTGCTGCAATTGCAACTGTAGAGTCTCTTCGTCATCGCCGTCATCGTCGGGCGTCATATTCATGTCCATCTCAGCGGGTACAGGCGCAGGAGCAGGCGGTGGCGGTGGGTAGTTCGCATTCGTGAGCGCTTGGGCGAGCGTCAATTCGGCCTGATGTTGTGGAGGCACCATTTCAGCCATGGGCGCATAAGGACTCTGGTATACATCGTCGACATGAGGTACAGGCGATTGAATGGGTAGCCCTTCGCCCTGTACTTCTTCCGTAGCATCCAGCGCAGCAGCCGCCTGCTTGCTCTTCTTGAACCTGGTTCCTCCCTCGCCTTTGCGCTCGAAGACTCGTCGTATTGTGCGCGTACCAACCACGATCTTGTACGTCTCGTAGAGCCACCAGAGCATATCGTCGACAGACAGCTCCGGCTTATCTTTCACGTGTTCGAAGAGCGCCTGTAGTCGCATACCGTCAGTCCACCGCGCATACTAGCCGCTGAGAGCACTCTCTCACTAACCGTTTCTACCTCCGGGTTCAGCACACGATGCCTGCCAGTTCTGCTCTCAGGTGGCTTGCCAATGCGACCGGTGCGCTCGAGCTCCATCTTCCAGCGGCGTATGGTGCGGTCGGAGACCTGGGTCTCCTTCTCGATGGTCTCCTCATCGCGTCCGGCCTCAAGCAGTGCTTTGACGCGGTCGCGTTGATCTTGATTGTACGCTTTGCCCATTTTTTCGCGTTGGTTCCGTGGACGGAACCTATTTTAAGCCTTCAGGCCAAAATATGAGGTTGTTGTCTGTAGACATCTGGCGCGCAGAAGTTGAGGCTTAAGCAATCGTGATCTAGCTTCAAAATCCGTACTGATCGCCCTACCGCTCGGCAGCCAGGGCGGAGTTTGAACCTAGATCTGTCGCTTTGCGAAAGCGCCTGTGCTTCGTATCTTACCTACCTTACAAAGCCCGGTGCGATTGGCAGCAGCCGGCTTCACATGCGCATGAGTCCCCGTACACCTCATTAGCCGTATCTCATTGGGAACAATACTTTTCGAACATCCATGCTTCATCACAGTGCCATCAGTGCAGCTGAGATACTCATAAAGATTTACCCACATCTCAGTGGCCTTCCAGCTCACTTTCATGTCATTACTGAATGGTTGCAGCCTAAACGTTGCAGAGATCCTACCACTACACATACCATCTTGGAATCTCACAGGCAGTGTCTCAGTGGCACCCCATGCCCCTCCAGTGTCGAAATCTGCTGATAGTAGCACATAAGTAGCCGAGACACTTCCATAATTCGGCCTCAGAAGCAAGTCAGCGGCCTTCATCTCAGCAACCACCTTGCTAGTACGATGCATCCCGGATCAAAAATGACCGCGTCTACCACTGAGACACTACTCAAGTCTCGATCGCAGTTTAGCAATCGATCTGCTAGTTTGAAAGAACCCAGATTTGGAATTGCTTTACTTGTCGTGGAGATATAACTTGAGTTTTAATCGTATTTGAGTAAGTGATGTGCTAGTACGCCAGAGCTTGGATGCAAAATGGCCTACGTCTGCCACTGAGATACGAGCAGTGCTTGAGTGAGGCTATGGCTCCTATCCTCCGCTGTCTAACTTGCCATCGCCTTTGTCTCTTTGATCGATTCAAGATTCAATGTCTGACTCGGCGGATAGCATCTTGAAAACGTCCGAACCAAAGCTAGATAGCAGATGTAAGGTACATATGTACATGGGTGTGCCTTATGGACTTTCCAGGAATTACTTGGAAGCCGGCGCACCTAAATCAAGTTCCACAACTCGCTTTTGGGTTAACTACAACACATAAACTTCATTATACCAAGCGCTTTGGCCCAGATTCAGATCATCCTAAATACATGTATGTACTAGATGCGTTGATTGATGTTCGTGACCAGTGTTGCATTTCCATCCATGAAGCATCTATCAGGCGCAGGGTTCGGGTTGGGGTCCAACATCTCGACTGGATATATTATCTGATGGATTTGTGTCTTTTTGGTTGTGCTTGTACGATGGATTATAGGTCAATATCTGGTCCTGGTGCTAAGTAGTCGTTGTGAGTTAATTTTGCAATGTGCGGGATCGCTGGCGTTACTCGTCTTGTTGCTACAGCGTTCAAATGCCATTGTCATGCCTGTACCCCAATACAATTTCAACTCAACATGTACCATTTAGTTGCAATACAGACACGAACAATTTGCAATTGTCATGGAGGAATGCACAGATATACCATCCGACGTGCTCAATAATTATAGCTTGATGGCCGACAAAGTGATTGCATGTGCTACTGAGTCGCAAGACGTGGTCGTCGATATATTTGAGTTCGGAGGTATCAATCGGAATACGTCGATCTCCCGGCACTCTAATGTTGACCAGAGAACTTGGTATTCACAGTTCTTACATCGATGTTTCTTTCTCTGTTTACTCTATTTGCGCACACTGATATATGATGACCATCACAAGAGTGTCTTTTGCTATGTGCAACGTCCAATCTTGGTCCGGACGGTTGGGATGGCCCTACGTCTCCAAGCTACCAGCGGTAGAACAGTCCCCTTGGTCCCTTCACTTTCCAGCTAGCAACGCTGATCAGGGCGCTACGCCGTTAGGAAAGTCTGCAAAAGTAGGTGCAGTGCCTTGAAAGAGTGTGTTGGGCCGGAGTGTATATTCGTTGAGGTTGTGAGAGATTGCATGTGATGACACGCTGTTGGTTTTTGGTGAAGTGAGGTGATGTCGTGACGAGGAGGTGGCTAGAGGTCGTTCGCTGCTGAGCGTGACTGCCAACAACCACCTGTGTCGCGCCTTCCCAAAATACAGGAAGAAGCAAGTTTATTTGGAAGTCATGCTTCTGTTGTCTCGTGCCTTGACAATCATCTCACGTCCAACTCCACGCATGTCTGCCATCGAGATTGACAAGAATGCGTCAATGTTTTACAGGCTCTAATGCCCTCTTGCGATCTGGCGATTCTGGCAACACGATCAAAAGCATCACGCCCGTCAATGCACTATCCCATTTCGAAACGTCTGTACATCTAGCAAATGCATTGGCTTCAAGACAGCCTCGCAGTGTCATGCCATGTTAACCCAATGCGCACTCCATGGCATCAATGCATCTGGAACCCGCAGCTCCGGTGCATAACACATTGCCGTGCTGTGATAGCATGCAGATGAGCATGCGCGATGTCATACTGGGACCAGGCACGAACTCTCGATCCTCAGCCACCTGGTGCTGTTCCCCAATAAAGACGTGGACACCCTTGTCGGCAGCGATGCGTCGCATGCAGGTACAGGTCCGGAGGTTAGTGACATGCGTCATGGCCCCAGTATTTCGAGAGCGGCCTCCGGCTTGTGGACACGCGGGAGGAATGGACTCGAAAGAGCGAGAGCCTCGCGAACAGGATCTGCGGTCCTGCTTCTCATGAGAGGTCAGAACACAATCCGAATCGCTACAGCCCCTTTCGATGCGATGAGTATCGAAAGTAATCGATCGAGCTCTCCGCCGCAATGGTTTTCGTGCAGCGCGCTTGCGGAGACAAAAAGAGTGGCACGATTGCCTACAGTACAGTAGCCTGCAGTGCTAATGTAATAGCTGTTTCTTACCAACGTACCGGAAGCTTTCGATCAGATCCGGTCGACACAGGCCGAGCTTTTCGCAAGAACCCTTTGCCAAAACAAGGTGCGACACCGTGCGAGAGCAAATGTAACGTGCCGAAGTCAGAATCGTACTCGCACGATGCCACGCTCAGCGTAGACATTTGACGTTTGACTACGAAAGCATGCTGGGCGACAAGCAGGACGCCTCACTCATAATTAATTGCGGCGGCAATGACCGCCTTCCGTGAGACACGAGAAACCGGTTTGGCACTGGATTCTAGCCACACGTATCCACCTGAGAAGGCGTGCCCGTCGCCAGATCGCCTTTGCAGCAGCTGTCGACTCCTCCACATGAAGGGTCAGGAGGTGGCCGTGGTGGCACACCACGGCTGGCGAGCCGTCTGGAACGGTGGCTCTGCACGGCGATCGACGATGAGCAAAAGTTGCGGCTGCATCACGATCGAACAACTGCTTTCTCGAGGTGGTTGCACCGCCGCTGCCACTGCAGGAGATACCGCTCTACTTGTGAGCTGTCGCCACGAACAACTAGCCACGGGCGCGCGACCTGAGCTCTCTATGTTTCGTGGCTCAACAGCTAACTGCTGTATACCGTGGTAAACAGTGTCAACCGTTGCAGTCCAGACTACTATCCTCTACTTTTCCACGTGGAAAAGCAAGAGCCCAGTTTCTCTCACGATGACGTAGAAACGTGCCAGATTAGCCAGCACTTGCCCCCAGCCAAAATCCAATCTTGAGATCAACGGTAGCGCTTTGACGCGACCGTTGGAGAAGCATAATGCGAAACGTCACCTAACTCGCTTGTGTGGTGCTACACCAAACCTGCCGACCAACCGGCCGCCACTCTTGCCATAGCTGCCACGATTGGAAGCGCGTTCTGCTTGGCCAGGCGCGCGCCACCGCTACAGGACCCCCATTTACTCCTCATGCTAGCTGACGCCTCATGCATTGCGGCAGGGATTACGGACAGGGATGTTTTCCCAAACGGCCACAGCGACGTCATGTCCGGATCCTCGATTGCGATGCCCTTCGTCGATGGCAGTACGCATCCACCCTGGCCATGTCATGCACATGCTCTGTGCTGCCATTCTCGCTGGCCTAGCTGCCAGCTTGTAAGCTATATCAGAAAAACCGCAGCCACATTTCACATTCCTTCTTCACTTTTAGCAATTCTCCCAATTGTTACTCCCAAACTCCCAAACTCCCAATCAATTACACGATTACTGTACGATTATTACGACCTAGCTCCAGTTAATGATTGTTGTTGTGCATGCCCACCAGCAACTCTAGTCAATACGCCTACTACTCCTTCCCGCCTACTCCCGACAGAAAGACATCCCCGGTAACAAGCCGCGGATCTTCATCTAGAACAACTTCTTCCAACAAAACCACTACTCAAAACTCCGATAAAATGGCTCCTTCCCCAGCGGCAGGCAGGCAACAGGCCAGCAGCGCCCCCAAGACTCCCACCAAGCTTGGAAGAAAGCCCGGAAACACTCCCCAGAAGCTCGGCCAGTCCGCAGCCAAGGGTGCCCAATCTGCCAAATCGACTCCCAAGCCCAAGGCTCCTGATGCCTCTGAGGCCACTGAACAGGCTGGCAAGGCCCAGGACACTGCCAAGGACGCCGGTGAGCAGGCCCAGAAGAACATCGAGCTCAAGGACGATGAGAGCGACGATGGCGAGGGTGAGGGTCTGATGAGCAAGGTCTCTCAGGCCGGCGAGCAGGGCAAGGAGGGCCTCGAGGAGGCTGCTCCTGAGCCCGTCCAGGATGACGATGAAGACGGCGACGACGAAGACAACGATGCCGTCGAAGGTGCCACCCAGCAGGCTGAGGGCGCCGCCGACGATGCCCAGAGCGAAGCCGAGGATGTCGCTGACGACGCCACCGAGAAGGCTGGCCAGGCTGGCGAGTCCGCCGACGAGACTCAGGATGACACCGAGGAGCAGGAAGGCCAGCAGGGCGGTCAGCTGCTCAGCGGTGCTAAGGGTCTCGCTGGCAAGGCCAAGGGTCTTGCTGGCAAGCAGGATCCCAAGAAGGCCGCTCAGGACCCCAAGAAGGCTGCTGAGGACGTCAAGGATGGCGCTCAGGAGACTGCCGAGGGTGCCGCTGAGGAGGGCCAGAAGGTCGCTGGCGAGACCACCGATGAGGCTGGTGAAGCCGCTGAGGACGCCAAAGACCAGGTCGAAGATGGCGCCGAAGACGTCAAGGACCAGGCCGAAGACGCCGCTTCCGATGCCGAGGACGAGGCTGAGGGCGCCGTTGAGGGTGTCGAGGACCAGGCAGAGGATGCCAAGGACCAGGCCGACGGCACCGCTGAGGATGCTCAGGACCAGGCTGAGGATGCCGCTGATGGCGCAGCCTCTCTTGGTGACTTGAGCGTTCTCAAGGGCCTTGAGGTTGGTGGCGATGGCAACATCAACGACTCCGAAGGCAACCCTATTGGCAGACTTGCCGAGGGTGATGCTGAGGACCTTGAGGGCTACCCCATTGGCGACGACGGCGAGATCCTCGATGACGACGGAGATCTTGTCGGTCGCTGCGAGCTCCTCCCCACTGAGATCAAGAGACAGATCCAGGAGGCTCGCGAGAACGGCGAAGAGCTTCCCGAGGGCGCCGAGGAGTACCTCGACGACGAAGACGAGGAGCAGGATGAGGATGATGAGGAGGAAGAGGAGGAAGACGATGGCCTCCCCGGCCTCTCCATCATGGAGGGTCTCACCTGCCAGGTTGATGGCATCATCTACGACTCCGAGGGCAACACCATCGGCAAGGTCACTGAGGGTGACCCTTCAGAGCTCCAGAACGCCACCCTCAACGCCAAGGGCGAGTTCATCGACGAGGACGGCAACGTTGTTGGCTACGCCGCCATCCACGAGGATGCCGCCGACCTTGTTGAGCAGGGTGTCTACGAGCCCGCCAGCGCTGCCAAGGATGCCACCGACGGTGCCACCGAAGGTATCACTGACGGAGCCGAAGACGCTGCCGACCAGGCTGATGATGCTGCCGAGCGCGCTGAGGATGCCGCTGGCGATGCCGAAGATGCTGCCGAAGGTGCTGAAGATGCCGCCGAAGGCATCGAGGACGAGCTTCCCGGCATCGAGGCCCTTGAGGGCAAGGAGCTCAACGAGGCTGGCGAGATCGTCGGCTCCGATGGAGGCGTCCTTGGTCACATCGAGGACGAGGAGATCCGCCAGAAGATCGCTGATGGCGAGATTGACCCCGAGACCCTCAACATCAATGAGGAGGGCCAGGTTGTCGACGAGGATGGCAACATCCTGAGCGCTACTGAGCTCGCCGAGGGTGCTGCCGAGAAGCTCGGTGGCCAGCTCGCCAAGCAGTACGATATCCGTATCCTCCAGGACCGTAAGGTCAACAAGAAGGGCAAGGTCCTCGACGACGATGGAGAGGAGATTGGCCAGCTTACTGAGGGCGACCCTGCTAAGTGCGCTGGTCAGAAGATTAACGAGAAGGGTGAAGTCTACAACAAGAAGGGCGACATCATCGGCAAGGTTGGCATCACCGAGGGTGAGGCTGCCGAGACCGCCACCCATGACCTCCTCGAAGAGCTGGGTGAGTTGCCCGAGGACGATGACACTCCTGGCATCGAGACTCTTGAGGGTTACAAGCTCAACAAGAAGGGCAAGGTCCTCAACGAGGACGGCGAGGAAATTGGTGAGCTCGCTGAGGGTGAGCTTGCCCAGTGCGCCGGCAAGAAGATCAACGACAAGGGCGAGATCCTCGACAAGGACGGCAAGACTGTCCTTGGTAAGGTTCGCGTCATTGGCGGCCAGCCCGAAGAAGAGGAAGAGGCTGCTGAGGAAGAGATTCCTGAGGAAGAGCAAGCCGAAGAGGGCGAAGGCGCAGAGGAGCAAGAGGGTGAGGAAGAAGAGGAGGGCAACGGCCTTCCTCCTCTTTCCATCCTTGACGGCCTCGCCGTCAACAAGGCTGGCAAGCTTCTCGACAGCAATGGAAACATTGTTGGTGAACTTGTTGAGGGTGATGCTAAGAAGCTCTCCAAGTCTGGCCTCACTGCTGATGCCGAGGGCCAGTTCTGGGACAACAAGGGCAAGGTCATCGGCCGCGCCCAGACCGTTCCCCAGGAGGATGCCGACGAAGAGGCTCCCTTCGCCGGTCTTGAAGGCCTTAAGGTCATCGAGAATGGCTACGTCGCTGACGAGAACGGCAACATTGTTGGTGTCGTCACCGAGGGTGATGCTAAGAAGCTCCTCGGCCGCGCTGTTGATGAAGACGGAGACATCATTGACAAGAAGGGCTCTGTTGTTGGCCACGCCGACCGCTACGAGGAGGACGAGGTTCCCGAGGAGGAGGCCGCCGACTTGTCCTTCTTGCAGGGCAAGCAGGTCAACAAGGCTGGTGTCGTCATCGGCGACGAGGGCACTCCTATCGCCCGTCTCGTCGAGGGCAACCCCAAGCAGGTTGCTGGCAGGAAGCTCGACGACCAAGGTCAGCTCTGGAACGACCAGGGCCAGGTCATCGGCCGTGTCGAGCTCATCCCCGAGGAGGAGCGCGAGTCCAAGCCCGAAGGTCCCTTCGCCGGTCTCGAGGGCCTCCGTGTTATCGAAGACGGCAAGGTCGCTGACGAGAACGACAACGTCGTCGGTGAGATTGTTGAGGGCAACCCCAAGCGCCTGATTGGTCTCGCTGTTGACGAGGACGGAGACATCGTCGACAAGTACGGCAACGTCAAGGGCCACGCCGACCCTCTGCCTGAAGAGGAGGAAGAGGCGCCTGTGGACAACAGCATCCTTGAGAACAAGGAGCTCAACAAGCAGGGCTACGTCGTTGACGAGAAGGGAATTCCCTTCGGTCGCCTTGTTGAGGGCAACGTCAAGGAGCTTGCCGGCCGCCGCTGCGACGAGAACGGTTACATCTACGGTGACACCGGCAAGGTCGTTGGCCGCTGCGAGGTTCTACCCGAGAACGAGCGTGTGTCTCGTCCTGAGGGTCCCTTCGCTGGCCACGAGGGCCTCCGCGTCGTCAAGGACGGCAAGGTTGAGGACCAAGATGGCAACGTCGTCGGCGAGATCGTCGAGGGCAACGCTAAGAAGCTTGTCGGCCTTGCTGTTGACGAGGATGGTGATATCATCGACAAGTACGGCAACGTCAAGGGTCACGCCGACCCTTGGGAGGAAGAGGAAGAGGAGGCCGTTGACAACTCTGCTCTTGCTGGTACTACTATCAACAAGACCGGCAACGCTGTTGACAGCAGCGGCAAGATCATTGGCCGCGTTGTTGAGGGCGATGTCGCAACTCTTGTCGGCAAGAAGGTTGACGGCGAGGGCCAGATCTGGGACAACGCTGGCAACGTCGTTGGACGTGCCGAGCTTGTCTTCGGTGAAGACACCAGCCCCGAAGGACCATTCGCTGGCTTCGAGGGTCTCGAGATCAACAAGGATGGCACCATCACCACTCAGGGCGGAGACATCATTGGCCGTGTCACCGAGGGCGACATCAAGAAGCTCCTTGGCCACGGTGTCGAAGAGGATGGTACCATCATCGACAAGAACGGCAACCAGATCGGTGCTGCCGAGCGCTGGGAGCCTGAGGAGAAGGAGCGCCGCGTCAACCCCATGTCTGGCATGCGTGTCAACAAGGAGGGTGAGGTCCGCGATGAGAACGGAGACCTCGTTGGTCGTCTCACCGATGGTGCCCTCGGACACTGTGTCGGCCAGGAGATCGACGACAACGGCAACGTTGTCGACCAGGACGGCAACAAGATCGGCGAGTGCACTCTGCTCGAGAACATCGACGAAGAGGAGTACGAAGGCCCCTCTGAGGAGGAGCTCGCTGAGGCCGCCAAGCGCGAGCAGGAGCGTGAGGTCGCGCAGAAGATGAACACCATCTGCCAGCAGACTCTCGAGCGCGTCCAGCCAATCTGCAAGCAGATCAAGGAGCACATGGACAAGGCCGACCGCACCCCCAAGGACGAGCTCGACGAGGAGGAGCTTGTCAACAACGTCAAGCCCCTCATCGAAGAGGCCGGTCGTCACTTGCAAGAGTGCAACGGCTCCCTTCGCGGCCTCGACCCCGACGGCAAGATCGCTGCTCAGGCCAAGGGCCGCCAGGGCACTGGTGAGGCTACTCCTGAGGAGCACGCTCTCGCTGAGAGCCTCAAGGAGCTCACCACCACCGTCGTCACCACCATCGACGACGCAAAGAAGAAGCTCAATGACATGCCTCATGCCAAGAAGAAGCTCAACCCCCTCTGGGGCCTGATGACCCAGCCTCTGTTCCAGATCCTCGCAGCTGTCGGCCTCTTGCTGGCAGGTGTCCTGGGTCTGGTCGGCCAGCTGCTCAACGGCCTTGGTCTCGGCGGCCTGGTCAACGGCCTCCTCGGTGGCCTTGGTGTCAACAAGCTGCTCGGAGCCTTCGGCCTCGGCGGTGACGACAAGAAGAAGAAGGGCAAGGACGGCAAGAGCAAGCTCAGCAGCCTTCCCATCGTCGGCGGCATGCTCGGCGGCGACAAGAAGTAAGCTTCTCGCGACATGAAGAACACCAATATACCAAACAAGCAACACCAAAAACAGCAACAAACCCGCCACGACGCGCGAGCGGATCACGGTTGTACATGAAAGGCTACATACCGTCCGCCTCTGCCCGGTCTGACGGAGTGTAGTGGGAAGAAAAAGGCGGGAGGAGGGTTTCATTTGTCAGCACACCGGTTACCACCAAAGGCGGGAACACAACCACTTTCTTCTGGGAAGAAAGCAAAGCAACACTGGGATATCCAATTGGGAGAAAAGGAAAGTAGAAGGACTCGGATGCTCGACTCTTTCTCATCTCTTCTTGGGAGGGAAGGGATGCAGCAGTTTCGGGTTGGCCGAATTCTCTCTGCTCTTCCTGGTTATGCGTTCTGATTTATCATAATGGTTTGATTTCTTGATTTTGGGCCCTAGCGAAGCGTTTGGATTTTTGTATTTATACTATAGTTGTAACGTTAGGATTTACGGACGCGTAATGACGAAATGCTACATTCAAAACATCTACTGTGCCTCTTACTTCTCTCTTCCAACCTCTTTTATGTCCAGGGTCAGTGGTGCTTTGATCTCCTTGACTCCTATTCTTCTTATCACCATAGTTGACAGATCGTGTCTATACCAGCACTGACATCCTACAATGTAGATACATTTCAGAACACAGGCCGGCTATTGAGATACCACTCGTAGCGCCCATCGACGTCAAAAGCTCGTATGCTAGTACTACTGCTTCGGATTCCCTGGTCCTCTACGGCTTTCGGACTTTTGTAGCGTCAAAACTACGATATAGCAAAACTGAAGAGTAATATCTCTAGAAATCATATGTATCTTCTCGAAAGGAGAAGATAGAAGAAGTTTTTAAAATATATTAGGGTAACGTAGATTTGCTAATATCGTATATCCGGTTCTAGTCACGTAATACTTCTATATTATCTCTTTTTAGGGTTAGGGGTAGGGTAAGCGATATCATATATATCTTCTTCTAGAGCTACGAACTCGTAATTTTTATGTTACTAGGAGAATACTCTAGATTAAGTCTATCATTTTATATAGCTAGTATACTATAATAACATAAAGTCGTAGAGTTGATAAAATTCTACATAATAAATTCTAAAGCCCGGAGAGGACCAGCGAATCCGAAGCAGTAGTACTGTCAACCATCAATATTGGATGACCTTGCTAACTGACCATCGAGAGTCTTTGAGCGAATTTGAGCATAGGGCTGTGGGCTGTTTGGAGTACGTCTCTTTTTCTGAAGTTAACAGTACAGTAGACGCAGGTGCGCAAAGGATCGTATAACCATTGCCAATCTCTCCCACACAGCACGACCCTCAGTGGTCCGCAGCAGCAAGATACTCTCGGGATTGACGAGAGAAGGACTTTGAACGCCTTAACGCGAGCAGACTCGCATACAAGAACATGCACCTCAATTTACAAGAAAAGCTTCGAGATTTGTCAATATCGTTATGTACATACCATCATCATCATAGTCCTCGTCGTAGTCATCATCATCAATATGTTCACACCACCAACTCCTCAACAATCCCCGCCCCTCTCGCGTTCCTCCTCCTCGATGCCCTCATCCTACACCTCTCCACAGGATCCATACTCCCTCCCTCCACTTCCAAACTTGAAAAACCACCATACTGCGTCCGCCGGAAACTCATCAGCCCACCAACACTTCTATCGCCATTCGCAATAACAATCTCATCGCCACCATCGACCAACGTGACACCGCAAATAGTGCCAAAGAAGCGAATGTCCTGCCTCGTCTCGGCCAGATCACGCGTATCGAAGATGCTGACAATGTCTTCGTTCTCGGCCGAGATCAGTCTAGAGCTATCGGATGTGAAGTGCAAAGAGCGTGAGCAGGAGAGAGCGTTGGGCAGCTCGGCTAGTGGCTGTGTCCAGTTCCGGGAGTCCCAGAGCGCGATTTTACCGTCTTGGGCACCGGTGGCGAGGAATCTGTCGTCGGGCGACCAGGCGCAGGAGAAGATGTGCGCGTTGTGGGTTTGGAGTGTTACGAGGGTTTCTCCTGATTCGGCATCGGTGATGAGCGCATCTGCGGAGTCGCCGACAAGAGCTCGCAGGCGGCCGTCCGAGGAAGTAACGGCGGTGTTGAGTGAGTAGTCATATTCTAGTGTCTTGGTGAATTTCTCCGTCGTAAGGTCCATCAGTCGTAGACGCTGGTCGTTAGCGCAGAAAGCCGCTTGGTGAAGTCCGGAGCGGCGGTGCGCGAATGTGTGTATATGAGTGACAAGGCCGTTGCGGTCGTGAGTGACGAAGCCTTCTGAATGTGATGATGTAGGATAGTCAAGATTTCGGATGGCATATTCACCGTCGAAACCACCCGCTACGATAATAGCAGAATCTGTCGCTGCAAGAGTTGTGACACGGATAGGGGTCGCAGTCATGGTGGACTTGGTCAAGTCGAGGACTGTGTCTTGGACACTGGGCAAAGCAAGCGATGCTTGCATGACTTGGCTGGCGTTGGCGTAGTATACGTCTCGACCAACTGATGCAAGGACGTGGCGAAGCTGATGGTGGGCATACTTCGGTCGCTTGGAGCCATTGAAGTATTGGAAGCGGTAGAAGCGTTCTTGTTGGGCGTCAAGCGCAAGTTTATCATCAACAAGCATTTTTTCGGAGCTGGAGGTATGATACAAAGTTGCTCGGTCACGCAGACATTGATGTCTGTCGATTCCGTAGTCGTCCCAGGCGATGCCTTGCATATCATGACCAGACGCGATCATTTCCTGGCGATTGAATGTCGGCAGCGAGCTGTGCTCAGCAGTTGCACGCTCGAAAATTTCATCCGAAAGCTGAGCCTGCATTGCAGAGAAGTGCCGGGCAGTCCATGAATCAAGGCTGTCCAACAGGTCAGCGCCGTAGCGAGGGTCGTCGACTGACCATGCTGATTCGGCCATGTCGGTCATGATAGTATATTGCGCGGCACTGCTAGCTTCCAAGCGAACTTCTTCGGGCAGGCTATCATATTCGGCGCCAACGGTAGTACGAATTTCATTAGCAGAAGTCTGAGAGTGTCGACCATCTGCAGAGGCTGCAAAGTTCCGTAGGCTGTCGCATGAAGGCTGATGCGATACCGTCCGTGGCATGGCTAGGGGATCGCTCCTCATCTCAAATGGCAATGTGACTTCCTGGATGGTGGCTGCCACGTGCTGATTTCCTTCCTGGAAGGTGCTGTCCTGCGGTTGCTGTAAGAGCGCCTCTGAATCCACGGATGCTTGGAAGGTGGCATCTTCGATCATGCCTTCATGTAGATACTCGCAAGCACTTCCACCAAACTCATCGTGACAGTCCATGTCTTGCGCATCGTCCGGGCAATCTTCGCGGAAAGATTGAAGGGCATCCTGGGAGATCAAACTATCCGCCTGAGAGAAAAAGGGAAACACTGTGCTGCAAAAGACAGGCTCCACAAATCGGGCCATACAAGCGCGTTCCATCCTGTTTCGTGATTGATGAGGTTTCCTGACTGGCCTACGATAGCGTCTCGAGGAAGAACCGGAGTATTTGACCGGCGCCGGAGGACTGCAGAAATAGAACATGTCGGCCATGATGGCGAATGTTGATTCCCAGTGGAATGGAAGAGCAGGCGTGTCAAGGTCGTGTGCCTTTCCCCTTCCTGCGGCACTGCAACTGCGAGGCACGCACGGCTTCACGCTGTACCAACGGTTCACACGAGGATCCTGGACTGTCAAAGGGAGGAAAATCAGGATGTATAGGCTTTTGGTAGAGTTCCTGCGGCAGAAGAATCCAGCGCCAGGAAAGAGGCTCGCACAGGGTGGGCTGTCAAAGGATTACTTGCATGCAAGCGACGTGCGCTCGAGGGTACGTCGCTCGCTTGCGATAGTAGGCTCGGAGGCAGGCAATCAAGCAGGCGAGGGTGACGCGCGCGCGGTGAGTTTCAAGGCTTCCTGGCCGAGCGGCGGGTGGGTGCAGCAGCGGTGGGAGCACCAGGGCAAAGGGCCGGTATGGAAAGTGTCGTAAGAGTCGTATAGACAGAAGGAATCGAGGCCGTGTCAGGTGGGATCAGCATTACCGTGGGAGTGGTTCAGGTTCGCGGATGAAGAGATGGATGTGGTCTTCGCAGCAGCAGCGATGCATTCATGCAAGGATCTTCTCGTGGGAACCCCACCCCGCACTCGCATGCGACGGGACCAGGGTATATGTGAGCGAAATACGCTGCAGATTGCTGGGTCCGGGGTGTGTGAAGAGACGAGAGAGTCCTGTCGGCCGGTACCAGCAGGCGAGATGAGAAGAGCAGCACGCGGCTCTGTTGGCCCTGCAGAGAGCGATGCAGCACGGCAATGTATGTAATCTATATTGCGTGATGAGAAAAGCGAGATGAGGCCATGTCTAAGGGAGGAGCAGTAGGAGTGGTAGTGGAGATGGATGTGGTATAGTCTGGGAGTAGTAGTCGAGACGGACTCCACTGTCATGCGTGGTGGTTGGGCATCAACGAAGGAACATCAGCATCAGCATCAGCAGCAGCACTCGCCGCCTTCTGCACGACAACGAATCGACCTGGCTCCGACAGACGAGCGCGACACCAGCGACACACATCAAGAAATCAGTCAACGCAAGCGACCGTGACAAGACGCGGCACACGGCAGACAGCAGCAGCAGGCAGGCAGGCAGGCAGGCCGACACGTGAGCTCAGTCGCACAGAGCCACACTACTCGCACCCTCTCTCAACACGCAGCCAGCCCTCGGCCGGCGCATCAAGACCGCACGCCATAGTCGCCACCTGTCCAAACGGCCGCCTGCGCATATCGCGTCTTGGTCTGCCTCCCTGGACAAATAGCAGGACGAGCATACGGCGCCGCTGTCGTCGTCCTCCACATCCTCTCCGCTGCGACTCTCGCCCACCCCAGCACTCGCAAACGCCTGGCAGAAGCGCTGCATTAGCGCCACTTCCTTTTTCGGCGACGCGCTTCTGCCGTGCTGTACCACGACCAAAACCCTCGGAATGGGTCCTTGACAGGCGACTGCCGTCCAATGGCGAGCCTGGCACGCGAGACGGTACTTCGCCTCGCATCTGCACGCCGCCGAGCATGGTTAATGCAGACCCTCCTGCTTAGAGGGTCAAAAAAAAGGCGTTCTTGTTTGACTCGCTCCTCCTCCGCCCTTGTTCATGCAATGCAGGAGTCGTCGTACGGCAGGCAGAACCAGCAGCGGTACGACTCCGCCAATGATGCCGCGGCATGGTTGACTTCATGGGGACCGGCCAGCCATAAGCGATGCTCGTGGGTCGAAAGGGTGAAGGGTGGTAGTGCCGATGCGCTGCCTTTGTGCCTCGTGGTTGCTGCCGCTGTGTCCACGGTGGCCGGCTTGATCGGAGCACAGAGTGGACATGTCGACTGAGGCGATCGTTGAGAGCCCGCCCGACGACAGCTCGATCTCAGATCCAGAGGCGTCTCGGTGGCATTCGGAGAGCGCATCTTCCGGCGGGTTGGACGACAGCACCGCTGTATTCAGGTGGTTGTCCGAGCGCCTCCAATACATACGGCGGCAGCTCATATCCACCATTCTTGCAGCATGCTGTGTAAGGCAGCCCTGCGCCAGCCGTTCCGATCGATCCCTGGCGGCCTTCACGTGGGTTTGCAGGTGGCGAAGGGCTAATAACGTGCTCCACTTTCTGATGACAGGTGCGAACTCGTTAAACGAGCGTATCGAGAATGCACCAATGCATGGACCACGGGCTCATGGCTGCTGGGGTTTTGATTCTTCACACGTGGTTGTATTGTGGCTAAACGAGCGGGAAACGACCTCGACAGTCCCTGCGCATGAATTGACGTACGGCGTTGGTCGTTGCGTTGACTGCATCTCAGTGGCAAGGGTGAGTGTATCATCGTGCTGAATGTCGTTACATTATCACGGTAAACATCAAAGAGAAGCACAACTTAATCAGCATCTCACTGGTGAGGGCCAGTATATCATTGTTCTACGCATCATCGTATCAGTATAGTGAACACCAAAGAGAAGCACAGCTTGTGAGTGGACTTGTACTCAACAATGCTTATCCGCAAGAGTGAGGAATTGAGATACACGTGAGTATTGTCATAAAAAAAATGGATTACGCACACAGCATACATATTCATTAGCAAAACACAATCCGTGCCCAATCCCCCAAAACACCCTCCTACATTACGCCCAAGAAGATTAAATATAAAACTCTGCTCCTTTTTGTGTTCAAAAACACACACAAAAACAGCGAGACATCTGGTCTCGACGACAATGGCCATCCAGTCATATGCACAATAGATGCCCGAAAATGCAGACATCGTTAGAAGAAAAAAAGAACAGCAGCAAAAGGATATCGGCAAGGCACAAACGCAGGACACTAGTCGCGGTACGCGCTGTCGTAGCCCCTCGAACCATTCCTCTCGTGGCCGAGCATGGGAGTGGTGACGGCGCTGGAAGCGCCGCCCATCGTGTTGGCGCCCATGCTCTTTGGCCTGTTGTTCCAAACGGGTGCGCGGAAGCGGCGCTCCTGCTCGAAGTCGCCCCATCTCTTCATCGTGATCTTGGAGCTGTCGAACTCGCCGTCTTCGTCGTGGCCGCCCTTGTCGGCGCCTGCGACGGCGCCTGCGGTCTGTCGCGTGTCTCCCCAACTGAAGTCATCGAAGTGCCAGAAGGCGTAGGTAGGAAGGATGAAGTTCCAAACGGGTAGCGAGAGGAGGTAGACCAGCATCCAGAGGACGTAGATGACACGATGCGCAGTGATGACGATGAGGACACCAGGCAGACCAAGAATGAGGCCAAGGAGGATCAAGGGGATGGTCGGGGTGGGAGTATCTGTGAAAGCAGACTTGAGACCGAGAGCAACTAGAACGATGGAGTTAGTGATTGTGATGGCCAGGCTAAGTGCATATGGGAGTACTTACCGACGTAGAGAGTGAAGGCAATAGCTGCAGGCAGGACGACGGTACCGATAAGCTCGATGAACACGACAAACTGCATGCTGAAGCAGAAGGTTCCACAGAGATCTCTCACGAGTACCAGTTCCATAAGGTTGTGCACGGTCGAGTTAATCCAACGACGGCGCTGTGAGAGAAGAATCTTGAATCCATCCGGAACAGTGGTTTTGCAAACGGCCTGGGGAACGAAGATCTGCTTGCGCTTGGGGAAGGTCTTCAACATAAGTGTGGACAAGTATCTGTCCTCACCCAAAAGCAGCAAGTTCTTCTTGTGTAGAGTGTCGACGACGTTTTCGGAGTAGTGTTCAACAATATCCGGGTTGGCGAGAATGGGGACCCAGTAGTTCTGACCACCCTTGGGTGTCTTGATGCGGTACATGCAGAAACATCCGGGCAGACAAGTGACACCACCAAAGACTGATTCGAAAGACTTGCTCAAGTGGTGAGAGATGAAGTACTCGAACACTTGAATCATGGTAACCCAGGAGTCGGTCTTGTTTGCGATCTTGGTCTCACCACAGAGTCCCATAACCTCAGGGTCCTTGACCATAGCGCTAACCATGTGAGTCAAAGAGTCAGGGAACACCTTTGTATCAGCGTCGACCATGAGAGTGATTTCGTAAAAGTCAGGTGAGATTCCAGTGATTTTCCAGATGCCGTTGAACATTTCGTACTCGAGTTCCGTCATGCGCTCATCGAACATGACCTTCTGGAGGAAGGACATGAGGATGATCTGAGAGTCACGCTTGCCACGGTTACCAGGTTTTGATACAGTGGCTTCCTCAGGCGTACCGCACTTAACAATCAGAAGCATGGGGACGCGCTGTTGCCTCTCCAAGGGGATCGCAGAGTCGGCACCGTAGTCGTAGAAGCCAGAGTAAACCTTTGCCATGTTGTGGCGCTTGCTGCCAGATGCAACAGCCACGTAAGAGAAGGGCTCGACATCGTCAGGGTGAGTAGTGTGATTCTTCATCATGCTAAGACAGACTTCGGGCGTAGACATGGTCTCACCCTTACCCTTGATCAAACCGTCACAAACGACGAAGAGAAGCTTGTGGCTGTTCGGGTAATCGGTCATAGCAATGGAGTCCATAGTGGTTCGCATTCCCTCAGGTCCTTCGGAGTAAGCAGTGATCAAGCAGATGGTGTGCGCGAGCGGGAAACCAAAAGGCTGCCAGTCTGGTGGCGGCTGAGGCACGACAGACTCGTGAATGAAGCCATGCGGTCCAATACCATCGGATTCACCGTGCATACCACTGAAACGCTGAGATTGAGCTCCAGAAGGCATCAAGCTGGATCGGTTGTGGCTGACACTTCCACGGCCAGGGCTGTCAATGGTAGGAATAGTACCCTCGGAGCGGTTCGAGCCAGTGTATGCGTCGGCACTAATGTTTGACGGAGGGATCAGGCGAGTGGTGGAGGACTGGCTGGCCATTGTCATTGGAGCGGGTCTGGCCTTGGTCTCAATAGCATACGGGCTTGTGAAACGACTGGTGGTGGGCAAGAAGCTGTTACGCTTGTTCGAGTTGCCGCTGACAGTCGAAGCGGGGTCTGTGATCTTTGGAGGTGCGCGGTAGATGTCTTCAGACCAGTCTTCGATCTGGTTTTGTCTCTTCTTCTTGTCGCTGGTCATGCTAGTCTTGTCGGCGGCGAATTTGCGGCAAAGGAACCACTGGAAGATGAGCGCAAGAACAAACTTGGCGCCTACAATAGCCAAAATGAAGATAAGCGACACGTAAAGCACCACCTTCGAGGCAATGCAACCAACAGTCTCAGTATCGATGGATCCAACCTTGACAATCTCCTGCAAGCATTGCGCGACCTGCTTTTTCGAGCTGGAGGCGAACGCAAGGGTGTTGTCTTGGCCTCGGACAGCCTCGTTAGTGCGAATGTCATCGAAGATCTGCGGGTATGAGATCTGGGTTGTGTTGAACCACTCAAGCAGATCAAGGTCAAGCACATCACCAGAGTAAACCATCAGATTGCGGCTGGAGTTGCGGATGTCATCCCAAGTAAAGAACACGTCGCCAGCGCTCTTCAGGTCGTAGAAGTTGTCGCGAGCCTCACGCGATGTGTGGCAAGAGTATCCGAGATAGTATCCAACTGAGGTGTTGGGCGAGCTGGAGCCATCCTGGTTGAAAGTGTTGCATGGGAAGTACCAGGCGAGGTTTCCATCCTTGTCGGTTGGGACATCCGAGTTCGGAGCAGCCTCGATCAAGCCCTTGCATTTGCCATTGACGTTTTGGAACAAAAAGCTGCCATCCTGGCCACCATGGGGCTCATCCATATCCCAGAGAACGTTACCACCAGCGGAAATTCCACGAGCGAGCGGGTGGCGGGATCTAGTCAAATCGTATGCTTTGCCGTGGAAAATCATGTAACCTTGATCGACCTTGTTGACTTGAAGCCTAGAAGGGCCGCCTTCCGGACAGACAACCTGAGTGAATCCGAAAGTGAGGAAACCGACGAATGTGGCAATCAGCAGGATAATGCTGACAAGACCAATCTTTTCTCTCCATGCTCTTTGCTGTTCCTTCTTAGGCATGCCAAAGCAGCTCAGCACAATGTTCGGAATGAAGAATGTGATCATGTGGCAATATGTTCCCCATAGAGTCGGTGTGCCTGACGCCTCTTTGATTTTCTGCTTCCTCTTCTCATCTGCACCAGCAGTAGACTTGCGTGCCAACTTCTTGGGCTGCCTTTTGCTGGCGCTTCTAGCTGCCAATTCACTAGCCGGTATTGGGCCGCCTTTTTCATTCTGTGGCGAGGTGGAACTACGCATATCCCCTGAGAGGTCGGAGCGAGAGCTGGCCGTGGCGAAATCGTCCTCGAGATGTGGGTCGTTACCGGTAATGGATGGCATCACGTTCATGTGCTGGGCATGCTTGCGATAGTAGAAGTTCGGGTCCTCTGGGTCGTCTCGTCTTCTCTCCGGGCGGATCATGCTCCTCTTGCGCGAGAGATCCTCTGCTCCGCCTTGCGAAGGACGAGAAGCATGCGACATCATTGGCTCTCGGTCTCCTGGGATGTTGGTAGGTGAATGCACTGCACGAACATTTGCGTCTCCACCGCGAGGCTTCTCGGTATGGCGGCCAGAGCCTTGGTGGTTGGAAGAGCTCCTCCTTCGGTGTTGGCCGTGGCTAGTCCTAGTCTCGTCTTGAGAGCGGTGTTGACTGGTGCGTCGTGCACGAGTGGCATCAGAGGAGCGACGCGCGCCGTCAGCATCTGATGAACGCCTTGGGCGGTCCCTGGTGGCAGAGCTGCGGCGGCGCGACTGGTGTGCAGGGCGGGCGTGGGTATCGTAGTAGGATTCTCTCCTCCTAGAGGCTTGTTCCGGGCGCGAAGGCATATCGGAGGAAGACATGCTGGGCTGTGGTAATTGGGGTTAGCTGCATTCCGTGGGTGATGCGCGGGAAGGCAAATCATACCTGCACCGGCGCCCTGGGGCGATGCTGTTGGGCGGGCTGTCAAGAAAACGAGCGGGTGTGAAGCCAGGGGGGCAGTAAGGCGTGCGTGCGACAGGAGTGGAAGGCGCGAACGAGCGTCGACCTCACTTCGTAGTTTTGTGTGGTGGACAACGACAGTGGTAGACAGCCTACAAACGAGTGTGGCGGCGACGACGACGACGATGGCAGCAGTGCCTGCGGGCGTGAAACACCAGAACGGACGGCTGGATTATTGTTGCTATGGGGAGTGCTTCCTTGTCCACACGGGCCAAGCAGGATGGGCGAAAGAGCAAGGGTACGATTCGCCACAGCCAGTAAGCCAGTACACAGGTACAGGACGCGCGCTACTCGCTACGCCATCCGAGAATAGGAACACGAAAGGCTAGCTTTGGCCTAACGACGCAGGAACTGCGAAAGTATTTTTGACCTGTGCAAGCTCAAGCTAGCACAAGGCATTACCATAGTCGAACCGTATTGAAGAGAAATGATGATGATATCTCTCCAGCGGCATCATCATGCCACACTCTTCACAGTGCCGTGCACAAGACATTTCGTATGTCGATCATGTGAGGCTGGCTGCATACACTTCCGACTTCGTTGCTAGGCCGCGTCGTCTCTAGTCATCTCCATAATATTGAGACCAGTGACTACACCAAGCATACTTTTATGCACGCCTAACGAGCTACACCACCGAGTCGGCGGGAGGCACAATTCGAGTAGTATTTATAGCTGGTACGCACGTAATGCAGTAGTGACTAATGTAGTTCACGGGAAAACTCCAGTACATTGAACAGTACACTGCAATAATGGCAGACGCAACAAAAGCAACTTCACGCCCACGCGATCGTTGAAGCGCCACGGCACCACCAGAAGAGTGTATGCAAAAATGTGAGCGCTTGAGCACGTGCGGTTGTGCATGTTGTTCCTCCTGCACGTACGCGTCGCACGGGGCTCTTCCGGTTGTTCCATTGTGCGTGCATACCTAGATAGCGTGCTCGCTTAAGGAAGAAGAACGTGCAGGGTGTTCTGCGGATGTCTCTGCTCTGGAAAAGGATGAATCTCATGCAGCAGTGACAAGAGGTTAACACTGGTACCGCGTAGAGCATGCTACGCACCACAACACCACCCCAAATAATGAGCCAAGCAGAGATCGGCGCATACAGTTGTGTGGTTGTGATCACTCACTATTTTGAATTTCGGTGCACTACTGCCGGCTCTCTGAGTAGCTAGTGCGTGGGTGAAAAGGGAGCAAAAACGTTTACGGTTGCGGGTGGTGATGTGATCTTAAGGGTCTCTTAGCTTTGGGTCGCTTTGGGGAAGCTAAGTCCCATCTCGTCTCGCTCCTGTGCTCGTACACAAACGCTCGCAGCACACCTTCGGCGACCGGCATCCCGTAGCCGTGGCTAATGTGCTTGTGGTAGTGGTGGTGATTCGAGTTTATGCCAACGCATTGCTTAGGGGCCATCGATCGCGGGCTTTATGTCTCATGTAACCGCCACGCCGCTTCACCTTCGATCATTACAGGGGAGCATACATACATCCACATGCCTGTCTCTTGTTTCGTGGAGTACACTTTACTTCCCCCCTCCATATCTCGCGTACACACCTCTCAACCACGCCGTTTCGCACTACCACCAACGCCCACCCCACCGCCGCCCTCCAAGCAATTCTGATCGCCAACTGCCCAGGATATCCCGGCGTCTTGGTTCCCGTCATCTGATCTGCCATCGCGAGCTCTGCAAGCGCTGCTAGGACAAAGGTTCCTGTCGGGAGGGTCCTCTGTCCCCTGCTGCTCCCCACGAAACTGTCAACCTTGCCTGACATTCGCTTTCACTTTCACTTCGTATTTATCTCTTTTGCCGCATTGATCCCGTGCTCTGACCTTGCGCTCCTTTCCGATCGCTACCTGCCCTAAAGACATCACCGAGCATCCTTACGCACATCAAACTCTCCCCCGGCGGCATGGCTGCCGAAAGCGGCCATCTCCAGGCGCCAACCGACTCGCCGACTCGGAGGTCTATTAGGAGGGTCGAGCGAACACCGCCCGTCCTCTCACAAGAATTCTCCTCTAACAAACCCATACCGCGTCTGCAACAGCCCGAGATGCGCCTGCAAGACTCCCCCTCCAGCCCGGTCAACATCAGCCCTCCTCGGCCAGGCATCCAGCAACCCGAATCAGCCGCCATCACTCAGGACCCGAGTACCGACTACCGTTTTCCTCCTCAAGTCCAGACACCGGATTCTGCATATATCAAGGACTCATCCTCTTCATTGCCCTACAGAAACAGGCCCAGCTCCGGCCAGGCGAAACACAGAGACGATGCCTCGCACAGCCGAACGTCCTCCACCGGAAATTTGAAATCGGATGGATACGGGGACGATGCACAGAACGAAAATGTGGAAAGGTTGCAGTACAGCGCGTTCGGCGATTCACCGAGCAAGAAGAAACAAGAGCAGCGTGCCTCGAAGGCCATTACTGTGCGGTCGACAGGCTCGAGCTCTGGCTCAGACCACAAGTTACGGGTTCCCGGGACTGGACCAAACCTACCGAGGCCTACATCGACTTACTCTCTTGGTGGAGATCTTCGAGGACGCGGCACAGGGACACCTTTGAGTGTATACGACTCCGATCTAGGGAATGGCTCTCCTGACCTTCGGCCGCGCGATGCGTCGACGGCGAGGCGGTCACCTGCTCTTAGGCCGACCAGCTACATCGACTTGTTGAGCGAGGTACCCTACCACCAACAGGTTGCACCGGGAGGAGCGTTGAACAATGCAGACCTTCAGGGTGTGGTGGGAAATGCAGCAAGTCTGCTGGATACCAAGAAGACGCTGGATATGTACCGGGCAAATGTGAAGAAGACCAATGATGCTGCTGTGCAGTACGAGTTCGCCATCTTCATGATGAATGCAGCACAAAACAGTCAGCCAGGCGAGGACGACGTTGACGCGACGCAACTCATCCTGGAAGCAAAACACATCCTCCAACGCCTAGCAGACCGCGCGTATCCCTTTGCTCAATACTACCTTGGCGACGGCTACTTCTCTGGCGTATTCAACAAAGACAAGCCAGACTACGACAAGGCATTCCCTCTCTTCCTCGCGGCAAGCAAACACGGCCACGCCGAAGCTGGCTACCGCGCGGCGCTCTGCTACGAGTTCGGCTGGGGCACCTCCAGGAGCTATCCCAAAGCTGTCCAGTTCTACCGCAACTCCGCATCGAAGAACCACCCCGGCGCCGCAACTCGCCTGGGAATGGCCTGCCTCAAAGGTGATATGGGTCTTGGGAAGAGCGCACAGAGGGCCCGTGAAGGCATGACCTGGCTAAAACGTGCGACTGAATCCGCAGACTTCCAGTACAACTCTGCGCCTTTCGAGATTGGTTTGCTGCACCTGAACGGCTACGGCGATGATGTCTTCAAGGACGAGGGCTATGCCGCCCAGCTCATTACTCAAGCTGCCGAGCTTGGCCACGTCAAAGCAAACTTCCTCATGGGTCAGGCTTACGAGAACGGACTGTACGGCTGCCCTCGAGATGCAGCACTGAGTGTTCACTTCTACAATGGCGCTGCCTCGCGCGGCATGCCCGAGGCTATGATGGCGCTGTGCGCATGGTACATGGTGGGCGCCGACCCTGTCCTCGAGAAAGACGAAGGCGAGGCCTGCGCGTGGGCCAAACAGGCTGCTGATCTTGGTAAGTTGAAACATAATACAGGCCTCTTGCACAATCGTCCTCCCTCATCAAGTTAATGCTGACTGCTCTATCACAGGCATGCCAAAAGCCGAGTACGCCGTCGGCTACTTCACCGAAATGGGCATCGGCTGCCGCCGCGATCCCCTCGAAGCAAACGTCTACTACGTGCGCGCCGCCGAGAAGGGCAACGAGAACGCAAAACAACGTCTGAACATCATTCGCGGTGCTGCTGCCGGGCGCTCTGACCCGGTGCCGATGAGCAAGGCAGAGGCGAAGACGAAAGAGCTAGGAGGCAAGAAGAAAGTTCTGGGGATCTTCTGATTCGATGAAGATCGAAGAACATGAAAAACAACGAGACAATGTTTGGTCTGTTTATGGTGTGCGATGATGCATGTTCGATTTCATTTGCATGCATCGCAGAAAATGGGAGGGTTTTGAAAATATGGTGGGAGCTTCCCAGGGGCTTCGCGTTTTTGCGGACATGGACATTGCTATGGAGTCATTCTGGGTTTCGAGCGATCTGGCGATAAAAGGTGTTTCAGGGCGTGGATCTGATTGGCGTTTTCTCTGCTTTGTATATTTGCGGCCGGGCTTCTGATCTTTCTTTTTGCATATTTGATGACGAAGGCGTATGGGGAGAGGGAGACGGAAGAGATACTTTTAATGTTCGTGGTTGGAGATACTTTTGCGGCGGAGCGGTGGAGAATGGATATGATGACATGAGAGTGTGGTGGCTCGGGAGTGCAAAATAGAGGCGAGAGATATCTTGAGAGAAAGATTACAATCAGACGATGGAGAAGAAGAATCAGGTAGATGCAGACATTCGCATTTACAATGATGAGAAGACATCCTTGTGGCCCATCAAACATCTTTCATGGTTGCTAGTCATTGTCCTGCCTGTCTTTTCGTCCATGTCATCCGTCGCCTGTGCATACCTACGCATGTGACATAGTGGGCACGGACGGGGAAGTGTTAGTGAAGTTCGGAATTCATGCCTCGGCCAGACGAAACAGCGAGCTTCAGCGAGAGTAGAGCCGTCGACCTGACATCTAGCACACGAAGATGAATCCCTCAGTAACCTTTACACATGCATTGGCCCGCTCCTCGCTACATAGCGTGGGCAGAATAGGCAATGCCTCCAGGCAGGCGTGCTGTGCTGTCAGGTATACATCCCAATTCCCTATAACTCCGACACTCAACACCACCCAGCTAACACCTCTCCCAGACATGCCTCCACCACCCTAACCACCCACCCACAACCCCAACAACACTCCCTGCACCGCCGCCCCTTCACCACCACCCCCACCCTCCTCAAAAAGGGCGGCAAAGCCGCCCGCGATGAATCCAAATCCCAAGCCGCTGCTTCAAAAGACGCCGCGCCCGCCGACGACCCGGCCGATTTCTCCGCTCTGGAAGCAGACATCGCTGCCGCTGTTACACGCCTGAAAGATGACCTGTCGAAGCTGCGCGCCGGCGGCAGGTTCAACCCGGAGCTGCTGGAGAACTTGCGCGTGCAGCCGGACAAGAGCAGTGCGTCCAAGGTGCGCTTGAGCGATGTTGCGCAGGTGGTGCCGAAGGGGAGGACGGTGCAGGTGCTTGTTGGGGAGAAGGATGTATGTTATCAGTTCTTATTTGAAAAGAAAGTACATGGTGGCCGAACTAACGTTTCTACTTCTCACAGCACGTCAAACCCGTCTCCTCAGCCATCCAAGGCTCGAACCTCTCTCTCACGCCCCAGCCAGATCCCACAGGAACCAACCCTCTCCTCCTCGTGATCAACATTCCTCCTCCTACGGCCGACTCGCGCAAAGCTGCTGTTGCGGAAGCGGCGAAGGCTGGGGACAAAGCCGCTACGATAATCAAAGATGCTCGCAGCAAGCAGCAGAAGAAGCTGCGCACGATGCAACTGAACAAGACGGCCAGGCCGGACGAGCTTAAGAAGGCTGGCACGGCGATGGAGAAGGTCGTTGAGAAGGGCAGCGGGGAGGTGAAGAAAGTGGTTGATGCTGCGAAGAAGGTCTTGGAAAGTGGATAGAAGTTTAGAAGTGTTACACATGTACGATATCATCGATGCTTATTCTGAACGTCCAGATTTGTCACGAAGCAGGATGCGAAGTTCAAATTGGGGTATATTTGTTGTTACAAGACGCCATCTGGGCGAGCTACTCTCATGCTTCATATTACAGTTCTCACATGTCGTCCAATCCGGCGTCCTCGCCGCCATGGTCGGGTGGCATCTGACCAATGACTTCTTCGATCAGAGTGATCAATTCGTCAATGTCTGGTCTCTCCGCTGGCTCGACCCTCAAACACCTCCTCACGACCTCCTTCACAGGCTCAGAGATCACATCGTCCCTCTTCTGGTTATGCTGCTCTTCATCAACAACCCTCTGCTTGCCTCTCTTGATCTCCTGTGGCCCTTCGTCAGGGAATCGCCAGTCGCCGCCTAGCACGCAAATCGAGAGCGATCCACCGGTCTCCTCGGAGCGTGCCTCGAATGGTGACTTGCCAACAAGACAAGCGTAGAGCGTACATCCGACTGACCAGATGTCGACTTTGCCGTCGATCGTTGTGCCAGTCTTGACATCGAAGAGCTCGGGCGCTCTGTATGGCATCGTGCTGTGCTCGGCGGCTTGATCTTGCACTTGTAGCGCCATCGCACGGCTTGTGATTGGCGTAGGGCTAGGCGCGAGACTGCCCAGGTCCATAACCACGGGCTGTGTTCCAGAATCGGAGATCATGATGTTGCCAGGCTTGATGTCGCGATGCGCGTACGCTCTAGCTTGGCCTTCGCCGACACCTTCTTGTGAGGCCATGATCTCGCCGTCCATCAAAGGCTCGAACTCCACGTCGTCTTCTCCATCGCCTCCAGCCATGACTTGGCTCTTCTTCTTGCCCTTTCCCTTCCCTCTCACCTGTTCCTCTGCCTCGCGGTCAGCCGCAGCAGCTTCCCGCCTCACATTCTTAGCCTTCTTCCTATTCCCATCACCGCCCTTGACCTGATACTTGTGCATCGCCCTCAACGCTTTGCAAACGCCCAAGAACAGCACCATCAGCCTACGCTCCGGGAACCTCGCCCTATTCACCAAATTCGCATTAATCGCATCCTGCAAATTCCCCCTTCTGTAGTAAGGCAGCAAGATATAAACAGTCTTACTCCCCTCCCCACCCCCATCATCCACAACCTCATGCTCAATCGCCCGGATGATATTCTCGTGCGGGCTGAACAGCGCGTACGCTTCGACTTCTTTGAGCGCGAGCGCCACGCTCTCTTGCCCGAAGGGACAGCGGATTTTCTTGAGAGCGTAGAGGGTTGGGTCGCCGGGGGTTTGCACGAGGTAGACGTAGGAGAAGCCGCCTTCGCCGAGCAGACGCAGGATTTTGAAGGGTCGACCGTTGATGCGCAGGGTTGGGCTGGAGGGGAAGCAGGAGAGGAGGTTGGTGAGGGACCAGAGGGCGTCGAGGACGTAGGAGGAGGCGTGGGTTAGGAGGGAGGGCTGGGATTGTTGCATTGTTGCGGTGGTGTTGGTGGAAGTCGGCGGGAGTGGTGGTGGTGGTGTTAAGCGCGAATGTTGTTTCGAGGGTTTTAGTTTTTATGGCTGGCCATTGGTTTGGAGGGAGAGTTCGAGGGATCGTGATGCCACGTGCGAGAGAGGGTGGTGTTTGTGGTTGAAAGTCAATTGATGTTCAGCTCTCAACTGTCGCTGCTTCCAAGGGTCCCGTTGCTTGGAAGCTGACGTCGCCGAGCCAGCTTGGCCGAGGAAGGAGCATTGGTGCATCAATAGAAGAGGGTCTACATATGTACATGAGCACATGCATGCTACAACATTTCACTGGACACTACGACTTCACGTACTCTGTAGTCTGCGGTACAATTATATTTGATATGGGCATGATCACGAAGAAGGCGCGTATCTCGCGAACAGATCAGTATGGTGGCTCCCTGGACGTTAGCATCGAAGCATCCAACTCCTACGTAAACTTACGTGTGAATGACTGTATTCGTACTATTGTGACTAACCTTCGATCATCGGGAGGGTCCTAACTTAGTTTGGAGACCATGAAAGCAGATATTCCAGTCTCAATCGTTGTATCATATCGGACCTACTGTTCGACGACTATCGATTTCCGACATGGCTAAACTACGCCTGCCGGAAGGCGCCGATGATACCCTTCGCCGCGTACAACAAGCACTTCCTCAGCGCGAAGGTACCAAGCTTCTAGTCTACGGTTTGCAAGATGTGGTCCAGAATGAAGACGTCGAAGGTCTTTGCCACACTGCTACAGAGATGTACGCAAATGAACTTGGCGACGATTGCAAAGGTGCCAATTTCATCGTTCCTGCACCGCAAACGCGTCACCTTCACGGGAAAGATGTGCAGGAAGTCACAAATATGCACATCGCGTCAATGGGAGACCTCGCAAACCATCCTGATGGCCAGGAAGAGAGTAGTAACGAGATTTTCCCTTTCGCCTTCGTGGTCATCGAATCGACCCAGTGGCGAAGACATGGCGTGACAGTTGTCTTGCTCGACAACACGTTCGATTCCGATGACGACTGGAACGATCGGCCACCTGAAGGCTGGTGGTGGGTAGACGAGTGCGAAACGAGTGTCGTGGCTCTCGGGGGGCTATGCTACGACGTGGTCATGGAGCAGGATGATTGGCACAATATCAAAGAGTGTCAAGGACGACCGACGGTGAGAGTTGGTAATGAGAGTTATGTGAGCACAAGGTCCAGGTCGTGGAGCCCGCCAAATATCACGTCGGAGATGAGAACATGGGGGTTTGGATAGGTGTGATTGGGGTCCGTAGAGCAAACACGTCTTGGAAAATTTGGTTCGTTATCTGATGGAACTGCATCTGAGTCGACCAGGATGGCACTGCATATTTGTGCTGCAATCTGGGTGCCTTGGCCGTCTTCTGAGGTATGTCGTACCATCGAGCAACAGAGAAATTAAAGAAAAGTAGGAGAAAAGGGAAACAAATGCAGCAACTTTTGTGATTGTGAGTGAGCCTCGTCCGAAACATCCGCCAGGATCGATCGATGCCTGATTCTGGTCAAGCCTGTTGGGCTTGATGTTTCCGTTCAATCCTCTGGACCAGGTGCCTTTGTGATTGGATCGTCACCACTGAGTAAAAAGAAAGAAAGAGATATGGAAAAGGAGAAGGACATGAGCAGTGGAAGATTCCGCGACATCATTTGTGTTGGAACCTTTGCTGTGTAGGCTCTCAGGCTGCTCTGATCCCTCCGAGACTCATTAATCGGAAGGTTGTTCTTTGATATGGAAGATGTCTCCGCGCCGACTGTTATGGGACATTTGCAATGGTGACGGATATGACCATATCGTGGAGAGAATTGATTGTCCTCTACCAAAAGTCGTCACATCGTGAATCGTAAACTGGCTCACCTCGAGCAGTGGCTTGAAATACGAAGGTGGACTGGGTGGCAACTGTGTGGCGATTCTATCGCCTTCAGGCTTGTTGTTGTCAGCCATTAGGCTTTCGGAATCTTCTGCGACTGGACGAGTCTCGGGTTCTCCAGCCGAGTTTTCCTGCTTTGTATCGCAAGGTTTGTCACTACTAGCGTGACCGTGGACGGTATGGTCCTCAGCTTCTTCAGCGGAGTCTTCCTGCTTGATTTTGCAGGGTTCACCACGTTCAGCTTCGCCGCAGACATTTTTGTTCTCAAGCTCCTCAGTGGAGTCTTCTCGCTCGGGTCCTTTGATGCCACTCGCTGGAGTCTTTGTCTTGCCGGCTTCCCTTGCTTTACCGTGAGATCATTGGTGTACGGAAGGTTGGAGCCCCTTACCCTTCACTGAAGCTTGCTCCGGATGCTGGAGAACGCCCGTTTCTTTTTTTTTGGGTGCTGGAGGCATCGTTGTCGGCAGTCTTGTCGTTGCCATCATTTGTGCTGGAGACGCCAGACCCCGGAGTCCCTTGACTTGTGTGAGACGAGAAAGCGGTTTTCAAAAGTTCTGTGGCATCGATCTGCTCAAGAACCTGCCTCATGCGGATGCCACGAAGGCGCCGAAGTCGTCTTTCTACCATGAAGTTTTCTTTTATGGTTGAAACACGCCTCTTTGGCTTTGACTCAAGGAAGTCGGGCATGAACAAGCTGTCGTCATCATCCTCTACAGGCTCTAGGGAGTCAAGCGAGGATGGATGGTCCGCCGCGAACACTAAATGATCAGGTGCCTGCTCTCTGTCCTGGGATGGGAAGTAGTAGATCGTTTCTTCTTGGGCGAAGGGTACGTTCTTCTTCTTCCTGCCGTGGTCTTGGCTCACAGTGCCACGATCTGCTGCCTGGTCAGAAAGATGGTGCGGAACGGCTTCGTTTTTATGTTCGTTGCTCGAGGTGTGGGTGAGACGCCGAATCTCCTGCTGGTTGAGAGAGGTGCTGGAGAGGGAAGCACTCGCTAATGGAACGGGTTCCTCGTCCGCCAGTCTCGGTCTCTTGTGAATTGCGGCGGTCGCGCCGCTCTTGACTTCGTCGCTCCCATCATTTGCCTTTCTCTTCTCTCCTGTCTTGGGAGAAAGACCGGCAGACGCCTTGATGGTGTTGTCACCATTGTCGTCCTCCTTGGTGAGATCTATGGCTATCTTCTCGTCATCCTCATCGTTGAGATCAACGACGTTGTTCGAGGACGAAAACGAAGCCACAATGATGCTGCGATCGTGGCCGTCGCTGTCATTCTTTTCGTGATCGTCACTGCTTTCTTGATCATCATCATCATCGTCTTCGACGTGATCAATCGGCTTTGTCTTCTCAAGGACGCTCTTGACGATTATTCTGATATATTCCTTGAACCACTTTTCTGAATAAGTCTTTCCCAAGGCGCGGGTTGCTGCAGGGAAATCGACCTGGATCAGAACAAATTAGTGAATTGCAAAACAAGGATACAGAGAGGCAGCACGAACCACTTTGAGAAAGTCATCCAGCCCTGTTTGAGGTGGGAGACACCAGGAAAGCTGCCACGCGACGTTCGCGTTCATCCTTCTTCCCTAGGGAAGTCTGCTTGCGAACATCCTTCAGGCTTCGCTCGAACTTTGCCCTGGGCTTTCGGAAGTCCACAGCAGCCATCGCAGAAGCCATATTGCACTAGGAAACTGTAAGCTTGGAATCCACAGAAGGTGAACCATAGTACATATAGGGTAGCCTCACTTTGCTGAGCAGCGTCTTCATAGAGGTCTTAGGCTTCATGTTCTGCCATGCTGCAACAAGAGTCTCCCTACGCTCAGGGGAGATTTCCTGGATAGCATCTGAGATATCCATGCTGATGAGATTTGTACCGGGTCGGAATAGACCAGGATCCTATATCGAGGCACATGATATCAGCGGACGAGAAAGATGTAGAGGATTTTCTGATCGCGGGATAGGAAGAAATCGGGCATGTGTGTAGAGAGTGTACACTAGGTGATACAAGACAAGGGTAGTATCTACTACCGAGGGGGTTATTCTAAAGGCGCTACTATAAAGCAGGTAGAACACACCTTTCCTAGTCGCTGCTGGTCGGTATGCTGGTCGGTATACTAGTCAGTATGCTAGTCGGTGTGGTGTGCCAGTCGGTGCTGGTTAGTGGTAGTGGTTGAAGTATCACAAGTGCTTAGATCGGGTAGTCGCAGGGCTAGGCTTGACTTGTAGGTAGGAAGTGTAAAGTAAATAAGCAGTCTGAGGAGCAGTAGCGGAGCAATATAGGCGTGATTATCAGGCAGCGCGACCGGTCAAGACTGAAGATATGTATAGCACGTGAAGACATAGGGTCTCAAAGAAGCTCAATATGCTGGAAGTGAGTTGAAACCAGGCTAGCTCAGACACACAAGGATCGGAAGGATCGGGAAGTACCTTTCACGTAACTGCTCTTTACTACAGGATCTGAACTTTATTTGAGTAAGAGCAAGTGAGTAGAGCTAGCTATAAGCATCTATCACCTAAGTTAGCTTGAGATCAAGTGAGGTGAGCGATAGCTCTATATCAGAAGCACTAATGAGCATGTGACAATGCTAAACGCGCAGCTTAGGACAGAGGCTGAAGGAATGTCCACTTGCTATACCGTGAAGTGAGGGCTGTGAGTTTCGCGCAAGAGAATGACTCAGCAATTGTAATATTATACTGGGGGGCCGGGAGTAGCCGCAAACAATGTCAAAAAGGATAGCTTCATTTCCCAAACATTCGCATTTTCCTCTACATGCGCCACGCCAACCCAATGCAAGCAAAAACCCCAACAGTTCCCAAGGCCAAAAGCGCGCTTGCATGAAATCTTTTGACAGAAACCAGGATAAAATGAGACGGAAAGCTCGCAAGCCTTAGCAGCTGAAGCGCGCAAGTTTCACTTCTCTAGTTCGAGTGAATCTTCTTCAGCCTGGAGCCACCCTCGTACAGTGCTCGATCGACAGCTGCGGCGACGGTGAGCGTGCCACCGACAATGGCGCACACGCCAACCAGGAAGCCGGAGAAGGACTTTGAGCGGGCCTCGCGGTTGACGACCTTCATGGGAGAGATGTCCTGCGCCTGTTAGTATACTGTCTGTCCACCGTGTTGATTAGACTGTTGGAGTTCACATACGTATGAGAAGAAGACACCAGGAATGCCACCTCGTGCGTGCAGACGCTCTGCGTGGCCCTCCTTGCTCGCGTCGCCGCCAGTCAAGCTGCGCTTGTGGCTGGTCACACTGTACTGGTGGGTCTCGATGCTGTTAGCCTCGCCCTTGCCGTAATCGCCAAGCTTGATAAGTTCGGAGGGAATGTCGAAGACACTGCTCTTCTGCTCCCAGCCGAGAGGCAGGTACGCCGTTGAGACAACCTTGACGAAGTACATGTAGTTGTAGGCCTTCTCGTCAGTCTTCTGTTCCGTGTCGTCGAGCGGGTTGAGGTGGTGGTTGGACCAAGCCATATCCTTCTTGCCAATACGCGAGATCACCTCGTCAGACAGCTGAGGTCCGAAGCGCAGATGGTGCACTTTGTGGGTGAAAGTGTGCTCGATGCCCTCGCCGCCAGCAAAGTAGTTCTCAAGATCGTGAACGTGCATGTTGCCGTTGCTGAAGGACTTGCCAGGTGCGAAGTGGAAGTTTCCAACCACCTTGTTGACACGGATGCCACCTTCGATACGGCAGCCTTCCCTCCTTTGCTCGTCGAGGTGCTCGCTGTAGTGTTCTCTCTCGCACTGCTCCACGTTCTCACCGCGACCGAATGACCAGCTTACACCAGCGTAAGCCTCTCTAACTTCGGCGCAAGTGTTACAGCATCCAGCCTTAGTCGCGCTCGCAGGTGCAGGAGCGCCGTAACATTGACCACAATATCCCGGGTCCAAGTGCTGCGCCGCATCATCCTCCGACAACTGCAAAGCCTTACTCTCAATCGCGCCGCTGCCCTCGCTCTCCGGCCTTAGGCGCACTTTGTTCACACCGTGCATGACACCAGTTTGGATTTCGCCAGAAACGTCCATGACATCGAGCGTGAGCAGCTCACATGGCACGCGCGGGAATGAAATGTTCATGTGGATCTCCATTTTTTCGCCGCGACCCTTGTCGACCATAAGTTCTGGGTGGACAACAATACGCCTGTAGTCGGCCCACTCGCCCCATGCTAGCCAGAGGATGAGGAGGAGCGATGTGACTGTGACGATACCTCCAGAGGTTGTTCGTACGCGCGCATCTTCGACGGTCTTCGTGAAAGCATCGAGCTTCACGAAGCGAGATTTGGCTGGCATCGTGATTGTGGTTGGTGTTGGTTTGGTCTCTGAGGAGGGAAGCTAGGGTCTATGTCGGGAGCCCGCAGGCTGGTGGTGGTGAGAGGTAGCGGGAAGAGGTTAATGAACGGATTGGTCAAATTGACAGCATTGAGAAGGAGAAGAGGCAGGAAGAAAGCGACAATTGGCTTATCTCACGTGTCCCGATCTTTGAAAGAGAAGAAGCACAGGAAGGAGGGGATCTTGCACTCGGAGACGGAGGTAGGGGCCAGGATGTCAATGCGGCCAGCTGTGCTGTTTCACATGCCGAGCCGACAATCATAGCGCAGCTGAGTAAGGAAGGGCACATATAAGACAGTAATTATACCACTTCACCCCCTCCACCTCCTTTCTTTTCTGGACTCTATCGATCAGGTGTAAACAACTGTACCACGTTCGGGGTATAATTCCGCATCTTGATGTTCGCTGGAATCGACATTCTTGAAGCATTCATGTCCGCTGCGATTCATTGTTCCCACCATCAATGTTGAATCATTTCTCCAAGGCAAAAGCGTATTGTCGTACCAGCACAGCTATGAGTATCAGCCGCACCATTAATTCGTTGCGCCGTCTATTTGCATACGGGCGATGGTCAACTCAAGCGATGGGCACGTTGTATCTCCTGACACAGCTGTACCACGTTGCCGCACACGCGAGGACGAGGCTGAGCACATGCAGTCGTACATGGCTTCGCCACGATGTGTGCTGGCGCCTTCACTATAAACGTATTCTCCAAAACCCGCAATTGCCGCAAGCTTCTAATTTCTCTCTATGATCCTCAACCGCGGCCATGGCGGAGATATTCGGGACCGTCGCAGGCATTTTGCAAGTGGTAAGCTTTGGTGTCGAAGTAAGCAGCACACTATTCAAATACGCAAAGAAGTTCCACAACGCCGGCAAGGAACTCGAGGAGATCGCCGGCCAGGTCGAGACGATAACTGTATCTCTTCGTACAGTCGATGCCCTGCTAAAGGATCCTACGACTCAGACTCTCCACACCCAGAAGCTGTATGATGACACCACCACCGTGTCCAATGGCTGCCTCGAAGTATTTCGAGACCTCGACAACTACGTCAAGAGTTTTGAACCCAGACCTGGCCTTAGAGGAATCGCATTACGCTCGAAGGCGCGTTGGCTTACTGACAGTAGCAGAGTCCACGAACTTGGACATGTGCTGCGTCGCTACGGTGATGTCTTACATCTGATGATCTCCGTGATGGCGATAGTTGAGGGTCGTCGAGCAGCGTTCGTATATTGCCAACCATGAGGCCAACAGCAAACGCTAACTTGATCTATAGTACCAAAGATGATCTCCAGGCACTGGAGGCTGACCTGAAGCTTCTCGCGCTAACCAACAAGGATCTTTCTCACTCGAACAAAACTCTTACCGATACCATAGCCGCGATATCTCAGGCTTCTATCAGCCATACTGTGGCAACAACAATAAGCCCGCCTGTCGCCTCACTAGTAACGGACAGCCAAGCAACGTCGAGAGCCATGCCGATTACCTCGCTGCTAGCGATGCCACCCGCCAACCTCCCCTCAACTGTGCCGCGGGCGCAAAGTCGTTCTAACGGAATGACCAACCATCTCCAGCGTTGTTTGAGTTCTGTCCAAGAGCTCGCACTGAGCATTAGCTGCGCCTTGGACGCCCTGCATGGACGGGAGAAGACCGGAAGCTCCGACATCCATGGCTCATATGCGAAATTGGTCGCAGATGTCCAGCAGCTCACATCAAATGTGCAATGCATTCACTGCAAACGAAGGGTAGCTTGGTCACACCTCGAGCCTATCAAATCTGGCCCGGGCCAAGGTGGGGCTTGCATTTGCATGAGAGTAGCAACGCCATCGACATGGGGACCTTGCCATGAGCAGCTACTGCCAGGCCCAGATCATCTGAATACTAGCACTCCACAACGTGAATTTCAGATCCCAGGTCATACGCCACCTCAAGTAGGGCAGATGCTGACTAGCAATGGGATGGGCTCGCCTATCAGAGATGACTCAGCTCTCAGCAACCCGATGTCGCCCTCCAACGTCATGATGGATCCAAATATCAGGAAACGTTCTTTCTCCGAGCTATCGCAAGTACCACCACCACCACCTCAAATGCACATGATGCCCCCGGATCACCAGAGTCCTCAGGCATCACCATACGAGACCTCTCCTGGTGGTATGGGTATGGAAGATTCAGGGCACAAGGTGCAACGCATGATCAAGCGTGGTGATCCCCCCCAAGCACACGATGGCAAGTACTACTGCAACTTCACCCCTGAATGCGCTGGTCAATATTTCGACCGTAAATGCGAATGGAGGCAAGTTCGGAAAGACCCATACCTAATCAAGTAACTCTTGCTGACTATGTGATCAACAGCAAACATATGGACCGCCACGATCGGCCATATCGGTGCGGGCGAACCGAGTGCGGTCACCTCAAAGGTTTCACCTATTCTGGTGGTCTGCTCCGGCACGAGCGCGATGTCCATAGTCTACATGGAGGCCCAAAAGATCAATTGCGATGTACAGTATCTACATGCAAAAGGCATGCTGGCAAGGGATTCACCCGTAAGGAAAACCTCGATGAGCATCTTCGTCGCGTGCATGGTACCACAACTGCCGATGTCGTGACGACTACTGGACACCAGGATTTAGGAAATTTGACAAACAAAGCACCTTCCGTTGGTAACTTGGATGCAGAGCGCGAAATACAACATGTGATCGAGCGTCAAGACACTCGCGATAACGCTAATCTGCCAGCCACGACAGAACAGACGTCTACTCTTCCGCCGCAGGACCCCCATCAGTACCCGCAATATCCAGCTAGAGGAAACGCAAATCTGGCAGTGCAGACTCAGAGTTGGCCACCTCGGCCGAGGTCGGCAAGTGAGGCCTTAACGCCTACGAGTAGAGTCACGACTGAGCAGCCTTACACAGATGCCCAGACGCAACCCCCGGACTCTTATCACACATCAACGACATCTCTGCATGCACCCTATACCTACGCTGGCAATCCGTATATTTGTCACAACAACCTATACCTAGACGCGAGCTTTGACACCATGATGACAGATGTTCGATATCAAGGGCCGCCGCCTGAAGTTGGCCAAGTTGGTCAAATGGCACCTCAAGGTGGAATCGCATCGCCCATCAGCGATTTTTCAGCTCTGAGCAGACCTATGTCTCTCTATAATGCGACGAGACCAGGCGATACGCAGCAGAATGGCCGAAAGCGGTCTCATGAGGACGCTTTCCCAAAACCTCCAGAACAGACAGTGGTGTCGCAGCGTCCGGAGCGCCGACTCAAGGTTCGTGAGCTTTCTGCACAAGCGATTGAGCATTCTGTCGACAGCAAAAACAATGGAAAGTCGACAGAGAATCTCTCGGGGGTTCAGGCACTGCTTCTTCGCTGGTTCGATGCAAGCGCAACTGCTGTGCTTCTGAGGCCTTCTGATGGATGATGCCGCAGTTTCTGGCAAGCGTCTATGCGATAATCTACCGTGCTACCGAGACTTCTTTGCAGGGTGCATCTACGATTGAGTATATAGATCGAATAGTAAGATTCGTTTGGAAAATTGTCCTAACTCTACCCATTTGCTCGGCAATGGCCTTATTCGCTGTATGATCGAGTGCTCAGCTCGATGGTTCAAGTCCCCGAAGCCACTCCACCACGTCCGTGGCGCTGCTCCGTTCTGCTGCTCCCAACGGTGTCACGTCGTCCCAGGGCGGCACAAAATGGCAGTCACCTCCCGTCTCGTACAAGAACTTCGCGGTGTCCAATTGACCTCCATGGCAAGCATTCCAGAGCGCGCAATCCGTTTCATGCTCTGTCGGTCGTGATTTTTCGTAATGAGACTTGACCTGATCTAGGATGCCGAGCGTCGCAAGATCTTGCAGAGTCGTAGATGCACCACGAGCAACCAGTCTATGGGCAGCCTCAAGCTGCAGGAAGGCTCGAGCATCGGCGAGAGCTGTCCTGTCAATAACACCACCCTTTGCGTCGATATTGGCGCCATGATCAAGCAGAGTGTCTATCAGAGCGACATCGTTGTCACTTGCAGCCCAGTGAAGTGGCGTCTCAGAATGTGCCTTGCCTATGAAAGGTGCGTTGACGTCTGCGCCGGCAGTGATGAGTATCTTGGCTGTTTCGCAGCTATTCGGACGCTTTCCAGGCCAGTCTGTTAGGACGTGTAGTAGAGAACGCGCTTCTGTCGTATTGTCAACATAGCAAGCTGGAAGTTCTGGGTGTGTCTTGAGTAAGGCATTTAATGAAGCGATGTCTCCTGTGCTTATGGCCCTCTCGGCAGCTTGTGCCCGTGGATCAGTGGTGGCTATTATCATTTTCTGTGTACTTTTGCTTTGCAAAGACTAGATATCAATATGACTTCGCGCAATGTATCTCTTAGATGATGTTCGAAGGCTCAGTATGTGGTCATAACCTTAACGCGTGTGCAATGCATGTGACCTCGCACCTTTTCCGCTTGCGCTCCTTCCTGCTCAGCCTCAAACGACTCAGCCCACCACAACAATGCACGAAATTACCAGGATGGCTACTCAATCTCTCGTCACGCACTCCTTGCCAAATCTTGCTTGCTCAGTGCGTATACACAATGCGCCTGCTAGCTTTAGATGAATGCGACCTGGTCACTGGCCACTTATCACTTCGTGCTTTCAATGGAACAGACATTCCCGCCTACGCGATCTTGTCACACAGATGGACTGACGATGAAGTCCTGTTCAAAGACATCGAGGACAAGACTTCTCATGACAGGGCAGGCTACTTCAAGCTGCAAGGTGCAATCTCACAAGCACGCGCGGATGGCTATGCATATCTTTGGGATGACACCTGTTGTATCGACAAGTCGTCCAGCGCAGAGCTGTCTGAGGCCATCAACTCGATGTGGGTATGGTATCAAGAAGCTGCAACCTGCTATGCCTACTTATGCGACGTCCCGTCGTGTGCAGAAGACCCAGACTTCGAAGCGCAGGTCCGCTCGAGCGGATGGTTCACTCGAGGATGGACTTTGCAGGAACTCATTGCACCGAGGCACGTGGACTTCTACAGTGGATCTTGGGCCTCTGTTGGAACGAGACAAACACTCCAAGAAACGATCTCAGACATAACCGGTATTGATGCAGAATATCTGAACCATGCGCGCCCTCTATCTGCTGCCAGCATAGCGAAGCGAATGTCCTGGGCTGCACATCGGCAGACAACAAGACTCGAGGACATTGCATATTGTCTCATGGGTCTTTTCGCAGTCAACATGCCCATGCTGTATGGTGAAGGCTCACGGGCATTCCAGCGACTGCAGGAAGAGATCCTGCGGAGCTCAGATGATGAGAGCATATTTGCATGGGTTGACAAGAACGCAAAGGATGATGATTTACATGGTCTTCTAGCCGATGATCCGCGGAAATTTGAAGGCTCTGGATGCATAGGCCCTTTACAAGACCAGCATGTTGAAAGGAAGCCTTTGCAGTCAACAAATCTGGGCCTGAGCATTCAACGAGGCCTGGTTAATGGCCGAATGCCGCTCCTCTGCGGCTACCGTGGCAGAGCCGGATATCTGAGTGTTGTAACAACTCCTGTGGGAAGACAATATGCGCGATGTCAATTAGCACAACTGCCGGACTGTGCATACTTGGAACAGACTGGCAACCTATCATTCCCACAGGTTATTCCGCACATGGACCGATCTCACCCTATGCACGAGACCGTCATACAGTATTCAATCTCCGTGAGCCATCGTACAAAGCAAGACAACATTTACGTCGAGCTTGGCCAGCAGGCAAAGCTGCACCCCATGAGCGATTTTCATCAGAAGCCTGCAGGTGCAGGCCCTTTTAAAGTCTATCAGATGCCCAAATTCGGCACCTACATGGACTTCTTCATCAAATTCAAACGGACGATTGATCAGACATCGGTATTCGTCGTGATCGGCATCGTCGACGCAAAGGAGCTCGCATTCATTGCTGGAGCTGGCGATCCTGGATGGGTAGATTATCACTATTATCCTGGCAGGGGCACCGAGATGGCCCAACACAGCGCATTCAACAATTCGGCACTGTCGATTGGCTCTACTTTCGACGTGGGAAAGCTACATCGCGTATCAGTGAGACAATTGCCCGTCAAATCTAATTCGGTACCCGTCGTTGACGACCAGATACGAAGACTCGAAATTGAGATTACAGCGTTGGAAGTACTACAAGCTGAGCAAGAGCTTCGCCCCAAGGATTCTTGCTGTAGCGTACAGTGATTTCACCGCTATGCATAACAGTTTCGCGGCATCATCTAAGGATGGTAAGCAAGCTGATGTGCGGTGTGCAGCGACACCTCGTGGAATGCAAAACGTGTGTTTGATGTTCGTATCTGACGAAGCGTTCATCCAATCACGCTTGATTGATACAAGCTTCCTTTCACACAAGTAGATACCTTGGGCTAGACATGCAGTAAAATGTCACAGATCTGCATATTTCTCTCTATTGTGCCTGTCCACGGTCAATATGACTGGTCGCAAGTCCCTGCGTTAGCATATAGTTAGATGTAAACATTGCGAAAATCTTCCGTCCTTTCGTGATTGATTCTAGGCCCACATCCAGCTCTAACCTCTCCTGGGGCCACTTGACCGGCAAAGGAGAGTCCTTTCGGGTACTGTGCAAACTGGGATTCGATAGAGGAGCCGAAGTCGGGTGTGACAATAAGCCGAAAGCTTGAATATCTCACAGCACGATAGAGCACGAGCTTAAGCCGGGGGCGAGGGGGCGGATGAGTGGGGGTTGTTGAACAATTAATGGCCTCGGCTGAGGTGGGCGGCCATTGAAACAACCATCAACCGAAACTCAACGCGAGAAGTCGTGCGTCGGCGTCGTGAGCCCTGCATAAACATTTCGATCAGCTAAGTCATTCTCTCTATCCGTCTCGTTTTCCTTGTCTGTACTCGCTCCCTCGACCCGTCAATCCTCCATAACAATGGCCGAAACCACCAGCAATGGCAATACCGCCAAACAGCTCTGGCGTCATTCCTCTCCCGAATCAACACGCCTCCACTCGTTCATTCAAGCTATAAACAAATCGCACAACAAATCTTTCAAGAGCTATGAAGATCTCTACGACTGGAGCATAACCGATCTGTCCTCGTTCTGGGCCGCTGTATGGGACAACGTGGGCGTCCGGGTGTCGAAGCCGTACGAGAAAGTGGTCGAAGATGAGAGCAGGATGTTCCCTCGACCGGAATGGTTCGCCGGTGCAAGGTTGAACTTTTCCGAGAACCTGCTGTTCCCTTTGTTGCCCGAAGGTGCCCAAGTTGAAGAGCAAGGAAATGCGGTCATTGCGGCCACGGAGACTACACGCGAGGAAGTCACATGGAAAGAGCTCAGAGAAAGGGTCAGGAAGTGTAGGAGTGGCTTGAAGGCATTGGGTGTAGGTGTCGGTGATCGCGTGGCTGGATATGTTGGCAACCACACAAATGCGCTGGTTGCCATGTTGGCTGCCACTGCGCTTGGTGCTGTCTGGACGGCTGTCAGCCCGGACACGGGTGTCACAGCTGTGGTCGAAAGACTTGTGCAGATCGAGCCCGTTGTTCTGTTCGCGGACAATGCAGTGTGTTACAACGGGAAGGTCCACAGAGTCTTGGAAAAGGTGGGCGAAGTGGCTGCGAAGCTGGAAAGCTTGAAAGGCACGGTGGTATTCGAGACAGTCGACGGAGTCGGTGTCGATGTTGGTGCTGGTGGACAGGGTAAAGGTGTGGTTTCGTACAAAAACTTCATCGCAGGAAAGGATGAAGAGCTGGTTTTCGAGCAGCTTCCGGCGGATCACCCTGTGTATATTCTGTACTCTTCTGGCACGACAGGAGCACCCAAATGCATCGTTCACGGCGCCATTGGCACGCTTCTGCAACACAAAAAGGAACACATCCTTCAAGGCGACATCAGACCAGGTGACAGGCTCTTCTACTTCACAACATGTACCTGGATGATGTGGCATTGGCTGGTCTCCGGACTGGCTTCGGGTGCCACGCTTATCCTCTACGACGGCTCACCATTCCAATACTTACAAGACGGCCAATCGGTCAAAGACGACATCGCCATGCCTCGTCTCATCGATGAGCTCTCCATCACACAATTCGGCACTTCTGCGAAATACCTCTCCATTCTCGAACAAAAATCACTTTTGCCCAAGGAGGGCAAGGATGCGCTATCAATGTCCACTCTGAAGGCAGTCTACTCAACTGGCTCTCCTCTCGCACCCTCCACATTCTCATACGTCTACCGCGCTTTCGGCCCGGATCTCAACCTAGCATCGATCACAGGCGGCACAGATATCATTTCGCTCTTCGGCGCGCCTTCGCCTCTGTCACCTGTCTACGAGGGCGAGATCCAGGTCCTTGGCTTGGGCATGGCCGTCCAAGCATGGGACTACACTGGCAAGAATGTGTCTTCTACCGGCGAGCCTGGCGATCTCGTCTGCATCAAGCCCTTCCCCTGCCAACCTGTGACTTTCTGGGGTCCGACAGGTGAAGACAAGTACCGATCAAGCTACTTTGACCTCTTTGGCCCTTCGGTCTGGCACCATGGCGACTTCGTACGATTCAATCCTAGCACTGGCGGCCTCTACATGCTGGGTCGCAGTGACGGTATTCTAAAACCGAGCGGTGTCCGCTTTGGCTCCGCGGAGATTTACAACATTCTACTGAAGAGTTTCCCTGACAGCGTGGAAGATGCGCTGTGCATCGGAAGGCGGCGGGAGACAGACACTGACGAGACTGTTGTGCTATTCTTGAAAATGAAAGAGGGCGTGCAATTTGGCGAGAGCCTGGTGGGAGATATCAAGAGCACAATTCGAAAGGAACTCAGCGCACGGCACGTACCCGGTGTGGTGGACGAATGTCCTGAGATCCCCGTGACTGTCAACGGCAAGAAGTGAGTACTTGATTTTTTCTTCACCGTCGGGCTTCCGTGGAACGTGTTTGCTAATCTTAACTTACAGGATCGAGGGAGCCGTGAAGCAGATCCTTTGCGGTATGAACGTCAAGACCTCGGCGAGCGTGGCTAATGCTGGATGCTTGGAGTGGTATCGCCAATGGTCAAGCGCCAACTAATTTGTGGTAACGAAGGTCTGGACGTACGAGACGTTATGATGGCATGCTTTTCGTAAGTATAGACTTTTCAATAGACTTAGGATCCGTGATTGGAAGAATTCAATACAATGTGGCCTGTATGCCTGGCCCTCACACGAATATGTGTCGTGCGCGATGGACAACGCCTTTGTCAGTCGACGGAAGTTGCTCCTTTCTTTGTTATGATCGGGCCACAATGCATTGTACCGTTGAACAAAGAGATCACTGAAGTGAAGTACAACACCTTAGTGAACGATGAATCGAGTGTCGAGGTGTCGACATGTTGCGCAGATATACCCCATGAGCGCTCAGTGCCCTCTGGAGTAGAACTGTAGTCCTACCAAAGCAGTCGGATCAGCAAACACTGTTCGATTGCTCATCAGTATCTCCAAAGACCGCCAGACAACTCTTCAAACATGTCTTACAACGTTCACACAACCACGACTCAGAGCTACGATCTCGCGTCGTCTCTGCTCAACACTCCTTTCGTCCCAGCGGCGGAAGCACAAGCACCTTGCAGTCGCCGTAATCGGCCGAAGAAGTATCCGTGCAGCTGGCAAGGTTGCGATCGCTTCTTCGACTGTCGGCATAACGTGCAACAGCACATTCGCGAGGCACACACTCTTGAGAAGCCTTATGAGTGTGACCTTTGTACAGCCGAAGGTGTCTTCTCTGCCTTCTCCAGGCAGTACGGACTGAACAGGCACATGAGGCAAGTGCATTCAGTTAACAACCAGCCTTCGAAAGCCGTGTCAAGCTCGAATGCCGGTCATTCTGCTGCTCCTCAATGGACAAGTCAATCTCAGCTTATTGAGAGTGGCAAGTTGGCTGAGACGGGAGCAGTGCTCGCACAGGCAAACTTCGAGGTGGGCGCTGTCTCAAGCGATGTCGAAATGACCGACAGCCAATTCCAGTTCGACGCAGAACTGTCTGACATGGACATCTCCGATGAGCAGCTCTTCTTTGAGTGCGACCAGTGCGGTTACACTTCAGCTATTGAAGAAGACATCTTCACGCACATGCACGCCTTGCACAATTTTCCAAACACTCAATTCTGCTCGTGCGGGATCTGCACACTGATGTTCAAGCCCAGCAAAGAAGATGCCATGAATCATGAGATTCTCCTAGGCAACGGGGCATTCCACTTGCCCTCAGGCGCCGCCAGCTTCGCGCAAGACGGGCCGAATGTTACCACTGCACCGGCCTGGTCTTCACAGCTGAGTCCCGGCGATGCCGCCGGCTGTGACAACATTGATCCTGCTCTGCTCTCTTCCTCCGGCGCGTGAGAGTGGGACTCTCGACGGAATCAGCAAGCTGACGGCTGACAGCGCTGTTGGCCAGCTGCAGTCGGAAAGAGCTCAGTGCGCCGAGGGCACAGGCTAAAATGTCGAGCTTCCATGTTTGATTCTGGTTGCAGGAACGATCCAGAGATCCATGAACAAATTAAGTGCTCCGGAAGCAGGACTCCGGAGCTTCTTGGCATGGGACCAAGACCACATTCGGTTTGAGTGAAGGAAGCGGCGCCAGTTCCGGGAGATATCACGTTGTTGAGTGATCGCGCCACATGGTCAAGATCGAGCGATGGTGATTTCCTCAGTCGACTGACCTCTGTATTATTTCGTTTTGGGAAGGATGATGCGCAGGATAGTGTGGACATGCAACGCTGGTAATGCGAAGGCATGGGAGTCCGGCTGAGTGGTTAGTAGAAGTGATATCATTATGAGCAGTATTTTGGTCATGGTTTCTGTGCTTTCAGCTTCATCTTGAGTGTGTACCTTAGTGTAGTCCAAATTCTCATAAAAGGATGCAAGTTTCCAACAAAGTCATAACATGGACGTGGACTCAATATAGAGTGAAGTCGACTTCAGGAATTTGGAAGCTACGCCAGCGAAGCCAAATTGATCTTCGCTGTGTCACTTTCTCCTAGTTGCCAGGGTCGTCGCGCCAAATGCAGATGGACGAAGTCAAGACACGATGTCGCCCTGATACACTAGTTCGCGGTCGCCAAGGCGGTCGCTGTCATAGCGGTAAGGGCAGAAGTGACGCGTTGGTCCTCTGGATCGCGTTTGCCAAAACGGGCGAAAGCTGCTCTGCCATGACAGGTTGGCGACGCCACAAGCAGGGCCAGACTCGCACGCCAACATGGCAATCTCGAACATTATGCATCGGCATCGGCGCCTGCGCCGGACGTGCACGGTGCATCCAGTGGGGAACAGTTTTGCAGAAAACGCAAGGCTTGCCGAACGCCGGGGCGGCCGGGGTACGATAAACGACAGACGAAAGCATGAGTTTGCATACGAACATACGGTCGTCTTCCAATGGTGTTGGTTCGCACGGTTCGTTTGCGTATCGAAGCGGGTAGCATCTGCATGATACTCAGATATTGCCGCCAGAACCTACCCATTAGAAATTTCATTTGTCGAGCGATGTGACAGGTGATACCACCGTACGATCGTGTGGAAACGACCAGAATCGTATGCAGACTGACACACACAAAGCCGCTTTCCCACGGAAGCGTTCACACGGTTTACCTGTCAGACGAGCGTGAGGTGGGCTCAGCCCTTGCAAGCGACCGATGAAATTTTGCAGGGGAAAGCCGAGCGGGGCATCGGTCGAGCCAGTCAAAATGCAGCGATGACCTCCTGTGTAGATCTTGTCCTCAACTACTCCCTGAGCTACACCGAAAGTGCCCAGATGAAGGCAATTGGCAGCGGAGAAGTGAGAAAAACAGGTCTGCGTGCATCACTACGGAGTGAAGTGCGCCCGGTTTACTTTGAGCAAGAAAGGAGGCGATGAGCTTATCCAAAGTCAGGCCACCTTGTAGCGAAAGAACTCCTGGACCTTCCTTTGGAACAGGCTGATCAGGAACAGCGACAGCGAGCTCATGTACGTGCCCAGCAGAATTTTTGCAATCGCTCACTGCCGCGACTCACCCGACTAAATCGATCGATGGGTGGAATCGTGTGATGCTCAATTACACGTGATGATTGTTGTTTCCCTCAAAAGTGCGAACAACTTGTTGTCCTGTTGTTTTGTAAAGGCATAAGAGAGGTATAGAATCATGTAGCCAAGTGAAGTTAATTCCAACCACGTGAAGCCACTGCACGGCCGTTGGAGCATGCCCGTGGCTGGTGTGGCCACGCTCCTCCTCTACACATTCGGGGACGGAGACTTCTCCGCCACAGTACCTCGAATCGGACGATTCATTCGCAGCTGTCTCCGACAAACGTGGTCATGCACAAGGATGCTCCACGAGCACTTCTTCTTCGGGACAACTGCACCAGAATTGCAGGTGCATTGCGATCGGTATCGGCGAGCGGCTCTCGAGCATGCGACGCCTAAGCGGCTTCTCAGGACGATCAAGTGGCATGTTCGGCTCCGATGCGTGTTTCCGCGAAATCTCCACTCACAGAAGCCGCCTTTTTGTAGTGGAGTTTAGCCCTTGCACGGGTGGAGACAGCGGCAGCCAGTCTCTAGTCTCTAGTGACGTCGGAAGATTGGGGGAGAGGAAGTGCTGGGCAACGTGCTCGGGTGGCAAGGAAGGATGGTTGCTGAAGGTTCACGAAGCAGTACCATCATTCTGCGCATCACGCAGCAGATATCATACCCTACCTTTGGCAACTACTACTGGACTTACATTTTGTTTGTTATTACAACACGTTCTCGGCACTGTATATTGTGTCTGTCGTCGACGTTAGAAGCCGCCCTTGTACCAGGCCGAATCCAGCAATAGTGACCGCTCATTGGAAGTTCGTCCTTCGAGCCCCCCGCGATCCAACTCCGAGAGCAATTCGCCACCTGCGAAGAAAGTGCAACAGAACCTCACATTCGCGCAAACGCATCAGACACCACGTCAACCACATCAACGCCTTTCCAGAACATCTCGGCGCCTACAGCATAGCATCAGGCCGATACTAGTTCCAGTTGCGCTCCCTTATACGGCAGCAGTCACGCAATTTACGCACTCTCTGGGTACCAGTCGCCCACGCGCGATAGCTGTCCTCGACTCAACTCCCAGCATATCCAGCGCATAGCAGACGGTTCAGGACAGATCCTGAGCCCTTGCTGAATATGGATGACCGCTTCTCGCCTCGCAGCGCGCATTCTGACGACGCCCTTGCGCAAACTCTCCACGACCCGATGTTTGAGCCACAGCCGAGCTTCAACTTCGCAGAATCACAGAACGAGGAGCCCCGCCCTCTACAACCATCGATGGGCTCACCCAACGCGCCGAACCAGAACCAGCAGACATTCTTTAACCCAGTAGATGGGACCAGGTGAGCTTGAGTTCCTGGCTTTTGTACACCATGTCATGTACTGACACGTCACTTCTAGTTTTGAACCGGGGTTTCCTTTCAGTGACAACAACGCAAACCAGTTCCCGTCGAGCACAGGCGTATTCGACCAGCAACTAGACCCTGTCCATGTTTGGCAGGGTCAGACCGTACCTGGTGGCTCTTTCGGTAGCACTTTCCCGGAAGCAAGTTCCATGCAGCAGATAGTGCAAAATCGAAGGACCACAAGCCAGCAGTTTGGCCAGATCACACCTCCAGACGACAGCATGAACGACTTCGGGTCGTCGAAAAATGCGACTGCAGAAGCCGTGGTGACGGAAGCCGCTCAAAGAGCCAAGTCAGATAAGTCGGAACGCGCCCGTAACGCAGCCAACCAACGACATGCGAAAGCGAAAAAGATGCGCAAGGATAGCGAAAGCAGTATTCCAGTAGAAAGCGATGATGCAGAGGGCGAGACTGGCGACAAGAAGGAGAAGTATCGCGAGAAGAACAGGCTCGCAGCTGCGAAGTGTCGCGCGAAGAAGAAGGAGAACATCGAGGACATCGAGGTGAAGCATCGCAAGTTGAGCGCCATGAACTCGTCGTTGAAGAAACAAGTGCAAGATCTTCGCGGCGAGCTCACGGGTCTGCGGACTCATGCGCTGAACCACCAGGACTGCAACTGCCAGATCTCGCGATACAACATCAACCAAGCCAAGAGAGTCGCTCTAGGAGCGGAGGCGCCGTCACCAAGCATGGGCTTCGGCGGTATTGGTGGCTCTTTCTCGTACATGCGCTCACCTCCTGGCTTGGGAGAGATGGGCCGCATGCCGTCCCACTCTAACTTCAACAGTCCCTCAAATTTCGCCTTTGCGTCGGTCACAACACCAGATGACATGGGCGGAATCCAAAGCCAGGGAAATTCGCCGTACCTTGGCGATTATATGCAGCCTGGGTATGGTGGACAACCATTCTCGCAAGGCTAATGCTCCGAGGACATGGTAGCAAAGACGGCGTTTCGGGTCCAGTGACAGCATGGCGAGAGCGACGGTGCTTCCATGTATACCAACGTCCTTCATCGGGACGTTTGGCTGATGATGATATGGCGCTGCATCTCTGCAGCTGTACAAGAGGCGTTGTTGTCGAGCGGGTGTCTTTTTCTTAGCGTCGGCGTTTGTTTCTGGGTGCAGACCGGTGGCGTTCAAACAAAGTGCGTTGAGCACAATGAAGCGTTTTCTTTTATTCTTAGCAACAGAAGTCGTATGAGTTCCATATTGATCTCGCATCGTGTCGTTGTGTCGTCTGAATGTCGAAGTCGAAAATTCGATGCGCATGATGATGGTAGACAAGGTGTGGTGATGCACTCGCTACCATCGTAGTTTCGTTTAACTTCCTCACAAAGGAAAGTTCTGGAGTTACCCAGGCACTGGTAAGTATGATCGAGAATCAGTCCGCTAGATATCTGACGGTTCCATGAAACCGGCAGCATAGCAATTTGCAAGCTGACTGTGGCGCTGATGAAGGGCACCAAGGGCTGCCAGGCTAGTGCATATCTGCAAGCCTAGATTCTTTCGTAGGATTGATGCTCTAGGCCTTGAGAGTGGCGAGGCCTTGAGCGTGGGCCAGGTGAAGAGGGCGGAGCCCGGCTCCCCGAGTAATGGAGAAACGGAATTTGAAATAACGAAATCCATCGGTTTTCAAATGCCTGCCTGGTGTTCGTGTCGACGATGATCTTGCACAACAACCTACACAGTGGCGTAAAAGCACACTGCAAAGGCCACAGATCTGTTGGTGAACCCCAAGTATGGTTATTTCGAGTGGCAAAGTCTAAGCTCTGAAAGGGCAGACCCAGGAAGCATGAGATGCTATGCCAGTAGTGACGGGAACACTGCTTCCAGCTACTGCATTCCACGATGCTTTGTGCTTGTGAATGTGTCGCCGTATACATAACATGAGCCCATAATGGGGCCTCACCAAGCAAAGATCCAGTTTCCAAGATTTTCCAGATAATCGCCCCAGTGCCGGCGAGATGTCGATCTAGGCCATAGATACCGGCGACGACATGCTGGTGACCTTGATATATTGTGATGTTCCTGTCGCAGCCAAGGTGTGGTGGTGGTGTTGTTGGGCTTCGGGGCTTCTCAAGTCGCAACCACCCCAAGTGGCTGTGGCGTGGTCTTCCAGCACCACCACGCACCCTCTACAGCTGCATGACAACCGTTCGACATTAAATAAATACAGTGTCCATGAGTAGTCGACGTTCCTTGTCCAGGTCCGCTGTAGATCCAGTTCCAGAGATTCCAGAAGGTTGTCGAGGGCGACCGACGCCGTGCACGTCGCGTTGAAACCACAAATTGCGACCGCACCGCACGATCAAGGCGAAATGAGAACATCGAAATCATCGAAAATCATCATTGTCTCCTCAGATCGTATTTTTGAAACGGTGCGAAGGTCCATATGAACGAGTTTGACGAGTAGATTGTAAGGACGACCAGTTCACAATAATGCAGAGAGCGATGAGAAGGTTGTGAGCAGAAGGCGAGAGTGCGAGATCGTGAGATCACAGTGACGGGTGGAGGGCGCGGAAGCGACCGCCGAGGAAAAACTATGAGGATTTAGGGTGATCGAGGATACGGCGTGCAGAGCGCCGCCTCCGACGGTTTCTCGAGGTCCTCAGGCATCTATTTCAACATGTTTTGAACATGAAATCTCGCAAATAATCAGTTCAGTTTTGCGACGATAAGCTGGTGGTGGTAAGTTCTACAGACCATCTCATTACTCGCTGCTCTTCCGCTCTTTCTAATGCTTTCCAGCTTACTGTTAGACATGTATAGTCGTTAACAATTGATGTTTCAACACAACGAGAATAATCTGGTCAGATGCATCTGCCGTCTGCACGGGGGCGCGGCGAACGTGATGTGTGCGTCAACGCCGACGACAAAACGCATCATATTGCTGCAATATTCCAAATTGGCCACGACGAGAATAGACATGCACGTGTCAGTCAATCAGTTGCGGTGTGAATGTTAGAATCGACATGTAACAATCAATCACTTGATATGTGTTCCAGATATTGTACGGCTCGAAAAGCATCTCGCTGACGCTCCCACCAAATCTTGTGTGTTCGCCGCATGGAAGACTCTTATGCTAGCAAAACTAATGCATCGGTTCGATAGAATACACATCGTATGGTTATGCACTTGGAGTTCGATATGTCTCACGTCGAGCATGCTAGAGGTATTATTTCCTGCTCGCCTAGTTGGAGCAGCACAATCGCTACAATCGCTGCGCATGAGTCTACGTATGGCTTTCCCAACAGAGCAACCATTAGGACACAGTAAGAGCTTGGTGTGTATCTCGCGGCCGTGGATGGGAATACTGTCAGATCAAGGTTCAGCAACAACTAGACTCACCACTGAGAGATAGCAAGTGAAATGATCTGGGCTGTACGCAAATTCACACACATGACTTGCATACGGAGACGTCCCAACACTCAACACAATCTAAGACCCTGTCTTGTTCAAACATACAGATACTCACATCAGGTCACTATATACTGGAATACATATACATGTATTGACTAGAATGATCTGCCTCCGTCCGACTGCATGCATGTGTACAGGCGAAGATATCAATAAGGGTTAGGGTTAGGGCTATACCGCATTCCCAAACTCAAGTAAAAACTAGTAGAAACATTGCTATCGAGTGATAAATATAGGAAGATTGATCAAACATTGCGTACGAGGCGATGAAGTGAGGTTGGTGATAGATGTGACGTTGAGTTAACCTTATCTGCTACACCTTCGCGCCTTCCTCATCTTGCGACTTCGCGCAATTGCCATGTGCGAGTTGCGGCTGCAGGTCGCGGCCGAGAATTCCAACATCACCATAGCCATCGAGATACTTTCAGTATTCTCTAGCTGGTCTTGTAACTAGCGTGCAACTACCACCAATCACGGTGTTCGGAATTATTTTTGCCACTGAGATACTGTGCGAAGATGTCACCGCAGCAGCGAAATACGTCTGGACGAACAGCCATGAGCGAGCGCATCAACGGCTGCAAGCCTACAGTATACACCGACGCACATGCAATGCCCGCGAGACACGCCGCCTCAGCGACACGCTTCCTGAAACTACAAATCGAGCTGCAATGTACTTTACTTACCAATTCAATTGACTTCCAAGACCTCTATCCTTTGCAGATCTCTCTCTTTGTCTATCTATCATATTCATACAACGAAACGCCATATGTGTCCATGCCATGCCGTTGCTGGGTATCTATCATTCGATTCATCATCCACGCCCCCTGAACCGCCAGGGTTTGGGTTCGCCAATTTCCCTCCAATCAGCGTGGGAAAATCCTCTCTTCGCCGCATCATTCCTCGAGCGGGCTGTTGAGCGTGTAGTCGAGGATGTCGCTGAGTGACAGCACGCCCACGAGGTGGCTGCGCTCGTCGATCACGATGAGGCGGTGCACGCGCGATTTGCGGATTGTGTCGAAGATGGTGTCGAGGCGGTCGTTGAGCGTGCAGGTGTAAATGCCAGGGAAGTCCTGAGAGATTACAGTCAGTAGGTATACTCAGAATTTGTTCATGGGGGAGATGGCAGATACGGACATCAGATCTCTTCTCCAGCGCCTTGCCGACTGTCAACTGCAGATTGTCGTAGTCGCCACCCTTAATGAGCGCTATGACGTCCACAGCCTCGAAGACGTTCAAGACCATGCCATCCTTGTCGAGAATCGGCACACATGAGATGCTGCGCTTAACAAGTGCCTGGATGACCTCAATCACCGACGAATCCATGTGTGCGTACGACAAGTTCTCGTAGGAGCCGACGTGAAGGTCACGCAGAGGCTTTCGCAGCATCTGCGTCTCCTTGACGTTGACCGAGACGAACTTGAGGATGCGATATTGAGTCAGTACGCTGACGACCATCTCGCGTTGCGTCTCATCGTCAATGTCGACAAGTGGAATGCGTCGAGCACGTGACTCGAGCATACGTCTGCAAGCTTCGTAGAGTGTTTTGAGAGGGTGGATAGACACCGTCTCGATGGGTGTAACTCCTAGTGCACGCTCAATATCGCGGAGGCTGTTCAATTTGAACTGATCAATCTGTGCGAGGGCATCAGGATTCTGCCAGTAGTATTGTACGACGTTGAGGTAGTCGGAAGTTGTGAGAAGGCCGGCGTAGGTAGAAGTCTTGGAGTCCCACAAAGGTGCAGACACAATTCCTGGTTGATGGTCAGAAGAGCTATTCTCCATTCCTTGAACCGCATTTCGAAAACCTACCGCATTGTATGAGGATGTTCAAACTCTTCCTGACCAGCAGCGCAGTATCCAGTACGATCAATCGGTAGCTCAGCGGCAAAACATCGTAAGTCGTGCGGACCTTGAGAAAGGCTCTGATTGCGCGCTGTGTATACGGTCAGCCAGCGCTCTCTTGCAAGCATGTATCCATACAAATATCCCAGCATTGCATTTCCCACAGAAGCAGAACTGAAGCCACTTACCAAACCCTCCCGCTGTTCTCTATCCAAAGGATGCATCGGTCTCTTTGCGCCGCTCTCGCTCGCTGTGAACGGCTGGTTCCCAGTCCTGTGGGAGCCCTCTCTGTCGCGTGTCGCAGCCAGCGGCCGAAGATACGAGCTCGGCGCGACAAAACCGGGTGTACCGCTGCGAGGGCTGGCAGCAAGGTCGGTCGGCGGTGTGGTAGGGTCCTTGTGTTCGCCAGTCGCATGGCCGGAGGGAGCAGCAGCAGTGTCGGTATCGACGGTGGTGGTGGTGGTCGTCGCAGCAGCAGAGAACAGCGAGCCGTCGTCAGCGGTGCCTGCGAACGGCCCGGACTCGCCAGCGCCTACGGCATGGTCTTGCTGGTCTTGCTGCATGTGGCCGTTATCCTCGGCAGGCGCCTTTGCGATCGCGGCGGTGGGAGCAGAGGCAGCATCTACTGCCGTGGTATCGTCACTAGCCTGAGCCTTCTCCACAGCGGGCACGGATTCATCCATCAGAAGAGACGTGAACCCGCGTGGGCATCAGGCTGGCGGTGTTGCGAATGCGGATGTTGGAGACAGAGAAAGAAAGAGCACGTTCAGTATGCGAGAGTGAGAGAGCGACAAAGATACCAGCACCCAACCAGGCCGTTCTGTGTTGTGATATGCACGAGCAGTGTTGAGGAGTAGCAGTTCACTGTCCTATCGTAACGCCGTGCCCCGCAGGTTACCCCAAATATCACCAACTCACACAGCGTCATTGGACATCTTAGTCCAATCCAATGGTCCGTGACTGTGCAAGGGTGCATGTAATAAGACTGAAACTACCAAACACACGCGAGCATAGTGATAAGGCATCGAGGGCATCAATAGGTACCAAAAGTCAATTTTAGGATCGTTCATTGCGCAACTCATGCCTTCAAGC